>JAVQMG010000126.1:1200000-1865000 GCA_032878915.1 Castanopsis chinensis | reverse complement strand
GTCTCACACTCACATACACATCATTTCATAATCTCTTTTTAAAAATTCTGTATGTTTCTCTCCTTATAACTGATTATCTAGTTGGGCTAGCTTTGTAGGTCTTTCTAATTAGGTTTTAGTGTGTGGCTCGGAGTGGGACCAAAAGGGAACAACAAGACACTAGCTCCAATGAGCCTTGGACTTTTCTGTCAACTCTTGACAAGTACAAAATTACTATTAACTATATTTAATACTACTATATAAATATAATTGCACTTTAGGCCTTATTTATAAATTATATCCCAAGACTTTATTGTACAAGTAACTCCTTCATAAAATATTTGTAGTAATACAAAGTCATGAATATAGACTGCCACTTAGTAAATTACTACTTTTTTAGTACCCGATTTAATCCTCTATGTTATTTATCATATATTTTTGAAATCCAATTTCATAAATATATACTTTAGTAACTTCTTACTAAAGTGGTTAGACCTAACACTCTGAATAACCAAACCCATTAAACTTATCTCAAATGAATATTTTGTATCTCTGTTAAGAGACTATGAATTCCATCTTGAGAATCTATGTTCCATTAACACTAAATGTAACTGCCCAACATACTGAGGTTTTGATCGTGTCTTTAAATCTCACTCCTGATATATCGAAGCAACCTACATTTCATGATCAAGTCCATTACCTTTTCAGGATTAAGATTTCATGTAAATAGAAGTCGTGAGATTTATTATTCATTTGACAGTCGTTAGAAAAAAAATAAATTTCACAGTGGTCCAGTTCAATATGTTTTAGCTGTTAAAACATATCAACATACCAACTAGTAGTCTCCACTTCCATGATCAAGACAAATCATCTTAGTTGATATATTATAGTTTTTGCAAATAAAATGCCCAATTTCATCACCGACTACGAATTATAATTTTGAGTTTACAAAAAACTTGTGATTTATATCTTCTATGACTTTTCACATAATAATAAAACAATATTCATGTTACTATTATTTTAGATAATAATAAAACAATTTTATTAATCACAATATTAAGTCATACATAACATCATACAATAGGATATAAAGGCATTAATCCTAACAATCTCCCACTTGCCTTAAAGACTATTGTGCACTAATCTAACTCTCATTCTTTCCAAATGTGACTTGAAAGTCCTTTGAGGCAAGACTTTGGTAAAAAGATCTGCTAGATTATTTGCACTTTTTATCTTTGCTACTATTACATCTCCACGAGCAACAATGTCTCGCATGATGTAGTACTTTCTCTCAATATTCTTTCCTTTCTTATGATTCCTTGGATCTTTGGATTGTGTTACCGCTCCACTATTGTCGTAAAAAAAAGTGATGAGAACTTGCTCCATTCTCACAGCGCCAAGATCAAAAAGGAATTTCTTAAGCCAAACAGCTTCCTTTGTCGCCTCACAAGTAGTAACATATTCAGCTTCCATGGTAGAGTCCACAATACAAGATTGCTTAACACTCCTCCAACTTATGGCTCCACCTTCCAAGTTGAACACACAAACTGAAGTAGACTTTTTAGAATTAAAATCTGATTGAAAATCTGAAACTGTATAGCCAATGGGAATCAAATCCTCATACCAGTAAACAAGCATATAATCTCTCGTTCTTCATAGATATTTAAGAATATGCTTTACAGCTTGCCAATGTTTTGGTCTTGGATTTGATTATCGACTAACCATGCTAACTGAATAACAGATATCAGGTCTAGTACAAAGTATGGCATACATGAGACTTCCCACTGCAGAAGCATAAAGAACTTGTCTCATCATATTTTTCTCCTCTTGAGTTTTAGGCTTTTGGTCATCAGACAGAAGAACTCCATTTTTGAAAGTAAGCAACCATTTCTTGGAGTTTTGCATACTAAATTGTTCTAAAACCTTATCTATATATCCAGCTTGTGATAAACCTAACATCTTATTTTTGTAATCTCTCCAAAACTTGATCCCTAGAATAAAGTTAGCCTCACCCAAATCCTTCATATCAAATTGGCTGGACAATTAAACCTTTACTGATGACATTATCCCCAAATTATTCCCAATGAGTAGAATATCATCAACATAAAGCACTAGGAACATTAATACTTTATCTCGATGTCTTTTTTAGACACATGGTTCATCAAGATTTTGTTTAAAACCAAATGACTTGATTACTAAATCAAATCTGATGTTGCATGACCTAGATGCTTACTTAAGTCTATAAACGGACTTTTTTAACTTGCATACCATATGCTCTTAGTTTTTTGCATTGAAACCTTCAAGTTGCTTCATATAGATTTCTTTTTCAAGATTTCCATTAAGAAATGCAGTCTTGTCATTCATTTGCCAAATCTTATAATCATAATAAGCAGTAATGGATAAGACAATTTCTATAGATTTAAGCATTGCTATTGGTGAAAAAGTTTCTTCATAATCAATACCTTCTTTTTGTGTATACTCTTTCGCCTTTAGCCTTTCTTTAAATATTTTAACCTTTCCATCTATCCCTATCTGTGTATACCCTTTTGCCATTAGCCTTACTTTAAAGATTTCAACATTTCCATCTATCCCTATCTTTCTCTTGTAAAACCATTTGCAACCAACAGCTTTAGTGCTGTTAGCCGCTTTTACAATATCCTAAACTTGATTGGAATTCATAAAATCTAATTCGAATTTCATAACTTGGACCCAATGATGTGCATCTATATCATTCATTGCCTCCTTATAAGTGTATGGATCTGATTCAGCCTCTTCTGAGATAGCTTCTTAAGTTTCTCTCAAACCTATATATCTTATAGGAAGCCAAACAATTCTCCCACTACGACGAGGCACCTGTGTACTAGTCATCTCATGAGTAATATCTTGTGGTGTATCTAATACAACCACATCATTCCTAGTTTCATCCATTGGTTGTTCAACTACAAGTTCATTAATTTCAGCCAAAACAACTCTATTTCTAGAAGCATAATCATTCATATAGTCATTTTTCAAGAATTTAGCATTTGTGCTAACAAATACTTTATTATTCTCATGACTATAGAATAAACCTCCAACAGTTCCTTTTGGATACCCTACAAAAAATACCACTTCTGTTTAGACTGTAACTTGTCAGGCTTTCCTATCAACACATGTGCTAGACAACCCCAAATATGGAGATGTCTCATACTAGGCTTACACCCAGTCCACAACTCTATAAGTGTTTTAGGAACAGATTTTGAAGGTACTAAATTCAAAAGATATATTGCAGTATTTAAAGCATATCTCCAAAAGAAAATTGGTAGAGTCAAATAACTCAACATGGATCTAACCATATCTAAAATAGTACTATTCCCTCTTTCTACTGCACCATTTTGTTGTGGAGATCCACATCTAATGAAGATATAGATCATTTTTGTTAGTTAAATACATGTATGTATTGTATACTAAACATACATAGTGGAAAATTAACAGATCTACTTTATTTGCAATTATTAACATGTACTATGCAAATTTCAGAATTCAAGAACAAGAGAGTGTACCTTGGTGCGGTGAAATTCAAAACAAAGGATCAGAGAAACACTTTTAATCTTCACTCCAATTCCACTTTACGCCTAAAAGTGTGGTCTTTCAATCAGTTTTTAAACGGAGAATAAGAGAGTGTCTCACACTCACATACACACCATTTCATAATCTCTCTTTAAAAATTCTGTATATTTCTCTCCTTATAACTAATTATCTCATTGGGCTAACCTTTTGAGCCTTTCCAATTGGGTTTTAGTGAGTGATTTGGAGTGGGACCAAAAGGGAACAATAAGACACTAGCTCAAATGGGCCGGGGGGGCTTTTCTGTTAACTCTTGATAAGTCTAAAATTACCATTAACTATATTTAATACTACTATATAAATATAGTTACACTCTAGGCATTATTTATAAATTATATCCCAAGACTTTATTGTATATGCAACTCCTTCATAATATATTCGTAGTAATACAAAGTCATGAATGTAGATTGCCATTTTGGAAATTACTACATCTTATCCTTGAGTACCTAGTTTAATCCTCTATGTTATTCATGATATATTTATGAAATTCAAATTCATAAATATATACTTTAGTAACTCCTTACTAAAGTGGTTAGGCCTAACACTCTGAATAACCAAACCCATTAAATTTATCTCAAGGGGATATTTTGTATCTCTGTTAAGAGATTATGAATTTCATCTTGAGAATATATGTTTCATCAACACTAAATGTGGCTGCCCAATATACTGATGTTTTGATCGTGTCTTTAGATCTCACTCCTGATAAATCAAAGTAACCTACATTTCACAATCAGATCCATTATCCTCTCAAGATCAAGTGTTTATGTAAATAGAAGTCGTGAGATTTATTATTCATTTAATAGTCGTTAAGAAAATAATAAATCTCACAGCGGTTTAATTCAATATGTTTTAACTCTTAAAACATATCAACATAACAACTAGAAGTCTCCACTTCCATAATTAACACAAATCATCTTAGTTGATATGTTATAATCTTCGCAGATGAAATGTCAAATTTCATCACCGACTACGAACTATAATTCTGAGTTTACAAAGAACTTGTGATTTATATCTTCTGTGACTTTTAACATAAATCACATACTATACATCTCATGGACTATATGATAATGTCCGAATATTCATGTTACTATTATTTTGGATAATAATAAAACAACTTTATTAATCACAATATTAAGTCATACATAACATCATACAATAAAATTTAAGAGCATTAATCTTAACAAGTTTTTGATTAAGAAAAAACTCAGATCCACATCTAATGAAGATGTAGATCAGTTTTTTATTAAGGAAAAATTCAAATCTAATGAAGATGTAGATTAGTTTTTTATTACGAAAAAATTCAGATTCACATGTAATAAAGATGCAAATCAGTTTTTGATTAAAGAAAAATTCAGATCTACATCTAATGAAGATGTAGATCAGTTTTTTATTAAAGAAAAAAAATTTGAGAACAAGCAGATTTTTGAAATAAAGAAGTAGATCTCAACAACAACAACAACATCATGAACACATTCTAATAAAAATATATTGACAACATATGAGATGAGAATTGTAAAATCACTACTAACGCAAATATTCATTCATGCATCACAAAACTAAAAAGAGATAGAAGAAAAAAAAGAAGTAAAGAAAAGAAAAGCTACCTCTGCATGGATGTACTGTTTTTCATGAGGGGATATTTTCAGGTTCAAAGAAATTTATGCAATTATCATTGAAACCTAAAAATCCTAGTTTTTAAGAGGGAATATCAGAAAATGGGAGTTAGAAATATGAGAATTTTGAGAGTGTAAAGGATGTGTTTTATCGTCACCCGAATAGCGTTGGGCCAAAGCCCTTATAGGCGCCATTTGACACTTTGAAAGTGCCGATTGGCACTCCAAAAGTGCCAAATGGCACTCTTGAATGTCAACCATGCTTTCGTGTTCGAGTGCGTTTCAGACTCATTTTTTAGGTTTTCTTGAGCTGGGCCTTACACTTAGACGTGTTTTCAATTCTTATTCTAAGATTTTTATCTCTTTTTTGGATAATTCAGGTCTTTTTAGTAACAATTATCTTGTAGATAAATACTCTAAAAATCTTGATAAAGTTCGAATTATCCACAATTTTATTGTTATCCAATTACTCCCTTTATTCCCATGCAAGCAAGCCTATTTATGACACTAACTAAAAATCAATTACAAAATTATTTAATTAATTTTAATTTTTTAATCAATCAGAATTAATTTAAACTAATCATGCATGGTTAACTCTACCTAGACACAATGCATGTTGACCGTGCAAACTTGATCATGTGATATCTTTCGATCTGACGGTCTAATTTGGAAACTGATCATTCCGTTGCAACCGTTAGAACTTCAAGATCATTTTTATGATATGCAATGAACAAATTAATGCATGTAATGCAATGATGAATTTTGGGTACATAAATGGTCATTCCAGTCATCTTCCTTGATTAAATCATGGGTGCAAAATTGAGTGTCTACGACAACACTCCCTCATGTATTTGCACTCAAATTATGTCACTAACACTCATGTTTCACTCTTAAATTGGTTTTTTCCCAATATTAGTCTCACACTCTCTTGCATTTTCCACTCGTAGCTTCCCCTTTTCATTTCTTCATTAAACTAATAAACTTGATCAAGAAATCCAACTTTTAGTATTTAAACCAATACCAACAACAAGAAAATATTACAGAAACAATGAATCAAATGAAGAGGACAAAAGAAAACAATATTTTGGTTTTGAGAAATTGAAATTACAAACAATATTTTTTTTTCTGTTTTCTTTTCTTTTCTGACGTCTCTCTTTTTTTTTTCCACTTTTTTTTTTTTTAAAACTTGGTGCACGATTTTAACTTGGTGCACGTCACAAAACAGGAGCAAGGAATAATGAACACAAAAGGAATAAGATAGAATGATAACAAGAAACAAAAGATAAAGGAATAGTAAACATGATTTTAGAACTTGTGCTTTGATACCAAATTATGCGAATCTCAATCGACATGCTTTGAGACCCACCAAATAATATTGGAATACTTGCCCAAAAAAGCTAAAATTCATATTTTGATAGAAACTCTGACCCAACGTTTATAAATGAAACGCAAACCAAAGGTATAAGTAACATACCTCGACCTAATGATTATAACTAAATCATGAGCTGAAGGTATAAAATTGTTCCTAAAAATGGGAGCCAAACACGAAAAATATAAACAAATATTATCTGAAAACTAGTTTCAAGTTCAATTTTTTGAAAATTGTTTTTATACAGTTTTGAAAATAAAAACAAAAATCCTCCTACCAATCAAGCCCTTAATGTTTTAAATTCATTTTTAATGTCCTTATTCGGTCCATTCACATTAGTGAAATGGAAGTATCAAATATAAAATAAAAATTACACCCATACATTTTGGGATGATTTTGATTTTGAACCCCTATGCTTTAAAATTTTTAATTTCTTAGGGTCTTTTGGTAAGATTTTTTAATATATTTTTTTCTTTTGCAATCCATAAAATGGTGGGTTCCAAACTCGAATTTATTGTTTAGCTGATGTATCATATTTTTCTTGTTCAGAATAAGATTTTGAAATTAGCTGAGAGGATTTTTTTAACGCTCCATTTGTTTCAAAGTAAAATATTTTACAAATAAAAAATTTTACAGTAAAATATTTTCAATAAAATCTTTTCAAGTGTCTGGATTGTCTAGACACTTGAAAATGCAAGCATAAATCAGCCACCACCAATGCAAGTACAAATCAGACACTTGAAAATGCAAGCACAAATCAGACACTTGAAAATGCAAGCACTTCGGTAATAACCTTATTTTACCACAGTTGTTTTGAACTGGAAATGTGAAAGGTTCTTTCAGATTTATAGCTCTGCATCATACGTGAATGACAATGGACCGTGTCATTAGGTGTTTCAAGTAACAAAACACATTGTCCTCCTGGTAGCATTTTTCAGTTCTTATAATCATTTAAGTGGTTTAGCTTCTCTGCATTGACATATGGGCTTGCCTTTAAGAACATTGGTCTAATTTCTTTACCGACAGACTAAACATTCGTCTATAAATTTGTTTGATGCATTGAACTGTGTTAAAATTGTTTTGTGGCTTACAAAATGACTAATTGTTGTTAAGCTAAGAGAGCAATCTGCAGATTAGAATGGTGTGGCAGAAACCAATATCAGAGTCATAGCCCGTCTTGGGCTCAAGGCTCACCCAAAGATCTCAAGAAAGACGGCAAATTTTAACTAAATTTGTTTTTTCCACTTTATTTTCCATAGATTTTATAAGATGAGCGCCCAATCACCAAAAATCAGCAAGTCTTGTTGCTACCTTCAAGCTAAGGTTTGTCAATGAAACACAAGAAAAAAACCTTCACCAATCACAGGAGATTATCCAACATTAGATCAAAAGCTAGCCCACTGATGTACAAATACTAAGAATCACATTAGTCCAAACAAATCATACACTGGGAACATCATATATACACTTACGAGTATGATGATATACATAAACAGCAAATTACATAAATCGCTACCCATAAGTGGGTGTTTTATACACAGGTACAACATTGAACCAACGACCATCAATCACCCAACACCATACCTAGCCGCCAATCTAAAAAAAAACCAGCAACACCATACCCAGCCACCAAAACCCAAAACTAAACCCACCTACCAAACTCAAAACCAAACCCACTACCGACAACCCACTTATCCAGATCTAAGAGATGTAACCCGAAAGAAATTAGGAATATGAGGAAGAGTGTAAAAGGGAGGACAATCTGCACCGCCTCACCGCTAACCTAGATTGACGATTTGTACCGCCAACCTAGATTGACGATTTGTACCGCCTCACCACTGACCTAGATTGACGATCTGCATCGCCTCACCGCCGACCCAGATTAACGATCTACACCACTGACTACCTCACCGCTCACCAATAGAAGTCCCAACTGCCAGAGAGAGAGGAGGGAGAACTTGAGAGTGAGAAGGTATAATAGTCATGAGAGAGGAAGAGTGAAAACGGAGAGGGACTGAGGGGTGAAAATAGCAATTTAGACATAAATTTCTAACTATATAGTTAGTAGTTTCGGTTTCCAAACTATATGTATTACTAGCATCTCGAGTCTAAGAGGCTCGATTTTGGACATCAAACTCGACCCTTTGAAGGTCGATTTTCATGATCTAATCCGTCTGATGTGGCATTTTTATCCACGTGGTGTCTACATGGAAATCAAGTCTCTAAGACTCGATTTACAAGCCAAAAAAAAAATTTATTCTAACTCTTTTAGAATCTATTCGCAGAATTACACAACATCCACCAAAACCCACTGTCTATCTCACATCAAAATCCACCAACCACCAAGATCATGACTGAGCAAAACCCACCACAAAAAAAAAAAAAAAAAAAAAAAAAAAAACCCAAGGCGAGCAAGCCCAGATTCGTGTCTGCCTGGGTCGCGCGGCAGCCGGGGTCACGTGACCTGGGCAAGCGACGGCCTGGGCCGCGCGCCCAAGTCGCGCGACCGCGGCCTGGGTCGCGCGACCTGGGCTTGCCGCGGCTGGGTCGCGCGCGGCCTGGGTCTCGACTGGGCTTGTGCAGATCAGTGTAGATCAGTGTGGAGGAATCAGTGTGGAGGAAGAAAGATGGAGGAAGAAAGATGCAGATGGAGAGGGAGTAAGGAGAGAGGCGAAGAACAGGAAAGAAAAAGAAAGAAGGAAAGTAAGAAAGATATGAAAGAAAGAAAATAATTAAGATGAGATACAAGATGTAAATCGAGTCTTATAGACTCGATTTTCATGTAGACTCCACGTGGATAAAAATGCCACATCAGACAAATTAGATCATAAAAATCGACCTTCAAAGGTTCGATTTTGATGTCCAAAATCGAGCCTTTTAGACTCGAGATGCTAGTAATACATATAGTTTGGAAACCGAAACTACTAACTATATAGTTAGAAAGTTATGTCTAAATTGCTATTTTCGCCGGACGGAGGTGTGAGGAAGTGAAAGTATCGGGCAAGGAGGGAGGAGAGAAAATGTAAAATGTTTTACCAAAATTTTAAGTGTAAAATATTTTACAAAAATTTGTTTAAGTTGATTTGGTTGACTGAAAATATTTTACTTTTAATTAAATATTTTATTGTAATACAAACATCTTAGAGCATTCACAGCAGTAGAGCTAAAATTTTAGCAATTTAGCTCCACAAAAAGTTACTTTATCTATTTTACCTACTTACTTTACAAAACATGCTGCAGCAGTAGATCTATTTTAGTTTTCAACACAATAAAATAATATAAACATCACAATAAAATAATACATCTGCTATAATAAAACATCAGTCTATATTATTTTAATCAGAAAGTTGAATAAAAAATTAATTTTTTTTATAGCTTTGAGCTACAGTGCTCATGTATCTATACATGAGCACTGTAGCAATTAAGCTAAAAATTTTAACTATACCTCCACTACTGCAGGAAGGTTTTTGGTGTTTTGGTGGAGCTAAAATAGCTATATAACTATTTAGCTCCACTGCTGCAAGTACTCTTAAAATGAGAAAATATTTTACATCGAAATAAACAAAGCGTAAGATACATAACATGTTTTTAATGGCATCGTTGTAAATAAATTGAAAACAGTGCACTCATAAATTTGTCCAAACTCTTCTATTTCTTAAATTAAAGAGCTTATCTTTATCATAAAAAAATTATCACGCTTCAAATTTGAATTTATATTATATAAATAAAAATTTATAAACTCTATTCCCTTATCATTATCCTAAAAAAAAGTAATCTACAAATTTTATATGTTACCTTTTATAAAAAAATCTCAAAAATAAAATTGGTATCCCAAACAAATTTTTTTTGGTATTTTGAAAATTATTCTTAAAAGTGAAAGCCAAATTCATATAATACAAAAATTATTATCAGAAAACTAGTTTCAATTTCAATTTTTTGAAAAAAAAAATTCATACTATTTTAAAAACAAAAACAAAAATCCTCCTACAAAACATGTCTTTTATGTTCTAAATTCATTTTTAATGTCATCATGCTGCCTATTCACATTAGTGGAATGGGAAGATACTAATAAGATAGCAATCTTTATGACTAGTTCAATTAAAATGACACATCATTTAAAAATACAACTCAATAAAAGGGTAAACCACCAAAAAGCCTAATTAAATTTAACCATATGGTTGCATTACATTAGCCAATAAGTTATACAGTTTAATTTAAAATGAAAATATTTTCCTACAAATATTTTACATAGAAACAAACGGAGCGTAAATTTCCCAAGTAAATTCAACCACAAGGTTCTCTCTCTCTCTCTCTCTCTAAATTATAGCACTCAAAGTGACTTCGATGGGCTTTCAAGAAGAATGAGCAAGGCAGAAAGCTTCTCGAACATGTTGACTAACAATGTGATGGAGGCTTCTTTTTCTTGTCAATTATACATGTCATTTTGTTTTACAACTACTTATCAACTGTCATAGGTGTAACACTTTAATGGTTGCAAACTTGGATGATCTACTTGCAAACTTAGTGGAATTGATTTTGAGTTTAGTTGTGTTTCGTTGTGTGATTGATATGATTTTGAGGCTAGTATGGTCTTTAGATTTCGCATGATAGAGTAGGGTAGTGAAAGAAAGGTATTAGAGTAATAGGTCTTGAACTTGTGTGATATGTTGATCAGATTATGGGCTTGAACATTAGGTTGATTAAGAAGGGGAAAATATAATTTTTGGAGATTTTTACATTTCTCAAATGTTAACGGTCTCAAATTTGGAGAGTTTTTAGGTTATGGTGGGTTGAATTTAGGGAATAATAGTGCCATTTCTATGACAAAATATCTTTTGGAGTGAGGGAGATGAATGTAATGCCCCAATTGATGCTAATTTGGATGATATGATTGCAAATTTGGTGCAATTGGTATCGAGATTAGTTGCTTGGTATGATTGATATGATTTTGAGGCTAGTTAAGCCTTGAGATTTCACATGATGAGTCTTCTAAGAGCATTAGCATCCAGGTATTTTTTTTAAAAATATATATATTTATTTTAAAATACAAAAAGTTACTTTATCCACTTTAATATATTATTTTACAACCCATACTACATCTCATTTCTTATTTTTAAGACAACCAATAATAATAATATAAACTATCCAATAAAATATTATAAACCAACAACCAATCTCTCATTTCTCTCTCTACCTCTCCATCCCTTTTGTGAGAGATCGCAAAACTTGGCCTGCTCTTATAAAAGAGATTTGGGTGCTTTTAAAGGCATCTCTCTTTTGAGGTTAGTGGTGTGGAGTCGCCACTTATTTTTTATAAAAAAAAATAAGAAAATACTAAATACAAAATACACATGATCAAAATGTTTCATTATCATTGATTGAATAAAAATAAATACAGTCTTGATAAATTGAATCTTACACGGCTTTGAGTCCTAGTTACAATCTATACAAAAATAAAAAGAATGACAAAGCACAAATCTATCTATCCAAAAGAACTAAGTTTAGGGACTAGATTGCGGAATAGGAAGGTGTTAGGCACCCATTCCACCCAAACAGAGTCTGATCTTCTAGACTCTAATGACCTATATACCCTTTTTTGCATGATGTGAATGATATGTTGCATATACATGACAAACACTTGCCTAATACTAACTTAAATAAGTTTATCTTATGAAACTAGTCCCTCAATTAATGAGTTTTGGAGCATTTTGGTCAATAACTCCTGCTCGTTGGTAATTTTCAGATGGATAATAGGACAATTGGTCCCTCAAATTTGCTAAGGGATTAGTGAGGTGTAGTGGGCCTTTTTTGTAATATTGGGCTAGACTGCTTCCTGTTGTACTGGGCCCAAATGTTCTGGATTAGGGAGTTAGGACCGGTCCAATTGTAACCCACGTTGGTCCGGCTTGCGTATAAACTATACCCCGTTTGTTAAAACTTTGATCACATGCCCATGATAGGCGGAGCTGCTATAGGAAAATTATGGCAAACAGATATAATAAAAGTAACAAAGGAAATGCGTTCACTATTTAGACAGAATAAATAAAGGGAAGTGACAAAAGACACCCCGTACATAAAACAACAGAAATAAGTGGGGAAGGAGTAGTAATGGGTTTGTTGAATCAAAGAGGGGAATATTAGTCTGCCGTGTCAAACTATATTACAACGCCAGAACTAAGAAGGGAACCATTTCCTCAATGCAGATAATCTCCCTCAAAAGAGATTAATTGCTTGGAGGGAACAGGGCTAAAAAGCCTATGCTCAGAAGAATCATTTTTGACTTTAGCAGAGAATAGGGTTTTAGAAGGAGAGAGGAGATCAACCTATTTGGTGCATGCTTGCTATCCTATGCTCTCTATTTTTTGTTCTTTCTAATTCTTCTTTTCGTTTTTCTTTTCAGTGCTTGCTTCTTTGTTGTGATTTTCTCCTAGAGGTTACTATTCCTATGCTCCTAATCCCCCTTTACTGTGCACGGCAATGGTCCCTTATATAATGACTGCCGCAGCTGGTTTTACTATTTTAGTTTTTAACCACCTTTGTCTGGTGTGGGTGTCTTTACCGACTATCACTAGTTAGTCAGTTGCCCAGCCAGCACCACTTACCTATGCTAGCTGTGCCACTCCACATTACTAGACGAAGAGGACTATTTTGTTTGTTTGTTTGCTTGCCGCGGCATTCCTACCTGCTACGATGTGGGTGCTCTCTCTCTCCATTCCTTATGGCATGCATCTAATGGTTCCAACTCATCCTTATTTCTTTTGGATGATATGTCATCTCAGCAGGACATTTCCCCTAAAAGAGTCTGAGCAGGAACCGCAGAATAAGTTTTCCCCTCTCCTTACCGCTAGACCATGCCCTCTTACCTTTAACCCATAACCCACTACTTCTTGTATTGGCTGGGTACAAGCTGGTGATGTTTGGGCCTTGCGCGTGCTTACCTTCTGTGTTCATTCAAAATCTGTCTGCTACTCATGCGTTCGCCGTGATCTAAAGGCTGGTTTTCACATTTTGCCGTCCATCCTTAACTTCTTATGGCATGAGCTATTTTCTGATTTCTCATTCTTTATGGCTTGTTCTTTTTAGGGGCTAGACTTTGCTTGATTGTGGGTCTTTCTTCCTTCAGCCCACTCTTTTGCTCCTTCCTACAGTCTTGCTACCATTTCCTACCGCACCACTTTACTATTCCTGTTGTGATGCCATTTGACCCAAGCTTGCTGGACCTTTTTGGGTCTGCTGCTTATTCTTCTTTTAATGACTTAGTATAATCATTGGGTTTTTTACTACATTACTAGCGGGCTCTTGTATCCCATTTATTTCCTTTTGGGCATCTTTGGCCCATATACTTTCCTTGGGCATCTGCGGCCCTTTCTAATTCTGCGTTCCCATGGGCTTTTACTAACTCATTGGGGCTTCCTTGGCCCAATTACTCTATCCTTCATCCTTGGGGCTTATGGACTTTCCATCCGCCTCTTACTTTCTTTATTTGCATTACCTCAGGCTTGCTGTGGCACATTCTCACTTTTTTATGTCACATACTGCCCATGGGTTTGCTACTTCTCTCTCTCTCTCCAGGCTCTTTTAGGCCCGTTTGCTTCCTCAAAGTCCATTTGTTTGTTTTATAAACCTATGATCTATTATTCTTGCCATTTAGGCTTAATGGCTTTTCTATTCAATTACTAACTCTTTTCTACCTTGTTGGGCTTCCCAAAATGAGCATCAACGGGAGCTAAGTTCAATAGTGAACAATAGAGGAAATTGTTTTACACTGCGTTGAGGCACATCTTGTTGGTCAAGTTAGCACTTTCAACTAGACCAAACCCACACCCCCCCCCCCCCCCCCCCCCCCCCAAAAAAAAAAAAAGATTATGCTAAAAGAACTATAGGCTATGTCTAAAAGACGTAACTCCCTCCCTAGCCTGTTTTGAACTAAGCCACTTTTGATTGTTAAACATTCCCATTTGGGAATGCAAAAGCCTAAAAAATGTAAAGCAACTCCCATTGTTAAAAAAAAAAAAAAAAAATGCACATAATATTATCTACATTTGAGGATCCAAAATGTAAAAAAATTATAACTTGCAACATTTAAAAGTAAAAAACTCCCAGCGATGCTTCCTCAATTTGGTAAAGTTTATTACAAACTTACAATGGTGGATTTTGATTTTGTTTAATTATTATTATTATTATTTGGGATTTTGGTGGTTGATTTGGGTTGGTGGCAGTTGGACTAGGTTGGAGGTGGTGGCAGCATATGGTTTGGCCATGGGCTTTGGTATTACTAAGGAGGGGAGAACGTCACTCTTTAAATTAGTTTAAAGAAAAAACTCTTCAAATTCTGCGTATATATTTTTAATTAGATATGAATTTTGAAAATTTAATCATTGAATTGCAAGTTTTTACATATCTTTCATACTTGTAAAATTTCAAGAAGATAAAAGATCAATAACTAAATTATCAACAAATGTTTAAATTTTAAATTTTTATAGTATAAAATTATGCAATAAAAATAAGTTCATCGACCGAATGGTAAATAACATCTAATTTGATTGAAATTTAACATACATGTTAAGGACATAAAGAACGTACAATGCAACTATTGTAATTTCAAAATTCACATCCAATAAAAAGATATACGATAATTTTGTTTGTCGGTGAGTTACAGCAACACCATTGTAGTGGTGGCTACGACATTGAGGTTGTTGTGGTGGTCGTTGGATTTAATGTTGAGAGATCTCAGATTTGGATTTTTTAGATATGGTTTTTTTTTTTTTTTTTTTTTCAAGTTACAAGATTCATATATTTACCAAACTGTCGTCTAAAGTATTACAAACTTACTATACATGGAGAAGTACTATATCCAATTTAGAAATATGGTGACCTCACCAACGAGGTCCTCTCAAGACACCCAGACACAATAACTACATACTTTTTGGTTTGCTCTCTCTTCAAACAGAGAAACAGCATTATTAACATCTTAATGGCTTCCTACGCACCATCATCTTCAAGGTTGTTGACCCGCTCGCATTCATCAATCCATTCGCTATATCTACAGTTAAAAGATACAGTATGTGTGAGATCATAGGATATCAGGAATAACCAATTCTCTAGTTTTGGATACAATTCATATAAAATTTTCAACTTACATATCTATGGGTTCAGTTAAAGCTGCAAAAACAAGATAAAAGAAAGATTAGTTCCCCACTGATATCATTTGTCAAAAGGATTACAGAAAAAAGCAAGTGAAAGTCGAACCACATAAGAAAAAGGCCAATCCCCAGGAAATAAATATAAACAGGTCATAAATTCAGTTGGATTCAGCCAACAATACAAGGAAACCAAGAGCCATTTTGATACTCCACACACATAAAAAGTCCTGGAAACCATAGAATTGTGCATGCACACAGAGAGTCCCTGTTTGGGAATACTTCAATAGCTTTTTTTTTTTTTTTAATAAACAGAAGACTTCAATAGCTAACTCTCCAAAGCCAATGATAATAGTGTACCTGTTACAGTTGTACTAAAACTCTCTTGGCAGATCCCACAAAGAGCTTCTCCAATCAAGTTCTTCATATCACTGAAACAAAATATATTTTCAGTTCCAATACATACTATACAAAATTTATGTTCAGGACCACACAAACTAAACCGATCATGGCCTTTTGAATGAAATTTACTGTCTCGTGATAAATACAAGTTATAATAAAGAAACAGTGAGAGAACTAGAAGTATAATGATTCATCATCGTCAATGATATGGAACAAAAACTCCATGCCTCAAACAAACTCCAAAGATACAACTTTGTTCCTGTCACTTGGAAGAAAAAAAGAAGCTCTCCCAATAAGGGAAAGAATCGTATAATAATATTTAGAAATAAGTTAATAACATATATCACATTTAACATCTGTTGTAAAAAACTAACACCATCTCTCACATATTCAAGCACAAGGATATTATTTTAACAGCAAAAGAAATTAACCCAAAAAAAAAAAGCATGCTTAAAGCTTTGATTTCAGCTAACATTTAATTTGAGTGTTTGGTTGCATACCAATTATTAGGCAGCACAAGAATTTCAATGCTTTAAGGATATTTACCTCATGTTAATAATAGAATTCCCACTCACATTTTCTAATTAATGAAAATTATGCCATGAAAATAAAGCTGGAAGAATTATTTTTCCCTCCAAAAATAACACAATGATGATAACATTTCAACAAGTTTCAGTTGGGTACGATACAGCAATTCAGTAGATGTAAAATATGGACATCCAGTTGATAGATTTTTAACCAGAATTTGAGCTGCCCCATTTTCATAACTTTTCAATTTTTTTTGATAGCTAAATGATCCATTGAATAAGCGCAAAGCACAACCCAAGTACCAGAAATTACAACTTCTTAAATTTTGCATGTGTCATGAACAATATTAGCAAAAGGTGCATAGCAAGAGAGACAAAAACTCAATAAGATGGAAACTCTCTTCAGAACATTCCCCCCATCTCCCCCCCCAAAAAAAGGTGAAGATGACACAACATAAAAAATAAAAAAATAAAAATAAAAATTCTAGAAGTAAAGCGAAAGATGTCAACTTGTCATATAACAATGTTTCTCACAAATATTCATTAGTGTATATCTCTGTGAAAAGTAATTTTATCATAAAAACGAACTGGAAAACAGCTGAAATGAATTTAAGAAGCACATATCCATATAGTCCAAGAAAGCATTCCAAATTTATATTTCAATCAAAACAGACAGAGCCACAAAACATCATGTACCAGAGGGAAATGAATCTTAATAAATACTAACATACGACATTCGACACTGGTTCCATGATTGCAGAAGGGGCAACTGAAGACAGTATCAAGCTTGTCCATTCGCTTCTTTGGTGGAGGCTTAGCCCTTGACTTCCTTTTCCCCATTTGTCAGCTCAAATCTATTTGAAATCAATGATTCAACATGTTACTTCATGTTTTACAACACCAACCCATGGGAACAAAAGTGAAGAATAAACAAAAATGAAATAACATCAAGTAACATACATAAAAAGCTTCAGACTTTCAAGCTTGTAAATTGCCCCTAATTGGTGCTTCAACTAGCACCTTTTCGTTAGGAGTTTCCTTCTCTAATCGTATTTATTTTTGATAGATCCCATCTCAAATATTTATATTAATTTTTTGCCTACATAAATCACCACTCCATCATTACTAAACCTAGAATCTTCAACCATCAGAATAACTCAATAGCCTAACCGCGAAGGATATTGCACTTGCAAAGGAGATATATCCAGTAGGGATTTATCCACAAAGATTGAGGATCAAAAATTTAACTTAAAACATATATTTAAATCAAGGAATTACCAATTTAATCAATCAATCAATAAAAGGGGAATCCAAACAAATGAGCAATTAGGTATTTTGATAGATCTAACAAACCAATCAAGGAAATCTCCAAACAAATTCGCAAATTTCGTTTAAAAAAAAAAAACATTGGCAATTGAGCAAACTTATTTAGGGGATAAAAAGGAACCCTAAATTTATATCATAGAAAACCCACCTGGCATACAAGCAAAATTACTATTTCCACTTAAATTTAAAAAGAAAAAGGAAACCCTAACTACAAACCAAAGGAGTAAGTTTTCTAAACAAGAAATCCTTGATTAGCAGTAAGTGTAAGTGCGATATAACTTCTTGGTCATTCAAGAAACAAGAATATCCAGTCACTCACTGAGAACCATACAACAAAAGATAAGGCCAAATACCGAGAATCCTCCGTTTTCTTGGGAACCAAACGGAAAGTTAAAACCTTTAGAGTAACAGAAAGAAAACAATGAAACCCTAAGAAAAGATAAAGGTATCAAACAAGAATTGAAACGGCAGCGTATTGAATAAATCCGGGGGAATGGAAGAAATAGGAATTAGAAGCATACCTGAAAAATCAAAAACAGCTTTGGAAATTGGAATATGGTTTGGTTTAATTACTTGGACCCTAGACAATTCTGACTTTACCAGATCAGGGAATTCGAAGGAACCTTCTGGAATTTTGGGCTTTTCAACGACGTCGTTGTGATGGCCAATTTGCAAAACACGCTACCCTTTTTTTATAGCCTACAGAGATTTCCTTTTACCAGGGGAAAAAAAAAAAAAAAAAACTTTTTTTTGAGTCAAATTGAAACTTTATTATTAAAAAAAAAAAACTTAGAACTCCATAGGTACCTTTTTTTTTTTTTTTTTAATAATTGCTCATCTTATCTACATGAGTCAAGTTGAAATGAGTATAAATTCTTTTTTGAGATGAAATACATATTATTATATAAAAAAAATGGCTATCACCATTTTTGGATCTATTTAAATTATTAATGATGTGGCAAAACTAAATCCAAACTTATTTCAAAATGAATGGATACAATTTTAAGAACTCTACAGTAGTGTTGTCCTAAGAAATCTAGAGAATAGTTTATTAGAGTACATGTTTTAATTTAGTATATTTCCATATTGAAAAAATTCAAACTTGTTCATAAATTGCTTGATTAGCTAATTCTTTTCCTTTACACAAACCTAGGCTAATAATTAATAACTAAATTGTAGTTTAATTACATTATTTGAATTATAATTTCATCAATTAACATTTACGGAGGTGTAACCTCCTACAGAGTACAAATACCAAAGGTAAAACATATTCATTAACTAAATAGAAGTATGATACCCATATTCTAAATTGCTACGATCTAGTAGCTAGACATGGCAAAACGAGCGGGTCGGGTCGGGTTCAAGTCAATCAAGGTTTGCGGGTCAATCGGGGTCGCGTGTCGGGACGGGTCGAGTCAAGTTAACTCGTATTTTTCAAACAAATTTTTTTTTTTTTTTTGAAATAGATGCAATCTGTCAATTGTTTATGAGTTTCTTAACTGTGATTAGATTCTCACTGGTAATACTATTACCACTTACCAATTACCACTAAACACTTGATACCCAAATTTGGTGCAACTCTTGTTCCAGCTTTCTAGAAGCTAATCTTGGTATAATTTTCGATCAGTTTAAAGTAGGAAGAAAAAATGAAAGTGACAAGTAAAGAATAACAAACTATAATGGAGTACATAACATATTAAGTAAAGAAGAATAAGTAAATATTTTATAAAAATTACACATCAATCTCAATCTACTCAACGTTGGTAGACGTGACAAACGGGTGGGTCAGTTTAGGTTCGGGTCGGGTCAATCGGGTCGGATAAAAAAAATTTGACTCATTTTGCCATGTCTACTAGTAGCACTGCATTTTTGAGTCCAAAGACTCTTTAGTTATGAAATTTGTTGCACGTGAACCTCTTGTCCACTGCTTCAAATACCCCCTTGAAGATTTGGTTCCAGTAGTTTGATCTTTTAGATGGGGCAACAACCTTAGGATCATCAAATCTTTAGTTCCTTTACCCTTGATCTCCAAATTATTACTTTTCAAGAGCTCAGTTCTCACAACCCGTAAATGCAAATGCACAACTCTATAAAATGTCTTAAATCACGTCCTTTAGGTTTTCTTATATAGTCTTCCTTTGGTAGCACGAAACCTTAGTAGTTGGACAACTGAATGGGATTGCATAAAACCTTATGCGATTCTCGTTCATTTGAAAATAGGCTCTATTGCTTGAACAATTAAACATCTCAATCGATCGAAAAGCCGTTGAGGATGCAAAACAAACTATCAAGACTTATATGTGACACAATTTTTTTATGATTATTTTCCACACAAACACACCAAAACTAGGTTTTGCAATAAAATAGGAGATGACATTTTAACAATATTTGTATTCATCCTTCTTGTAATAGAGCTCCATCCTTCTTGTAATCTGTCTAGTAGAATTTTTTTAAGTCTATTTTTATAAAATAATTTGATAGCTATAACAGAAATGAGACATTTAAACCCTAGATGTCATGAACACACCAGAAGGTGTCAACTAATTGATCTACAAGTTCTTGGAAAAAATCCAGTATTTTATCTTCAGTTACTTTAGTATTCATGCCAATTGCCAAAATATTTTTTGATTATAATGAAATTGGCAAACTCTCTTTTCCTTTGATAAACAGTTTTGTCAATGGACTTAACACTAAAATCATTTCTTCAAGATATAATTTCAACTACTATACTATTTGTATCTTTAATACAAGTTAGCTTGACCATATTAGTAGAAAAATGTGTATTATTATTATTATTATTATTATTATCATGAATATAATTAGTGGGGTTCACCATAAATATGAAAATAAGAAGCACCACGTTACTATATTCCAAGAGTACTTAATAAGTACTTGTAGAAGTAAAATACTTGCAACTTGCCCAAACCTACTTTGCATGTGGTGAGTGTGTGTGTGGTTAAATACTTCCAACCTGCCCCAAATCGCTCTGCATTGGTCTTTCCCATCTTGAAGAGGAGATGAGATGGGGCATTCCAAATCCAACTCCGCCCCATACCATTGTCATCCTTGTAAAGTTTTGTAGTAGAATAAGAGTGTTTCCTTAGAATTCACAAACACAAGTATGGGTACGATATGGCACCACAAGAAATTTTTGAAAAATTATAACATAATATAGCAAATAGGATACTGTTACAACACAAATATGACCAGTGGCAAAGCCAACTTTTCAGTTCAGGGGAGGGAGCGAGATTGAAAGCAAAACTAATATAAAAAAAATTAATTGATATTAATAGCAAACTAAATAAACAATTATATTAATATAATTAAGAGATTTAAATACATAGTATTTAAATTTTTTTCCCTATTCTTTTAAGATGTTGAAATTTGGATCATAGCAAGAACAGAATTTAAGACTAAAAGATATTAAAAACTAAAGTGATAAGAAAAAGAGTAGAGGCAAGGTGCTACATATGAACATTCATAGACCTTTTTTTTATAGAGATATAATAATTTTGTAGACCCCACCAAGAGGAGAGTTGGAATGTCCATAAGTTGACCCTCATAATTATATAAATGGTAGATAATAAAGTAGTATAAATGGTGGGCCTACTTGAGAAATTTTATTTTTAGAGAATTTTCAACTTATAGCGTCCGCTCTTACACTCTTAATAATAGTTTTTTATCATCAAACCAAAACACCCATTAGTTTTTAGCGTAGGCAGTGATTAAACCTCAAATCTCTTATTCAACTATTAGAGATTTTACCAGTTAAGCTAATTGGAACCCACGGGCCTACATGAGAGTTGATAGTTCAATAATTGCGAAATTTTTATAAAAAAAAATATTATGTATATAGTATTATTCTAACAATTATGAAATTCATTGTGAACAAAATTGTATACGTAGATCGTTTACCGTTCAGAGTGTGAAAACCTATCAAAAGAGCAAAACTCTTAATTTTAAGTAGGGCCCATTAAACTTTGATTTCATTAGAAAATAAAATGTGCTATTTGTACAAACTAATGGACATAAGATAGTGTTTTTTAATTAGAAGTGGAGAGGTTTTCTTATTTATGCTAGGGAGCAAATTTGAGATAGAAAAAATTTGTCAGGAGGCAAAATGCTTTGTTAAGCGTATTATATGGGGACTATAAAAACAAAAGTGTATTATATAAGAGTTTTTGGGAGAGACGGGGAGGGTAATTGTTGTATATATAAGTATATACATGGATAGGTTGTAATAATGATATAAAGTGAAAATTCGAATTCTGGAATTTTCTTTGTGAAAATTCAAGTTCCAAGAATTTCGATCAGTTGAGACTTTTGTTCGATTGATCGAAATAGTATGAAAATAATCCTGGAGTTTCTGGATGGGTCTATCACTATTCGATTCCTATTCGATCGATCGAAAGGACCTCTCGACTGATCGAAACTCAAAAAACTGAATTTCTTGGAGAATTTTCTAGTGACTGTTTAGAAAGGTTAAAGCGGTTTCAAGCCTTGTGAACGGTTTTATGAAACATTTTAACTCTTCATGCGTACCTTTTGAAGGGGTTAAATAGAGGTTAATGTTCAAAGAAACAGTATGGGGACAAAGAAACACAAGAAATCCTATGAGTATTCTCTAAAATTGCTATTTGTAGAACCTAATAAACTTGGTTGTATCCTGGAGATAAGTTTGTAGAAACCCTTTAGCACCTAGCGTATGGGGACAAATATTGTCTAAGGATAACATTCAATTGTGCCTCCAAGTCAATCACTAATTTCTATATACTTGATATGTTCATTTGCCTCTCATTGTTACTCCTTAATTTGGTGAAATCCCTAACAGTAATTGCCCCTCTCGCCCCTTTAGTTCACCTATGGATACAACATTTTAAATAAAGTGTCCATACATCTTAGGTGTTTTTCTACCCCTCTCCCTTGTGTGTCGGAGATAAAGCTCTCCAATACTATTCAATAATGTCCATCATCTATCTGACCTTGTCTATGATTAGAGGTGTGCAGAAAACCTACCAACTCGCCAAACCCAACCTGACCCGACCCAACCTAACCCGCGGGGTTGGGTTGGTTTTTAGGGCTTGGTGGATTGGGTTGGGTTGGGTTATAAATTTTTTTTTTGTAGCAGGTCAGGTTAGGTTTGGGTCATAAAATTACAAACTCGCCAAACCTGACCCGACCCACCCATATTTTAATATATATTTAAAATATATTATATATTTAATAAATATTTGTTTTAAGTTAAAACCCAGCTATAGAGCACTTCATAGATTCCTACAAACATATATAATATAAAATCCTATTACTTTATTTAATATATATTTAAATATATTATATAATTAATAAAAAAAAATATGGGTTCAATTTAATAATAATAAATAAATAAAAATTGTCCAACCCATGGGTTCAACCCGACCCAACCCCAACCCATGTGGGTTGGGTTGGGTTGGACATATGTGATGGGTTGGGTTGGGTTGGGTCGGGTCGAATTTTTTTTTACCCACCATGGTGGGTTGGGTCAAAAAATTTCCTCAACCCAACCCATGCACACCTCTATCTATGATGCTTGTAAAATAAGAAGTTAACATCAACAAAAAATAAGTGGGAAATTTGAGGGCTACCTCGACTTGTTAACACATAATAAAAAGAGTACGTTGAGATCCAAAATATCGCAAGCATTGTATCAAGGCCCAAAACAATACAAAATTGAAATTTAAGAACCATTTGGGCTTTCAAAGAAGGGGCAAGGCCCAAACCTACCAGTTAAGGACTACTTAAAATAAGTAGGAAGGGGTCCAAACCCATGAATGGGTAAGTTTTGGGCCTTAGGAAATTAAGAAAAATGAAAGAGGAAGCTCAGCCTAGCCCTTGTGAGAGAAATTTGTTGGGAAGCTCAAAAAGGGAGCTAAACCAAGATACTTGGAGATTCTGAGAAACCTGGGATCCTTAAGATATGTAGAAGAAGATTAGCTCGGATTGGGACACCTCAAGGGAGCATGCTCATGAACACAAAGAATGAGAATGGATATGTCCCATCAGCCACCCATGGTTCAGAAAAAGACTAATGACTTAGGAATCAACACTTCATGAAAAGAAGTTTGGTACCTCGAGGAACGCAGGAAGATGGACCATGAAGGAAGGTGGTTGAGGATTTTTCAACCAAACAGAGAGGAATTTGCCCATTTAAAGAAAATGACAAAATGTGAAGCAGCCAAAAGATGGGTCTAAAAAGTAGTATCTAGAAGCTTTGGAAAAATGAGAATTGAAAATCAGCCCTTAGGACCTCCCAAAAGAGGAAGGTTAGCTAAGGACTTTTGGAGGGGGAAACCTCAAAATGGGAAAATAATGAGAAAATAAGGAAGGGAGCAGCCACTAATGTTGCAAACACAACATTGGTTCTAGTACCCAGGGCAGCAAATGGAAGGAATCAATGGTACACCAAAAACCCTAGAAAGACACTATAAAAAGGGGATGGAGCCAACAGTAAAATCCATTTTGCAATAGAGAATCGGAGCAAAAAGATCCTTTAAAAAACTTCTTTAGAATTCAAAAAAGGAAAAAAGAGGGAAAACTCCGCAAGGGATCCTGAGACAGACACTAAAGGATACACTTGGATTGAAAGGGATTCAACCTCACAAGTCTTAGAAGCCTAAAAAAGCTATCTAAGTCTGTAACTTTAAACTTATTTGGACCTTGTAATATATCCCAGTGGAGGAAAGGACCTAATGTCTTAAAAACTCAAGAAATAATGAAATATCATTCATCCTCCTGAGGATCCCTAACGTTTTACTTACCATTTCTTTTATATATATTATTCATTTACTATTCCTTATTGTACAATAAGTATATATTTTGTATGCATGAATGTGTATGTATTGTAGGATCCATGTTTTGTGTGCAAATTGGTTCGTAGTCAGCCCAATATTACTATGGTGAATTAAGTCCAGTCAACCAAATAACTAGTGTTAGGCCCAGGATCCCTGTTTCTATTTGGGCTTGGGTATTGTAAAAAAAAAAAAAAAAAAGAACGCACGGAGTTTTACTTCCTAATCAACAAATTTCTATCCATATATACAGACAATAAAATAAGTTCTACTTCATGACAAATTATTAGGTCTATTAAGAGGATTGCTAAAGTGGTCCTCCTAGTCTTTCTAATCAATAAAACGTTGTTATTTATGCAAATATGACATTACCTAGTGATTTTTTATTTTTCATTCGTGTGCTAATTAGGAATTGGACTCACACATTTACATAAGTGTCACTATTTCATTGGTTGGGAGGACTACTTTAAAAATCCTCCTAGTATACATAATAATTTCACCTACTTCATAACCAATGACTGTATATCCATATATATATATATATATATATTCAAATTTTAGGTTAAAGTAAATTATGCAAATATTGTTATAATATACGAAATGCGAAACTAAGAAAGTTGATGGGACCATACAATTTTTTACCTATAATAATCAAATTAATTATAAATTTATTAAATTAAAACCATTCAAACAATCTATGAAGTATGAAAGTATATGGATTCAAAATTTCACTTGAATTTCATGTCGCAAAATTTCACTTGAATCAATTAAGTGATATAATTATAATCTTTACTTATGTTTGCACAATGAATATATTGCATATATGAATAAAATGTTAAATTTTATTTTCCAGTAAAAATATATATGTTAATTTTACCAATTTTTTTTACCCTTCAAAGAGTTTAAGGGTGTGTTTGGTAGAGTGGATTTTAGGGAGAGAGAGAGAGAGAGAGAGAGAGAGAGAATGTGGAGGAAGAGTTTTCTCCCCAAAATGGGGAGAAAACTTGGTGGGGGAAAATCTGATAGGTGAAGGACAAAAATTTTCATATACAAAGTTACACCTGAGCTTTAGTAGGGTTTTTTTTTTTTTTTTTCAATTCCAATTTTAACAACTATTTTATTTTTGTTCTCATTCTTTTTTTCTTTTCTATTTTTGTCATTTGCTTTCCTGGGCTTCAGTACCCTTGTTAAGTGTTTCTTTTGTTCTCATTCCATTTTTTTTAGACGCGATTTTTTTTCTAGACATGATTTTTTTAAGAATAAATTTGGGTGATTGTATTTTTTTTTTTTTTTTTGTTATTTGTCTTTTTTTTTTTTAATTGGGCATCATTTTTTAGCAATGGTATATGAGTAAATTTATACAAACTTACTTTTTCCATCCCTCTTTTTTTCACTCCCAACCAAACAGAAATGAAGAAAATTAACATCTTTTCTATCCTTCCACTTGTCTATCTCTCCAACCAAATAGACCCTAAGAGATGTTTATTATATTAAATTGTCCAAAATTAATTACAACGAAGCTTCACCTATAGTTTAAATTTTAAACATTAATAAAAATTTCTTAAAAAAAACCATTAAAATAAGTACTTACATTTATTATTTATTATATAAAAATGATTAATACATAATATTTTTTACTCATATCACTCTTAATTTATATGCAGCTCATTAAATCACCTTCTAAACCACCCAACCCCATTCATCCAAAAGATAAGGGAAGGAGACTACTTTCGGTGCTAAGGCCTTACTCAGATGAGATCAACTATTGATTCAGATTCTCATAGAAAGAAAATCTTTCCATGTGACTTAGGGCCCATTCGGTTTAAAATTTATCATCACTCATCACTTAAAATACTTCAATTTTTCAAACCCACTATTTGGCACATTAACTCATACCAGTTTTCAACTTCAAAATCGTGGGACCCACACACTGACATAACCCAATGTTGCTTCTGTTGCTACCCGTGTCTTTAACAAAAAAAGCCTTCCTCCCTTACTTCTCCCATCCTCTCACCTTTCATTTCTCTGACTCTCCCTCTTTTCTATCAAATTTTTTTGTCTATCCCTCTTTCTCTGTCTCTCCCCTCTTCACTCTATATTTGATTTTTTTTTTCTACTCTTCTCTATTTCTTTCTCAGCTTTCTCTGTCTCTCCCCTCTTCAATCTGTATTTGATTTTTTTTTTTCTCTCTTCTTTGTTTCTTTCTTAGCTATTTTTGGTTGGTTTGAATCGGTGGTTATTGGGTTTAAAGTGGTGGGTTGTTTCAGTGGTTGCTAGGTTTGGATTGGTGATGGTGGGTTGATCGAGTTTTTGGGGCTGGGTTACGGTGGAGATCAGGTTTGAGATTGGGTTTTTGGGGCTGGGTTATTGTGGAAATCGATTGGTGTTTCGGTGGTGTGGATTGGGTTGTGGGTCACAGCGTGGCTTGAATCGGTTGGGGCTGGGTTACGGTGGAGATTGATTGGTGTTTCGGTGGTGTGGATCGGGTTATGGGTCACGGCGTGGCTTGAATCGATTGGGGCTAGGTGACGGTGGAGATGGGTTGGTGTTTCGATGGTGTGGATTGGGTTATGGGCCACGGCATGGCTTGAATTGGTTGGAGCTAAGTTATGGTGGAGATCGGGTTATGGGTCACAGTGTGGCTTGAATCGGGTTTAAGATTGGGTTTTTAGGGCTGGGCTACGGTGGAGATAGGGTTATAGGTCACGGCGTGGCTTTGATAGAATCAGCTTAGGGAAGATGGATTTTATTCAAGGGTTGTTTCGAGGTACCCAGCCTCCAAGGAAAGGAAATTGGGAAATAGAGAGATCAGAGAGAAATTTAGGGATTAGGAAAGAATGAGACAAAAGGAATTGTTATTATTTTATGCTTAACTTCCCATACACCCTTTTCTACCTTATATACAACTTAGTACAATCCAATCAGGTAGTTACAGATAGTTACAATTAGTTAGACCAATCAACCCACTCTTAGCTGGTACATACAGCTAGTATAGTAACAATAACTAACACATACAACTGGCATAGTAACTAACACACATGCATACATTGAAGCTCAATATACACACACTCCTATCAATCCACCCCACTTAAAAAATAAAAAAATAAAAAGAAAATAAAAATAAAAAAACCTTTTCCTCAAGGTCAGACATACATCACAACAAAGTTCCCCCCCCCCCCCCTCCCAATCAAAGAATCTTGCCCACAAGGTGAGGAAATCTGTTCTGAAGAACATAAAGAGACTCCCAGGTTACATCTTCAGGAGATTGTCCTTGCCACTGAACCAATACCTCAGTAATGACACAACTCCTCTACTACTTGGACCTCTGTTGCAGAATTGCAACAAGTTCAGGCTGAAGTAGACCAGCTGAATCCATAGAAGGAAGTGAAGGAAGTGGAGTAACCTGATCTCCCAATTTCTGTCTCAAACAAGAAACATGGAACACAGGGTGGATAGGACAGCCCTCTGGTAAAGCCACTTTGTAAGCCACCTCACCAATGCGTTAAATAATCTGAAATGGACCAAAGAACCTTGGAGAAAACTTGTTAAACCCTTTCACTCGTAGAGAAGACTGTCTATAAGGTTGAAGCTTAATGTAAACCCAATCACCAACACCAAATGGCTTATCAGAACTGTGCTGATCAGCCAAAAGCTTCATTTTGGCCTGTGCTAAAGTCAGATTCTGTTTTAAAAGAGGAAAAAGCTTTGTCTAGTAAGAAAAAAATGATCCACTGCCTCCACCTTAGTTACACTAGAAACATAATCCAAAAGTCTAGGAGGAGGGTAACCATACAAGGCCTCAAAGGGGCTCATTTTGGCAGAAGTATGGTAATTAGAATTGAACCAATATTTTGCCAAATGCAACCAGTCAGTCCACTCATGAGGTCGATCACTCACAATTGCCCTTCAGTACTACTCCAATCTTTTATTAACAACCTCAATCTGACCCTTAGACTATGGATGATAAGCTGAGGTCATGGCCAATTTAGTGCCCTGCAACTTAAAAAACTCCTTCCAAAAAACAGCAGTGAAAACAGCACCCCTATCACTGACAATTGACTTGGGCATGCCATGAAGTTTGAAGACGCCTTGCATGAACACAGCAGCAACTTTGGCAGCAGTAAAAGGATGATGAAAAGAGAAGAAGTGCATAAACTTGGTGAGTCTGTCAACCACTACCAAAATAACATCCTAACCATGAGATTTAGGCAACCCTTCAATGAAATTCATGCTTATATCCAACCAAGGCCTATCAGGAATGGGAAGAGATTGCAACAGGCCAGCTGGTTTAGAAGTATCACTTTTGGTTCGTTGGCAAACCTTACAACACCTGATATGATCCTAAATAATAAACTTTATGCCCTACCAATAAAAATCCTTGTTAACCCTGTGAAGAGTCTTAAGGCAACCTGAGTGACCACCAATTAGGCTGTCATGCATTTGTTGAAGGATCAATGGAATCAAAGAAGATGTAGGGCTGATAAAAATCAAATTCTTAAAAATAATAAGGCCATTCTGTAAAGAATAACCAGCTAGAGGAGGAGTGTTGGAATCAACAAGCTTGGAAAGCAAATCTTGGTAAACCACATTAGAATTGTAACTAGCCTTGAGTAAATCCAACCACATTGGACAAGGGAAAGAAATGGGATAAAGTGAAGCATCATGGGCAAGGCTGTCAGCAGAGGGTTGCACTCTAGAAAGAGCATTAGCAGCTCTATTTTCTCTTCCTTTTTTGTACTCCACCATAAGGAATAACCCAGCAGCTTTGTGATCCATTTCTGTTGAGTAGGAGTGCCAATTCTTTGCTCAAGGATGTATTTAAGGCTGTGATGATCAGTTCTAATGAAAAAAGGATTGCCAACCAAATAAGGCCTCCATTTCTTAACAGCCTTTACCAATTCCAATAGCTCCTTTTCTTAAGTAGACAAATGCAAACACCTTCCTTTAAGTGCCTCACTATGATAAGCTAGAGGTCTATTGTCTTGCATTAAAACAACACCCAAACTATAACCAGAAGCATCACATTCAATCACAAAAAGCTTCAAGAAATCAGGTAAAGCTAAGACTGGTGGATTAGAAACAGCTTGCTTAAGTGCATTAAAGGCCAAGTCAGCATCAGAGGACCAATGAAAAGAGTCCTTTTTAAGTAAGGCAGTCAGTGGGGCAGCAGTGACTCCATAGTCTTTTATAAACTTCCTATAATACCCAGTTAACCCAAGAAACCCTCTCAAAGCCTTAACTGAAGTAGGAGTAGGCCAATTCTGCATAGCCATAGTTTTCTTAGGATTAGTTGTAACTCCATGCCCAGAAATTAAATGGCCTAAATACTCCACCTCATGACACCCAAAAACACATTTGCTCATCTTAGCAAATAACTGATGTTTGAGCAGCACCTCCAAAAACAACTTTAAGTGAGAAACATGATCATCCAATGACTTGCTAAATACTAAAATGTCATAAAAAAACACCAAAACAAACTTCCGCAAGAAGGGTTTAAAGATGTCATTCATTAAGGATTGAAAAGTGGAGGGTGCATTTGTTAAGCCAAAGGGCATGACTAGGAACTCATAATGACTCTCATGAGTCCTAAATGCAGTTTTTGGAATATCACTTTCCTTCATTCTGATCTGATGGTAACCAGACCTCAGATCTAGTTTCGAAAAAATAATTGCTCCACACAATTCATTAAGTAATTCATCCACTACTGGTATGGGAAACTTATCCTTGATAGTGGCTTTATTTAATGACCTGTAGTCAATGCACATACGCCGACTCCCATCTACTTTCCTAACCAGCAAGATAGGTGAAGAAAAAGGACTTTGGCTTGCCCTAATAGACCCTACCTCAAGCAACTTTTTAACAATCTTTTCTATCTCAGATTTTTTATATAAGGGGTACCTGTATGGTCTTTCATATATTGGTTGACTGCTTTCCTTCAAAGTGATTGAATGCTTATGGTTTCTAATTGGTGGTAGTCCAGAAAGTACTTCAAAGACCTTGCTAAAATCCTGAAGTAATTGAGCTAAAACAAGATGGGGTTATGCAACCTGGGGTGCTGGGGTTGAGTTAACAATTTGCAGCAGTAGCCCTTTTTTGACAGCAAATGTTAGGAACCTCTCACCTTCTTGCAAAGAAGGCCTTGAGGGTTGTAAACCCTTGAGTAGAACTGAAATACCCTCATACCAAAACTGCATAGTGAGATGCTTGAAGTCCCATTGTAGCAACCCCAAAGAATACAACCATTGAGTTCCCAAAACCACTGCACAATCACCAAAGGGCAGAATGTTCAAATCCACCCTAAAGGTGTGCCCTGGAACCTTAAGAGGAACCCCAAAACTAACCCCTTTAGTTTGAAGTAAGGCACCATTAGCAATTTGAACCTCAAATGTATCCTTAGATGACACAGGTAAATTCAATGCTACCCACATAGCTTCATCTAAAAAATTATGGGTGCTACCACTATCAATCAAAATAACCAGTTCTTGCTGCTTAATCCTACCCAAAACCCTCATTGTACCTGGAGAAGGACTACCAAGAAGTGCATAAAAGTTAATCTCAGCAACACTACTCTTCAACTCTGCAGTACCCTCAATCCCAGTGCCTCTTAATCCGGCCATTTCTTCCTCCACACCTTTATCCAATCTATCAGAACCTTCAGTCACCACCCCCTGCAACTGATCATCAGAGTGTAATTCTTGCAATCCTTCCATAACAAAAATTTTTGGAATCTTGCAATGGTGACATGCATGCCACTTTTCTTCACAATGGAAACAAAGTCCTTTCTTCCTTCTTTCTTCAATCTGTGCTACAGGAATTTTTTGAACAGGGAATTTGGTAGTTTTTACTTCTATCCTATCGTTCTTGATTGTTGTTGGGGGTGGTCTAAGAATAGAGGATTTAGGCACATCTATCCAAGGTTTAGTAATTCTTTTGTTGCTGAAGAGATATTCCTCTTGTATTTTAGCAAGTCCAAAGGCAGAATTAAGAGTTTGTGGATTGAAGATCTTAACAGGTAAACAGATTTCATCTCATAACCCACTCAAAAAACAGCTAAGTTTGTGTTTTTCAGACAATTCCTTAATTCTATTGGATAAAGCTTCAAATTGAGCCTTGTAAGTAGAAACAGAGCTTACCTGTCTCAATTTTGTTAATGCTTTCATAGGATCATCATAGGCCAAAGCTCCAAATCTTGTGTGCAAAGCTCTCACAAAGGCTTCCCAGCTGGTGAACTGCCCTGTCTCCTCAGCATCTTGAAACCAGACCAAAGCTTCATCCTCCATGTGATATGAAGCTAAAATAATCCTCTAATTTGGGGGTGTATTGTATAGTTTGAAGAATTGATGGGCTTTATAAACCCAACCTAAAGGGTTCTCTCCTTCGAATCTTGGAAACTCCAACGTCACTGACTTTGGAACTATCGTGAGTGAGTCCAATTACATCGATGTAGTAGCTGGAGATGGAGGTGCAGTCCTCTGTTGCCATTGATTTCCAGCTTCAGTGAGCCCTTGCATAGTTTCTATCAGTGTTTGTAACATTGAAGTCATAGTGTCAATTTTTTGGTGAATGCCTTAAATTTCTTGCTCATGTTGATCAGAAGTGAATGAAAGATTGTTGTATTTCTCATTGAGAGCAGCCAAGGATCATGTCTCTGCCATGAAGACAGAGTTGGCTCTGATACCAAATTGATAGAATCAGCTTAGGGAAGAAGGATTTTATTCAAAGGTTGTTTCGAGGTACCCAGCCTCCAAGGAAAGGAAATTGGGAAATAGAGAGATCATAGAGAAATTTAGGGATTAGGAAAGAATGAGAAAAAAGGAATCGTTATTATTTTCTGCTTAACTTCCCATACACCCTTTTCTACCTTATATACAACTCAGTACAATCCAATCAAGTAGTTACAGATAGTTACAATTAGTTAGACTAATCAGCCTATTCTTAGCTGGTACATACAGCTGGTATAGTAATAGTAACGAACACATACAGCTGGCATAGTAACTAACACACATGTATACACTGAAGCTCAATACACACACACTCCTATCAGGCTTGAATTGGTTGGGGCTGGGTTACGGTGGGGATAGGGTTATGGGTCACGATGTGGATTGAATCGATCGAGCTGGGTTGAATCAGTGTGGATCAGCTTTTGGTTTTGTGGGTTGATTTTGGTGTGGTTGTTTGCAATGAAACATTTCTGGTGAACTGATGGGACAACACAGAAGCTCTAGGTCCCACAGAGTCCAAATATTTACAACAATGCCACTGAGTTATGTATCTTAAAAACTAAAAACACCAATTTGGTGTTTTCAGTTTTCATCACTCTCACTCAAAATTTTTGAGTTTGAGTGATGAAAACAAGATTAGGAAACTAAGTCAAACAAAAAAATTTAGTGTTGATCCCACGTTTTTTCATAATTGAGTTATGATTTTCTAGTAATATCACTCAAAATTGCCCTAAAACAGGCTCTTACTTACTGCCTTGAGCATCTCCACATTCAACGTGATCTGATTTGTCCCCTTGTCTATAATATCTTCTGGCTTCTCCAATCCTATTATGGGGCATGGCTTGGCCATCCCTCCAATCTATGTCTTTGTTCACGCCTGTGAAGGCAGTGGTGGCTCTAGGAATTTTTCTTAAGGTGTTCATTAAGAAACATAAATTATACAATCTAATAAAAAGAGAAATTCATATATTGACAACAACAACAATAAAAAAAACTCAAATACATAAAGTTTACAATTGCCTTCTAAGAGTTTTCATATTTTGAAATTGTTACATGATAGTCTCATTATCAATGCTGCAAGGTACATTTCTTTCAAAGTACATAACCAAGTAATCATTAATCCAGTGAATGTAGAACAAATTATGGAGTAAAATTTAATTTTATTAACATAAAAAAAACTAAGGGTGTTTCCAATTTTTTTTTGAAGGGTAGACAAATAAATTTTTTTACATTATTATTATTATTATTATTATTATTATTATTATTATTATTATTATTATTATTATTATTATTTATATATATATATATATATAAATTTCAGGTGAGGGTGGTCCCTGGCCTTAAGGTGGCACTGCCCCTGTGAGGAGGATGGAATTAGGAAGGCATTTAGAACATATAATTGGAACATAGACTAGTCTCTAGAGAGCAGGAGCCGCATAGACTTCATCTTGGATGGATCCTCTAGCTACTAGATTGACCTTTTCCCTCTCTTTTTTTCTTCATATTACTCTTATATTTTTTTTATATGCAGTTCATTAGATCGAAGTGTATTTTAATGTATACTTCCCTAAAAATATAAAGAAATTGTGGAAGATTGAAGTAACTAAAATGCAGTGGGACCTAGGGACAATGTCAGTAACATTAATATATTTCAACAAATGTCAACATTCATCTAAAACCTACTTCTCAAAAAAATAAATCTAAAAACTAAAATTATGAACTTTCACTAGCTATTTGATTAGTTGGAATTTTTTTTTTCCATTTAGCCTTAAATATCTAACATTTTCGTTAGTTGTCACGTTCCAAAACAATATTGGAAACTAACATCTCAAGTTTTTAAAACTCGAGATCAGTTTAGAACTCGAGCTTTTAAAGCTCGATTTCTGGTGTTTGTCATACTCTTAAGTGGAAAAATTTTCCACATGGAGCAAATTTAGCCACATAGAAATTGAGTTTATAGGACTCAAAATCTGCACACTATAAACCAAAAACACTAACACTTTTAAACGCCTCACTTAAACATTCTCAAAGTTCAAACACACTAAAACACTCTTAGTCAAACACTCTCACTCACTCTCAAACTTTGCTCTGCCTCTCAAAGTCACTCTCAAACTCACTCACTCACTCTCAAAATCACTCAGTCTGAAACTTTCAAAATAACTCACTCTCACACCCAAATCAGTCACTCAAACACTCTCCTCTCTCAGTACTGCTCCCATTGACCCACCGTGCCGAAGGTACTCTCTCTCTCTCTCTACTCAACACGTAGTCATTTTTGCTTCTTAGATTCCTCTCTCTCTCTCTCTCTCTCTCTCTCTCTCTCTCTCTCTCTCCAATTTTAGATCTTGGAATTTCAGGATGTTACCTAGGGTTTTTCGTTTTCAATTTCGGATCTTTTTGGGTTTGGGTAATTCATGTTTGGTTTCCGAGAAAAAAAGAATTAAGGTTTTAGGTAGGAAATGATCATTTGTCATTTCAATGAAGAATGTATATTATTCTATTTGGTTGTTTGGAAAATGAGTAAATAAAAAAAAAAAATTAACAAATTGAGCATTTAAATTGTTGTTATGAAATTAGTGTGAATTTCGATAGTGTAATTAATTTCTGGAATACATTGATATTTGATCTAGTTTGATTTTCTTTATATCATTGCTTTTATTTTCTAATTTTTTGATTCTGCGTTTATTGAATGTGCATTTGAATTTTTGTAATTGAATTGACATTTAATCTAGTTTGAAATTTGGACTCTTTTTAGCTCATACATTGCATTGTTTCAAAAATTCAAAAATAGGATTTTGGAATCATATTTTAGCTTAAATGTCAATGTTTGCGATTTAGAAGTTTGTATGTTTGGTGTGCTTCGTGCTTATTCAAATGGCTATTCCCATTTAATTACCAGACTCATTCATATCCTAGGAATAGAATATTTCTCAAACCTCCTTCAACAAACTGGCCAAAGTTTGGCCTTTCATGAATGCATAAATATTAGAGTCTTTGAAAAAAAAACTTCACGATATGTTGCTTGAATTAAAGATCATGCGTTCAGTAAGAAGTTTTTCCAAGTAACTTGTCTTATGCATGATTTGCATAAGGTGTCCTTGCTAGTTTAGTAATACAATACCCACCTTTTTGTAATTACTTCTTTCCACCACTTAATTCCAAAGATTAAACTCCTCCATTGCCTACCTCCATAATCTTTTTTTTTTTGATAAGTAATAAGGAAATATTATTAAAAGAGAATAAAACAAAAGATACATAGAGTTCATGACAGTGGCTTCTCATTATGTGGTTAATATGGATGGAGTGGACAGATCTATATTGGAATTTAAGTTATATTGAAGCAAGCATAGGTTGCTTCAACAATGGAATTTCTTGTTTACATGTAATCCTAACAAAATTATTATAGCAGGTAGATTTAAATTGTCAGTAGATAATTTGAGCTTGTAATTAAAGGAAGGGGTAGGCTTCAAAAGTGGTACACACCACAAGCTTGTCTAGTTAGGCCACTAGTTGCGTACTCAATTTTCATAGAATCATGGTGGCCCATGTGATAAACATTTTACTAATAATTTTTTTTTTTTATAATCAAACATTTTACTAATAGTTTTCATAGATTCATGGTGCCCCATGTGAAAATTTATGAGGATTATTTGCCTTTGTGTATGGGTAGCTTTTGGATTCAAAGACATTATGTGGGAGTGTTCAGACAACAAGACAAGTGTGAGTATGGTTCATGCTTTTAGTTTAGTTTAATTGGGATCTATGTTTTGTATTGAATATTTTTTTTGTTGGGCATGATGCTGGTTCTCTAACATGTTATTTGGACTCTATCTAGTAACATTGGGGTCAAATTATGATTGAATTTACTTAGTTTCTTCATGGTGCCCCATGTGAAAATTTATGAGGATTATTTGCCTTTGTGTATGGGTAGCTTTTGGATTCAAAGACATTATGTGGGAGTGTTCAGACAACAAGACAAGTGTGACTATGGTTCATGCATTTATTTTAGATTAATTGGGATCTATGTTTTGTATTGAATATTTTTTTTGTTGGGCACGATGTTGGTTCTCTCATATGTTATTTGGACGCTATCTAGTAACATTGGGGTCAAATTATGATTGAATTTGCTTAGTTTCTTCATTCTTGTATGAGTTGTTTTATTTTTCATATGATATAATTAAATATGCTTTTATTATATACTAGCGACATACTCGTATTAAATTTGCTTTTCAGACATTCTCCTTACTTTGTAAAATCATCGATCATAATGTTACTGGGTTTAAATGATCTCACAGTAGCACTCTTTGCAGTATGGATTCTCGGATCGGTGAGAAGTCAGAAATCGTGCGCTCTGTTCCCATCAATACTTCAGTGCTAACACAACAACCAAAGCATCGATCAACTGACATTTGGAATGGCGAGGTGAAATATCTAGTTCTAACAACCGCTTTAATTTTGACATTCCCTTTGACTTTTAGCAAGTTCTTTCAAAGTTGTATATCTAGTTCTAACAACCGTTATAATTTTTATCGATTTTGCAGGACCCAAGCCCACTTAAGTGCCGTGGTAGCACTTAAGAGATGGCAAAGATATCGATGCAAGACAATCGGGTGATAGACATTATCAAGTTGGTGGGGCTAGAAGGATTTTTTAGGGCCCCATCCAGAGAGATAGATCATGGCTTAATATCGACCCTAGTCAAGCGATGGCGGCTGGAGACGCATACGTTCCATCTTCCACATGGTGAGATGTCAATCACCCTATAAGATGTGAAGGTCATTTTGGGACTTCCTATAGACGGTGAGGTCTTGGTTGGGCCGACTAGTAGGGGGGTTGGAGCACTTTGTGATAGGAGTTGCTTGGTTTTGAAGTTCCAGCAAATGACAAAAAAACTTTGGTGGGGGCAAAGAATTCTCATTAGTCACCTTGTTGAGCGCACTGCAAAGCCACTGCCTCATAATGCAACAGAAATTCAAATACATCAGTATGCCCGGTGCTATATTTTAGCGCTAGTAGGGGATAAGATTTTCATGGACAAGTCGGGAGATAGGGTGCATCTAATGTTCTTGGAGTTCCTGTAGAACCTTCGTGATCTGCCACAATATAGTTGGGGTAGTGGTTGCCTGGCATGGTTGTACAAAAAGTTGTGCCGAGCAAGCCATAAAGATCATTCGCAGATTGGTGGGGTGTTGCAATTGGTCCAGTATTGGGCATGGGCAAGGTTGCCATTCTTATGCCCGAAGATAGAGCCCCCACCTGGATGTCATTATGGCCCTTGGCCAAAAGCTCCACTTGCATTTAAGTAAGTATTTTCATGATATTCAATGTGTTATACAATGTACTCTCCTTAGTAACTAAGTGGTATTATCTTATCTTATACTATTTGCTCGTAACTATAGGTGGGTGCGGGTGCCAAGCCAAAAGAGTAGGCCATTCGGCATGGCATTGGTCCGCTATAGCGAGGAATTAGTTAGAATACAGCCGGGCCAAGTAATAATATATAAAAAAGACTTGGCATTGTCTATAAAAACCTTAAGAAGACTTGGCATTGTCTATTTTAGGATCTATATCATTAACTTTATATATGTATATATATGTCCTTCAATGTAGAACATATTGCAAGGACATAGAGCAATATCTCTAGCATTTCTTTTTCAAAAAAAAAAAAAAAAACAAATATAATTGTAACAGAGGATCATGCCAGCACATCTTAATTGGTATTAAAATACTACTAATTTGTCTCATTATTCTAGTATTAGTAAATAAATGCCATAACACCACCATAGACTTAATTATTGCTGTGAAGCAAACCTTCAAGAAGCTCTTGAAGTTGCTCGAACATTTTAGTCATGACCACGAGTGTGTCATTTGTTAAGGCAATTCATATGATTGAAGAGTCTTGACTATTTGGTGCATGAAAAGTTTTTTTTGTAAGCTATCTACTAGTTGTAGAGTCTAGGTAAAGGTTTTATTCGGGGAATTTGGTTTTTTGGGAAAGTTCCCACCCCAGTGGTTTTTACTTTGAGACAAGTAGTTCCATTAGTTTTTCATAAAAATAGGTCTAAAAACCCCTGACACCAACTTACAAAGAATAATTTAGTGGTTAATACACTTTTATACCGCAGTATTTAATGTGATGTTTGATAAGTAATTCACGGATTATTTGCATGCCATTAGTGGGGGCTGATCCTGAAATGCTTGTAAGGACAAGGATGAATGTGATATTTGATAAGTAATTCACAGATTATTTACTTGAGATTCATGGGGGATAAAAAACGTGTAAAGTGTAAACATAAGGAGAAGATTCACTTTTAGAAATGAAACTAGATAGGGATATGCTGCTTTCACTATGAGATCTTTGTCAAATGCTTTGAATTTCTTGAACTCAATCTGCCCTAAAACCAAAACTGCCAAGTCATTGTGATGGCCTTCTTTATCATTATGTATGATAGTTTTGACTTGATAGGGATATGTTGATTTCACTATGAACTAATCTTTGTCTCTTTAAATTTCTTGAACTCAATCTGCCCTAAAACAAAAACAAAAAAGTCATTGTGATGGCCTTCTTTTTCGTTATGTATGATAGTTTTGACTTGATAGGGATATGCTAGTTTCACTAAGAACTAATCTTTGTCAAATGCTTTGAATTTCTTGAACTCAATTTGCCCTAAAACCAAAACTGTGAAGTCATTGTGATGGCCTTCCTTATCATTATGTATGATAGTTATGACTTGAAAGGTATAAGAGCTTAATGATTATTTTTAGTCTATATGCTCTATGTGTAAATAGTTAATCGGAGATAAATTATACATGTATAATATTGGTTTTGTACATTAAATAAGATCAAACAAAACTATGGTTATGGCCTTTTCACCAAGCTTGATCATTCATTGCTTATTGGATCGCAGTAACTTAGTGAAGCTAGTAGTTGTTAGGCCCGAGCATTTTTAAAATGGTCACCTCCACGAACAATGTCTATTGACTAGGAGAGCAGCAAACTAGTTACATAGGACAAAATCATAGTTACTATAATGTTTCAAGAATGATAGTCCATTTTGAAAAAGTAATGCAAATGTCACTTGTTAACAGTTTGTAGCTGCCAGCTGGCTTGGCTCCCTATATTCAATTGTGGTTCGATTCAAATGACCTATCCTTTAACCATTTAGTGCCAACAATAAACAATGCACATATAAAATTTTCATTGTAAAATCAACCAATTGTCTCCATAACTAATTCCAACAAGACAGCAAGTGCTTGACATTGGAATTTCCTCCTAGTTCCACAATATCTAAATATTCAAAAACTGTCCCATATTAATAACTCCCAAGTTTTCCCAACAAGGCCTTTCTCTAGACCTGTTTGCATCAAATCTCATATCACAACACAAAAATGAATCAAGTTTCTATCTGGGTGATCTTCACATTTTGTTACCGAACTTTGTTTCACATTTTAAGATGTTATCATAATTTTTTTTTGTTTCTATTGTAGATTATGTGGCAGCCATATGAGGCAGAGTTAGGCCATCCATCTCATTCCTTATTCTTGACTTCATTGGTCGACCTTTGGCTTGCAACAATTTTGGATTGGCCCCATGGGATCCCTCCACAATGACTCTGACTTAGGAACCGCAAATGCATGTAAATAAGTGTTAAGGGCATACTCCAAACTATAACACGAGTGAATATATGTGGTCGAATCAATGTAAAGTGCATCAAATACTCTAATTGCATGTAAACACGGGATCTTAATGTTTTTCCATTTCCCACAACTGCATGTTCTTTCCAATAGCCGAACTTCATAAGTGTGGTTTCCCCCTCCAATGCTATACATGTTGTGTGAAGTAACTACTTGATATATTGCATGTTCATTGCTAAATGCCCTGAGATAGTGTTTCTCAAATTTACGCCTATTTTCCAACCACATGGACATGGCATATGTACTCAATCTCTTACCCTCCAACAGATCATGAGTAATTTCTTTGTGTTGGACATGGAAATATGCAACAAGTTTGAACCAAGTGAACTCAACCATTGCGACAATAGGAAGGCCCAGTGCACCATTCAGTACACCATTGAAGCACTCTAATATATTGGTTGTCATTGCCCCCAAAACGTCTCCCACCATCATGTGATTGGGTCCACATATCCACAAACTCGCTTATTAGGTATATGTATGGAAGATAATCTTTTTCCCTGCCATCCTTCCCCATCACCTTCTTATTCTTCCTAATGGCCTTAATTTCCACCTGCTCAATGGACTCCATTATGTTATCAAATTTCACTGCCTGAGTAGCATATCCCACTTTCAATGCCATTGAATTTAGAGTCGAGTTCTGAAAATGTGTGTTGAAGTTGCTAGCAACATGTCGAAGGCAATATCTATGAAATACCCGTGGTCTTCCATCTCCATTTGTAGGCCAGGTTGCAATGACGTTTTTTATACTAAGATGTTGGTCAGAAATTATGCAAATGCCTTCATCAGGTATCACATCGCCAATTGTATCTCTAAAGCATTGTGAAAACCACCTCCAACTGGAACCTTACTCACAATCCACAACAGCAAAGGTGAGAGGGAATACCTGCCCATTGGCATCGGTTGCCATTGCGACCAACAACTTTCCTTGATATTTTCTGTACAGATGGGTCCCATCAATACTGATAACCGGCTTGCAATATTTGAATCCATCAATGCATGGACCGAAAGACCAAAACACATAATGCAAAAATACGATGTCATCTACACTAGTGGGTGTGGTACGATAGGACACCTAGGTATTCGAATCCTAATCAATAGATGTTATCAACAACTTTTACAACCTTTGGTCAGACTCTCCCTAATTCCCAAATATCTTCCTAATCGCCTTTTGTTTCGCATCTCATACCTTATAGTAAGAAGGTTTATAGCTATCATATTTCGACTCTATTATAAATCTGAGATGCTTAATTGGGGTAGTGTGATCCTCACATAACTTCTTAAGGATGTTTGATGCAATAAAATTATAATTCATCATTCTACCATCATTTCACAACCCAAGTGGTATACACGTGTAAGGACCCGCATACACGATGACCATCCATAATCTGTAGAGATTGGACTTCATGACTGTCGTGACATACCACTTGCATGACTCATCCACGCATTTCGCAAAAGGTTTGACCTTCATTGACCTACTTATTAGAAAATGTTTGTGTTCCTTAAGGGCACAAATTGTTAATGCACGTTTCATCTCCACTTTATTAGCAAAAGTCAACCTTTTGCACAAATTCATCTCCTCTCTCCAAGTAAACACAAATGGTATCTCAATATTTGAAGGATCAACCATATTTGCCCAAGTATTTGCAGAAAATGACAAGACAAGAAGTGTGTAGGTGGGGATTGTGTTCGTAATGTTTTGGACACCAATAAAATTTTCTGCATCAGGTTCACTATGATCAAATATCTCATCGCCATCAGTGTCTCCCTCAATGTCCCTCTCAAAGTCCCCTCGTTTAATCCTCTCTTCATACTCATCTCTATCAACCAATCTTCACCGTTAATGGCAATCTCATCAACATAGTCATCATCATCATAGTCATCATCATCATCGTCATCATCATCATCGTCATCATCATCATTATCATCATCATCATCATGAACATCATCATCCTCTGCAAGTGCAAAATACTCATATTGAGCATCTGGAACTGTAACCTGTAAACTTGTGGTTGTTTGTTGGATTTCCTCGATACCAACTTCTGCACGTGGCTCTAACTGTATGTACAACTTAATACCACTTATTTCAGGTATTCTCTCCAACTTGTCAAACATGATCTTTACATGTTTGTCTGTTTCTATCACCATATACTTGTAATTAATCTAGTGTTTCAAGACTTCATATGGGATACGATAAGTAATTTGTAGGTTATGCACAGTAGGATTCACACATAATTCTTCCATAATTATCGTCTTCAATTCTTCAAGGGTCTTCAACTTACGATCAATTTGTGTATAATAGAACTTTATACCCGACCCTTCAAATGGCAATCCCTTGTTCGCATTGGCATTCTTAAGTAGACTAACGTGGTATAGGATTATATCAATTACAAATTACAATCATTGTGAACTTGTTAGAGTCAAGTTACTATATTAGTAAAAAAAACATTTCATCTAGTCAAACTACACAAAGTACAAAACAAATACATTACATACTAAAAGCCTTAGAATTTCACATGAATTTTTTTTAAGAGAGATTTTAGTCACAGCTTATGTTAACGTTTGTTATTTTTAGTTAATAGTAACACATTTTAAAAATAGGGTTTATTGTGAACACACTCCCCCCCCCCCCCTCTCTCAAAAAAACTATATAATATGTTCAAGTCTTTAGTAAAGGGAAATCAAAGCAGGGAAATTTTAATCACTTGCCATAGCCATAGAGAGAATATAGTCACTTGGTGCAACCACAGCTTCTAAGACCCAACTTTTTTCTTTTTTTTTTTATGAAGTGGATCATCATCAAGGCAGAGCCCTTTGGACCCACTCCTAGGGAGTAAACCCCACTTTGCTTATATACTATATTCTTAAATTCAAGTTACATATGGTGTGTTTTTCTATTAACATTACACCACCTATTATCTTCTAATTGGAGAAATATGTCACGTCATCTAATCCCCTTTCAATTTATTTCTTTTTCCCATAACCACCATGCTCACCAAATATCAAGCCTATCAAAGATTAAGAATCATCTCATCTATGCCAAAGGCCTCTTGGCCTGGTGGCCCCTCTAGCTCTCCCTTAATAGGGTGAGCTCAAGCTCTGGTTCAACCCACCAACTCCCTTATAAGGTGAGCAACTATAATAAACTTGAATGCAGAAAACTGTTTGCATAACAAATATCAATATATTTCACTTTCACACAATCAAATATTTGTTCTTTTTAACTATGTCCATCTTAAAGCAAGAAACACTCACTAATTGCAGTGTTCACAAGAGTTACTCACACAAGAAGAATTTGATGAAAACACAAACAATTTACAACAAAATCCACAACCTAAATTAGTTGTCCCAGAAATGCCATTAAATATTTCCTCAAGTATCTAAATAGTCAAACTCTTTAACCCATACCCCACAAATAATACTCAACAATCAAATCAAAACCCTTACCTGAGGTGTAAATTTCTTTAGAGAGAGGAGCAGTGACAGAGAGAGACAATGTGGTGTGAGAAGTGTGAGTGTTATGGGTGAGTGAGGCAGTGAGTTTACTGAGGAGTGTGAGAGTGTTGGAGGCTGAGAGTGGGTGAGAGTTATTTCTACGTGTTTTAAGGGTGAGATTTATTCATGTGTTCTGCATATCTATGTTTTATACAATTTTGCCCAGCAAAAATCGAGTCTATAAGACTCGAGATCCAAGTACATTTTAATTAAATTTTGAGTCTTATAGACTCGAGATCTATTTGGCGTAACTCGAAGCAAATCGAGTCTTAAATACTCGATTTTTGCTTTGTAGAAATCGAGTCTTTAAGACTCGAGATCTAAAAAGACTTGAGATCTATGTGGCACAATAGCGTCCGACTCATCAAGTGCAAAGCAAGTCTTTAAGGCTCGAGTTTTATATAGATCTCAAGTTTCTAAAACTCGAGATGTTAGTTTGCTAATACGTTTCAAACGTCTATTAGCTTACTATATAGAACCCCCTTACTATGCTAGTCCCCAAATTCCCTCTGATTAGTTGTATAGTTGCTTTCTATTGTACTTTCAAAGTCATGTATTAGTGACAGCTGTAGAGTTGCCTTTTTTTTTCTTTTTTCTTTTTCTTTTCAAATAGAATAATTTTAGGAAAAATTTAGAAGAAACATATCCGGCCAAACTTATTTAATTATGTAGCACTTTTTTGGAACTCCAAGTATTATATTTGATCAAATTGCCACGAGAGCAAATTAATGCTCAAGTCATAAGTGAACATCGTTGATACCTTTCTTGAATTGATTTTTATAACACTAAACTTAAGTCATTAAGGGTTCTAGTGTCCCCCCAAAATCAAAGATATTTCCGAGGTTCAATTATGAGTGGGAAGGTGCTTTGCATTCCATGACATATATCATACAACAACCATCCTACTTTGATCAAGGATCCCATGGTACTCTTCAAGAGTGATATAAGTGAAATGAAACCAGTGTCACACAATCAACTCTTCCCTTGATATCAAAAAAATAAAAAAAAAAACCTCTTCCCTCTTTGCACAATACCTAATGCGACATCTTTAAGAACAAAACAAATGTAATGAAACTTGGTGTTAAATCAAATACGCACCATCCTTTTATAGATCCACCAGGAAAGTCAATGCCTTCAAAAAAAATTTTCAATTTTAAATTCCATACATTTTAGAAGCTTGAAACTTAAGCCGAATATTTAGTGTAACCTTAAGCTTAATAAACTTTCTAAATGTGTTATAGCGAACAAAATTGCAATGATGGGAGAAAATGGGCCCTTTTTTTTTTAAATATCCAGCAAAATGCCTATGTGTGAAACTATTTAGGGAAATGCCCCTATTTTGAAACTCGATTTTCTAAAAATCAAATTCTAATTTAAAACTCAATTTTTGGACAATCGAGTTATAACAAACTGAAAATAAAAAATAAAAAACAAAATTGTGAAATTCGAGTTCCTTGAAAATATTCAAATAGAGAACAAGTTCCAAAAAATTATTTATTTTCCCTAAGTTCAATTCTGCTATAACTCATTTGTCCAAAAATCGAGTTTTACATTTAAAACTCGATTTTCTAAAAATTAAGTTTCAAAACAAGAACATTTCCTTAAATAATTTGAAAATTGGGGCAAAATGCTAGAAAGTTTTTTTGAAAGGGACAACACCCCATTTTGGCCTTGCAATGATGTCTCGTTTAGTGAAATGGATGTAAATATTAATAATTATGTGAATGATGATGCATATGTCCTTTGTGGTTAGATGTTAGATTTTTTTCCTCTTTCACAATTTCTATTGTAACGATTGATTCCCTAAGATCAATTATTATAGATATGTTTGAACCTTATTTTGTTTAGGTATGTAATTTCATCGTCACTTTACCAATAGATTTGGGCAGTCATGTTAACTTATGATGATGATTGAAATAAATTTCTTTTACTGGACATAATCATTATATTTTTATATAAATCCAAAAAAAGATATTGAAAATAATTGCCATATTTTTACTTGTCAAAATTTTCCAAAAAAATCATATTATAATAATATATATACTCATTTCCAATCTTTGTCGTTTCCATATTTTCACACATACTTTGTTAAAAGAAGCTGAATAATATGCATCTGTACACTTATCATACTTTGCCCGTACCGTATTAGCCCTTTTTTTCCCAAGTCGTGTTGCCTTAAGACAACACCAGGATTGCATGATTAATTCATTTAGTGTTATACTACCCCAAATTCAGTTTGTTTTAGCTTCAATCAAGCACTTGTCACGTTCACTCGGCTTCTCTTTCCTCTTCACTGGCAACTGTGGCAGGTAGATCATCATCAGCAGCTTCTGTTGAATTTTCTTCATTATTATCTTGATCATCCGCATATGCCTGGGAGCTCACCACCTGACCCATCAGGTCTTTATGCTTTAGATTCCCTATCAAAACAGAAAAGAATGTTTAGGACTTAGCATTGAAGTATACACACACAGATAATGAGGACACCTTGGACTGACTAACCACCTCAATCTACAGACAAGGATAAATAAGACGCTTAATGAATAAAACCAAAGCAGAGCATAATATAAAGGATTAAAAGTATGTAAATTTGTTTTCCAATTTCAACTCAATTTTTTTTTTCAACAAAAGTACATGAGTGATGCAGGACTTAACAAACACACCTGCACAATACATTCACAATTCAAATCTGCACACAAATCTACACATTCTAGGATATTAGAGTGGGCATAATTCAAGGCTCCCCTTCCCCCCAACCCCCCACCCCAAAATAAAAAACCCACAAGAAAACCAATGATGTATATTGCATACCCATCCAGAAAGAGCATCCACTTGATGTTGTATGGAGAAGAGCCTTCACACAGAACAAGAAACGTTCCATAGATCTCTTTGTGGCAGGGATTTTGCTGGTGATAACCGTTTGTTTCAAGCCCTTTTGAAAAGAATAAATCCAAAACAAAGTGATGGACGTAGGTCATTTAATCTCAGATTCTTTTCCTAATAAAATTTTATTAAAACAAAAAAAGTAGGAATATAAGTTAAACCTTTGCTTCAGAACATAGGGCTTGAATTGTTCTTGTGGCCTTTTGAAGATCTCTCACCTGATTCAAAAAAAAAAAAAAAAGGCTCAAATCTCAAGAATGTGTATTGCAATTAATCATGCTACAAGAGATTTGGTGCACCTTATCATACCAATTGGATTATAAGCTCATTGAAAATATTGAAGTGGGCCTGCAAGAAGTCAAAAACTGGAAAGCATTCTGATTTTAGTACCCAAAGAATCGCACCTCAGATCATTGTTATCAAAAGTGTCACACCTATACCTTTCAGAAAAGAGTCGACAAACTTCCCACCATACTTGACAGCCATGGCATGGACAGTTACCTGTACCATTATTTTAAAATGTGAATATTTTTTTACCTATGGCTTCTGTGCTTCAGAAGGTGACCATGAAACACAAAACAAATGTTAACAAAGAAACCCCAAGTTCTGTTTCTTTACCTTATGGTGAGTTCTGCACATGTTAACTAATGATACAACCACGTTCACAGACTGTCGTAGTTTGATCAATAGTTTTTCAACGGTTTGAACTTGAACGCCAGCTCTGGGTTTCTCCAAAAGAATGACTTCCTTGACCTAATAATAAGAAAGGGAAGGACAAAAATTCTTATTCTTTGACAAATAGTGAATTTTACTAGCTCATCTGATCACAGATTCAAAGATGGAATCTACAGCTTACCAATTTGTTAAGAATAGTAAGATTTACTTCATGCTGCACATAACACCATCTTCTGTAACATCTCAATGAAGAAATAGAATAAAACAATCAAAATAGGAAAATGAAGATGCCTTACCAGTACTCGGTACCATAAAACAAATGTTGCAGAACATAAAGTTGGGAAACCATGATGATCAGCTCCTTCCTCCTTAGTTTGGGAAATCTGTTACAGAAAGAGAACTCTATATTATGAAGGTAAGGACAGGAAACAATGCAGAATGGGTTAGCAGGTTCTAATTATATATGGACAATGTATCCAAGCTTGAACCAAGTCAGTGTTATTGTTTTCATTTTCATAAATCCATACTCATTAAGTTCCTTTGTGTACAGTACACTCTCATCTCCTTAACAAAGGACACAATCTCAAAAATCTAGACATAGGTGGTATTACCATATTAGGGTGATCAATTTCTAGTTTCAAAATGGCCCCCTCATAATTGACACATAGCATAAGGACAAAATATCACCATTAGTCTGGAAGGTAAAATGTCCAACCCAATTCAAAAAGTAGGGAACAAATTCAAGCACCTGAGGCAAGATAGAGCAGGCTAGTTCATCCAACAAATCAGAAGTTAATTCACTGTTTTCCAAGTAAATGTGCAACATTTTCTGTATAATTTCTCCCTGCAAACAGCAGAAGGTTTTAACAACCATATACGCAAACACGCACACTGCAATAAGTTCCAAGATCATTCCCTAATCAGGGCTAAATTACAAATATGGAGAAAAAGAGCTAGGAAAGATAACATAGATATTCTTACTCTGCTCTTCCATCCACTCTCAAGTTGGCTGCTATCCCAGTTATGCCTTAAAAGCTTCTGAGCAGATGCTCCAAGTCTGCTGCGCAATGCAGGAAGAACCCCCTGAATACATTCTGAGTGTGTGATTTTACCATTTTCCTCCAACTTATCCAGAATATTCTGGAATGAGTTTACAATAGATTCTAGAGTAAGAAGAGATTCTGATGCCAGAGTAAAGGAAAAAGAGCACACTGCAGGAACCAGATGCCAATATCAATATGGTTAAAAATAATAACAGAAATAAGTAAAGAACACTGACAAAAGGAAACATATCAGAGTTTATACCTGTGTTCAAGACACTTTCTAGATATGAATAAGCGCCTAGATATAAATATTCTACGGTCCCAGGCAAAATGTTGGGCTGTATGTCTGATAAAACACTATCTGGTATTTTGTTGGGCTGGAAGGCTTCAAGAAGATCAGAGAGAACTGGCTTTTCTCTCTGAATAGCAGGAAGATTTAGCATCTGCACTTAAATATTAGAATAGGTGTTTAATAGTTTTAGATACCACGACTTTCCTGTAATGAATCAGCAAGATCAAGTATCAGATTTGGTACAAAGACACACACACAGTGAGTGAAAAGTTCACCTTACTGAAACAACAAAGTGTTTCCTTGAAAACCAATGTAGAAACTGCAGATCTTGAAAGCACAATATTGGATACATCTGGGTTCTTAGCAGAAGCAGATTGAACTTTCCAATGTTCTTGACAAGTTTCATCACCTATAAAGTATCCAATCTAAGATTAAAAGAATATTGAAGCTCTGGTATACTATTTGTCCAACCAAGTTGAATACTATCATCTTACTTTCTTTCAGTGAACAAACTACACGTTTAAAATGCTTCTCAATACTTGGGAAAAGTGGTCTAATTTTGCTCATGAATTCATCCACTGTCATCCTGGTGAAACCAGCTGATGGACGCAAGCTTCTAGCCAAGAATTGTTTGCCCGGAGTGAAACAATTTAGCTTGTAGTGAAGATCCCGGAGGAGGTATAGATATAGGGGAAACTAGCAGACAATATATGGTTTCTGTTATCTAAAAGGGGGTTAAGGAAAATAAGAACCTGTAAACCATTATCAGTGTAAAATTAAATGGTACCTCTGCAGCAGGATCAGAGCAACAGGAACCTTGATTCTGCATTTGAAAAGACACATTAAATAACTCCACACTCTTCCATTCATCTATACTGGACAAAACTAACTAAGACTAAGCAGCATGGTTTTTTACTCTATGATGCAACTACAGGAAATGTATGTCATTAGCAATGAAACATATAAAATAGAAGTAGTTCAACACAGAGCGTAGTTTTCTGGAAGTTCTATTTGACAATCTACACATTGTGCCAATCAATGGTCCTGTTTTCTATATGTAAGATAGAACACAAAATTTGAGGGGACGTATACAACTTGCAAGTTCCAACTGCTAAGCCTAACCTATCTAGGACTAGACAACTATCGTTACTTCTAAGCCCAGTACACAGAACCTTTCCGTTACCAAAACTGCAAGTAAACAGTTATTCTTCAAAGTCTCACTAAGCTTGAAATTGTTAGGTGCACAGACTAACAGCAATCAGATTCAATAATCAGAAACAAGTACCAGTTTCAGAATTGGCATTTGAGCTTCATGACCTTTGCGAAGTGAGTTATAATTGTCAGCTTCATCTACTAAATACTGATCAGTAACAAATGCTGGATTTTTTAACTAAGCAACTGTAACCTTTTTTTTTTTTTTTTGAGAAAAACGAAGCAATTATAACCAAGGCAACCAGTTTTTTCGTGTATGTGTGCATATAAATGCTGAAAGCAGCAGAAATTCCAACACAACTATGATAAATGATAAAAATATTGATAGAGAGTTAGTGAGCACTGATGCTAGATATGTCAGCAAGGAAATTTTTAAAAAATCAAGATACAATAAGGCAAGACTGCATTTGTTTTAAAATAGATGTATATTATGACAAGTATATATTATTGTGTTGATGGGCTCTAAATCAAATGGTACCTCCTGCCCTTGAAAGAGTAAGGTAGAGAATGAGATTGTGGGTTTGAAACCCATCAAGTGTGTGTATAATTATCAATATACATTATATCAACGTTTGTTTATAAAATGAATATCAAAAGATTTTAAAGAAATTCTGATACACTAACTTCTTTATATATTTAACAACATTCTCCTTGATTTATTTAGACCATGTGCTATCCACCTAATAATAGATTCCTACCTAAAAAATTTAGATGATAATTTCAATAACTACTCTTTAAGAAGCTCATAAACCAACCAAAAATAAAACTATTCTGCCCATTTGACTCCTATAGAGAGAAATCAAAAGTCAAATGTGGAAGAGCTAGAATCAGCACTCAAAACTCTTTGAAACCTTCTCACTTCCAATCTATGCAATCAGTCTTTAGGTACTACTCTCCTCTCCCGTTCTCAGTTAGAACAGTATCCGCATGTCCAGAAACTATCTGATTTTAAATTTATATGTTAATTTGTGAACATGGTCCCAACCATGTCCAAGCTGTAGCCATGTATACACATTGGACCCTGATTCTGAGTGCCTTTAATAGTGTTATCACTTCCTTTTAGAGAGAATATATTTGTAGCATGGATAAGTAAACTTAAAAAAGTAACTATTTATCAGGTTACTAAGAGCATGTTTAGATTGCATGAAAACTGAGTGATATCACTCAGTTTTCATGATCCATCATCCAAAACAGGTAGGGCCCACAGTTTTTTGTTTGTTTGGATTCCATGACTCAGTTTCCATCACTCAGTTTCCATCACTCAATTCTCTGATTTTTGAGTGATGAGTTATGGAAACTGAAAACACATTTTAGCTGTTTTCAGTTTCCATAACTCATAACTCAATGGCATATTTGTAATTAAACACACTTAGAGGGACCCACAACCGCAACTTTTGACCGTTTGACTTTTTTTTTTTTTTTTTTTTCTTTTCTTCTCCTGGTTCGGTCTTCAGCTCACTTCTTTCTTCTTTTTTTTTCTTCTTTTTTTTCTTTTCTTTTCTTTCACTGGTTCCGTTTCAGCTCTTCCTTTTTTTCTTCTTTTCTTTCTTTTTTTTTGCTCTTTCTTTTCTTTTCTTTCACTGGTTCCGTGTCTTCACTTCTTTCTTTTCTTTCCTTTTTTTTTTTTTTTTTTTTTTCTTTTACTAGTTCGGTCTTCAAATCTTCTTTTTTTTTTTTTTTTCTTCTTCTTCTTTTAGTGGTTCGGTCTTCAGTGTTTTTTTTTTTTTTTTTTTTTTTTTAAATACTAGATTCGGTGAGTTTAGGTACTTGAAAAAAAAAAAAAAAAAAAACTAAGTGACAGGTATGGGGCCCACAAAAAGTGTGAAAAATATTGAGTGATGACAAGTGAGTGATGGTGCCAAACGGATAGGGTATTTTGAGTGATGAGTGATGAGTGATGAGTGACGGAAATTGAGTGACATGTTTTTTTAAACCAAACAAGCCCTAAGTGTTTTTATTACAAATAGACAAGTTTGACTAGAAAAACTACTTCATGTCATGCACAAGTTAGATTTTAATGTGGTCATAGAATTTATTTGTGCTCAGTCTCCATACTATCTCTAGTTCTACAATTAAATTAGCATTTGGAAAACATATTCAAAGGAAGCAGATATTTCACATAACTTTGTCATAAGAACTTCATGCATCTATGTTAAAACAAGACAATACAACCCTATTCCTAATCACTTTCTTAAGCACTCTCAGCATCCAATGTGATGGAGATGAGTTACATCATAATTTAAAGAAAAAAAAACATAAATATGGGAGTATGTGAATTTTTACATCAAGAACAAAAAATAACTCGGCCTCCTAGAAAATGGATTGATGGTAAATAAAATCAAAGGGTCCTAAACGTGAGATTTTTTGTAGGAGAAATAATGCATTCTAATTTCTACTTTACAGCATAGTTTAAAAACCGTACCCAACAGTTGAACCGGAACCAAATGGAGATGAGTTACATCATTATTTTTTTTTTTTTTTTTTTTTTTTTTTTAAAAACCTAAATATGGGAGTATGTGAATTTTTAGGTCAAGAACAGAAAATTACTCAGCCTCCTAGAAAATGATGCATTGATGGTAAATAAAATCAAAGGATCCTAAATGTGAGATTTTGTCTGAATTGTAGGAGAAATAATGCATTCTAATTTCTACATTACAGCATAGTTTAAAAACCGGACTGGACAGTTAAACCAGTTCAACAGGGAACCAATCTGGTCCGGTAAAACCAGTCAAAACTGGGGACTGGGAGTAAAAACTGTTCTTTGATCGTGCTGGTTTTTAAAACCATGCATTACAGTTCATTTGTAAAATTAATAAAATTATTTTATTTTGCTATTCATTAATGAAAATATGACTACTTAAAAAAATAGTTTCAGAAAACTATAGTCACGCTAATTCACAAGATCCTGCAGGTAATGCTTTGAAAATGCAATGACTACTCATGCCAAATACTATCTACACCCACACACCTCTGAAAATGCCAAAATGGAAAAGCACTGAACCAGAAGGGGCCTGAATTTGAATCTCTGCACTTCCAGAGCCTTGGCAACTGCAGAAACTTCTATAATATCAGGCTCACTAGAGTCACAGAGGTTTTGATTTGCTGAATTAGATGCCCTTCCTTGTGAATTTGAAGCCAAAGACTCCTTATTTGGCACCTCTTGGCTACTCACAACTCCCACTTTCTTAAAAGCATCCACTATTGTTGGCTGCCTGAGTTTTCCATTAGCATCTGAACTTGAGGCCTTTGATGTCTTTTTATATCTCCTGTTTTTTTGCATGTTGCTGTCTTGGGTTTTCTGATGCTTATTCTTTTCAATGTGCCCCATATGTTGGTTTGGGAGTGGAGATCCAAAATGATCAACATAAAAATGAAGCTCAGGTAGAGATATAGAGCACCCTTCAATGGAATTGTTCAATAAGATCTCCAGAAATCTGCATTATCAAGACAGACAGATCAAAATATCATGACAGAAATGACAATTTGAAGGAAAAACCGACTCTTGGACAGATGAAACTAGAAATGATTTATAACAATATCCCGGAAGTAAATACTTTGTAACATATCGTCAATTCTCATAAACAACACCCAAGTTTCACCATCTTTTTTTATAATAATCCAAACTTTCCATTCAAAACATTTTCATTTCTTCATAACTCTTAAAACCATGATTTCACATTTAAGTAGGAGGTAAGGCATCTCATCCCTTCTAACTCTTAGAACCTCAGCTTCAGAATCAAATAGGAAGTAAAACAGTATCAGAATAAAATAGTTGCAGCATAACAAAGAAAAGAGTGTCCACCCTTGCTGACCTCAAAAAAGGGGGAAAAATAAAGAAGACCCCCCCACGCACACACACACATATATATATAAAACACCATTTGTGTTTTTCAATCAGTTGTGTTCAAAGTTCACATTAATGGAAAAGGCACTCTTTTCACCAATTAAAGCATACAGAACTCCAACACTGAAACTGAATTAAGCAGTGGGGCTCCATTCTTAATCTTTCTTTTAAGGACACAAAGAGGCAGTACCAAATCCACCTTAAAAAATTAAAATTCCTTCATTAGGAGTTGGATTGGCAAATATCTGTGAAAATGCATTACTTGAAAGGGTTGTAATTCATGGTGAATTTGTGAAGTCAAAAAATATGTCTTGAAGGTGCTCAGATCTGCCATAAAAAGATCTTGCTCGCGCAAGAGATATTCGTGCTCAAGCAATCTAACTCAAGCAAGAGATATTTGCTCAAGCAAGCACAAGCCCACTCAAGTGAGATATTCAGCATCAGCTTTTGTAGTTAAATAGAGTTTTTGCCTCTAGCTCATTGGCAAGCTCACTCAAGTGAGAAAAAGCCCACTCGAGTGAGCTCATCAGATTATGTTTTTAAAAAAGGGCCGAGCATCTTGAGCTATATCTGCACAATTCCAAATGCAGAACTTGCTCAGCACCTTGCAGCTGCCACTATCAGCTTGAGCAAGCTTTGCGTGTTTGTTTAGAGAGCTATTTTTGTTCAAGAAAAGAGAGGGTTGAGCTCCCCATGCTTCCAAGCTGAAAATCTACATAAACAGGAAGATTTTATTCTATAAAGCCATCAGCCATTTGGTTTGTTTGCTCAACCCATATAGAGAGTAATTTCCTTTGACAATTAAAAAATCTCCTATCTCTCTTAATATTTTGAGTTTCTCAATCTTGTGCACTTTCCCCATGATATAGCCAAGATCATAAAAGATCCTTACTTAAAGCTTTATAGAAATACCCATTTTATTTAGCCCATTCATCTTTCAATCCCAAAGAGATTGCTTGAGACTAAAATCACCGAGCTACATATCCAGTGAGGTTCACTGCAGTCAAACCTTGGAGTGCCAAAGGTTCTAGCTTTCGCAGGCAAGGAGTTCATGATGAATTAGATGAGGATTCCAAAGGTTTTGGGACTACTGCGGTTTGAAGGCAAGCAAAGCATTTGCAGAGGCTGCATAGAGAGTCTTGGCTATAATGGTTTTGTGAGTCATTGACTATTTTTATTATTCCTTATTTAGTGGATTTTCTATGGGACTATTTGTGTCCCCATAGTGGTTTTTCAATTGGAAAGGTTTTCTACTTTGTAATTAATTCTCTGTATCACTATCTTTATTATTTTAACTATATTGTTTTGTTGGTATATGTGTGTGGGATTTTTTTTTTTTTTTAATTGCTGTGCTTATTGTTAAATTTATTGATTCTGCAAGGTTAAACACATAGGGGTCTCAAACAATATTTTTTCATCTTTGAATAAGGGAGGGCCCATGTCCATGTCAATGTTTAAAATTATCAAGATAAAGAGAAAATAATAAAAATTAACTACCCAGTTTTTGAGAGATGTGAGACTATTATTTTTTATTTTTTGTAAGTAATACTTATCAAGTAATATCACTTAGTTGTATGCAATACTTCCATCCACATTTATGTTTCAAGGTTTCGTTTGTCCTATCTCTATCATCAGAAGGCAAAAAATCTCTAAATTTAGTTTTGATTCTTTTTCTTTACAACATATTTACTTTTGTAGATTTTATGAGAGTGGAGTAAGAGAGTGTAAAAAAAAGAGAGAGAACACAAGGTTTATGTGGTTCAACCTAACAGTCTACGTCCACAGAGAAAAAGGAGAAAGCCTTGACAGCTACATGTTCACTATAATATTAATTTATCCAGTTAAAATGAACCCTAAATGGGTTAATATTAGGAGAGAGCTAGGGTTAGGGATACATGGGCTTACAATAGAATTGGGCCTCTTAGGCCTACTCGTATAAACCTAATACCTCTAACACCCCCATCAAACTCAAGGTGGAGGCTTGACAAAAGCTTGAGGTTGGAATGTAACTTGCAAAGATGAAGAAGCCTTGAAGAAGAAGACAGATCACTCGAAGATGCCTTGAAGATGACCGTGAAGACAACTATAAATAGATCAGGTAATGAACATGCGAATTGCTAATGATGACAACAAACAACAACTATAAAAGACTGCCAGAAGATAACAAGGTCCTAAGAAGGCTACATCAGTATGCATTTGCACATGACCAAAGAAAGAAAGCCAATAAAATCAAGTATGCACGTGTGCATTGAATATTGCCAAAATCACCAAAATTGTCAAGGTTTTCCATAAGCTTTCCATGACAAGAAATAAATTAGGATGATCCCGTATAGTGGCTAGAAGCAATGGCAAGAGAAAACCTTGACTACAATCCACGAGCCCATATTGCTGTAAAATATCGCTTGGAAAGTCACTCGGCCAATGTCCACAACAAGATTACCAGTACCAAAAGTTGAAGACCAAATTTCACTAGCCACCTACATATCCAGCAATGCCACATGGAGCAATCTACAAGATTGATTCTTGTAGTAAATAATGTGTGGCAGCAAGTTCTATTAACACCATCACTTTATCACTTACTGTCAAAGTCAAAAAGACTTCTGAGAAGTTTATGAAGAATAAGTCAAAAAGACTTTTGAGAAGTTCATCAAGAATAAGGCTTTAACTTTAATAAATATCATTAATCTACCCAACATTAAAGGAGAGGAGGATGCCTCAAAATGACTATTCAACGCAAGTAGCATGAGAGACTGCAATTGCATTCAACAATAACTTCTCTGCACCAAGAGCTTCAAGCATGAGAGTATGACCCAACTTGAGTACTTCATAGTAGTGTAAAGACTAAGGCAAGGATAGTGCGGCAAGGGTTTGACAAAGTTAGGGTGCAGTCTAACTCTGTAGAGATAAAGAGGACTTCGGATCTTGATGGCATCAACAATCTTGGTGGTAGTGGTTGAAAGGAGGCTCTGTGACAGTGGTTTGTGGAAGGTAGTAATCCTACAGTGTGATGCGATTTCTGACGGCAGCTAGACTATACCGAATAGTTTTGATGGTAGTAGTGTGAGGCCAAAGAGAAAAAACACTAAGGAAGATAGAGACTGCTCTAAGTATAGAAAATCATGGCGACAAGAAGGTGCCTCTAATACCATGTAGACTTTATAAGAGTGAAGAAAGAGTATAAAAGAAGAGAGAACACAAAGTTTACATGGTTCCGCTTAACGGCCTACGTCCACAGAGAGAAAACCATAACGGCTACATCTTTACTACAATATTCACCCAATTACAATAAACCCTAAACGAGTTTATATAGGAAGAGAGAGTTGGGATTAGACGTACGTGGGCTTACAATAGAATTACAATATAATTAGGCCTTTTGGGCCTACTCATATAAACCTAATACCTCTAACAACTTCATTTCAGGAATTTTTATCAAACAGTTTTACACTCTATTGTCCCTTTTTCTCAATTTGTATGTCTTTTTAAAATTTCAATTCCTTTTTATGTCCTATTTGTTTCAGCATAAAATATTTTTCTAGAAAGCATTTATAATATATGTGCAGTTGTGAGTGCAAAATGAAATTACATGTGTATTAGTGTGTGTAAAACCCATTAACATGGCCAAAAATAAGTGTCCATATGCAAATCAATGTCTAAGGACAAAGATAACAATTAGAGATAAGAGGCTTCAACTATTGGAAAACACTAATTGGAGCATAGAGATAAAATCTATATTAAACTAAAATCTCAAGAATTACAAACAAGAAAAAAAAATCTAGAACACTATTGCTACAACAAAATAGCCTTAGACTCCAAAATTGTTTTGGAGTCAACAATGGATCCTCAATAGATTACTTACGATCAACATAAGTATGGAGTGTATCATGTTTAAAAAAAGCTATTCTAAACTAAATTGCCCTTATTCTAGTAAAACTTTATTAAAACTAATCCAGCAACAAATAGATGACTAAGCAAGGTCCCAAAATAGCTCTCCATCAAATTAATGTGTGAACACTAGAACCAACTTTCCCTCATCTCTTATAAGTCTATAAAGGGGGCTACTAGTTACATTCCCCATCAAAATATCATCACATGCAAAAGTAAGAAACAAAACACAATCACTCAGTCAAGTGTTAAAGTTGAATATGGAGTGATGGCACATACTAGTGGGTTGACTTTGTTACAATTTCTTAAAAAGTTACGCTTCTCAATGCCTAATCTCATTCCACTATAGTGCGATAATTAAGACGCTATATACATAGCCTCCAATCTTGTGTTCCATGATAGAAATAAGCACATTATAGTGGATTGCTACTTTGTAGGAGATAAGTTACTAAGTGGAGAAGTCACTACACCATATGTGTCAAAAGAGCAACTAGCGGATATCTTCACAAAATCATTGTATAGGAGTCAGTTAGAGTTAATAATATGTTGCAAGATGGGCTTATATGACGTATATGCTCCACCTTGAGCGAGAGTATTAGAGAGCTAATATTGTTGCGTAAGTGTTGTGTGAGTGATATCATTGGGTGATACTCCTCTAGAAGAATCGAGAAAACACTACAATAGTATAGTTGTGAGGTATAAGTGTTGTCTGAGTGATATCATTGGGTGATACTCCTCTAGAAGAATCGAGAAAACACTACAATAGTATAGTTGTGAGGTATATCTATTGAGGTTTCCTCATCAGCTGTCATTGTGGTAAGGCGTCCTCACCAACTATGATTTTCAAAGAATATTCCCTCCCTCTTATAACAAACTTCCTTACATATTTGGAATACAAATGGTGAGTGTTGACACACGAATTTCAGCTCCTCTTTCTAAAGATATTCTTCTATAAATACTCTATTAACAAAAATAAATATTTATCACTCCATTCTGGCTATGTAATAATAATAGAAATTTTCAAACAGAAATCAATTAGTTAAAAAAAATTTGGACCAGATCTGTGCTTGGGCTATGTATTTATCACTCCATTTTTTTTAATTGATAAGTTACAAACACACCTAGTGGGTCTTAAACAACGTCATCATCCACCTCGCACTTACTAGGGGAGAAGTGCCATTAAAGCTAGAGCCATTGGCTAATGTAGGATGGGAAATGAAAGTTGCAGACTGATTAGGCCTGGCCAAGCCTATCCAAAATTTCAGTTAAGCACTACTCAGTGAATTACTCCACAGTTGCAATTCATCAACAATAAAAACTGACCATTTGTGTAAACATTGTCAAGAGCACAAGAACATACACAAGGTTCCTCAAACGCTTCAATAGCTTGAAAATAGTATCCTCTTTTGTAGCCTGACTTGATCGTGCAATTCTTCCCTCTACTTGTGTACAGAAGGCATTGAGCTTCATGTGGCAGCAGGAGTGTAACAAACTATAATGTTAATAATCTGTCCTTTAAAACATGAAAGCAAAATTTATAAACTTAATGACTTTACCAGTTCCCGTATCCAATTTGCTGCATAATAGAGAGATAGACACACAATTTGTTTCTGCTTCTCTGCCAAAGACTTCCAACCAGCTCCAGAGAAGTACTGGTATTGCACAAGCAAAAAATTTATTAATGCAGTATGCATTTGGCTCCAAATAAAAAGGTCAACTTATTTCACTATTCAGCTTATATTTGTTACTATTAATAGATCCCACTGCACTTTTTAGTACTATTTATGGGTCCCACTGTACTATTTTAGCCAACTTATACTTTTATCTACAATATTTTTAGCAAAAAACTTTCAGTTTCAACAAAATAAGTGGATCCCAAACAAACCCACAATAGGCAAACCCAACAGTATTGACAGACTACTTGAATGTAGAAGCCAAACCAAATCACAATAACAAATAAAAGTTATATATCAAAATAAAACTAAAAATATCAAAAGCTACATTGAATAATTAAAAATAACAATTTGATATGCAGATTGGGAGCATTAAATTAATGAAATTGAGGGGTCAAATTCAAAGCTCTACTAAGACCTTGTATGAGAAAAGCTCATTTAAAGGCACAAATGCGGCTATGTCTTCCATTGCAAGACCCCCCAGACAAAAAAAAAAAGCTGAGGGAAACAAACAAAGTATTTTGATACCCTTCTTCTTTCCTCCAAATTTTCACTCTGCCAAAACCTCTCAAACTTGCTTCTAAATCTTTAATTGCCAAGTCCAAGAATATGAAAGAAAAAAATAAAACGCAAAAATATACATTTGGTCCCTAAATTTTGGTTCAGTATCTATTTTAGTTCTTGAAATTTAATATACACTCAGTTAGTCCTTTGTGAACAAAACCATGAATACTGACAAAATACCAAAGAGGAGGCAAAGAGAGATGGAATAAGAAAAGAAAAAGAAAGCCAACATAACTCAATACTCAATATTTTATTCATCACTACATTTATTCTTTTGAGTACATTGAGTAAAAATATATATAAGGGCTCTTTCTGGTACTGGCAGAAAGTTAACTCTAAAAGTTGGCAATTGGGCTAGTTCCAAAGCATTTATGGCTGCAGCCTTCGATTGCAATTTTAACTTTCCAAGCATGAAAAGTTACTTCCATAATCTTCTTGTTTTTGGAAAATATTTACAGCTATATGAAAAATAATTCTTTCAAGTTGAGGGAACAAAAAAAGGTAAGGGAAGTCCAAAAATAAACATTACTAGAAGTAGTAAAAAATGACATGTCAATTGGAAGTAATAGTAAGCATGACTTCGGATAGAATAGAATGGCAGAAAAGAATACAAGTGGCTGATCCAAACTAATCTGTGGAGAATCCATCGGCAAACCCCAAAATACTTGGCACTAAGGCATTGTTGTTGTTGTTGTTTATATTAAATATAATTCTTTAAAAAAAAAAAAAAAACTCTGCTTTGCATAGTACCTAGATTTTTCAAGGTCTGTCACCCTAGCAAGCAATTGCAAGCCTCTGACAGTATCATCTAGGATGTACCTTTTCCTGGGTCAAAGTTACTAACCTAGCGATACTTAGCATACACTCTACTTCTTGTTAAGTGATTTTATGTAAAACAAAAGTTTCAATTTGGCAAGTCTTCCTATAACAAATTATAAAAAAGAAAGATATGAGAATTTATGACTTCAAGAACAGCTTCAAAGGCTTCATCCCATAATTTTTAGGCTTTTAAACCCTTCAATAACTTTTATGAATTACTATGTTTGAATCCTTGATCAAGACAAAAGCAATTGAATCTCTGAAGAAGAGTATTCTAAATTTGATGATGTTAGAAAAAAAATAATAATAATTTGTTGGTTCTAACCTTTGAGGAAGGAAGGTGCAAAGGGCAGCCAAGTAATGCATCAATTCCTCCAAGGGATCCTTGATTTGTCAACCTCTCAATCTGAAGATTGACATAAAATCCCAATTATTTATCCCATTTTGTTACTCTTCTCACTTCCAAAAGGACCATGCACTTACAGTGGATAGTATAAGGAAGTTAACAGGAAGAATCTGTAAAGAAGATGACCTGCATTCAACAATGTTTCAACTTTAGCATTCAGTCATTTAGACAATTTTTGAATGGTGTATACATGGAAGAATATGGCCAAAATATTACTGCATCGAAGAGGAAGCCAGTGGCAAAATGTTCAAACAAACAGGAGATATATCACCATCCAAATTCATCCACAATTCACCTGCAAAAAGGAACAAGAAAAGATACTTTAATCAGTAGCCCAGCACAATTTTTTTACAGGTTAAACAGGATTACACCGCATCACAACACAAAACTCACCTTCTAAACCAAAATATGTTTCCTTAAAAGGTAATTTTCCACCTTCAAGATCAGACAAAAAAACAGATTCGAAGTCTCCTACATGTTTCCCAACCCTACAACATACAGACAAGTTTTAAGAAGTAAAACAAAATTACAAGATTATTTTCCCATATTGCTATGTAGCATTAAAGTACCAGCATCAGGTTGTTAAACTTAAACTTACCATTCCATAATTGATGGATGAAGAGTTCTATTGGCCAACATTACAGTCAATTCATCATAAAACAAAATCAAAGGTAAGGGCGACTGTTTGCAAGAGTCCAGAGATGTATTCAAGAGTTCCAAAGCCTCTTCACAGTTTGACTTCTGTGCAAAATGATGTTCAGGAATGGTAAATGCACAATCTAGAATATATTGGTAAGATACAGAACATGACAAAACCAAAGAAACTAATGCTGATTGCACCTCAAAGAAATCATTCACAAACAAAAACATTAAAATATCATTAGCTCATTGAAATATTTTAGCACTGAAAACAACATCAATTGAATGCAAACACTCTCTATATCTCTAATTGAATTACTACTAGGTCCAACCTGAGATGCAGATGCATGGCAAACACTATTTGCATCTCCAAAGCAGGAAACTATCTGTAGAGTTCCGATTAAGCCCATCTTCTTGTACTTCAGATCTGGATTGCTTACCTACCCAGTGGGAGGGGCAGAACAAATCAAATTGCTTTACACATAAAAGTAACAGTATAAACACAATGAATACAACCAAAACAAAGATAACAAAATTCAACAAAATGATCAAAAAATTAATGTATACATTCCATACCAAAAAGGATTTTACAGTACCTGCTTCCTTATTATCATCAATAATTTATTTGCAATGGAAGATCCATATGAATCTGCACTTGATCGAGCTGAAAGTGCCAAATGGCTAAAAGCCTCATAAACCTGCACAAACAGGAAAGCCAGTGAAACAATGTCATGTAGACCACTTATATAAGAAAGCACACAATACTATGAAATACCTTGTGCAGATTTTCAACACTAAATCCATCCAAGTAATCCAAAATACCTGAATTTCAGAACAAAGAAGACATCAGGAAATCTTGGAAACAGATCACTTCAGAAAATGCACATGAATCTAGAAAAAACAAGGCACCAGTTATATGAGAAGAAAGAGGAATTAAATCTTGTGCAAATTTGGAGGCCAGCAGAGTCATAGTCTCCAAAGCAGACTGAACTTCGGAAGTAACACCAGATCCAACATGAGTAATTAGTGCACCTAAAACCTGCAAAGAAACCACAACAAACAGTTCCCAGAATTTTTTCATCATTTATAAACAAACTAGTTTATTTTGAAACTGCTTACTTCCTGTCTTGAGTAAATATCTATGAACTCTTCAAACAGACAAGTATACATGTGAATTCCAAACTCCCTTGCTTTTTGTTCTTTGCAAGCCAACAGGCACTCGGACAATGAAAGAAACAACGGGAAATAATCCTAATGAAAATCAATGAGACAAGCAGATAGAATCAAAAAAGCTATAAAATCAAAGTTAAGTGATTCAAAATAATTGTTATAGATACCTTCACTAATCCCTTGTTTCCACAAATGCACTGATCAAGCATAACTGTCTGAATGCAATCTTCAATAATTTTTTTCTTGAACATCTTTACTATGCTCTTCTGCAGGGACTCACCGTTACTATAAATGAGCATAAGCAGCCATATGTCAATGGCTTTGTGATCCTGAGGTTTCTCAAGGCAGTTCAGTTGTTTCAGAATCTCCTGACAGAGTAACTGTGGATAGAAACAAATACAAAAATCTAATAAAATGAGTATAAAAGATTCTCCAGACTACAACAGAACAAAGGCCATACATTCCTATGCAGCAAAAGAAAAGGGCAATACATTCTTGAATCGGAGACTTGAGCTTAGGGCATCAAGAATTGAAGCCTCTGTGTTGTTTACAAGTGACTTTCCTTTGATTTTACTGTGTTGTGATGCACGAGAATTTGATACACCAACAAATTTTAACTGCTCACGAATCTGCGAGATTATTCTCCAAACATTTACTGGTGTCGCTGATAGCAGCAGAAATCTAAGCAGATATGGCATGTGCTCCGCATCAATCATTCTGACGCATGATAATGCAATGCTGATGACCTTGGAATTTAAATAAATAAATAAAAACTATTAAGATTCGAGCTATTGAACATAGAATGGTAGCTTTACTCATATTTGACTGCTGATCAAATGAAGGATAGTACAAATCACAGTCCCAGCATTCATGGCTTATCAAGAAATGAAATCATCAACTAAATAAAAATCAGTCACATCCAACTCAACTAAGTGAATTGTCATGTTTTTCCAGTACCAAAGAACAAAGCTTGAGAACCCATATTTCATTGGCCACCAAACAATGCCTAATGCACTCTTTGGTGGCTGTAAATTTAAAGCAAAGAACAGATATTAAGGGCTTGTTTGGATCACCATGATTTTGAGTGATATCACTCAGTTTTTATCACTGAGTTTCCAAAACGTGTGGGTCCCACCGAAAAAATCTTGTTTGGCTTGGTTTTTGGGTGATGTTTCCATCACTCAAAACTCAAAAATTTGAGTAATGGATGATGAAAACTAAAAAAAAATTTTGGTGTTTTCAGTTTCTGAAATATGAGCTATGGTGGCAAAAGGTGAGTTATGTGACCAAACAAGAATTTTGAAGTTTTTAAAATAAAGTGAAGTTTGGGTTATGAGTTTTGAGTTTGAGTTATGAATTATGAGTTATGAGTTATGAAAATTGAGTCATGGCCAAACTAAACAAGCCCTAAGTTTCTAAATCTTATTATTTCTAGGACATGAAAAGGCAGAAACCTTCAGTTCATTGAGCTCAATTCAACTATGTGGCAAGTTGTCTTGGGAACCTAAACAACATTAAATGTAGGATTCAAAATACTTGGAACATTTGTTTCCCAAATTTTTTCTCGACAACAAAGTCTCAGAAAAAAAAAAACCTGTTCTTGCAACTGTTCATCCAAATTAAGGTTCGAAAGAGAGTCAAGCACTGGCAAAATGATAGCTGAATCCTCTTGAAGCATTTGTTCCAGGCAATCAACCACAGTCTTATTGTTTTGATCACCAATAATCTCTGGCAATGATCCAATGATCTCTTTCTTTAAATTTGGAGGGCAAATCGAAAGGACTTGCATCAATTTGTTAGCAAAGGCATTGGAATCAACAATGAAATCAAGCCACCGAAACTGATTAACAATAAGCCTAGCAATATCATCTACAAGTGTTCCAGAATGTTCTGCATTCAAATCAAAATATTCCGGAAGCTTCTCGAGAAGCATGCTTTGCAGGTCTAGCTGGATAGATGGGACCAGCAAGAGATGCTGGACTAAACTCTTGCTTCTGGTCGAACCAAAACCATCATAATTATTCGTAGGGGTGAGAACCCTGCAGTCAGAAAATGTTGCAAAATGCTGAGAAATTTTCTTACACAAAACATATTTAATCTAATTATGTTAGCAAACAATTAGACTGTTCGATTGCTAAGTTATAAATTACCCCCACAAAAGCTTAAACCGTTAGAAAATGATAAATTTAATCATTTAAGCATAATTCGACCCCCCCCCCTCCTCACGTACGGGTCCAAACTCCCCCCTTGATAAGTGGAGGCAACAAGTCGAACTTAGAACCATTTACTCTGACACCACCATAAATTACTAATTGTCCAAAAGATTAAGTTGTTAAGAAATGTTGAATTAATCGTCTAACCTTAATTTTAACACACATATATGTGTGAGTGTGGAATTTTTAAATGAGAAGTAGAGTGAAGATAGAGTTCAAACTTAATCAATTTTAAAAAACGATGAATTAATCATTTAACAATAATTCTAAGTTCTAACACGAAGAAGTTGAATGTAAGCCATAAATTTTGTTCATGAAGTGATGAAATTAAACCTATTATTATGTTTCTGAATTTCGTTAAAAAAAATGAGAAAAGTGAAAAAGAAAAAAAGAAAAGGGAAGTGACCTGCGAAGATGATGAGGAGAATGAATGTAGGAAGAGAAAGCGGAGAGGAAATCGGAGCGGACATCGGGAGAAGAGAAGAGGCCGTGGAGGTGGCTGCGGAACTTGTGGGGTTGGGAGGGGAGACATGGTGGACCAGCGGGGTTGAGGAGAGTACAGCCGGCCTCCGCAAGGATCGACACCATTTTGTCAAATGTTGGTGGTGCTGGTGCTGGTGCTGGTGCTGGTGTTGTGGCTTTGGGGATTTTGGGAGGAGGGAAAGGGGGATCGGTTGAGGAAGAAGAGGATGGTCTTTTACGAGAAGGGACTTTATTGTGAAGAAACACCATCTTCAATTCTGCTTCGTTTCTCTACTGTCTCTCTTCTACTTCCTCCAATATTCGAGAGAGAGAGAAGGTGTCAAACTCGAAAGGCAGAAAACAAGCGCCAAATTTCAAGAGAATAGGCCAAGGTGGATTGTTTTGTAATTTTCAAAATCTCACCTTCGCGGAAGTCCTTATTTTCTGCTTTATGTTTGCCTTGAGGAGGGAGTTTGAAGACTAGGAGAGAGAGAAGGAAGAATATCATAAGTTAACGTGCTGTTGGTTGGAAGAAAATTGCGAACTAACATCACTGAGTTTTAGAGACTCGATTTCAGTCTAAAACTAGAGAATTAAAGACTTGATTTTCACTTTGTGAGTTAGAAATATGATGCTAGATAGATCTCGAGTCTTATAGACTCGAGTTCTAAAAAGCAAAACTGAGTCTCTAAGACTCGATTTTGGTACTTGAAGAAAAACAGACTAGAAGAATAGAGGAACGATCTGATGACGAAGAACAGAGCAAGAACCAAGAACGCTAGAGCTCTAATTGGACAATTGAACACTGGGTGGGCGATTGGACGATCTGGTCTTTAGATCTGCACGAAGAAGAACGCTAGGTCAGAACTCAAAAGAACATGGGGAAGAAGAAGTTAAAATGGTGAAACTCGGATCTTAAAAGTAAAACTCGAGTCTTAAAAACTCGAGTTTCACTTGAATTTTCTTCCACACCAGCTCCCACCACTTACAAATCGAAACTTATAAACTAAAATTTTATCTTGGACTCGAGTTTTAAACTCTCAATATGCTAGTTTACAATATTGTTTTGAAACGTGACAACTAACTAAATTTTTTTATATTTAATGTTATTTGGAAAAAAAAATTCTTGCATTCAGAGTTCCGATTACTTTATATATTTTAACGCACTATTTTATTCATCCAATTTATTATTCCATGCAACAATTTAAAATAATACTAGCCTCTGAGCACGTGTTTACTCAGAGGTTCTTCTATTTTTTCAATAAAATTTAATAATTTGCACCCATTATGATTTGAAATTATTACATTTTTCAATCACAAAAATCTAGGAGTGTGATGAAAAAATAACAACAACGTTAGGTTGTTGAACTTGTTTTTTTTTTTTTTAATTACAATTTTAACCCCATTTTTTATTTTTTAAAAATAAGGATTATCTAATTAGATTAGATGTATTATTTTGACATTTTTTGAAGACATGACAAACTTTCTAAATCCTCTTAATATATAGAGACATAATATTAAAATAAACTTAAAAAAATAAAATAAAAAGTAAACAAAAACAAAATCCACATAACCACTCACGGTAGCAACCACCAACACTACCACAGCCCACCCCAACAAATCAAAAACCCCCACCAAATCCACCACAACCCCCACCAGTACTGTAAACCAACCACCACTCAAAATCAACCACCTACCACCAAGGGGGGGTCGATGGGGGGCAATTGCCCCCCCCCCCCGACCAACCCAAAAAAAAACCCCTTAGTATTTAGCTAATACTTGTTAAAACCCTTGCCTACTTTTTCTTAAGATAAAAATAGCAATCTAGATTAAAGTAGTACATCAACTTGGACTATCTTCCTTAACCTAGGAGGAATTTCATCTAACCAAAAGTTCAACTCACTCACACTTAATGATAATTTAGCCAACTAAACCTCCACTCCATTTCTTTGGTCTTGAAATTGAGCATAACTCTACCGTCTAAATGAACATAACTCTACCTTCTAAATGAACCAATAAGCAACTATAAGTCCTCCACTAGCATGCCTTACACATAAGTTTTAGTGAGTCCCTACCCTACCTTGGCAAAAAAGCTCCTGATCAATCCTTTCAAAAATGCACTCTTGCATACCAACGTAGAAATCAAAGTGCCCTGTTTGGAAAGTCACAATCCATCATGAACCTTGATAGAGCCCCTCTATACTTAGCTATTATAATATTTGAATTTTTTAAACCCTTTTCTTTTGTGAAAGTTTCTTGTTCATTTAGTTAATTACATGTTAAAATTTTAAAAATAGTTAATTTCTATTATGGTTTAGAAACTAAATATATATATACAACATATTAGGGAAACAAAACAGTATTGTTTGCTTTAAGATAATCTAAAAAATGATAATATGATCTCAATTTTTTCTAATAATTTACTCAATTTTATAAAAATTTGTGTAAAAATAGTAAAAAGTAACATAAATTTACTAGATAAATAGAATATGATGAGTAATTGAATATGCTTTCTTTTTGTGAAGATGTTTACATAATTACATTAAAATATCTTTTTGGGGGTCTAAGGCGAAAACTGAAATTGAGGTTTTTATGTATTTAAAATTTACTTTAAAAAATTAAATATAACTTAAAATCTGTTATCCTATTTTAGAAGCAAAATTATTACTAATTAACATGAACTACATAAAAAAAAAAGTTTTAGAAAGTCTATAGACATAGAAAATTTGACAACTCTGTTCACACCTGTTAATGTGGTAAATTGACAGTGGTAAGTAGACATGGCAAATGGTTGGGTCAATCAATCGAGTTGTGAGTCAAAGCCGAGTTCAAAAACTGACCATTTTAAAAGGGTTGAAAATGGGTCGAGCCAATCGAGTTGCGGACAGGTTCTAGTCACCACCCCGTATTTTCACATGAAAAAATTAATAATAATAATAATAACTTAAAAAAAAAAAACAAAGAAATGAAAATTTTCTAAAGAGAATGAATCAAATCAATCAATGAAAGGAATTGCACATAATACCTTTTGTTTTTTTTTGTTTTTTTTTTTTTATTGTCCGTTAAGTGGGCTCCTACTATTATTAGCCTATTTTTGTTACTATTATACTTGTGGAGGGAAAATAACAAACAAACCAAAAAATATAAAACTTTTCATATCCTTCCAATTCCGGTAATTTTGTGCATGACTAAAATTCTTTAACTTTTTTCCTTTTATCGCATTCTTAGGTAGATAGGTCTTATGGAGTCAAACGAGTGAAATTAGTATTTATTTTGTCATTGTAGTTGTAAGATGAGTGAGTGTGAGTCGACAAGTGGTATTGGGTTGTCTAACCATAGGGTGACGGACAACTGAGGGTTGCCCCAAGCATCAGCAGTCAGCACGAATTAAGTAGCCAACATATTATCCTTAGAGTCATCAAGAACAAACTTGTCGGGGCTAATTCAAGAGAAGATTTGTCTAATGTTGAGTTTAGGGAGCATTTGTCTGATGTCGAGTCGTCAGGCGCTATACCCGTCGATGAAGCTTCTTGTTCCTCTTTATCCGAGGGTTCTAATTGTCCTTTCATATTGCCTAAGGAGTAGGAAGTGAACCAACATTACTCTTCCCTTTTTTCGAGAAAAGGTTGATGAACATTCAATCTAGATTTCATATCCCTAACAACGTGCCCAATAAGCTAACCGAGGTAGGAGAAAGATGTTACTTTCATGATGGCTAGGCCTAGGAGATTGGTTTTTACAAGGCTTCCTTCATCAGTGGATTGAGATTCCCTTTGAATTGTCTCACCAGGAAGTTATTAAGAAGGGGTTCAGCTTTTGGCCATTGGACACGTTGGATTGGCAATACGTGTCCAAGACGGGACACGTGTCGTGAATCCAACGTGTCCAGTGGCACTGGCCACTGGACAAAAGCTGGATTCATTAAGAAGACTAGGCATAGAAATCTCCTAACTGACATCCAACACTTGGCGCACTTTTATAGGGGCTCTAGTGTTATGGGGGATCATGACTCATGAGTGATGGTTAAAAGAGCCTAACTTTAGATTAAAAAAAAAATTCTTGTCAACTAAAGGGATGTACTATGTGGGGAGGAAAAGTATAGGTTAGTTACCGAGGTCCCTTCATCCAATTGAAGATGGAAGGAGAGGTACTTTTTTGTTGGTGGTGCTGGCTGGGTGTGTAGGCCTGAATCAAAATGGCAACAGGTCGGGCTTCTTTATGCCCAAACCCCGATTGGTGAGTCTATACCCATTATCCAAACCCGGCCCGTTTAATAAACAGGTTTTTATTTTCAACCCAAACCCAACCTGCCGGGCCCCACGAGCCCCCTCCTGCAATGCTCGGCCCAGAAATCAGAATCATAAACACAAAGAATCATAAACTCAGAAAATCATGATTCACAAACACAAAAATCTCAAAATCACAAACACATAATCACAAAAATCATTGAATATACATGTAATGAATCCAAAAGTTAAATAAAAATAATTACAACATTTTCTTGGCTATTTTCTTGCCATCCAAACGGATGCCCAGATCTATCAAACCAACACATACCTAAAATCCAACAAATCCCAAAAATTTTGCAAACCCTGAAGAAAAATTAGCAAATCTAAAAATCTGACCAACAAAACACAAAAAAAAAAAAAAAAAAAAAACTAACAAATTTGGCTCACAATAATGGCAAATCCAACCAACCAAAAGACAAATTCCCTTCACTTTACATAGAGAAAAAGAACAAAGCTCTTGGTGTAACAACAGCTTCATGTAATGTTAGTCTGTAGCTAGCGATGGATGTCATAGGCTTCTGTCAGTGGCTGTTGACGGAGTGGTGTGGAATCGGCGATTGGTGAGAGTTTTGATTGGGGCTGTGGTGGTGAGACAATGGTGGTGGTCCGTAGCTAGCGATGGACGTCATGGGCTTCTGTCACTTTTCTATGCTTGATTGGGGCTATGGTGGTGAGACCGTGCGAGGGGAGGAGAGTGAGTGAGGCTTGGTTGTGGCTGTGGTGGTCAGAGGAGAGGAGAGTGAGTGAGAGTGGAGAGGATTGTGAGAGAGAAGGAGAGGAAAGTGGGGCAGCTGGGCTGTATTTGTGAAATGAGAGATTAGGGTTTATAAGTATATATATATATAGTAGGTTTTTTGGGTAATTTTATTCTTAAGCGGGTCAAGTCCGGGTTCCGGCCGGGTTTTGCAAAATTCCTAACCCAACCCAGACCCGCTTCGGGTTTTATTTTAAAAACCCAAACCCAACCCTATTGTTTATCAGGTCGGGCCGGACCAGGTACCTACGAATCAGGTAATAATTGCCATCCCTAAGCCTAACAAGGCTGGCAAGGTGAAGTCCATTGATTATACTTGGGGCCTGATGTCAAAATTAGGTGAGTCGTCCGTCACTCGTCTGTCTGACTTAGTTACTACTCATTTCGATTTTTTTTCTTCTAACTGTTGATTTCTTTCTTGCTGCCTAAAATCATCTGGTGTTGAATGCAGACCAATTAGCTTAGGTTGAAAGCCTAGTGAGCCTCCTTGCTGCTGATCCTAATTGAAGAGCATCGTTCACAGTTATAGAAGAAGAACATAAAATCAAGATTAGGGAGGAAATTAATGAAGATCCATTATAGAGAAAGATCATGAAGTAGAGAAGGCATAGACCATTGAAAAATAAATCGAAGAGCAAATTGTTAAGGAGCTTGATGAAATCAAATTAGATGATTGTCAATCTCAAGATTCTATTATTTTAGCGGTAAGCAATACACCAAAGTTTATTTCTTTTATTGGGGTTGAAAGATTTGATGTGATTGTTGTCTCTTGTTTGGTAAATCTATATAATTGCATGAAGATTAAGGTAAAAGAAATTCAAGTTGATTTTTTTATTTTATTGATTAGTAGCAAGTATGGAAAGAAGGTCAAGGGTCTCAAGCATTCCAAATATTTGTTTGCTTGGCATGTAAGATTTTAGAATTTATTTTAGATTATATTTTATTGTTAGTCAAGTTCTGTGGAGCCTTTAAGCAGTCCTTCGAGTTTGTAAACGTTTTTGGAATAATTTCATATTCAATTTAAAAAAATTATAAAGTTTTATCTATTGTTTCTCTGGTGGATTCCTGACTATCTCTTCGTGAGGATTTGAGGAACCCCTTGTGGATTCAAAGTTATCATTCAAAAAAAAAAGTTAGCATTCTATTTTCTTAAAGTAGACATGCTCTGCTTCTTATTGATGTGAGAGATCGCCTTCAAAAAGAAGTGTATCAGTATCTCTTTTTTGGGGTACTGATAAAACACAATCTACAAACCTAGGATCTAGACTTGGGGGCTAGGTTACAGGATGGGAATGTGTTAGGCACCCATCCTGCCCAAATAAAGTACAATCTTCTACACTCTAAATAATCAACTAAGTACCCATATGCAAGAGATTAATGAGATGCAAACAAAAATGCCATGTTAAAGTTCCTAGATCTAGGGTTAAAACATTATTTCTAAAATCCTAGATTCGCAATCTTATATTATGGCAACAAAAAGTTTAATGAGAATCATGATTAAAAAATTAAGATATGATTTTTATGATGAAGGTTGTGAATTTTAAATAAAAACATACAGATCTGGTTTTATGATATAAAAGAATGAATTTTTTATAAAAAATACAAATCTATTTTTGTAAGACAAAAACAAAAAAGAGATCTTTTAAAAACATTTAGATTTGTTTTTGTAAGACAAAAAAAAAAAAAAAAAAAACAAAGAAGAGATTTTATAAAAACATTCAAATCTATTTTGTATGGAAAATAAAAGTGTTTTTATGCATGTAATTTCTTGCAGATCTAGAATTTCAAACAATGATTTAACCTTAGATCTATGCATGTTAATCAACAACAAATAAAATCCTAGACTAATCATGTGAATTAACTTTTAGTTCTTTTGTTTCATGGGCATGTGGATCTAGAAGCAACTTTTAGTACTTTTGTTGGTTAAAAATTATTTTAATATGGAATGATTGGTTTGCCATTGTTACTAGTGGATATTGATTGCATAATTTTGGTGGTTAAGAGTGTAAGTGCCATGCTCAATTATGACAGAAAGCTGAGAAAGCTATCTGCTACAAAGGTGTAGGATGGTAAAACTTAAGCACCTCTTGCCAATATGTGTATTTCTATTCACTTGGTATTGATGCTTAGAGTTCCAGAGCCACAAAAATTGCAGTGGTATAGCTACAATGAGATAGTTTTCCAAAAAAATGAGATAGTTTTCCAAAAAATGTTTGTGCATACCAAACACTGAAAAACATTCTCAAACTCATTTTCAAGGTCGTTACCAAACACTGGAAAATGAGATAGTTTTCCAAAAAATGTTTTATGGAAAATGACCAATTTTCCATATAACATTAATGCTGAAACAAACATAGCGTAAAATTTGGAAAAGAAAGCATGCTGTGAACAAACCATAGACATGATTATGTAAAGAGTGGAATGAAGAAACACATGTTATGCAAAACAATACAAAAATATACATGCATGAAAGAATTCTAAAAGTGGGAATTGCTTTAGAAATCAAAGAGAAAGGATCTCTCTGAGATCTAAAGAATTGTCACTTAACAAAAAAAGAAAATCCTATAGGACAACTTCCAGAGTTTCTTTAAAGTTAAGGAGAAGAATGGTGTTGAATTTTGAGTGGTCTCCTCTATTTATAGATGTGGTATTTACTTAAAAAATTAAGCTAAGATTGCTTTGAAAATCAGCAGACACGAGTTGGGTTAGGTTTTGTTCCCCAAAAAAATGGATCAGATGAGTTTTGACCCAAACATAAAGTATCTGGGCCTATTCTAGAGTTTGTGCCAATCAGCAATGTTGAAGTGCCGATTGGCACTTTCAGCAGTTTCCTCCCACTTTCGTTTTCTTACACATTTCGACCTCTTTTTAGGGGGTTTTTTTTTTTTAAGTTAAGAATTGTATTTAGACGTGTCTTGGACTTATATTCTTGATAAAAACTCATCCTAACTTGATAATTAAACCTTTAAAATATTAGGGATAATTACCCTAAAATCTAATTATTGGTCCAATTTTGAAATTACCAACCTATTTCTTTTATTCCCATGCAACAAATCATATTTTAATAAAAATATTCCCAATCACAATAACTCATTTAATTAATTTTAATTTTTAACCAATCAAAATTAATTTTAATTAATCACGTGTGATTAGTTTCGCCTAAATGAATGCATGCAGATCATTAAAACTTAATATTGTGATATCTTTCAATTCGATTGTTCGATTTAGAAACCAAACACACTGTTGTGATCGTTAGAATCTTAAAATCATTTTCATGATATGTGATGAAGGAGTTGTTAACTAAAATGCAACTATGGTTTTTGGGTACATAAAATGGTCATTTTGTCATCTTCCAAGGTTACATTATGGGTGCAAAATTGAGTGTCTACAATTGCTTCCGCACATGCATAAGTTTATGAAAATACTTTTGTTCACAATTTATTAAGATGACAAGTTATAACTGATGGACAATAAAACTATTGATGACAAAAATGATTATATAGAATTCTCAGTGTATCTTTGTGATGAAGTTCCTAAAATCCCATAAATTTATTATGAAAATAGTATGTAACCCGTGCTACTGCACGGGAATTTATATAATTTAATAAAACAATGAAAAAAAAATTGCATTTTATTATTTAAGTGATACTATTGGTTTTGTTTTATTTATTTATTAATCATGAGTTTATTCATGTTTAAAAGGCTTAGTTAAGTCTAAATTCATGTTTAAATATTAAATGGGAACGAATATCACTTAATAAAACAATGAAAAAAAAATATTGTATTTTATTATTTAAGTGATAGTATTGGTTTTGTTTTTTTTATTTATTAATAATGAGTTTATTCATATTTAAAAGGCTTAGTCAAGTCTAAATTCATATTATTAACCAGAAAATTTCATTAACAAAACTTAGCATTATGTAATTTTTTTACAATTGCATGGATATATTTAAAAAATACACATCAAGATGCATAGTATAATTCTTATATATATAATGTAAATACTATTGATAAATAGTCATTCTTATATTTTGTTAAGTCTTTAAAAAATGTTGTAAGGATATTATTAGGTAGATTTATTCATATTTAAAAGGCTTAGTTAAGTCTAAATTTATATTATTAACCAGAAAATTTTGATTAACAAAACTTTGCATTATGTAATTTTTTTTTACAATTGTATGGATATATTGAAAATACACATTAAAATGTATAGTATAATTCTTATATATAAAATTTAAATAATATTGATAACCGTATGGGAAATGATTAATTGTAGTGATACTATTGGTCAATTTCTTTTTTGTCTTTTTGGGTTTATCACAAAGAGGATAGAATTAGATAAAACATTAAAAATATATATTGCATTTAACTACAAATTTTTTATAATCACAAGGATAAGGTTGATTACACTTTGAATTTTCCATAATCTATAATCATTGATTTTGGCAAACCATTAAGGAAATTATAATTGTAAAACTTTTGCAACAAACCATTAAGGAAATTATAATTGTAAAACTTTTGCAACAAACCATTAAGGAAATTATAATTGTAAAACTTTTGCAAAGCACGTCACTACAAATCTATATATATATATATATAATAGGTGAAGTAGAGAGAAACTCCAATTGGAATTCTAAATTAGAATTCTAATCTATTGTTGTGCCATATGTCAATGTAAATATGAAATTAGAGTCTAATTTGTAATTTCGATGTGCTTTTTTTTTTTTTTTTTTCACACTCGTGTATTTTTAGGTTCACCTCCCTTTTCCACACCCACGTATTTTCAGGTTCACATCCATTTCTTTCAGGTTCACCTCCCTTTTCCACACCCACGTATTTTCAGGTTTATCTCCCTTTTCCACACTCACATTTTTTCAAGTTCACCTCTCTTTTTCACATAGAATTTCAAAAGAATCTCTTGGTATTAATGATACATGTATTTGGGTATTTTTGTATCTTATATAAGAAAAGGTTCTCCAAATATTCCGATTGTACTTGTCTTTACAATTTTCATGATCCTGGTTTATGCTTTGCAAAACTAATTCCAATCATTCATAAGGTTTGATTATTGCTTTCTTTCATCTATCTATAATGTCGTTCCTTTTTATATAAATTTTTTATTGTTTAATTGTATAATTTTGTGGTTTTCCTATGATTGATGTTGTATGTTTATTGTCTTTCATCTGCCTATACTTTCTTTCTTTTTTGTCAATAATTTTTATTGTTTAATTATAAAATTGTTTTGTTTTCCTATCATTGATGTTGCATATTTCTTTTATTTTTCATAATACGTTATCAACATGAGTCTCTACCCAATTTCGAAAGGAAGTTGTAATCCCATTATTCTTCAAATATCAAAGATTATTTATGTGGTTTTCTCAATTCATTGTAAGTTTTCTTTTAAAGAATTAGTGTTTATCCTATTTGTTTGTTTTTATGTTTTATACTCATAATTTTAGTGATTTTTAATTGATAATTTTTTTATGAGATTCATGTTATTCTATTATTATATGTTGTTATGAGATGCACGTTATGGATTCACATTTAATTGATTAAAATATTTTGTAAAAAATGGTTTGTGATAAAGCAACTTAATCATAGTTATATGTACTGTGAATGAATCAACCTTGAATATATATATCTATGTAGCATTCTTTCATTAGAATTTTGTATGATAAAAATATTTGTTAAAAAATTAAATAATACTAAGTTTTATTAAACATGAATAAACTAAGTCTTTTAAACATGACTAAACTCATGATTAATAAATAAATAAATAAAAAAACAAAACCAACAGTATCACTTAAATAATAAAATGCAATATATTTATTAGTTTATTAAATTATATCCATTCACGTGCGGTAGCATGGGTTACATACTAGTTCTTCATAACTGTAAGGATAAGGTTTATCTCGGTTCCAATGTCCCATTCTAATTTTGTGGCATGCTTGAAAGTTTGGAATTTTATACATGTCGGTTCCTGCAGTAAGTAGTCGAAGCATTTTTCGGCATTTGACAAGCCAATGCTTCCCATGTTCATCATTTAAAATTTTCAAAAGGTAATCAATACCTTCATTATTTGATTTGCAAAATAGCATGATTCCATAAATATAAGATGCAATAAAATTGCCACATGGAAGAGTTTTTTCAATTACTTTTTTTTCCTACAACGACTTCTTCATTCAAAAAATATTGGTAGCTTCCCACTATTAGTAACGCATAAGAATTTTCTGCTTCATAACATGAAAATATTAAGTTTTTTTCTTTGTCATGTAGTAGAGCTGGATGATTAAAATGCGGAGTTAGCTCAATTTGTTGGAGGACTAATTTCTTTTCTGTTAACTTTTTGAAGCGTTTGCAACTAATTAAGACAAAGAAAAAAATTAAATTAATAGACTGAATTATTTATATAGAGGGAAATGAATAAGTAGATACAAATTGAAGAGATAGTTTTTTTACCTTAACTTAATGTTTCGTAAGAGTGTTGCTGAATCTTTGCCCACATTTGAAAAAGATTTCAACCCATATGTCATTAGGAAGGTTTTTTAAAGTTTTCAAAAGTTTTCATATTGTTGTTTTGTTTGAAATAGTATTATAACATTTCATCTACTATTTATAATAAAATCATTTTTTAAGGTTTAAAGTATGATATTAAATTACAATACATAATAATCACGTGTTTAAGAATTTTGAAATGATTATACTAGAATTTGATGGTGAAATGGTTCAATTCGTATAGAATTTTGTTTTGCAATTGGTTCTTAATGAATTTCATTGTTTCTATCCGTTAATATTAATACTTTACAATTAATGTTAGTGGTTAATTAGGTTCATTAAATTGCTGTTTTAGTCCCCTAATGATTCACAGTATTAAAAAGTGGTCAATGATTCAGATCTCAGGAATATAACACAAACCAGTTCAATGAATCAACAAAAACGAAAATCAATGTAAAACATAAAGGAATTGAATTTGCTTAGAAGGAAGGGAAAAAAGTCATAACATAGAGAAGAAAATTGATCAAACTTATTAATTATTATTTATTGAACCATACAATGAGAAGAATCCAAAAACAACTATAAAGATAGATTTAGAATTGGGTCACTGTTTTCTTCAAATTTATATTTAAATATTGGTAAATTATTAAAGAGTGACAAGAAATGTGATTCATTTAAATCACTCAACATATTATGTATTCAATTTTAATTAGTATATATCTAGTCATTATGAGTTTAGTCATGGATGTTTATGTGTGATCCTATTATTATATGTTTAAAGTGACAAAAAAATGAAAAAGAAAATAAATACGAGTTATTATCATGTGATATGGTGAAACTTCCCATTGAATTTGACTCTTGTCATAGTTTATAGTTTGAAAAAAAAATTATCAAAGACTTGTGGGATTACTGTTCAATGTGACATGAATTATTAAATGATATGATATAATTCTTATCATGTATAAGTCAGTATAACCTTGTTAGTATCTATTCAAATTGACAAAAATGAAATGAAAGAAATTAAGAAACCAAGTTTTTTACAATGCAACATGGCAAACCTACTATGTAACCATGACATGGTCTAACTTCAAATATAGCTACGAAAAAAATGGTGGAGTTATTACTTGATTTGTAATGTTATAGTCTAACATGAAATTGAAAATAAAAATAAATAAATAAATAAATTGAAAAAAGTTGTTTAGTTACCCACTTGATTTAAGGTTATCAGCAAATATAACAAATTAAGTTACTGTTACCTTTTTGATAATTAACTATTTAAAGACAATATGATTGGAATATATAATATTTACTTTATATTAATTATTTTTTATCATTAGACCAAGATATTAATGAATTAAAATAATTTATTTATTTATTTAATCGGGGTTTTCATGCGCTAAGAAAATAATCTTTCTGAACATAATCTTTTCTACAATTTTTTAAAAAAAATAATTGAATGGTTACAAAAATCATGAGAGATTTGAATTATGATTCAACTAATTCAGGAGAGGATGCTATCCATTAAGTTGCAAAATACTCTTGGCTTATCTTAAACTTATAAATTATGTTTTGTCTAGTGACTATGCTTTTGAATTTCATATTTGATTTGTCTTCTTTTCAATATTTACAAAATACTCCTAACTTATCTTAAAATTAAAAATTATATTTTGTCTAATGACTATGCCTTTGGTAAGGAAATCAGTAGTTCTAAGGACTTAGTTCATTGGCAACAAAGTTCCCAATATTATGACAGTCTCCTGTGAGGAAAAAAACACAGCAAATAAAGACATAAATTATGAAAACATAAACGACCTTTATCAAGATAATAAGTTGTTTACAGCATATACTATTACGCAATTAGGGGAAACCTGATTAATATAGGTAAACAAAAAAACTTTTATAAAACATGAAATAGACAATAAATAAGTAACATCAATCATAGGAAAAACTTTTATAATTAAAGAGTAAAAAATTTTCACAAAAAGAATGGAAACAATAGGTAGATGAAAGAAATGAGTAATCAAACCTTAAAAATTGTTGGAATTCGTTTTGTAGACCATAAACCAGGACCATTAAAATTCTGAGTTTCCTTGCAACTTGTTATGAAACAGAAAATAAATATGCAATATCAATTATAGGAAAAATATATATATAATTAAACAATAACAATTATTCACAAAAACAAACGAAAGTATAGGCAGATGAAAGAAATAAGTAATCAAACTTTAGGAAGCATAAACCAAGATCATTAAAATTGTGAATACAATCTGAATCTATGGAAAACCTCTTCTTATATAAGATACATAAATACCCAAATACATGCATCATTGACACCGAGAGATTCTTATTAAATTCCATAACATTTATTGAACAACAAGGGAGCTGTATATGAAGGTTATTATTGGAGAAGGGGAGATGAACCTTGAAATACTCAAGTGTGGGGGAAAAAAAAAAACACACCAGAATTACAACTGATTCACTTAAATTTAGACAAATGGAACCACATGAATCTTGATACATGACATAAAATTAGGATTCTAATTGCAATTGGAGTTTTTCTTTGCTTCACCTATTATATATATATATAGATAGATAAGTGAATTGGATTTTACTACGTCATTGACATTTTAAAACAAATTAAACATTACCATTTTGGTACTTATTTAAATTATTGACGATGCTGCAAAATACAATCCACTTCTTTCAAAATGAATGGATAGAATTTTAGAAAATAAATAGTAAAGGTACACTAGGAACTTTAAAGGATTATAATCCAACCCACAAATATCAGTAGTTGTATTACAATCATGGTTTCAAAAATCAGAACAATCAAAAAATGAAAAACAAGTTCGATTCTCGGTTTTTATTGGTTGAATCGATGATTTTTTCTATTCAACCACCAGTTTTTATCGGACAGGTTCCATGTCTAGTTCTCGATTGAACTAGTTCAACTGACCGGTTTGATTTTTAAAACCATGATTACAATTTATGTTGGATATCGTTTAAATAGTAAGAAAAGCACAACTTTTATATGGTTATGACTTATGAGCTTGAAACTTCTAGTCAGCATCTTGGGTTTACCCCTAAAGGTTTCCTCCTTATATAACATGGTATATGTGGGACAAGTAGACTACTGAAGTTCGAGGGAATAGTAAGGGAGAAAGTCTCATACCAAAACCTTGACAAAAAATTTCACATCTTGTTCATGTAGTAGATTATTATTGGTAGGTAAAAAAAAAAATAATGTCAGTGATGAGTTCAGATATGATCGAGTAAAAGCTTGACAAGTATATAGTTATGAAAAATAATGTGATTTTTTTTGTGTGTGGTATTGCTCATAGTAAGGTGCTTTTTTTTTTTTAAAGTAAGAAGCCCTAATAAATAATAGTATAAAAAAGAGAAAAAAAAAAGGTTTGTTTGATAATTGTTTATTTTTTTGTAAATTATTTATATATAATATTAAATAAAAAAGTAAAAGCTAAATTATTTTGAAATAAAAATGAAAGTTAAACTATTTAAAATAAAACTAAGTAAAAAAGTACACTGTCTGAGATTTAAGAACAATAAATAATTTAAGGGCCCATTAAAAAAAATTAAGGGAAAAAAAAGCTTGTTATTTTTTTTAAGAAAAAAGAAGCTTATAGAGCATTATCATCAGATCTTCTATAAATATGCCATTTTAACACACCAAAAGACTACTTTATTATTGTAGACACTCGATTTTGCACCCATAATTTAATCAAAGAAGATGATTGGAGTGACCATCTATGTACCCAAAAAATAATTCTTGCATTACATGTATCATTTTGTTCTTGCATTACATGCATCAATTTATTTTTGCATTGCATGCATCAATTCATTTATTGCATATCACAACAATGATCTTGAGATTCTAATGGTTGCAACGGTGTGTTCGGTTCCTAAATCAAACCATCAAATCGAGAAATATCGCATGATCAAGTTTGCATAGTCCATATACATTGTGTTTAGGAAAAGTCGACCACACACAATTAATTTAAATTAATTATGATTAGCTAAACAATTGCAATTAATTAAATAATTTTATGATTGTTTGACAATTAGTGTTTAAAGTATGGTTGCATGCATAGGAATAAAATGGATGATTGGATAACAATAAAATTATGGCTAATCTAAATTTTATCAAGATTTATTTTAAGAGATTTATCCACAAGATAATTATTCTTAAAAAGTATGAATTCTCTAGAAAAGAGATAAAGAAAAGAGATAAAAAAAAAAAAATACGGATGGAGGATGAAAATATGTCTAAATACAAGGACCGGTCAAAAAACTCTAGAAGGAGAGTTCAAATAGCACCCGAACATGAAAGTGCGTTCGATATCCAAGAGCCAATTCAACACTTTTGGAGTGCCAAACTGGCATCTTTTGGGCTTTGGCCCAACAGCCATTGGGTAACGATAAGGCAAACCATTTTCGACCTTTTTGCAAAAGGTTGAGTCCGGATTCATATCCTAATCGTCTATACCTATTTTTTAGAGATTTCTAGCCTCTATAAATAGAGTATGGATCTTATAATTTAGCAAATTTTTTTTACGCTCTGAGAGGCATACGTTTTGAGACTCTCAAATTGCTAATATTAGCTGATCCTATCTGAGATTTTCTACGAGAATTATCTTTGAACCCTAAAACATCCTCTCAAGTAGTAGAGTGCTCATGCAAGAGGTAGTTTTCTAAACTTTTTATTTTTATGTTTCTCTTATCAGGATGATGCATGTTTCATTATTCATATTCTGACTTGTTAATTTAGATTGTGAAAATATGCTCTTGATTCTTTTATTGTTACTATAATTTGTTTCTTAGTTTTAAAGCTATGCATGTACTTAACTTTTTTTCTTCAAAATAAAATGGATCTACATCTTCCTTAGATGTAGATCTGAATTTTTCTTTAAAATAAAACGGATCTGCATTTTCCTTAAATGTAGATTTGAATTTTTCTTCAAAATAAAACGGATCTGCATCTTCCTTAAATGTAGATCTGAATTTTTCTTAAAACAAAAACGGATTTTGTATCTTTTTTAGATACATATCTGATTTTTATTTTTTTTAATGCATGTAGATTTTTGAAATAAAGAAAGAGATCATGTTTTGTTGTTTTTGTTGTTTGTTTTGTTTGGTTCATTTAGCGTAAGATTATTTTATGAATGAGATTATCTCTATAAAAATATCTTTTTCAAATATAAAATAGATCTAATTTTTTTGTTATATCCACTTTTTTTATCATCAAAAAACAGATCTGAATTTTCTCCTTAAGAACAATTCTTTTTACACATACAAATACAGATCTGATTTTTCAATTCAAAATCAAAATATTTTTTTCTAATCATTAAGACAGATCTAAATTTTTAAACAAAAAATAGGATACATTCATAAATGGTTTTATGTGATTTAGTTTATTTCACATGTTCAACATATTATTGGTACATTAGTCACAAGAGTCTAGAAGACCAGACTCTATTTGGGCAGAGTGGGTGCCTAACACCTTCCCATTCCATAACCTAGCCACCAAATTTAGGTCTTTGGCTAAGTAGATCTAGTCTTGTCTTTGTTTATTTTGAGTAGATTGTAAGAGCATCCACATCAGATGTGGTATAAATTATGCCATTTTGCCACACTAAAACCCTACTTTATTATTTTACCACATCATTTTATAACATCACATTTATCAAATGTTTTATCTTTCAATTCTATACATTAAAATAATATTTATTACACATTAAAATGATATATTCTCTCTGATCAACAAACCAACACCGGCAGCAACAACAACATCAACGCCGATCAACAAACCAACACCAACAACAGCAACAAACCAACAACATCAACAGCAACAATACCAGCAAATTCCAAATCCAAAAACCTCAAATAAAAGAGGAAAAAAAAAAAAAAAAACTCAAACAGACCCAAACTCAAACAACGATCTGAAGGTCGGCGGTGAGCTTAAACAGACCGAGATCGGCGGTGAGGACTGGAAAGTGAGGCGTTGAGACCGAGATCGGCTGGGAGGAGCGAGATCGCCGATTGAGACTGAGATTGGCAGGGAGGAGCGAGATCGCCGATTGAGACCGAGATCGGCAGGAAAAAGCGAGATCGTCAATTGAGACCGAGATCGACAGGGAGGAGTGAGATCGCCGATCGAGACCGAGACCGGCAGAGAGAAAGATGCTTGAGGTTGAGGGTGGAGCTAAGAATTTGATCTGAAGAGGGAGAGAGAGACCGGTTGGGAGAGAGAGAGTGAGAGACAGATTGTGAGGAGAGAGAAAAAAAGGATTAAAGAAGTGAGAGGAGAGAGAAAAGTCAAATAAAAAAATAATAAAAATTTTACCACACCTATCTGTACCGTGGCAAAATTGCCACGGTACTGTTCAATGTTGCAAAATTATGACACATTTGCCACGTCTGATGATGCTCTGTTTTTGCATTTGATGTGGTAAATGTGCCAAATTTTTGGCATTTGGCACATTTACCACATCTACTACAGATGCTCTAACTAGGACCCAAAGCCATGTAAAGTTCAAATTTTCAAATTTGTATTTTTTATTCAATTAATGAAATGAAGCAATTTAGTCATGTATTGTATATTAGTTTATTTTATTTTTTGTACATAAAAAATAAGTGGCGATTCCAAACCACTTACCCAAAAAGAGAGGTGCCCTAAAAAGCACACCACACAAAAATCTTTTTTTTTTTTAGAGGCACTTTCGAGGTCTCTCATAATTATTTTAACACACCATTTTACAATTCGCCATATATCACATCTTCTATTCTTCAATTCTATACATTAAAATAATATATACAAATATTAAAATAACATTAAAAAACTAACAATATAAAAAAATACAAAATAAAAAACTCATTTCAACTACTTACTACCACCCATAGCACACCACCACCCCCACCATAGGCCTCCCCACCACAACCAACCACTATTACAAACCTATCACCATAACCCACAAGCCACCATTATTACAAACCCGCCACCATACCCATAACCCACCGATGTTACAAAAAACAACCCAAATGCAAAACAAAACCAAAATCAACATAACCACATGTAGCAAACATAAACCTAACAAACCACAATACTATCGGCCAAAACCACCCCCTCAAAATACCAAACCTACAAAACTACAATCCAATTTCTCAAACCAAATCCAACCCCCAAAATCAACCATAAACAATCCAAACAAATAAGGAGATTCTGATCTTAGTGAGATCGAGCAAATTTCGGCGAAGGTGGGTTGCTTGGCGAGTAGCAAGCGACGTTGGCGTCGGAGTAGATGTGAGCTGCTTGGCGAGTGGAGAAGGCGAGCTCTAGCGAGTGGAGGAGGCAAGCTCTGGTGAGCAGTTGATGTGAGTTGCTGATGAGTGGCGGAGGCAAGCTGTGGGTGGAGAGATCACTGTGGCGAATTGTGAGAGGTTGAGATAGATAGAGAGAGAGAGGAGAGAGAAGGGTTGAGAGAAAAGAAAGGTATATGGTTGAGAGAGAGAAAAAAAAGAGATAAGATTGATGAGAGGAGAGATAAAAACAATAAAAAATTAATTTTCTCATATACCATTCTTGACTGTACTGTTCCAAAGTTGGAACGTCATTGTTTATTTATGCCAAATGTTTTGGCATTTAAAACCCCTAATGTGTAAGAATTTTCGGTATTTGGCGTGCCAAATGTCAAATATTCGACATTTTGCACGCTGAGGAGAACCCTCTAACGGCTTGGGAGAAGAAGAAAGAAAAGCATATGAGTTGGCGCGTGGAAGAAGGTCAGAATAGTGCTAAATGCGGCCCAAACCAGTGACACGTCTCTCAAAACAACGCTAATAACTCTGCTATCTCTCTTTTGGTCATTTGAAACCTAACAAACCAACTAATAAAAAAAGAGTCCGATAAAAAGAAAGAAGAAAAATGGGAATTGTGAGCATGAGAAGAAGAATCTCACTCTCAGACTCAGTAGGTTGGGATTGGAAATCAAAGGTGAGTCAGAGAGGCATCGTAACGAGTTGCAGAGCGGTGGTGCTGCCTCGGTTCGGTGGGCCGGAGGTGCTGGAGGTCCGGCCCAATGTGGAAGTACCCGATCTCAAGCCCAATGAGGTCCTCGTTCGCGCTCGTGCTGTCTCCGTTAACCCACTCGATACCAGAGTCGGTCACCTCTCTTTTTCTTTTCTCTTCTCTTCTAGTCTCTCTAATATTAATATGTTGTTAGCTTTTATGCTAGCTATAATTTAATTTGTCCAAAATTTTGTTCTTTACATTTATCTTATTCCTACAAAACCCAGTTTGCGACGGAAATTATGAATATGACATAATTTCTACTTTTATCACTTAGACTGCATAATTTGTGATAAATTATTGATTGTTAATGTGTGACTTGAGTGTAAGGTGGAAACATGGTTTAAACCCAGGACCTCTTGCTTTGATACTGTCGAGCTCGGCCTTTAAAAAGAAAATTTCTTTTGTCAAGTTGGTTGTTGTGATTTTCATAAAACTTCATTTTGGTAATTTTTTTTCCCTTACTCCATCTGTCACGGGCACTCACCATGACCACAGCCTAACCCCCAACTCATGCTCAGTAACCATCCCCCCAACTACCAAAATCATTGCAGACTATTCATTTCTACATAGACGCAAGCCTACAACTGATTGGTGTTAAAATCCATCATATCCCCATGAAAACACCAAAAAAAGTCACCAATAAAACTAATTTAATTGCCTTAAAAGAAAAGAATTGAGAGAAATTGAAGGTTGGTAAATAGGAAATAGAGATTACTTGCCTTGATGATATTTGCTAGAAATCTCTGTGCAAAATTTGGCTCTGCATTGCAGCGACACAAGGAGGCCTTTTTCAACTTTGTCTTTCATGTGTGCCATTTCCAATTCCTTATTGTGCCCATTTTTTTGGTTATGAAATAATAAGATACTGTAAAAATGACTAAGTTTTGAAAAGATAGGGACCGACTTGACATGCAATATATTTTAAGGATGAACTTAAAATTTGGGTAAATTTTCAAGGATGAAACACCAATTGATTAAGTTTGGCCTAATGTTTTGGTATTATGGTCTTTCTTAGAGTTACTTGGATAACTTTACACCCCTTGGAACTGCATTATGGATCAGACAACCGCTTTTGTGGTGCACCTTGTAAGAATTTTGAAAAATTGATAACCCTAACTTCTCAAGAGAACCTAAATATATATATATATATATAGAGAGAGAGAGAGAGAGAGAGAGAGAGAGGTTCAAGTTACACCTGGTGTTACTTTAAAAGAGTTACACCCTTTTCTACACTGATGATTTCTATTAGAGTCAAGGGTGAAAAAAAAACTAATGGTTGTATCATCATTATCCTAAAAATTAGTGATTAATTGCATTAATTCTCTGTACTATTCATAAAAAATAATAAAAAATCCCTCTAGCCTCTGATAGGCATTGCTGTTGCTTGGAAGGCAATTGCTGCTGTTGAGAGTGCTTGTAGTGAGTGAGTGATTGCTGAGAAGTGTGTTGTGGTGTTGCTGAGCTAAGAAGTGTGTCATGGTGTTGCTGAGTGAGATGGTGAGTGAGTTAGTTGTTAGTTACTAGCTGAGGGAGTTATAGAAGTTAACAGTTAGTGCTGAGTTGGATTGGCTAGCTGTCAGTTTAGGTAGTTATGCCAGGCTATCACTTAGTTAACTAGTGCAAGGATGCTTGTATTGAGGGGAATATGAATTGTACAATTCATATAAGGAATAAGACAACTCCATTCTTGTTATTCTCTCTCCCTCATTATCTTCTTATCCTCTGCTCTTTCCCTTCTTCTTAATTTTCTTGGATTCTTCTTCCAATTCCTATTGAAATTGTTGGTTCCTATCAATATGTTACAAATCCATGGGTAAAACTCACTCTTGAAAACTGGCTTGCAAGGGGAGGGTGTCTAAGAGCTTATAAACACATGGTTAAGCTTACACTTAAACCAATGTAGGACACTAGGATTATAACATACCATGACGGCTCAATCTAGCGACACTGAGCCGTTGGTAGCCCTTTCTCTTTTTGGTGGCTCTACTCAACTATCAATAATTTTAATCCAGACTCTAGGTCGCCCCTTTCGGGATCCAATCACAAAGCTGTAACTCATTTGATCTCATACTCAATGAGCTACACCTGATTAATCAGGGTGATGATTGGCTTTGATAACAAATGTACCCATGGGTGGAGCTCATCTTTGAAAACCGGCTTACAAGGGGAGGGTGCCCAAGAGCTTATAAACATATGGTTAAATTTACACTTAATCAATGTGGAACACTTGGATCATAATAGCCTCATCATTGTTTTCTTCATATCTCTCTTTTTAAAATTTTTTTCTTGAATCTTCATCTCTCTCATAAGCTGCTTCCATCCACCAAGGCTCTCTCACACCAATTTTGGGTTCAAATCTGACTTGCTTGACAAAATTTGGGACGGTGAAAAGGGGGTAAATAGTGGTGGTGATGGCACAGATGGCAAGAAAGCAGAGAGGGAAGTTTTTGTTGATGCCCAGGCAGAGTAAGCCTTGAGAGATGAGTTCTGGAACAAGAATTGACCATGGAGAGATTGGGGTCTTTTGGTAGTTGATGCTACTCGTGGTGCACAGAGGACAGAAAGATAGTGAAGGACAGAAAAACTGAAAAACTTTACAACTAGCGAAGTTTACCAAACTAAAAATTTCTACTATTGTAGCACCTTTTATAAATTTTTCTTAACTTAATGTCACACTCTGCAATTTGTCATGCTTCAATTGTATTTTTAAATTAATCTCAAAAAGATACTTAGTGATTAACTGCATTAACCTCAACAGTTTCATTCGAGGTATTGACAATAGCATTTTGATTCCATATCTCAGCCTTGTTTATAAGGCCATAAATCTTCCCAACGATGCTTATTGTATATTCATATTGTATCTCTCAAGGTTGTGGGCCTTTGACCAGGAAAGACCTTAAGATAGGTACCAGCTGTTATTTTTATTTTTATTTTTGCAAGAGAGATAGAGACGATGGTGGTAAGAAGCCATTTGTGCTTATGAGAGAGAGATGAGGCTTCAGGAAAAGAGAGAGAGATGACGATGACGTCAATGAGAGTAGAAAAGGTGTAAGTGTGAGTTTTTTAAAGATACACCAGGTGTAACTTGGACCCATCTTATATATAATAAATAGAGGAAACTAAATTTAACTAGTTGATGTCATCATCTTTCTTATTTGCTCATAATATTGGTAATTTCTATATTGCAAACTTGCTAGTTTTTGTTTTCTAAATTGTTGCGGTTCTAATATTGTGATTGCAGCCTCATAGTGTAATATTTTCTTTTAATAAGTAGTGGACCCACATTAACCTATCAAAAAAAAAAAAAAATACTGGACCCACGACCTAAGGATATCTCTTGGGAATTTTCCCACTACAGTCCTTTTCTCTACCAACTGAGCTATGGTTGGTTCCAATATCATAATATATACATATGTATATATAAATGTATTTGTATTTGTATGCATAAATACATACACAGGCATTGCCTCCTAAAGCAGAGGATACTAGGTTGAATCCCCCTCCCCCACTGCCCCCCCCCTCCCCCCACATGCTAGGGCCAAAACTTATAGGAAAAGAAAAACGTACAAATGCATTCATGGAAAATTGATCCAGGTGATTAATGACCTGAATTGGCAAACCAGTTAAGCTGACCCCCATTGTGCCTCATAACAGGCAAAGTGTTGTATCTTGCTCATGTGCCATACTGTGTACCAGTAACATTGGTCTTTCCAATAGTGCCATGGGGCAAAGGCCAAACCCAATGCGTTCTTCAGCTGGCTTCATTTGCTGTTGAGCGGGAAACTGGCACTTGCAGCTTGGCAAAGTAATTTCTGTCAAGCATGCCACAAGATTAACTGCAGTTGGAGAGCTATTTTCCAAACTTGACTAGCGTACCTAAAAGTGTTGGGAACTTCTACTGTTATTGGGTAAACTTAAACCGGAGAAGAATATTATAAAAAATATCTAGCATTAACTTTAAAGGTTATTTAATGGACTGTTGTCTGTTTTAAGTAACTAAAATGCCTGCCAATTTTATACTCTTGGAATTAGGATAAGATTTATCACTGTGATACCTTTACATGCACAAAATATAGATTAACTTTGTATAACACTTAAGCATTTCAATCTATTTCCACCGACTTTTCTTTCACTTTGTGCTTAAACACTTCGCAATGCATTGGATTTAAAAAACATTGGTCTTTTCTGTAGTGCCATGGGGCAAAGGCCAAGCCCAATGCATTCTTTGGTTGGCTTCATTTGCTGTTGAGCGGGAAACTGGCACTTGCAGCTTGGCAAAGTAATGTCTGTCAAGTATGCCACAACATTAACTGCAGTTGGAGAGCTATTTTCCAAACTTGACTAACGTACCTAAAAGTGTTGGGAACTTATACTGTTATTTGGGTAAACTTAAACTGGAGAAGAATATTATAAAAAATATCTAGCATTAACTTTGTAGGTTATGAATGGAATGTTGTCTGTTTTAAGTAACTAAAATGCCTGCCAATTTTATACTCTTGGAATTAAGATAAAATTTATCACTGCGACCCCTTTACATGCACAAAATTAACTTTGTACAACACTTAAACATTTCAGTCTATTTCCACTGACATTTCTTTCACTTTGTGCTTAAACACTTCGCAATGCGTTGGATTTAGTACATATTGAATGATTTAGATTTTAACGTTTTCAGATGCGATCAGGCTATGGTCGTTCAATATTTGAACCACTTCTACCTCTCATTTTGGGTCGTGATATTAGTGGTGAAGTTGCAGCACTTGGAGCTTCTGTTCGGTCTCTGATTGTTGGGCAAGAAGTTTTTGGTGCATTGCATCCAACTGCTATTAGGGGTACTTATGCTGATTATGCAATTCTTTCTGAAGATGAGCTTGCTCCAAAACCTGTAGCAGTTACACATGTGGTAAATATTAGAGTGTTTTTGTGTTTTTAGCTGCAAAATTATTAATAAAAATTGGTATACGGTGTCCTTTTGACCAAATTATTGAAATCTGATGTCTTAACATTCACGGGCTATTGGCTTGGGCAGTCAAGAGACACAAGGAAAAAAAGAAGTTAAAATTACAAAAAGTTTACTTTTGCACATTAGATTAAAAAAAGAGCAATATTTTGAATTATGAGAGTTAACTTTATTTTTTAGTTTTTGGTGCCAATGAGGTCTAGCTTAAGTGGCACCCCCTCCTTTTTATAAGTTCTAACTTCTAAGGGTGGGTGTGGTCATGGGTTCAAGAGCCATTGGTGTGTGTGGAATTTACCAATAGAGACTGATTCAATGACTTCAAATTTTTTACTCCCAAGCCCATGCTGAATTGGTTCACAACCCTTCTTCTGATTAACAAGGTGGAATTTAAATTTGATTCCTATGCCACCTCATAGAAAATCCATCTGCAACTTCTCAATATGCATAGAAATGTTGAAGGGATAGGAAAAAGGGTAAGGATGGTGACAAACTCAGCATAAGTACACAAGGATTTCAAAATTCTCTAGATTTGAATATAGATCCCAAACGCAGTCCCAAGTACTTCAAAAGGTAGATTGGAAACCTTGCACCTAGAACCTGAGCTAAGGCCTCTTCAGAATGGTTGTTGCAAAAACTGCAGTTGCTGCTTCCACACCTTGGTTTAGCATGTCTTTCGATACTTTCATGTGTGAAACCTTTTAAGCAGTTGTAATAGAACTGTTGAAACAATTACTATAGTGGGCCAGATTTTCATTTTGGGTATCCCATGTGATGTGCCTCAGCTCTCAATATATGATCTATTAATTAATTGTGAAATATTGAACTTTGTATAATTCCTGTTGACTTCAGAGATTGACTAGACTTATTATTTTTGTGCTCCTAGGAGGCGAGTGCCATTCCTTTTGCTGCACTGACGGCATGGCGTGCTATAAAAAGCACTGCTAGGATAAGTGAGGGGTATGGTCTGCTTTTAAAAAAAAAATTCCTGTTTTTGCCATGTATTAACTAGCAGCTTATTTTATCAAGTTGTATTAACAATAAGTTGCTTTGATGGTCATTAGATGTTTTGTTTTTATTATTATTATTTTTTCCATAGTCTGATGGCATAAAGCTGTATATTGGAGAATTCACCAATTACCACAGGCACACACTGGCCAAAAGCTGAGAAGACAGTATTTAAGAAATTTGGAATGATCATTTTACAATGAAAGACATCTGATTGTTCTTTAGCCACTTGTCAGAATGTAGCTTCATTGAGTTGATTGTTTCAATATGGACCTGCATATATAACAAGTATTCTTCTAGCCTCTGTCTTCCCCCTTCCCCCTCATCTGAGATACCAGATTTCAGTTTTGAATTTTGAAGACTTTATTGTGGTTGAGGATTTCATGGGATACTTAAAAGGATATTTTTGGGATGAAATTGTGGCTTGATTAGGACTCTCCTTATTAATGTAAACCTTGAAGCCTATAAAAAAGAGGCTTAGATTATAGTTTGGGGCAATGCATTTTAAATAAAAATTTCCCGGTGGTATTTCCTAGCACACTTAGGTGGTTAGACCTTGGTTTTCAAGTGGCTCCAGATGGTGAAGCCTTGGGTTATGTTTTTTCCTTTTCCGTATCAGACTTGTTATAGCAGGGGATCATGTCATGGTTTGAATTAGCCCCAAGTGGTTTCCCCCCAAAACTGTTAGGAAACTACAGGTTTATAATGTTGGACCATTCATGGTGCTAAAGTGAAATGGACCAATTGTGTATGTCATTGATATCCCACTTGACTTTGACTATGGTATTAGGACCACCTTTAATCTCGATGATTTTGTTGCCTACAAAGGTCAGACTCATACTAGATTACCTTTCTGATAAACTTCCCCTGATCCAATGACCAATCATATCCCTCATCCCTTGCCACTAGACTATCCACTGGTACATAAAGAATCCTTTGATGCTAGATGAGCAACTTGTTTTCATTGGGAATGGAGGCATTCAATTTCTTTTGGTTCGATGGCAAGGATGACCAGGGGACGTGTCCACAGGAATGCCCAACTTCTGGGGTCAGCTTTCCTCATGATTGAAGACCAGCCAAAAGGGAAAGCTTGGACTGTTATTGGATCACCAAGTAGGATCTGCAGTAGCTTGATCCTGGCCTATTGGAGCACTACCATTGTTGCTTGGATGGTGGAGAATTGTTAGACACTCATTGACTTGCTACAGGATCTCCTAGAGCCTTACTCGACAGGGTTGAGTCTCAATCTCTCATGCCTAACACCATTTATATTAAAATTTGTTACTTCATTTTTAATTTTGAATTTGGACTTTATTGTGTTTGAGGATTTTATGGGCTGTGATTGTGGCTTGAGTAGGACTCTCCTTATTGATAAATCCTTGTGCCTATTAAGAAGAGGCTCCAGCAATAGTTTGAGGCCGTGCAATAGTGTACAATGTTTTATGAATTAAGAGTTTCTCTACAGTTTGGTGGTGATTCCAAGCTCCTTTAGCTAGTGAAGCCTAGGATTTTGGGCAGCTTTAGGTGGTGAATTCTAGTGTCGTTCTGTTTTCCTTTTCTTTCTTCTCCATGCAATCCTACGCTGCATCACCACCTTAAACTACTAATTTTGCAAATAGTCAATAATAATTTGTATATGCACCTCACCATCCAAAATTTGTGAATTGGTGGGCTAGTTGGGCAGTAAGGTGTACTAATATTTCAAAATTAACTATTTATTTCTCATTAGTTTACAATGTTCACCATTAGCCTACTAATTTGTCAATTTTAATGCTGATTTTAAATAATGGGATGCTCATTGTAAATATTATTGAAAGGGTGTTAATGGAAAAAATTTGTAGTATAGGATGTACATCGCAAATGACCCTGTTGTTTTGGGTGGATTGCTGCATTTAACCTACACTTTTATTTTGAAAGCAATTTGTATTAGCTTCAGTTATGCTTTTACATGAACTCTAAAAATGAGGATGGGATGTAAGATGTTTTAACGACCCTTGAAAATTACCATTTGTTCTTTATGGTGCATTGTCATCATTCTGTATTCCCTCATGATTGCGTCCTCATCTACTCTTCACAGGCAAAGACTATTAGTAATTGGTGGTGGTGGAGCAGTTGGTTTTGCTGCAATTCAGCTTTCGGTTGCTGCAGGCTGCCATGTTACAACTACTTGTGGAAGTCAAAGCATAGATCGATTATTGGCAGCTGGTGCTGAGCAGGCAGTTAACTACACTGCTGAGGTCTTTTTTTAGTTTGCTTCATCCCCCATATGCAAGCTGTTTGAAATTTGGACAACTTATGTAGATAGTTGATTTGATTTGAACTATTTGCCGGGGACCAAGTCTGAGATACGATGCTCTATTTACAGGACCTTGAATTGGCAATAAAGGGAAATTTTGATGCTGTTTTGGATACCATTGGTGTACCAGAGACAGAAAGAGTAGGCATCAATCTTTTGAAGAGAGGTGGACATTATATGACACTTCAGGTTTGAGATACTGCCTGGTTTTCTTAAAAGGAATTTTTAGATGCTTCTTTCCTGAATACTGCCACATAAGCATTTAAGGTTTTAGCTTCTTTCGTTGTAGGGTGAGGCTGCTTCATTGACTGATAGGTATGGGCTAGCTGTTGGGCTTCCATTAGCAACAGCTGTTTTACTGAAGAAACAAATTCAATACCGTTGTTCTCATGGAATAGGTAAAAAGTAATTTGTTGCATATCATTTTTAGCAGAATATATATATATATATATATATATTGACATTAGAAGTGACATTAAATTTTAATTTAAAAGTTAATGTTTCTCCTTATGAGTAGCTTGCTTATACTTTTTATTTTTTCTACTGATAAATTACACACACTTGGTGGGTCTTGAACCCACAACCTCAACCTCCATCCCATTATTATGCGAAGAGGAAGTACCAGTTGAGCTATAGCTTATTGGTGGCTTGCTTATACTATTGATCAATTAACAAATCCAAATGCCAAATAACATTAAGTAAAGGGCAATAAAAGGGGGAAGTTAAAAGGATAGTAAGTCATTCACAAAATATCGTAATTCTTGCTCTCCCATTACTGGGTATATAGTTATTGTGCCTAGTTGATGATCTGATGTGACATGCATCTCTAATTTGGTGAACAATAAATACGAAACATATTTTGAAGCTTATGAAAAGATCTGGGAATCAATGTAAACCAATTATAAATTACCATATATTCACAAGTTGAAGGATTAATCTTTAGGAGTGGCTTCATCCTTTGACACACTAGAGCCCTAGTTTAGTACATCTTTTGTGGGTATGTGCGTGAAAAATAAACTTACTCTAATTGGGTTGTTAAATTCTGTCAGAAGAACAAGCTTCCGCTAAAGAAATCTTTTGGAGTTTAAATAGAAATTCATTAAATATCTCAATTGAGGAATGCTACAACTTCAATATTATCCTTGATTATACTCCATTCTAGATGAGGGAGTTTAGGTATCCACTCTCTAATTATCCTTCATGCATGTTCGTGTGTGACTGTGTTGGAAATTATAAACTTTGACTCTAATTGGGTAGCTAAATTTTATTTGAAGAATGGGCTTTTGCTGAAGAAAGTTTTTGGAGTTATAAAAAGAAATTCATTAAATTTGGGGATAAGACTTCCTACCAATCACCTATCCTGTACGTCACAGAAATGGAAGCTTTGTGTATTGGGTCTGACCTTTTTTGTTATATATTACAATGGAGGGAATGGTACAACTCTAGCATCACCTTGATGACACGCCCTGCCAAATGAGGGAATCTATGCATCCACTCTCTTTTATACTCGGTGTGATATGTAAAACTGTATTTAGTTCTTTGTTAAAATACTAGTCTAATTTCTAGAAAGACATTTTGAAAAATTCTGATGTCATCTTTCATGGGATCTTCCCCTAATCCTGTCATTGACAATTTCTAATGTCTATTTAGCTCTCCTTATTGTCTATACAGCTTCTGTGCATATAAAACTATGTGTTTCAAATTTTATATTTCTAACTTTATTTTGTCATTAAAAAAAAGTTCGGACCCAATCAACAAAATTCTCATTTTTGCAGGGTTTAAGAGAGGTCATGGTAAACAACCTTACTCCCAATAGTTTTTGGAGAGGCTGATTTACGGACTTGAACCTACGTCTTATCGCTTTTAGGGCCCATTTGGAGGGAGGATGGGGAGTGGAGGGGAGTAGAGTAGAATTGGCTTCAGTAGGCTAATTTTAGACTAAATCGACTCTACTCTATTCTACTCTACTCCCCTTCAATCCAAACAGACCATTAGTAAAAGGCACAAACATTATGAATTAGTCTTTAATAAAATTATTTTTACAAATAATAAAAAAATCTAGCATGATTAGATGTACATCTTTCAGAGCGTTTGAAAGGCTAGCATGTGACATTTTTTAAAAGCTTGGGGGAATTCTGTGATTACCCTTAGGAATCTAATGGCTTGTTTGGATGGAGGGAGAGTGGAGGGAAGTAGAGTAGAGTTGGCTAAAAATAAGCTAATTTTGTGCTAAATCTACTCTACTCTACTCCCCTCCTTCTCCTTCAATCCAAATGGACTATAAAGAATGCTCAAGAATAATCCGCACCGGAGGGTAGACAGAAGGATGCTATATTGAATACTATTCTAAGCAGGAATTTATAGATAATTTTCTCTCTGGTCCTGAAGTTACTTCAATGTTGAGTTTTGCACTAGCTGAGAGTGAAATTTGATGTTTTGACTTACAAAATATTAGTATCAGGTGGTATTTTCCTCCAAAATTTCTTTTTCATTATTTAATATCCCTTTTTGTGTCGATGTCTGCATTGTCGAAGGTAGTAAGTTGTCTGCATAAAAATAATATAAATGAAATATCTCCATTTTTTTTTACGGTGCAGAATATTGTTGGACATTCATGAGGGCTGATTCAGAAGGCCTAGATGAGATCCGCAGCCTCACTGAAGCTGGAAAGCTGAAAATACCTGTGGAGAAAACATTTCCTATAGTACAGGTGAGAGAGGCTCACGAGGCTAAAGACAAGAGGTACATTCACGGTAAAATAGTGCTGGAACTTGACTGAAGAATTTTCCATGATTTCTTATTGACTGGAATCTTCTTCACTAAAGTACCATTCCATTCAACATTCATTTAGGTTCGTGGATACTGCATTATAGGTCCTTCCTGTAAAATAAATTCTTGGATTTTGTATAGGAGTTCAAAATTTTGTGGGCAGAAACTTTCATATGCGGTTGCCAATCTGTAAATGTCTAATGCTCCATTGTGCGAAATATTTAGGGCTTGTTTGGATGCTTTTTTTTCAGCACTTAATTTCTGTCACTCAATTTTCGTCACTCATCACTTATCACTCATTACTTTAAAATACACTACCCGTTTGGCACCATCACTCGCTATCACTCAATATTTTTCACACTGTTTGTGGGCCCTAGACCTGTCACTCGATGCAGCTTTTCCTCCCCCCCCCCCCGGGTACCCAAACTCACCTCACCCAGTAAAAAAAAAAAAAAAAGAAACCCAGAAACCCGAACCCAGTGAAAGAATAAAAAAAAAAAAAACCAAGAAACTCGAACCCAGTGAAAGAAGAAAAAAAAGAAAAAGAAAGAACTGAAGACCGAAATTTAGAGGTGATGAAGAACCCAAAAAAAAGGAAAAAAAAAAAAAAGAAGAGAAACCTAGAAACTCGAACTTAGTGAAAGAAGAAGGAAAAAAAAAAAAACCAAGGAAACCAAACCCAGTGAAAGAAGAAAAAAAAAAAACAGAAGAAAGAAAGAACTGAAGATCGAAAATTAGAGGTGATGAAGAAAAAAAAAAGAAAAAAAAAGGAAGAACGAACTGACTGAACCCAGGAGAAGAAAGAAAGTGGAGAAGAAAGGGGGGAAAAAAAAGGTTAAAAGGTGCGGTTGACTTGACTAGTGGGTCCCTTTATGTGTATTTAATTTAAAAAATGCCATTAAAAACAGAGTTATGGAAACTGAAAACAATTAAAATGTGTTTTCAGTTTTCATAACTCATAATTCAAAAATCAGATAATTGAGTGATGAAAACAAAAAACTGGAAACAGAGTTATGTGGTGCCAAACAGACTTCTTAGTTATGGGTCCCACTATTTTTGAGTTATGAATTATGGAAGGAAATCACTCATCCAAACCGCCTCTTATTATTTTATTCCATAATAGTCCGTATTTCCAACTTCTAGGTTTCCTTGGGATTTGAAGAATTAAAATCAAAAGTTTCCATAATGCAGACATATTTTTAGGTTTCATTGGGATTTGATGTGGTTTTTATTTTTATTTTTTAATAATGTTAACTAAATTTTTTTAATATTATTTTTAGAAGACATACAAGAATCTCATGCGTGCCAACAATACGTATCGTTTACTATGTAAACATTTTCCATTAGTGACTTAACTGTAGGACAAAATTGACAAGAAGTTGAAAATAACGTGAACTAAACTAACTGTTACAAAAATCTAGGGACCAAATTGAATACGACCTTAAAATATAAGAACCAAAATGGTATTTTTGTCTTAAAAATAACATTAAAATAGAAGGTTATGTTGAAGTTTTATGAATGGTGAGAAAACTCAATTGTCCTTATTAATTTCTGATTATCATGATTAGAAAATTTAATTCTCACTATATTCTACTGCATATACATAGGTACAATTAAAAATAATTACAATTATATGGTGGAAATTATAGATTTTTTAAAAACAATTTAAATTATACATAATATTAGCTTACAATTTTTAAAAATTATACATTTCTAAAATATGTAATGGTTTCTCATATTATATATATATATATATATATATATATATATGATTTAGAATTTAATTGATTTTAGAGTTTTCGGTTTTTGCATCCAATTATTCACTTGTCACAAAAATTAAAAAACTTAAACAAACACATGGTGAAAAATTGGACTCCAATTAAAATCCAATTTAGAATCTAATTGGGTTTGGACTCTTCAATTTTTACACTCAATAATTCATTTCGCACAAAATTAAAAATTAAATGGGACACAAGGCACAAAATTGAGAATCCAATTAAAATCTAATTGGATTTTTTCTATGCTTTGGCTATTAATACACACACACACACACACACACACACACACACACACACACACATATATATATATATAGTTATATAGATTACTATCAAAACACACACACACACACACAGACATATATATATAGTTATATAGATTACTATCAAATTGGCTCATAATGTATATGAAAATTTTAATATTAAAGAAAGTAAAAATATATATAAAAGAAAAAAAGAAGAAAAAGAAGAAGCAACATGACATTGCTTATTTTAGAAAAAAAAAAAAAATCATTGACCTTTGTTGGTTTGGTAAAGGGTTATATAAACAAAGAACATTTCTTAGTTAATAGTTTAATATATCTAAAATGAGATTATCTTATAATTTTCTTTTTTACTTTGTTACAGATAACTAATCCTAATATATGCTTTTATAAATATTTTAGAAAATAAATTATATATTATATTTCATTACAAAATAATCAAATATTCTTGAGCAATGCACGAGTTTGTGACTAGTTATGTAATAAAAATTGTAATATTCCTAGCAACTCAATAATAATTTCTCTTCATGGATTGTACTCATGGTTCATTTTCTTCCACCAACATATACGAAAAATCTCTGTCTTGTCAAAGCAAACCTGATGAGTAGTTTAAAATGGTCGTCCATAAAATGATTGTTATTACTAAGGACGACCGTCATGACTAAAGACGATCGTCATTAATGCTTAGATATAAATTCCCTACTTAAATGGCACAAGTGTAACAGACGTAAAACTTTTCTAGCCACCAAATCACAGCTGTTACAACTATCTCAAGCTGACCATTACACAGCCATTACAGGACATTGAATAGGGAAGTTAAATGACTATTAAATGAGCCATTAAAACCTCCAGCTCAACCATAACTGATGGATAGCGATAAAATGCTCATCTATATTGCAAACCGTCCATGTTAATTGCGAGTAAAAGTATGGACAAGCACAAGTGCATTAGTTCTAGACAGCATTTGTCCAAATGATTAATAAGCACGAAGCTGTTACTGTCGTCTAATTATACGCATTTAATGGTCGTTACAGATGTTAAAGGGCTGAGGATAAATGGTCATTATTAGGCCATAAATCCTCCAGCTGTGGTACAACTTTAAAGAGGCCAGTAGACTGGCCATTTACTTACACAAAGGCTATATAAAGTCAGGAGAGACAAGTAAGGGAGGCATGTTGAACACACACACAAATTACTCTACAGATTACAGATTTCTAAAGAGTTTAAGCTAATTTTAAGTATTGGAGGGTCCTTGACAGGCCCTAAACCAGTGTCATTATCTGCTTAGTGCTTTCTTAGGTACAAGATCTTCAGGTCATCCATAGTACTGATGAGGAACATACTGACGAGGTGAAATTCCGCTTCATCAAAAACTAATACTTTCATAAAACTCATAGTAGTACTTGGAAACAGCAATTTGTAATAACTTTAGCAACTCAATAAAATTTTCTCTTCATGGGTTGTGCTCATGGTTCATTTTCTCCCACAAACATATACAAAAAATCTCTATCTTGTCAAAGCAAAACTAATACTTTCATAAAATCCATAGCAGTACTTGGAAAAGAATAGTAGGAGTCTACTATAGGCTTTAAGGAAAAAAAAAAAGGTTATAGGTGATTCTTTGTGCACTCTTTTTATATATACAAAAGTTTAAGAATCACGTCTTGAGTGAGAAAATTAAGATATAGCTTTTATTTGAAAAAGTATGAGATTATGTACTTAAATTTAGAGTAACTATTCAATATATGACTATCTATTTGTCAGGATAATTTCTTAGAACCTATTTGCTAAAGGTAGTATCCACTCACTAAAAATTTCTAAGAATAATATCAAAGATCATCTTCTTCCAACAATAAGCAATTGAGTTTTGCAAAAACATTGTCATAATATTTAAATTTTAGCAATGAATGATGTCATATACTACAATTGAAGGCCTTCATCAAATACTTGCAATTATCCACAATAAAGATTTTTTTATTCATACTTCTTTTTTTATTATCTTACATTTATGAGTTTAACCACGATATTTAGTTTACTTAGTTTTTAATGAACACCCTTTTAAGTAAGAAAATAAATAAAAAAGAAGAGGATAACAAAAGATGTGTCGTTGAAGTTTCAATTAGATAAAATCACAAGTCTAGAAGATTTAAACCTAGTAAAATCAAAGTTCTCAAGGTAACAAAACTCAAAATATATAGAATTTTTTTTAGGATATTAAAATTAGCCGGGGTATTTTAGACATTGCACAATGAAACACTTTATGAATCATATGATTTCATAATGGTTTTACTGAGAGAATTACAATAGAGGGTATTTGCTCTCCCCAAACTTAAAGGGGCCCAAAATTTTATTTTTACTTTGGTGTAAAAACTATGTCCCTTTTAGATTTAAATTTTAAACAATGCGTGAAAAAAAAGAAACCAACCTAGGAAAACTATGCATGAAACATTGAATTTCACAAAATTTGACTAAAAAAAAAAATCTATGAACACAACAAAATATCATTGCATTTTTACAATACCTCTATTTTCCATCATGGTGTATCCTAATCTAATATTTTATTATTTTATTTTGACCTATAAGGAACTTACACCTTAATAGTTGTGAAGTATTATGATAACAACAAAATGTCATGACATTTTCACAATACAATACCTTTATTTTTAGTTGTGCTAGATTCTTTGGTTTGATATTTTTTTTTTATTATTTTGTTTTATTTTGACCCGTAAAGAATTGAAACTTGTGTCGCAACATTTTCACAATATCTTTATGTTTACATTATACTTACAATATAAATTTATATTGTAGACATACAAAAACTGACAAATGTCTACAATATTTACAACTTTTTAATGTGTCTACAATGTAGGCACAATGTAAGCATATAAAGATCCTTTCAAAAAAAAAAAAAAAAAAACCTTACCAAGTTGACCAAGCCAAAGACACTATTCATGAGCCTCTTGGTTGTTTTTATTTTTATTATTTATATTTTTTTATTTTAAGTTATATATATATATATAAATAATTACTACTAAATAAAGTTATAATAAAAAATTATATAATTTTATTAAAATTTTATAGTATTTCGTAGGTTAACCCATTAGGTAGTATTTCTTTTAGTCGTAATGTTTTTTTATGGGCTTTTAGTCTTAATTGTTCTTGATGAGGTGAAAAATCACCAAGTTGAGGACCTCATCTCATTGGATGGAGTTGTGTCTCTGGTGCAAACCTGCAAGAAAGCCTGGGAAAGAAGTGTAATACATCAGTGTGATGTTTGCCAAAAAGACTATGATGCTTAAGTCAAAAAGGAAGAAAATGTTTCAGAGACAAAAAATGACTTGGAGTGGTTTTTGGGTGAGTGTTTTTGTGTACCTTTGGATTATGTTGTCCCTTCCTTTTATAGTCGTTTCTTGTTTAAATGGGTAATGATTTTTGACATTTATGAGCAACGACTAGTATGTCATCAATAGGGACTCTGAAGTACACAGCTCACTTGTTACCAATGTTTCGTCATCATTGTGCGTAATAAATGTGTAACTCATTTTGGTCGTCATTAACGTGGAATGATGATCCCATGTTATTTTCTAACTCATCAGTTGGCCCCCTGTTCGCATTCTCATCTTTGAGACGAGATAAGAACACAATTGTCCGTCGCTTCGTGTTCTGTGTTCAGCGCATTTATTGCAAAATGATGTCTTGTCTGCCATGTGCCACGTGTACGGTTAGGATGTCCTCGTTGTGCTAGTTTTCCCCAATTTTCCTGCGCATAATCCCCCGTCATTTCATGCTTTGCCCTCCTTTTCTTTTCATTTTTGTTCAATTTTCTTTTTCCTTCGTGGCTTTTCATCTGCTTCAAAGTTCTCCTGAATTTTCCTCATTTCCTCTTCATATTTTTGGTAAGTTTTTTGTGCTCCCTTCTTTGCTTTTGTTCTTTCATGGTGGATTACTCTTTAGTTTGGTCGGATTGCCCCTTAGTCTTGTTTTTCTTTGCTCGATTGTGAAGTCTACTTGGGATTGTAGGTAGAACGCGTCCTAGGGTTGGGTTGTTTGTAGAGAAGAAATGTCCATATAGGTTTGTTTTTCTTTTCTTGTTTCCCTTAGTTCACTGTTCTGTAGGGATCACCCAATCTTTGATAGAGGGAGGTGAGGTTAGGTCTAGCGAGCTCGAGACGGGTTTGTCTTCGTCCAAGGATCGTGGTGTCCTTGTAGTCACTTCTCCTTCTACCCCACATAAGGCTTGGGGAATATGTTGTTCTCTTACGGAGAAGGACGAGAAGAGGATTAGGGATAAATTCAAATTCCCTTCTTCTGTAAAAATTAGGACTCTTGATGGTGACAATAGGGTCTATCACTCCTATGCTAACAAAGTGTGGTTTTATGAAGTTGACTTCATCAGTGGGGTTCGTTTTCCTATCCATCCCTTCATCAGAGATCTTTTCTTCCTTTTGCAATTTGACCCTAGCCCAGTTATTACCAAACTTGTGGAGGATAGTGGTATGTTGTATGGTGATACAGATTTTGCTAATGACAGAGACATCATTAGGATATATGAGTTTCTACACTTCTATCGTCTTCGAAAATCCAAGGACCCAGGCTATTAGGAGTTTAAACCATGGGCTAATAGCTTAAGGTTGGTTCTTGACTCCCCCTCTTATCTCCAAAATTGGAAAACTGATTTCTGCTTCGTCTCTAGTGATGGTTGGGAGTTCGCTTCGGGTGAGGGCCTAGACAATGCCCCCAAGCTACTTCATAGTTGGGGAACTCCTATGTCTGGTGCATCTTTCAGTTTATTTTATCTGTACGCATTTAATTCTCTAGATGATTGTGATACCGATGTTAATATTTTCGTTTTTGCAGCTTCCACTTGTCCTCGATTGAAAAGGAGGTATCACGCTTATGTTGAGAAAGTTAGAGAATATCTTGACGAGCTCATCTCCCCTCAATCTCTTTTTCTGCATTTCCTTGGACCAGAGCCTTCCAAGCATATTCGAAGGAATGTTGAGATCATCAAGAATAGTAAGTTCGTTGAATTGTCGTTTGGTTAAACTTAATGTACTTGTACTTTTTTTAAAAAAATTATTTTTTATTACAGGAATGATGACTAGATTCAGTAAAGCTAAATTGGCCAAGGTCCAAGTGAAGAAGGCCAAAGGAGGTTTGATAGGTGGCCTTTTGATGAGAAAACGCTAGAGGGACGTGGAGACCCCCAAGGATGATCCCATGGTGACTTCGGCCACTGCTAGATCCATTTTTTAACGTCCAGCCTCGCCTACTTCTTTTCTAGAGCTAATTGCTTCCATTGACAATGGTTCCAAATCCAAGTGCAAGGATAAAGCTATCTCGGGTTCCTTCTTGGACAATACAGTGGTTGTAGTGTTGAAAGCCCATGAGGCTATATCTACTGATGACCTTTCTCCCTTAGGGGGGGGAGGTCGTCTCAGGAGCTAATGTCGTTCCACGTGCACAAGGTTATGCAGGTACGAATTGTGAATGAGGGTTTTCTTCTTCTTTCGTTGTGTTCTTTTCTCTTATGCCTCTCTCTTTCCTTCGTAGGTGTTAGGTGAATCCTTGTACATCTCGGGGAAGTACTTGGATTATGAGGAGAAGTATATGAAGACTGAATCCTAGGTGGAATCTCTTTAACCAAGAACAAGTTGCTTTAGTGTCAAATCTCTGCCATCGCTAATGAGGCTAAGAAGGATAAGGAACGCCTGACATTACCCTGGAGAAGAGCACCAACACTGAGAAAGCTTTTTCGAAGCTGAAGGATAAGCAGATTACCAACATGCTCTCCAAGGTCGAGAAGGCTAGTTTGGAGGCGGTGGAGAAATTAAAGTCTTAGATGAATATTTGATAAGCTCTGCGATATTATGTGGAAGGTTTCAACCTTCTCTGTAAGTATTAAACACCATCCAAAGTTGGACTTATCCAATCTTGACATGGAGGGTGTTGAAAAGGAGACGTTAGCTTATCATCAGCCTATAGAAGAGGTTGGGGAAGGTGGAGAGGCTACCGCTGGTGATGAAGCTGTTAATGCTAAACTGTCATCTTTTGCTCTCCCTTAGACCATCCATTTTCGGCTTTTATTTATTTTTTTTGTAAGATAAATACACTGTTATTTTTGGGGTTCACTGTTTTGAGCACGTCTACTTAATTTTTCTTTTGAACAATTTCTTGGGCTCGTCTATCCATGCGTATAATTTATGAATGTTTTATCTTTTAATTTGTTTGGCAACTGCTATTATGATGACACTGCCATGTGTTGATTAAGTCATGCCTGGTGGTGGTTTGAGTTATGTGTTAAGAACTCTAACTTTTTCCAAGTCTTATGACTTCTCTTTAAGTCATGTATGAATGACGATGTTGTTGTGAATTAACAACTCTTCTTAAGTTATGTATGAATGACAGTTTGGTTACATACTAATAATTTCATTTTAAGTCATGTATAAATGACGATGTTTGTTATGCATTAATAACTTTTCTTAAGTCATGTATGAGTGACAGTTTGTTATGTATTAATAACTTTATTTTAAGTCATGTATGAATGACGATCTTGTTATGTACTAATAAAGTCATGTATGAATGACGATTTTGTTATGTGTTAATAACTTTATTTTAAGTCACGTATGAATGACGATCTTATTATGTATTAATAACTTTTTTAGGAGGCGCCATTTCCATTATAGATCGGATCTTGTCCGAGTTAGCCTCAATACCTTTTTAGGAGACCATGTATCCTAAGAATTTACCTGCTGTAACTTCGAAGGCGCACTTGCTTGGATTAAGCTGCATGTTGTAGGAGCAAAGAGTGTCGAAGGTTTCCCTGAGATCCTCCAAGTGATCGTCTTCTTTTCAGCTTTTCACTAGCATGTTGTCGACATATACTTGGACATTTCTCCCAGTCTGCTGTGCGAACATCTTGTTCATGAGCCTTTGGTATGTCGCACCTGCGTTCTTCAAGCTGAATGGCATGACCTGGTAGCAAAAGAGGCCTTGGCTTGTTACGAATGAAGTCTTCTCCTGATCAGCTTTATCCATTTGGATCTGGTTGTATCCTGAAAACGCATCCATAAAGCTCAACAACTGGTGTTGAGTTGTATAGTCCACCAAGAGGTCGACTCGTGGGAGATGATAGCTATCTTTAGGACATGCTTTGTTTAGGTCTGTAAAGTTGATGCACATCCTCCATTTTTCGTTGCTCTTTGTGACCATCACGACATTTGCCAACCAATCAGGGTAATAAACCTCCCTAATGAATCCTGCTTCTTATAGCTTGCAAACTTCTTCTGCCACTGCCCGATCCCTCTTTTGGGCGAAAACTCTTTTCTTCTGGCGGATGTGCAGAAAGGATGGCGACACATTCAATCTGTGCACCATGACCGACCGGTCAATTCCTGACTTGTCTTCATGGCTCCAAGCGAACACGTCCTAATTTTCTTTAAGGAAGGTTGCGAGTGCTCGACGTATCATTGAGTCTGCGAGGGTGCCAATCTTGGTTGTCCGCTCCGGTTGTGAGTCGTCAAGAGGTACGTCTTTGAGCCTCTCTTCGAGCTCTGTTACTACCCGACGTTCTTCTATGCTCAATGGCCGAGAGGTGGTCATCCATCTCCATCATAGCTACATAAGATTCGTGCGCAGCCACCTGATCTCCTCTTAATTCCCCTACTCCATAATTAGTAGGGAATTTTATCATCAAATGATAGGTTGAGGTTACAGCCTTCCATGAGTTGAGGGTGGGACGCGCTATGAAGGCGTTGTAGGTTGATGAGCAATTGACTATAAGGAATGCTATATTCTTGGTGATCTGCTGAGGGTGGTCTCCGATGGTTACTACAAAAGTGATGATGCCAAGAGGGAGTACCCTCAATCCTCCAAAGCCGACGAGCGGGGTGTTATTCGGAACTAGCCGCTCCTTGTCAATCCCTATCTGTTGGAATTTGGGGTAACAGAGGATGTCTGTCGAGCTGTCGTTGTCGACGAGAACTCGATGTAGGTTGTAGCTTCCTGCCTGCATGTATAATACTATATATACATATCAAGACTTTCTGGTCTTGATATGTATATATAGTATTATACATATATATATATATATATAACTAATAATATATATAATACTATATATACATATGCCTCAGAAGGTTTTTTCCATGCAAAGACTTTATCCGCAGAAGACTTGGTCCATCCTCACAAGACTCATTTTCCTATGCAAGCCTTCTTCAACAAAGGCAAGAATTTTTTGGCAACAAGGTGGACTTCTTCCAACAACTCATATTTTTGTCCTCGACCATACCTCCCTCTTGTGACACTTGTCCCTACTCCATGAACAATTTGACATTTGGCCATCTTCTCCCAGACAGAATATCTCTAGTGGACAGTACCATATCCGGACAGAGATAAATTTCTCAATCCATTCTTTATGACCCCCACATCTTTTGACACCTGTCACAACTAGACGGCCCCTACCATTTACTGTGGGAATCTTATCTTCAAATTGCGTTGTATCATATTGCCTATAAATAGGCCCCTTGTATCTTTAGAAAGGCAGGGCGAGAAAGAAAAGCCATTATACTATTTGTTTCAGTTTCTCTTATGCCTGATGTAAAAAAGTTGTTAAATCTAATAATATCTTTAAGCCTATTGTATCTTATTTTGTGTTCCATTCCTCACGTAAATTTTATATTTTATATATTCTTAATAATATATGCAATTAACCAGTTTTAATCCTCGTATTCCATAATCTTCTTACACCTCCGCCTATTTTGGTCTTGATATGTCCTTGTCCTTCTTTGTTCTATCCTAATTGGTATTAGAGCCATGCATGTTGCTGTAACCAGTTTCTTCATCTTTTGATCAGTATACTTTAATTATTGTCCTAATTAGTATGCTCTGTGATTTACAGTTGCCACTATAAGTGGATCCTCTGTATTTATCACATCAGAACACTAGATTTGATAATAAAGTAGAACACTAAAGAGTTGTTATTAATGTTTTAAAGAAACTAGTTTCCCTAAGTCATCTTGTGGACGTGTACGCCTAGTTGTGGCATTGTTGTCCTGTCAGATCTTAGGTAAACAGTTTTTCTCTTAAGAAATATTTATGGCCAGTTCATTTGAAGCAGTTCTTGATACCACTATACCTACTATTGACCCTCCTCTTCGCAAATCCACTGCAAATAGACTAGACTACCTATATGAAATTTCTCATGTACCTGAAGGTAGTAAGATCCCTATTACTGATTTTCCTATTGTAAATCCTTATACTATGTTTGATAAACCTCAAAATTCCTTCAAAAAATCCATAAAATTTTTTTTAGGTCCTTGTCATCCTTCTACTGTTAAAGAATATGTTCAGGCCTTTAAGTTTGACCAGTATAATATTCTAGCTAGTGAGAATGAGAATTTTATCACCCTTGCCCTTCCTAGAGAATTTGTAATCCCATGGCAAAAACAAGGGTACACACATCTCCACTTTGGTGCAGTCAGATTGGCACTAACTTTTCATGGAAGAAAAGGACTTCCAATTGCTTCTAGAATTTCACTCCTTGATTCTAGGTTATTGGAATATCATAATGCAGTCATTGGAACAGTCTAGGCTACCTTAAATGTGGGAACAGTATTTGTTACACTCTTCTGCAATTTTAATATGTCTCTCAAAGATCCTCACATTTGTGATGCTCTTAAGGTGCAAGTTCAAATCACAGGAGCTTCCTAGGTGCAAGATACTTTTGCAGCCACACTCCATTATCAGTTAGCCTACAGACTTCAAAATCATGCTTTTGATATAGCAGTTCCGGAGATGGCCCAATCCAATGAAGCCTTACTAATCCAAGTTGATCCAGGTGTGACGCCTATGTGCACATTTGTCCCAAGACAGTTAAACAGAGACCAGATGACTTCTCTCTTTCTAAAATCATGGATTACAAAATATGAGATGCTTCATCAAGCAGTCAAGCCAGTACAGTCTAACAATCATTTCTTTTTCAAAAAAGAAAATGGTGACGTTGAAGTCAGATTCCTCACAACTACACCAGAAAAGAAAGAGGTCACAGTCTTTCCTACTCAGATTGCTATGATCTACCCGGTGTCATATGAAGGCCTAGATGGTCTTTAAATCAAAGCATTTCGAGAAGATGGACAGCCTTGCTACGAAGGAAAATCATCCTCTGGTCATATTTGGTGGGATGTTTGTGATTGTGATGATTGCCAAGAAGAAGAAGTTTTTGAAAGAGGTAATTCACGAAGAAAGAAAAAGTCCTCCCAGCAGATTCTTAAAGAAAGATATAAAGCAAGAGATCCAGAAGTTGACCTCCTTGGAGAACCTTCTGGAAAATTTGATTATTATGTCCTTTATCCCTGAACCAAAAAACAAAATCTTCCCTCTCTCTCTCCATGCAAAGAAAATCCCAGTTAAAACCATAAACCTCCGTTGATTCCATATTACTAGAAAGTCCTCCCTCAAATACCAAAATGTCAACCCAAACCTATCTGTCAAACTCATGTCCAGAAACCCCTACCTTGCTACATGTTTGACCATGCTTCACCCTCCTATTCACAAAATTTTCTTCCTCTTGAAAGTTTTGATCATCCCCAAACCAACACCAAACATGTGTGGAAAATAAAAAATCCTGTTGGAAACAATCCCGACGGAACTAAGAAACAGGTTTCCTCAGCTGAAGCAGCTTTAAATTGGCAAGCAGAAAATGCTGTGGCACAAAACTAGGTCCTTTCAAAGATTCTTGATACTCAACAAAAGATGGTTGAAGCAGTTACTCATACCTTCTTATCTTCAAATTCTCTTATCGAAGACTTGAAAAAGAAAATACTGATAGTTGAGTAAGAATTGGCAACAATTGCCTCCACAGTAAAAGATTTGTCAGTCTCATTTCCACTCATTAGACAAAAAGAAAAAGAAAGAAAACAGTTGTTGGCACAACTTCAGTCTATGGAGAATTCAATAAAAGAGGTTACCCAAACCCTTCCAATGCAAGTCTATATGCCTTATCAACCTCGCCAATCATTGTATAAAGACTTGTCTATACCTCTAGCCTCGCCATTTTCCCCAGTTCCTCTTTACCAAAACCTCCAACCATTAACCATGACATATCCTGACCATAACCCTTTTAGACCAAGCAGAATCCTTCCAAGTATAACATGTCCAGCACCACTCCAACTACAACCCCAAACCAAACCACAAAATCCTCCCCCTCCCATGAAAAAAGACAAAGAACCATTATACCAATCCCCAGATCCGATTCTTGGTGCTTCATCTAGACCTCCAGATATGAACATGTTAGCTACAAACCCTGACCCTCCAAACCCAATATCATCTTTCCTTAAATCTCTTACACTTCAAGACCCAGAAGAACCTTTTGTGCTCCCAGTCATTGATGACACAGATCTAGACTTGTCTGATCTTGAACTAGATGGAGTATTTATGACAGATCCAAAGGTAGAAGAAGATGATGATGTCCTTCACCATCACCAAACTCCACCACCACCAATATTTCCTCCACCACCCTTAGTTCCTGATTTCCAAACAAGGTTAACCTACTCATCCACCACAGATTCAAAACACTTGTTCACCATTGACAATACACCTCCTTCAAAATGGCATAATGAGATTTTTAATATGTATTCATGGTGTACAGCTGAACTTCAAGCCCCAAATAACACTGTTGCACAAATTATTGCCAAATTTGTTGCAAGACTCACAGGAAGATTACGCCAATGGTAGCTCAACCTTGGAGAATACAGGCAAAGACAAGCAGCCTAGTATCTCACTTTAGAAGATTTCTTCACAATCATTCATAGTGAATTCCCGTCGAGGAGCCTGATCTTGCGGCGGGTCTGTTTTCTCCTTGCTAACGAACCTCTGCAGCCTTCCTTGCCTAATAAGAGCTTCTATTTGCTACTCCAAGTCATAACAATTTGTTGTGTTGTGGCTATGATCTCGATGAAAGCGGCAATATTTGTCCCTCGACCTTTTGTTGGGATCTCCCTTTAGCTTGCTGGAAAATGTTAGGGCTCCTTCATCTTTGATCTGCATCAGCACTTAGTCGATAGGGGCAGTCAGCTGGGTGAAGCTTGTGAACCTCCTGAACCTCCCCATGGATGGTCTGGGGCGTTGATCATCCCTTCGTTCTTCCACTCTAGCATTTTTTTGCCCCCTATTCGATCGCGCGTCTTCCTATTTTTCCCTTTTCTTAGGCTTCTCTTCCTACGCCAGCAGTGCGTCTTCTGCATTCATGTACTTGGTGGCCCTGTAAAGTACATCTGCCATGGTCTTCGGGTCGTTCTTATATAGGGAAAATAAGAACTTACCCTTCCGCAACCCATTGGTAAATGCTGCTATGAGTATCTTGTCATCTGCTTCGTTAATCGAGAGAGCCTTTTTATTGAAACGAGTTATATAAGACCTCAGTGTCTCGTACTCTCGCTGCTTGATGTTCATTAGGCATGCAGTGGACTTCTTGTACCTGTGCCTCCCAATGAAGTGCGAGGCGAATTGGGCACTTAACTCCTTGAAGGTACCAATGGAGTTGGGTGTCAGTCTATTGAACCAAATCCTCGCTGGTCCTTTCAGCGTTGTGGGGAAGGTCCTACACATGATCGCGTCTGGCACTCCCTGAAGGTGCATTAGGGTCTTGAAGGACTCCAAATAATCTAAGGGGTCCTTGGACCCGTCGTAGGTTTCTACTTACGGCATGCAAAATTTTTGTGGAAGGGGGAATGTACTGACGGAAGCTATGAATGGCGAGTCAGTTCGCTGGACCAGGTTATCAAGGTCGTTGGATACTCGCCCCTTGAGAGCGTTCATCATGCAATCCATCTACTCCTTCATTATCTGCATCACATGCTCCTGATGAAGTACCTGTACAACACAAAAGCTGAAGACCTTAAAAGGAGTACCGATGAGGTACCGGCCAAATACCCTTCGACGGTCAAGTTAGAAAAATCTCTTGTCCACAACTCCAAAGTGCTAGAGCTGAGGTGAATTATGCGTACCTTGCTTTGTGAGGGTTTTGGGGTATTTATAGTAGTGTAGGGCCGAAACATGTGCCTTGACTAAGAAGTATTTTCTTTCTAGGAGAGTAACTTGTGGATTTTTCATATCTCTTAGAGTTCGTTTCCTTATAGGAGTCTCTTTGATTAGGGTCAAGTGTGTAGCTCAAGAATCTTTCTTATACACGTATGTGTGGGGATCAAGCAAGGTTATGGACGAAGGTCCATTTACCTTCTTCAGCCTTTGATCCCGTCACTCCATTAAGTCATCAGCTTAGAGTATCAATCCTAGCAAGGTCGTCAGCTTACGACCTTCAGCATGACATCGTCGACTTACTCCCTTCAGCCTAAGATCGCTAGCCATGAGATGGGGTCGTGAAGGCGGTCTAAAGAGCAGAACTGGACGAGATTACCCCTTTCATTTCGTCAAGAGTTTAATTGTAAAACTATCCTTATCAATGAGGAAACTAAAATTAACTAGTTGATATCATCATCTTTCTTATTTGCTTTCAATATCAGTAATATATTGCTGTATTGCAAACTTGCTAATCTTAAGACGAGGGATTTTGCAAACTAGCACAGTGACGGAAAAAAATATGATAACATACGTTGGGAAGAATTTTGGAAACTAGCATTTTGAGTTTTTAAAACTCGAGATCAATGACAAAAATCGAGGCTTTTAAACTCGAGTTCTGATCTCGAGTCTATAAGATTCGATTTTTGTCGGACTTGAAGAAAAACAAACCTGAAGAAGAACGCAGCGCCGAAGAAGACGATCTGGTTGGAGAAGAATATTGGTGGATGATCTGATCTTTAGCGACTGGGTGGACGGTCTGGTCTTCAGCAATGAGGAAGAACAAACAGACGCGAGGAAGAGACAAAGAACATTGATGAACAGAGGAATGATTTGACGAAGAGACGAAGAACCGAGGAAGAATGCTGGAGCTCCAATTGGACGCGAGGAAGAAGAAGAACGCTGGGTCAAATCTGCACAAAGAAGAACTCTGGGTACTCAGAAGAACGCGAGGAAGAAGAAGTGAAACTTGAGTCTTTAAAACTCAAGTTCCACCTGGATATTCAGCCCACCCCTTTCAAATCGAGACTTAAAAACTTGAGTTTTATCTTGAAACTTGAGTTTTAGACATTCGAGATGCTAGTTTACAACATTGTTTTGAAATGGGACAACTAACTAATTTTTTTAATATTTAATGGTATTTGGAAAATAAAAAAATCATCTTAAGACCACCCCTAAGAATCCACCTTGCCTGAGGGAATACGTATACGTGTAGGCAAAGGTATAGACTTTGTAAGCTCCTGATTGGAATCTTACAATTTGGTTATCCTAAATCAAACAGGATTTGTGATATTACAAATCAGCCAATACAGTTGGGCTGTAGGAAAAGCGCTGGGACAGGCCTTTCCCCATAAGGGAATGGAGAGAGGCCTGTCCCAGCGCTTTGGGAAGCGCTGGGATAGGGTCCACCTATTCCAGCGCTTCAAAAAGTGCTGGGACAGGCCTCTCTCCATTCCTTTATGAAAAGGGACCTATCCCAGCGCTTTTTGAAGCGCTGGAATAGGTATCCCTATTTCCTTATGGAGAGAGGCCTATCCCAGCGCTTTTTGAAGCGCTGGAATAGGTGGACCCTATCTCAGCGCTTTTAAAAGCGCCGGGATAGGTCTTTCCTATAAGGGAAATTATTAACCCTATTCTAGCGCAATAAGGAGACCTATACCAGCGTTTTTGAAAAACGCCGCTATAGGCCTCCTATTGCAGCGATTTCTTAAAGCGCCGGTTTTGAGCTGCTGTAATAGGGTTTCCTATACCAGCATTTTCTAAAAGCGCTGGTAAAGGCTTATCTATTGCGGCGGTTTTTAAAAGCGCCGGGAAAAAAACGCTGGGACAGGAAGATTTTTTTGTAGTGATGCCACAAATTTTACATTACAATATTCATTTTTCTTATATAAAGCTATGCACATATCACATGATGCTACTCTTCATGACTTGGGTTACATGAAATCGGAATCAATTGCAAACAGGTAGGTGCGACCTTTTACTACAGCTTAAAAATTTCTGACGCACGGTAAGAGAATTTTCAGTCTTTTCTATGTGGTGCCTTGTGTTTTCTATTTTCTTAAAAACAGCTTTTATATATATATATATATATATATCTGTTTGTATAAGTCGGTTGGAAACTTGGAATACTACTTGAATTCGGAAAAGGGCTTTGCCGGCTTATAAGCATGTGGCACAATGCTTCCATTTTTTTTTTTTAATTTCAAAGACACCAACACAGTAATTTTTCAGAAGTTCCATATATTTTTTTTTCTAAAACTTACTGCAAAAATTGTACAGTTTGAAACTCTAATTTCTATAGCATTCCCAAACGGGCTTAGTGCCTACTGAGAGTTCCAATGCCCTGTGTGCAGGGGCGTAGCTAGGATTTTTAACTTGGAAGGCTGAGTTATAGTATTTATACAATAATGATAATTCATAAATATATTGAATACAAAGTTATCAACTCTAATTTATCCATAAATTGTCTAATTCACTATAGACATACATAATATCCAAAAAAAAAATTGCATGATGATAATCTTTCATAGAATAAAATTAATTTGTTATCATCAAATTTGAATTCTAAATGTTGCTACAGGTATCTTAAATTTAGCCACCATCATCAAATCATTAAATAAGAACATTTTGCATTTTAAAAAAAAAAAACATTTGTTGCTACAAGTGTCCTAAATTTTAAATTACTTATATCTTTAATATGACTCAAGAATTAACCTAAAAAGAACCTTAATTTTTTTTTCTCAATTATATAGATGATACTCACATTAAAGAAAAACAAATTCCACTATTATTTTAAGCAACATCCACTTTATCATTCATATAATTTATTTTTAAAATATTTTAATGAATTATCCCCCAACACAAACCCACATCCTCACACACTTCCAAGTTCACTACTCTACTATAGCAGCAATGAGATGGGGAAAAAAAAAGGAATAGATTTGTTTTTACTAGCTGTGAGTGTTTTCAAGTTCGTGTGACTCTGTTGAGATGATCTTTGTTTTGTTAATATTAACTAAACAATGAGGCCGGCAGCAATATTGAGGAAAAAAAAGCAAAAGGCACGTAGCTTGAGAATGAGAATGAAGAGGAAAATGTAAAAGCTTTGTTTGGAAATGGGCTAACATCTATCTATTCTATTTGTACAGAGTGGGTCATTGTCTACTAGATTAATTACAAGGAGGTCATTGTCCACTAGATACATTCTGTACTGTATCATCTATCTCTTCTATTCTATTTGAGGAGAAGTTTTACCTGTTAGACAAAGTTTAAATCTTTTGAACAAATGGGGGGGCCGGTTATAATTTTTTGAGGGGGCCTATATCTTTTTGCTATATATGCTGTTGAGAAAATTTTAAATTTTGGGGGGGCCATGGCCCCCCAAAGGAGCAACGTGGCTCCGCCCCTGCCTGTGTGTTAAATAAGTTGTAGTGTTTTTACTAGGCGAAAATGGCGAAATAGCACAATTGGGCAAAATTAGAGGCGATGTAGCACTGTTTCTGAAATAAGTGGGGATCTACCACTTTTCCAGTACTCGAGCTCCTTAAGCTCGAGTACAATATGGTACTCGAGCTTAGGGAGCTCGAGTACACCCTTTTGTCTGCCACCGTGTCCCACGATGTCCCATGGTGAGGTGGATTTTTTGGAATAAAAAATTCACTGAGTACTCGAGTTTAAAGAACTCGAGTACTATACTAGGGTACCCGACTACTTTATACTCGAGTACTATGGTGTGTAAATACCCCGTAATACTTGAGCTCAGTGGACTCGGGTACCTTTTATGGTACTCGAGCCCATGAAGCTCGAGTATCACTCACTAAGACCAAAATACTCCAAATTGTTTTTCACTCTCAGTAACACTCACATACTCACTCTATTTTTTTTCACTCTCAGTAAACACTCACATACTCACTCTCCTTCACCTTCACACCCAAACCCCAACCTTCATTCAAAGGAGAATAGCCATCATCGGCGGCGGAAATCAACCTGTCTTCGGCGCACGGACTCACTAAAACCAGAAAACTTCAGTTCTCACTCAACCCTCACTTACTGCACTCACTCTCCTTCACCTTCACCTTCACACCCAAACCCTCATTCCACCGGAGAAAAGCCATAATTGGCGGCAGAAACGAAGCTGTCGTCGGCGCATGCACTCACCCCGCCGTCGACAAGCTGACTCCCTCGTAGACTCCCTCCGCTGTAGAGAAGCTCCCTCCGCCGTAGAGAAGCTCAGTCCGCCGGAACTCCTTGTCGGCGACCTCGCACTGAAATTTTGGTAATTTTTTTTCTTTCTTTCCATGAGTTTTTAAATTGCAGTTATTACAAACTTTCCCAAAAGGTTTATGTTAGGAAATTGTGAATTTCATGGGTGGTGTTTTAGAAATGTAAATTCCACAGATTAAATTGAAAATGAATATTTTGCAAATGACATGCATAGGTTTTAGGTTTGTGGTTGGACTTGAAATGTGCAGATGAATTTTCGAATATTTGATAGGAGAAGTTGTGTTTCAAATAACTAAAAAACTCTAGATTTTAAGCAAAATAACGAAATAAGTAGAAAACTCTAGATTTGAAGCAAATGAAAGGATTTTTAATCTGGAGCAGTGGATTTTTTTTTAGCCTTGCATTGCATTTGATATTATTTGAAAAAATTTCTTGTAATTTTGATGTTGGAGACTACTGGATTCATGTATTGTTTAAATAAAAACAAATAAATAAATAAAGAAAAGCTAAAACAACCTAGTTATGTACGTAAGGTCTGGCTGTCTATTGTGAGAAATGAATGTATTAGTTGAAAAAACCAATCCCTTTTCTAATTGATTTCTTAGCGTTTACATTTTTTTTGTGATATGTTTTAGAATGAGAAATTGCTTGGTTGGTTTAGATTATAATATTATGTTTTTAAAAATTGTGCCATGTTTCTTTCTGGTTTACACTTGCAGGAGTTTTTCAATTATACTTCTGTTTAAGATATTTCCAAATTTAAGTTGCAGACTTTATGTGGGTTTTAAAAATTATGTTTTTATTAGGTGGGTTTTTGAGTATAGTCTTAGATTTTAACGTTTTCTTAAGTTTGACAATGAAAGATGTGGCTGGATTACTTGATAGGTTATATAGGTGATTGTTGTGTGGTTGAAGAAAAATTGGAAGAGGTTGCTCTAACGCATCTCAGATTCTGTACTAGTTTTTCCTATATATATGTGTGTATGTATTAAACTGAATGCTTATGGGTGCTAATGGGCCAATCACCTTTTAATTTATGCCAGATATGAACCCACATCGAGCGGGACCCTCTATAGGGACTGTCTTAACGAGGCAACCTTCGCATCGTTCAAGTTGTCTTTGGGATGCTCCTTTGGCAGGCGAGGTATACACTTGTAACTAATTTCGTAGTCAATATATGTAGTTTGGGCAGCTATGTTTGAAGTGTAATTATTACGTGGTTAGTGAATGCTATTATTAATACTAAGCTGCTCTGTTTGCAGGAAGTGCCAGGTGTACTGACTTGTCGTCACTGAGATAAAGGTCTGTTTGAAGGTGGGTTAGATCCACGGATTGCGACTTATATCACAGATGCGGGGTTAGATGGGCTACTTCGGGTCCCACATATGGACCTTGACCATGCACTGATCACGGCCTTAGTGGAGAGATGGCGGCCAGAGACGCATTCATTCCACTTGCCCCACGGTGAGATGACTATCACGTTACAAGACATAGAGGTCATAATGGGGGTACCTGTACATGGCTTGCCGGTGGTGGGATTTACCCATATGGACCATTGGCGTGACTTGTGCACCGAATTGCTAGGTACCATCCGTCCACCGGACAGACCAGTTGGTACAAAAAAGAACACTGCAGTGTTGGAAGGGCCGAGGATAAAAGCAAAATGGCTTGAGGAGCAGTTTAGCGACCCTCTCCCTGCTGACGCCACTGAGGAGCGTGTGCAGCAGTATGCTCGGTTTTACATACTCCAAATGTTGGGTAGTATGTTGTTTATGGACAAGTCTGGTGAACGGCTCTCAATCATGTATCTACAATTTTTCAATCCAATCAGCAACGGCAAGAATTATAGTTGGGGTAGTGCAGCACTAAGTTGGCTATATAGACACCTCTGTAATGCATCAGAGAAGACAGCGAAGCAAATTGGCGGTGCACTGCTGTTAGTGCAATTGTGGGCGTGGGTGAGGTTTCCACACATATGTCCTGTGATGAGGCATCCACACCAGGCACTGCCCCCCGGTCCACTTGCTATCAGGTATGTAGGATCTTAGATGCGTAATCGCTTTACATTTTCGCACTAACTTTTTCCGCATGAGAATTATGTAAGTAACTAATATGAAGGTTATGTCTGTGTTGTTTTGTAGATGGAAAGGGGCTAAGATAACAACTGACCATCCAATGCACGTCTTACGCGCGTATCGTGTGTCGCTTGCTTCACTACGGCCAAATTAGGTATCGTGCCTTACACCATTTTACCGCTTTGGCATGTACTGTTCACAGTTGTTACACATTTTTCTCTAATTATATTGTTAATATGGTTGTTTGCATCTGTTGGATCATTGTAGATTGTGTGGGAGCCATATGGAGATTATTTGGGTTCTCTGCCTGCATATTGTACAGCAGGGCAACACATATGGAGGTCCATCGTGCCGCTTATACATTTCTGGGTGGTTGAAGGCCATCACCCCGAACGTGTTTTCCGACAGTTTGGGATGAAGCAAGGCGTACCGGACAATGTTGATACTTCAATTGAACTTCATAAGATAACACTCCAGGGTAAGCACGAAAAAAACTGGGTTGAGGTACATGCCACTCATATTGCTAGATGGGCTGCGCATGCCACAATTGCCGAAGCACCACCCTTTGATGGGGTAATGAGCTACAATGACGAGTATATGGTGTGGTATCGTTCCATTACTGTGAGGCATATTACAAAAGAGACCTCGTACTGGGACACTTTGGTAAGTTTACAAAGATTGTTCTGTTATTTGAAATACCTCGCTTCGCATAGTTTAGTTCCAAGTCCTAACACTACTCTTGTATACTTGTGACAGGTTGAATCACAGTTGAGGATTATGGCGAAGTTTGAACCGGGGTCTGAGATCTACATTGACTGTTTTAATGCTTTGCAATCTGTTGAAGAGATCAGTCGGTTGACCTTGGACGATGCACGCACTGTGGGCAACACAAGTGAACCGGCTGTAGGCCGTGGTCGGCAAGGAGGTGGACGTCAAGGGCATGGAGGTCGTCAATCTAGTCAGCGGCATACATCTAGGCAGCGTCCCACAACTGGTCGTCGTCGCACATCTAGCGGGCGTCACACACCCGTGCATGACCACACCATGGAGGAGGCAAATCAGACATCCGATGAGATGTATTTGGACACTGGTTATGACATGGGCTCCGTGGCACATGATGATGCGGGTCCATCCCATACATTTTCCCATGGTGAGATATGTCGGTCCCCATCCATGGTTCGTGATGATACCTATCCGCCCACATCCTCTCCCCCACCGACTACCGGCACTATCCCCACAGATGCATGTGGTAGAGATGAGATGAGATTCATGCCCACCCCTGGGCTACCCACCCCTGGTGCCATCCAGACAGAGATACCCACCCCCCCACCAGAGGCTTCACATAATGAGGATCGGGGGCTACCCACCCTTGGTGCCTTCCAAACAGAGATACCCACCCCCCCACCAGAGGCTTCACACATTGAGGATCGGCCGCGAAGGCCGCAACGGACACGGACACATCCTCCTGATTGTGGGACTGGACATGGTACTCCCCCTCTTATACCGGTTACATATGCATCTCTTTATGGTTAAATGATTTGAATATTAATATTTGCTTCTGTTCTTTTCAGGCAAGGTGAGACCAGTCAAGGAACCAGTGAGGAGAAGGAAACGGGGATGATTTTCAGTAGTCAATTCGCAAAGGCTTTTGACTAGATCTTGTGACTGCCCTACCCCTTCCAGAAGTATGTAGCTAGTTGATGTACATTTATGCTTTGAATATATCAAGATTCGAATTCTACTTCTTGCGTTCTTGTGCAAAATTTGCTTCAAAAGAATTCATTCTTCTGTAGGTATTTGTTTTATTATCTTTCTACTTTGAAATTCTTTCCTGTTCTTGATTAATTTATGTTTTATTTATTATTATATATTTCTTAAGTGTAAATTGTTGTAGTTGCAATCTTTGTTGACTTTAATCATTTTTAATAAGTGGGGTATGTTGACATATAAGATGGGCTTGATCATGGGGAAAAAACTACAATGCTTCTAAGTTCCCTTTTACTCAGCTTTAGTGAGATCTTAAATTAGTGGTAATTTAAAGTCTACCCAGTTTGGCTCAGTTGATACTTTAACTTTTGTTTTGTACTTCATCTAGAGCTTGCCATTTCATCTGATATTTTATTTTTTAAAATCTTATTGAGGACCGCATAATTTAATTAATGGTTGATCATATTTTGTAGGATCGGTATGGTTTGCTTCAGAAATGAAGGCTCTGAGTGATGATTGTGAAAGATTCATGTCTTTTCTCCCTGGGCATATATATTCCAGCAAACAGGGTATACATCCACAGAGCTAGCGAAGAGCAAAGTTCTCTTTTGATTAAATAAAGTATTGGTTGTGCATTCTCAAAGTTGATGGACTAATCTTTGTTCTGGGTTGGTCTAAATTCTGAAATCTGTTTTGGATTTGAAGCTCCAATGCATGTTAATGAGGATTATTTTATTAATGCCTTTTATGGAATGTTCCTAAATTTTTTTCAGAAAAATTTATATTTGTGAATGGTCAAAGGTGGTTATGTTTTTTTATAACAAAAAAGATTGTGTCTGAAATTTATTTTACAATTGTTTTTTTTTTTTGGTTGTGGGGGGAACTCAAGACATTAACATTAATTTTAGAAATTTTAAACTTTGTACTATGATGTGTTAGGTGTTCTGTGAACTGTTAATTTTATAATCTGTAACATGTTGACAGGAGCACTTAGAAGATGGTATAACCCACCATGGTTTCCAGAGCAGATACCCTCAACTCCATATGATCCTATACTTCTACGTGAGACCTTTAAGAAGGCATGCTCTGACTTGTGCTTGTTTAAATTCTAGTGCTATTATTGTTGTTCTTAACTTGTAGGGCAATTAGTTTATCCTCTTTGAATTTGTGAAACATACCAGTTTAGTTGATCTTATTTTCTTGGTCATCTTGGATGTTACTGATTTACTATATTAATTGCTTGCTGTGTGCTATTCATACTAAATGAATGCTTAGTGTTTTTAACTTCATCCTTCTGGTTTTTTGGTATCAAATTTATTTAGGCCGTGGTAAAGAGACTTATGACAGATGTACCATTTGGTGTACTTTTGTCCGGACGACTGGACTCCTCTCTTGTTGCTGCAGTGGCAAGCCGCCATATGGTAGAATTAGAAGCTGCTTGTCAGTGGGGAACGCAGTTGCACGCCTTTTGCGTTGGTTTGAAGGTAATAATACTTGGTTATTATTTTTAGTCCTTCCTCTTTTATCTTTTTATTCTTTTGTGTCTACGATGGGCATTAGTGATTCTAGTTACACAAATTTTTAGGTGAGGAAAATAAAATGGAATCTTTTAAGATAATTTTGTATGTTGTTCTTTGATAATTGATTTTGCATGTTGTTTTGTTACCTGTTGTTATAAAATTTGTATTTATTTTAAAACTTTTATTAGTGCATGCAGATTTTGATTGCACAATATGTTGATATGATAAAATGTAATCACTACAATCACCTTCTAGGCAAATACCTACAAGTGGAACCAACAGTTTGGACCTATTAATGCTGATTGATTTTGTTGGACCTGGTTGATTTAATTCTTTATCTTATGTAATCTAATTATGAGTTAGTTTGCTTTCATGTTGGATGTAATTTGGAAAGCCAATTAAAAGCCTAAAAGGCCAAACAAGAGAATCCAAGCAAGCCCATGTGGTGATCTCTGGATTACTATCTTTATCCCATGCTCAGATATTGGCTGGCTTATGTCCAATGGCTTTTAAAGCAGCTGTCTGAGAGCTTAGTGGTATCTATAGGTTATCTCAGTCAGTGATGAGGGCACTGACTTCGATCTGCTGTGTGACCTCTGTATAGGGTGTTAACAAGTTGATGCAGAATAGTGTGAAATTGACCTGGTTATTGACATCTTAACTGTTTATTTTTCATGTGCAAAATTTGGTGTTACTGAGACAAGAATTTGCTAGTTTATGTGTCTGGAGTTGCATTTATGCACTTTGGTCCTACAGCTTATACATTTAGCTCTATACTTCAATTGAATTTTTTTGGGACTGCAGACTCCACTGAGGCTGACGGGATTGTAGATTCTTTGCTGAGGCATTCACCTAAATCTGAAGGTATGCACTCATCTTTGTGATCTGTATTCCTTTTTGTCAGTCAAAAAGCTGTTCTGATTTGTACTAATAAAAAAAGCTGGTCATGTTTGTGGTTGCTTTTACGTGTGGTATCAGGCTTTTAATTCTTCACTTCTATTTTTTTAAGATGATAGTAGTTTGCGTGCTTCTTGATTATGTCTACTGTTGTCTATTTTTTTTTTTATTACTATTAATATCTGTTCTTGAGTGTCCTCTTACCTTTGCTTAGCAATAGAAAACAAATTAGTTATCTACAAAATGTAATGTTGATTTATCCTTTTATTGAAGAAGAGTTTTAAGTTTATAGTTTTCTTTATTATCACTCTTGAAGTGGTTAAAATTATATGATGAGGTCATGATTATTAGTCAATTAGCTGTACCATCTGGAGAGATTGAGGACGTGCAAATTGTGGCCAAGGAGACTGAACCAATAATGAACTAAGAGGTTAAAACAATCCCTTAATCCCTCTGAATCAAGCGTAGCACTTAACAGTAAAATCTTTTCAAAATTAGCTAAAAATGATGACTTGCATAAGAAGAGACCAACAAAGAAAAAAAATGAAGGATTTTCCTTATCTGATTTGAATAGGTCCTTGGGTTTCTTGCAATACCTATCAATAAAATAATCTTCTCCTGAGTTATCTAAGGATTGGAATTTCAGCCCAAAAAAAAAAGTCAGCCTTCCTAAAGAACTAACAAGCTATTGGATGAGTTTATTTTTTCTCCCTCAATTTAACAAAATGATATTTCCAATGGCAAAATGTTCTCTTTGACACTCCCAAAATGGCTGTTTTTGTTATCTTCAAAAGAGCCCTCCCTGACATTTGATCCCTTACCTGATTATGATTAGGTTTATGTCTGGCTTTGGCTTATGGTTATGAAAATCTTTATGTTCAACATTTTAGATTTCTACACCTGATTATAAATCTTTACTTATAAAAAAAAAAAAAAGATTTCTACACCTTGGAAATTTATAAAGTATGAATCAGTGGTGCAGAATTGTATTCAATGTATGTTGGAGAGGGAGAAGCTTTGTTGCGGAACACATTTCAGAGAGCTCGCCTTGCAGCACCAAGCATAATATTCTTTGATGAGGCGGACATTGTTGCTGCTAAACGGTTAGTTTGCTTGTGTCGTGTTATTAATACATGCTAAATATTACTACCGTCCACGTGTTTTGACATTAGCATAGAACTATGTGGTGCATGCAAAGATATGTTTTGACACTATCCTCCACAAGCATGCCTATATAAAACTACTTGCTAATGCAAAGATATGTTTGCACAACTTAAGAATACATAATGTGAACTCCAGATTGTGGGGATGCAATACATGGAAGGATTGTGATGTAAGTGTTCACTTTCTGTTGGTTTCCACAGGTCTCATGCTTGTCAACTTTTTTTGTTTCAATTCTAGTTGTAAAAATTTATATTGGATATTTTTGCTAAGGACGTGGGAATGGAATAAATTTTCTTTGCTAATTTTTTTTATAAATGAGTTCATTTTGTTTTTCATAATGCTTAAAGTAAGACCATCTGTATTTCATCCTTTTACATGAGATTTTATTAATTTTTAATATTAATCACTTACAGGAGGAAATTTCCGACAAATTATCTAAAACCTTTTATTCTAAGGATTGATCTATGCACTTTCAAACGATGACAGCATGATATACCACTAAATTGCTTCAGATTCCTGAACTTGTTGTGGTACTCTTTTATGTTTGATATACTGTTCCAATTATAGTTATAGTCTAGTGTGGGAAACAAGTATTGGTCTTTTTGTGGTTTTCCCTTGTAATTTTATTGGCAAACTTTGTGCTCTTTTTGCTTAAGCAGTTTTTTTCAATATACATCTTTCTTATATAAAGGAAAAAAAAAAGTATTGGCTTGTTTAGTGTCCTGTTGTCAAATATTTTAGTTTTTTTGGGTCTTAGGCAAGAGTCTTTTTTTACTTCTGTCAGTTTTTTTTTAATTTTTTTATTATTATTATTATTTTTTTTATTTAGTTTTTTTATTAATGAAATTGTAGGTTCTATATGTACCACTACCTGATCTAGAACGTCGGTATGAGATACTTTGTGTACATACACGTAAAATGAAAATAGGACCGGATGTTGATCTCAGCAGAATAGCAGAGGATACCCAACTTTTCACAGGAGCTGAACTGGAGGGTCTGTGTAGGGAAGTTGGAATTGTTGCTTTGAGGGAAGACATTACTGCTACTGTTGTGTGTGATCGGCATTTCCAGATTGTTAAGGGTTCTTTGAAACCCGCATTAACAAGGGCAGAAATTGATTCGTATGCATCATTTATGAAAAACCCTTCTGTAAAACACACTGGCGAGTTTGTATCTAGTGTCAAGAATAATAGAAAGCACAAAAAAGAATCATTGGGTCCATTATCTACTCTTAAAGTTGGTGTTGTAAGCTTTATCTTGCTGCTGCTGCTGCTACTAAATATTTTCTCACTAGTACAGATCAAACCATACTTGAACTAGCTACTACCTGAAGAATTTGCTGGAGATGTATGTTATTTTTTGTTATAATTTGCGTTTTCCCCTCCCTAATTCACTATCTAATGCACTATCCTACTGTAACTTCATATTGCCCTTCAAACATTGCTGCTTCTGTTTTTTATGCTGCACGAGGTACCCTTGACAACAGCCCTTTCTGGAATGAAACTCTACAGCACTACACAGGCTATTCTGAATGCCAGCTAAAGTAAGACTACATGCTTATTGTTTTGTTAGTCAAATAAGTACATAAGTTGATATGATCACTTATAACTCTTCTCATTTTCTAGATCACAGAGCCTTTAGAGAGAGGACTACCAGAGGACATTGAGAATGGTGGTGTAAGCATTGATTGGAATTAGAAGACAACTGGTGAATTCTTTGAGAAGAGTTATGGGTGGGATGTGCTTGCATCACAGTCCATATGGGCAGTTGGCCCTGATAAGCAGGTATAGTGTGTTTGAGGATGTGTGCATTTGCCTGCTCTTTATGTAATTAAGAAGAAAGTATAAACAATTCTATTGCTCTCTTTAATTAAGAAGAAATAAAGATGGAATAAAAAATAAAAAATAAAAAAATTGATCCCACTTGAATCTTTTTCTGCAGGAATTTACATCTAGACCAGACATAGCAAATTATTGTTACTTTTCTGTTGGCATCGAGGTGCATTCGCTATTGCCCATACAGGTGCATCCGTTGAGATCTGATTTGATATTTCTTTAGACCTTAGGCTTGCAAAGGTTTGCGCAATATATTTTCTCAGAAAGTAATGTTGGTCCCTGTTAGAGAAGTGACTGATGTTCTTTTGGTTGAAAGCAAAGCAATTGCTCTCTCTTGGGATACTTGGGTCAAAATGAACATTCGGACATACAAAGAACACTTGCAAAGGTACGTATATGACCTTTTATTTGATAATGCTTTTCTCAAAATTTCTTGTCTGACCTTTACTCTCTCATTTCCATAGGTGGTGGATGTGGATAATGTGAGGCAATGAGTTACAGTAAAATTAATTCCAAGGATAGACTTACAGGCTCTTGCAAGCAAATTGGTAATGCCAAGGATAGAAGAGTGAAAATGTCGATAAGTGCTTCCACAGCCTCTTGTATAGTTTGAGCGTGACACGGTGAAGAATAATGCTAATTGATCGTGATATTAGCAAAATTTTTTGTTGAACCAACCAAACTTTTTGCTTCCCAAATACTCATGTAATTTTGTTACTTGGTTACATATGTTTTCTGCAGATAGGTATTTCTAAAGAAAAAGAATAAAGTTTCCTTGGAATTTTTTCCCATTTCTATGGTCATGTAATTTGTAGCAAGTTGCAGACTTGGATCTTTGGAATTACAAACAATTGTCAAGTTTATAATGCTGGCATGATTTTGTTTCAGAATCTTTTGTCATTGTAAACTTAAGGGAAAAAAGGGGGGCGCGGGGGGGAGAGAGATTAAAACCTAGTAGTTTAGTCTCAAATTGGGTATTAATTTTTTTTTTTTTTTTAATTCTAACTAAAACAGTAATTTTTTTGCATGCAGGGGAGAATATAATGGTGTCATCTTTTTCAGATATTAACTAGGAGTGTTTTTGCACCAAGGAAAATTAAAATAATAAAAATAATAAAACCTTGATTTCAGTATTAATTTGCTTCTGATTTCTTCAACTGCTCTGGATGTGTGGATTTTTGCTTTTGCTGTAATCTCAGTGTTTATGTTGAGATGCTAAATCTCAGTATTGCCTAATACGTTTCTCTGAATGTGTGGATTTCTTCAACTGCTCTGGATGTGTGGATCCGCACCAAGCAAATGATTGTTTAATAAGTGATCTCTGTGATACAATTGGTTGTTTGAAAATGACATTCATTTATTTCTACTTCTATAAACTCAAGAGCTAAAAAACAAAAACAAAAATACTGCACTTGCTGAGGGGTAGTAGTCACACAGTACTCGAGTCTCTAGGACTCGAGTACAAATCATTTTATTTATTTAATATATTTCTAATTTTTTTTAGTATGGAGAAGCCATACTCGAGCTTAAAGGACTCGGGTATGGGATGGTACTCGACTCCTTTAAGCTCGAGTACCAATGTGCATACCACACGAGAGGAATTTCAGTTGTAGCACTTCATACTCGAGCTCAAAGGACTCGGGTACTTCTGACTTAGTACTCAAGTCCTATAAGCTCGAGTACTAGGTGCCACACTTATTACACACACCAACCTACTGGCTCCAACGGCCTCCAACGGCTGTAGTTATTGTATAATAAATGGTACTCGAGTTCATAGAACTCGAGTACCTTGTCATGAACCACGCCCCCTTTAGCTTTTACCATTTTCAGTATTATTGTCTTTACCACTTGAGGTCCTTCTCCGAGTCAGACACTGGAAGCAGGAAGTTACTATTGAGTTTAATATCTGCAAGTCTTTCAACAGTGTCAGTCTCCATCCACCAACATGCTTTCCTAATACCGTGTAGTCTACCGTGTTCTGACTAGTAGGTAAAGGTAATAATTAAATGCTTACTTTGATCCATTGTGTTTGCATTATGAGATTTTTATGCATGAGTTAAATGCCTTCAATAGTTTTTGTAGATTGTGATCGTAGCACAGTTTTTATGCATGAGTTAAATAGCTTCAAAGTTACGTTTTTTGATTGTGTTGGTATGAGAGTTTTCTGCATGACTGTGGTTTACTTTTCCAGCTTTTTCACCATGAAAATAATAATAGAGAAACAATACACAATATGCAATTACGTATAGTGAACTACTCCCAAAGAAAGACAATATCAAGCTCACAATATCTTAAAAAAAAAAAAAACAAAATGAGGAAATGCTTCCCAATATTGTCATCCGTGCAACATCATTTCCATAATTATATTCCTCTACCATATTCCTCTCTTGCCAAATAGTCCACAACACACGAGGGAATAGTCTTCAAAGTCTTCAAAATTCCTTAGACAATAAAAATATTCCTTTCTAACATCTAAAATCTGTCTTTAGCATGACCCCAAAAGAGAGTAATGACAAACATGCTCAATTTTCACATACTAAAATGCAAAACCAAATCTGTGATATGTACAATACACATGATAAATTTTTTATATTGAAAGTAAAATAAAAGCACACAAACTTGGAACTCTTACACTATATATAACAAAAGACAATGTTTAGAAAACATAAAACATATATATATATATATATAAAATAAAAATAAAAAAATAAAAAAGCCAAAGTTACACAATATTTAACTAATAAATGAATAATATTTATTTCAAAGAATTTGAGGTATAAATAAATATTATGTGCAATATATTATATACTGAAATTAAATTGAAGTACATAGTTATATTTGTATCCCCTAATTTTTCAATATTAACTATGTACAATTAGTGACGGAGCCAAGATTTTAGTTTGGGGGGGGGGGGCAAGATCAAAAAGACTTTTAGGCAAAAAAATAACTTAACATTATTAATTGATATTAATAATAAAATTATAAATTAAATAAACAATTGTAAAACATCTAATTCAATTGTAAATTAAATAAACAATTGTAAAACATCTAATTCATAGGTTTAGAGATCAATCATCAAAGTAAGAGATTAATCTATGTACATAAGGTTTAGAGATCTAATTTGATTCCTCAAAATAAGTTGAGAAAATAAATTTCAACTTTTTTCTATTCTTTTAATTATTTAAAATTTTGGATTTATGGTAGAAACTCAAAATTTGAAACTATGAAAATTGAGGTGTTAGTACATCATTGGTTAGAATAAAATAAAATAAATTATTATGAGATTCATCTCAACTAAAAATAAGAGTAATGTGAAAATATTGTGAGATTTTGTTTTGTCTCTAAAATAGTGATGAATTGAAATTTTTTTTTTGTTATTATTTATTACATGTCACGTACAATTTGTTTCGGGAAACTGTTTTGTTGTTTTTCTATTCTATGTCAGGAGTTAACTCATGATCTTGAAGCATATATATATATATATATATATATATATCTATATTAGACTTTTTAGGACGAGAACATATTCTACTTTGCTATAGTCATATTGCAGTACCATTGTTGGGTTGTTGGACATGAACATGATGTCAGTTTGTGCAGTGGTCCATTGCCTTAGTTATATGGTAATAATAAGTCATAACACAATGTTGTTTTAACTTTACTTTTTTTTTTTTTTTAGTTAAGTAGAACCCACTTGCATGGGATATACTATTAATTGTTTTTATAAATTCAATTATTCAATTATATATATGTCTATGATTGAGTTTGAATATAAATTGTTTTTTTCGTAAAGAAAATTGATGTAAGTGGTTATACATTATGACAACTTTTAAATTGTTAATAACAGGTCGGTGATGGATTTTCACTTTTTCTATGTGTATTACGATGGAGAGATGTATTATCATGAGTTGCATGGGTTGTCATACCAAGGCTCGACCCAAAAGCAAAAATGTGTTAGGGTGAAGCGTGGGATAGGCCTTATGAAATTGCAACGAACAATATTGAAGGTGATGGGGTTAGACCACTCTAGGCATAAGATTTCCATTGTGTATCGAGCACCTCAACGGGTTCTAGATAGCCATGTTTTGTACAATTCACTACAATTATCAAGTGGCGCCCAAGTGAAGATGATGTGGGAAATTGTTGAACAAATGGTGGTGAAAGGATTCGTTGCTTCGGATCTCTATGTCACGGTTGAGCCCACCGTAGTTGAGGCTGGAGAGGGTTCACAACATGCTGTTTTGGATGGGATTGTAGATGAGCACATTGATTCAATACCATTACAGTCTTATGAAGGGTGTGCAGAAAACACAAGAGATGGGTATGGTAATGAACCGTGGCAAACATTTCCCCATGCTTCACACATTGAGGAGGAGCAAGGGGCACATGAAGTGTATGAAGGAGAGCATTTATCTCATGATGAGTTGCATGGGGGCACCTTAGAAAATGAAGATGATCACGAACTTGGTGATGATCCAACCCATATTGATGTTACTAGGGATGACTTAGAGGAGCTCCTAGATACCATGGGTGAACATGAGGATGTCGATCATATTGAGGATGTGGTTGTAGAAGAGAATAGAAACACATGCCCTGGTGTCGATCCTACGCCGGAATGGTTCACCAAAAACACTTGGGATAATATGTTTGATCCATCGCCGGTTATGCAAGCGGAAGTATCAAGTTGGACACCTGGGGAGCAACCAATGAAAGGAATGGTATTCGCTACTAAATTGGCGGTGCGGCATGCGTTGACTTGGTACGCACTGCGAGAGAATTTTAGTTTCAAAACTGAGCATTCAGATTCAGACAGACTTATGGTGAGTTGTGAGGATGATTCTTGTTCATGGTCAGTCCGTGCGATCTGTTGCAAGGGAGACACTATCTGGAAGATCGCAAAATGCAAGGGCCCCCACACATGCGACAAAATTCAGAATGCTCATGATGGTCGGATGATTGATTCGGCGTTCCTAGCATACGTACTTGAGCGCTATATACGAGAAGACCCCGCGTATAAGATAATCAACTTACGGCACATTGCTTTGGCAGACTTAAAACACGAAGTATCTCACTACAAGGTATATTCCTTTTGAAGATTGCATTCTTTTTTCAATACAATTGGGTCTAATCAGTCTTCATGGAAGTATAAGCATGATATTGTTTCCCAAAACCCATGAATACTTGATGTTATGGGAAATGAAATTGAAAAAAAAAAACCAAAGAAAAAAAAATATAAAGAGAAAGAATTATTATCTTCATCTTATAGCATTACAAGTTTTATAGTCCTACAAGTCTTGATTTCTTTTCTTCAACTATAATTATATAAATTGTATTCATTTCTAATGTAATCATTATGGTTCATATACAAGGTATGGGATGCCAAACAAAAGGCCGTTGCAGCTATATACGGAGATTTTAAGGAGTCCTATGCAGAGTTGCCGCGTTTTTTGGCAGGACTTAAGGATGCAAGTCCGGGTACAAAATATAAGTTAATAGTGGATGATAATTATGAACCAGGAACTTGTACATTCAAGTCCGTATTTTGGGCGTTCCGTCCATGTATTCTTGGGTTCAAGCACTGTAGGCCTGTGATTAGCATTGATGCAACCCACCTATATGGAAAATATAAAGGGAAATTGATGATTGCAATGGCGACAGATGCTAATAATAAGATTTATCCACTAGCCTTCGCCATTGTCGAGAGCGAGAGCACAGAGACTTGGGGTTGGTTCATGGCATGTATAAGAAGGTATGTTACCGGCCGGAGCAAGCTATGTGTCATAGCTGACAGACACCCTGGGATACAAGCTATCTTTAGAGACACTAATCGAGACTTTTTGCAGCCTCCCCTAACACAACATCGTTACTGCCTTCGTCATCTATGCAGTAATGTCAACACTAGATGGCCCAATGAAACTTTAAAGAATCTAGTATGGAGGGCAGCAAGTGCTACCCAGGAGCGAAAGTTCAATGCCACCTTTGATTTAATTGAGAATGTCAACCGGGATGCGCACCAATATCTAAAGGATGTGCCCAAAGAGAAATGGGCTTTATCTTTTGATCAGGGTTACCGTTATGGGGCGATGACTACAAATGTCTCGGAGTGCTTTAATGGTGTTCTAAAGGGTGCTCGTAGCCTGCCTATTACAGCAATTGTGAAATACACATGGTTCAAACTGAATGCTTACTTCGATGATCGTCGCAATAAGAGCATAGCACAGTTGAACTCGGGGAAAAAATGGTGTAAATATGCGTTGGATATCTTCATGAGAAATAAGGAGAAGGCGGAGCATCACAGGGTAACGAGATTGAGCGCGCAACAACAATCATATCAAGTAGATACACCGCATAATCCAGGGAGTGCTGGACATGGGGATCACACGCATGGAGTGAATCTGCTGCAAAGAACTTGCACATGTCAGAAATGGAAATTGTACAAGATACCATGTTCACATGTTATTGCAGTTTGTATTAGGTATCGACATGATGCAGAGCAGTACATTGACCCATGCTATAGCATGGACGCACTGTTCCGGAGCTATGCTCCCGTTTTCCCTCCGTTGAAAGATAGATTATCATGGCCGGATCCTAAAGAAACTCGAAGGGTTGTCCCTAACCCCCAATTGATCCGAGAGAAAGGTCGCCCTGTCTCAACACGAATCAGAAATGAGATGGATGAGGGCGGAAATCGGCCGAGAACCACACCATGGAAGGAGGGGGGGAGGAAGGTGCAATGCGGGTTGTGTGACCAAGAGGGCCATAACCGAAGAACATGCCCTAAGCGGAACGAGGTACCGACGAGTGGTGGTCTCGCGGACTAGGTAAGCTATGTTTGACACCATCAATCCTTGCCATTTAAGCAAATTCTACTATATAATTCTGGTTTCTTTCGTATTAATGGTTGACTAACTACCAAACTTGGTTTCTATATAAAAATTCCTTTTAATTTTTCATGTTTTGTGGATATCATCTTTGTTTAATAAATAAAAAGGAAGTCTTATTTATTATTTATTTACATTTTATGCATGTTCTTGTTTAATCATTATTCAATATGTATCATTTGCAAATGTTTAATTGTTAATGTGTGTGTGAGTGTGGACTTTTGTCTTGAATTTGACACTTTAATCATTAGCATAATCTCCAACTAATTTTTTTTAACTACTTTTGTCATCAATGGAATAGATGCTATAATCCTTGTATGTTTTCGTTTGGTACTTTTATGATTAATTCTTCGAACACATGCCCAATAAAGGTTTATGTATGCGCATTTCAATGTCTAAATTTGTGTGAATGGCACATGTAAGGTTTATGGAAGATTCATTTAAACAGTTAGTTATAATTTAAGTATTTGGTTAGGTTGGATTCTGAACTTTTGTGGCAAATTAAAAGGTTTCTTGGTATTGATTTTTGTGGGCATGGAAGAAATTTGTAACCTCAAAGCAAAGCAACTTTATGAATGTTCTACAAGTCATAGTAAAGGATGTATGAATTTGATTCTTTTCCTATTTGATAATATAGGGTGTTCTGCTATGTTTGTTTACATCTGTTTGGCATTCCTTTTCTGAAGAAGTTTGACATTATGATGCAAACTTTAGATCCCATTTAACCAACTATATATCTATATTTGTTTCGGACATAATCACTGTTTCATTAAAACACTATACCAAGGCTGAATGGAAAACAACTTATCAATACCAAGGTCATTCCTAGGTTTTTAATATAGCTTGTGTATATAGATGCTCCACCTATACTACATTATCTTTCTTGTCATTTGTAAAGTCCACTCCTACTACATGGGTCGTCTCATATGCTACACACACTGAATGGTCAAATCTTTTGTTTCTTAACCTCTTAATCTTTCATACATTAAAGAGCATTTTCCATGGAACTTAACAGCAAGTGGAAGTATTTTGTTTGAAGTTTCCTAATGCGAAAAGGAACTCGGAAGTTCCACATCTCCCCATGCAACATGAAACAGCCACCATGATAGCATATATTTCAGCATTAGCATAATAAAGGTAGTCATCAATGTATCTATTTCCAAGCATCCAAATACCATACACACTATGTTCCCTTTGAGCTAGCCCAATTTTTATTGCTGGTCCTGACTTAATAGTGTAAAGACATTCACATGGAAAATATTATACTGACAAAGTTGCTGCCTAGTTGATATTCTAGAAATGGTGGTTTAAATGAGGCAATGAGACTATTGAAACTATAATTTCATCACACGCAAATTCCTAGAATTTCTTTATTTTACTTGCTGATTTTTGAACAAGGATGGGCCTAAATGCTTTTTTTTTTTCATCACTATGCAGAGTGTTACATCTCCTGTGCTGGGGAATATTCTACACCAATCAAAAGTTACCCATAGTATGAGATACATCAAGTCCGCAAGAAAAAATGCCACATAGAACAAAATGCTACCCTAGCTTTCCAAGCTGCAATTTGGAGGTGGAGGACTCAAGTCAAGAAAAACTAGCATTAAGCACATGATGTCTTTGTTGGCAATTGGAAAAACTAGTGTTTGTGGTCATTTTTTTGTCTTTGTGTGAAGATGATCTGTCCTAGACAATTGATGTTTCTTTTGTGTCCAATTTGATGTTTCTTTTGTCTTCAAATATATGTTCTTTTGTAACCATGCAATGTGGATGGTGCAATATTTTACTTGCACTCTTGATGTAGCTTCTACTTTATCTTCTATTTTATGTAGCTTATGTTTATTTTAAGGTTTGCTCAATCAGGTTCATTTTAAGGGAAAACCATTCTTCTAATGACAACATAAAAAGAAGACTAAAAAAAAATACAGGATTAATACTCGAGTATAGAGAGCTCGAGTACTGTAGATAGTACCCGAGTCTACCCTGCTCGAGTATTAATTGGCAAGATTTTGCCCCTATACAGGTTAATACTCGAGTTTAATGGACTCGGGTACTAGTTGCACAGTACTCGAGTTCACTAAACTCGAGTACTGAGTGGTTTTTTTTTTTTTTTTTTTTCTTTTTTAAAATCCAAATAAGCCACTTCAGCATGGGACACGGTGGCAGACAAAAGGGTGTACTCGAGCTCCCTAAGCTCGAGTACCATATTGTACTCGAGCTTAAGGAGCTCGAGTACTGGAAAAGTGGTAGATCCCCACTTATTTCAGAAACAGTGCTACATCGCCTCTAATTTTGCCCAATTGTGCTATTTCGCCATTTTCGCCGTTTTTACTATAGAATACAGTAAATGTCTTACTCTTCCTCTCATATAATACTAGATTTCACTAATTTGATTCACGATGAGATACACTATTTATGTGAGATGAATGAGTCCGACCAGAGTATTGTAATATTTCCTATTGAATATGGTGAACAAAGGCCTACTTTTTTTGGACGCAATATTAATTAGATAGTGACATGTCACCAAGATGACATATGATACACACATCATCTAACATCATTAATGCACTTACCTCCGAAATTAGTTTATTAAGAACAGTCTTCCTAATTCTGCATTTTCAAAAAGAGAGATGCTACATCTACAACATTTTTACAACAAATCACAAGTGGTTAATTGTTATTGGTTCCAATTTGAATCTAACACTAAAATTACTTTTTTGTCCCAACAATAACAACCAGTAACAACCTGTTACTTAGGATATGTTGTAAAAATGTTGTGAACATATAATTTCTCTTTTGAAAAATCCACAGTAGAATATTTGAAAATTTTAGTTAATATCAGTTCAGTGCTGGTTTCATTTATGAACTTTTTAGCAATAGAACTCAATTTTGCCAAAAAATATCTGAGGCCAAGGAAGAGCCAAAGCTTCTAATTCATGGAACCAAAAGAAAAAATACATAATGGTGTAAGAGTCACATTGCATTCATATAACTTGGTCTTCCCCACTTATGCCCTTCCAATGTACCGGCGTGCCAGAGTTTGACGAAATCTAAATAGCCTCTTCCTTGCGCAGATTGTCTGTACTTCAGAAATCCAATTCTCTTTCTAAATCTTTGTTCTTTTGCTTTAGCGCCTAGTAAAGTGTAGAAAGTGGTTACAGTTATATATCTAATGGAACATAATAGATAATCTTAACCAACTCTCATGGTGTTGAATATGAATATTGTTTAAGAAACAAAAGTTGCACATTGTATTTCTTTCAATTTGTCACAAAAAATAGAGTAATCTCGAGAAAATTGATAAAGATAATAGCATCAATAATTACAATGATAGAGCTTTCAGCTAACTTCCAACAAACTGACAGACAGATGCAACCTACAAGACTATACTGGATTTTCCAAGAAGGGCTATAAAGATTTTTGGTTTTTACTGCTGTCATAATGGTTTTTTAGTGAAACCCTTTTGAACATTATGTTAATCAGACATAGTTCTACGGATGAATAGACATATATTTGAGTTGTAACATCTTTTTTCTTCTTTCGTTTTTCTTTTGACTGATTGAATTTGATCTCACTGCATCTACACTAAATTAAATATAGCTTACCATCATATTGGAAAATTTGTGATCAGTATATTCACATTTGATTAGAAATAAATTCAACAATCAAAATATAATTTGCAACACAGCCAATTCAACATGCACTCTCTATAAAAAATAGTTAAAACATATTGGAAAGCTTATAAAAAAAGTATAGTCATTACTTTTTTATTATTATAACAAAATTACTAAAATCTTGACTAGGAACTCATAATTTAAACATCAAGTAGTGTGAGGGAGAAACAATTGCCATATCACTTACCTCCATTTCTTGCTTCCTTTTTTCTTCCTTTCTAGATTCTGCTCTAGAACTTCTATGCACCTCATATATCAATAACATACCTGCAACCTAGGTAGACAAGCAGGGGAACTTAATCAACTTATAAGAACCTAATTTTCCCGCTGGTACATACAACCTTTTTTTTGGGGGGTGGGGGGGAGATGAATGGTGGAGAATTTATATTAGGTCTCACTCTGTGAGTGATGGTGAAAGCCTGCATATATTTGTCTTCGCATAACATAAATTCTTTTTTGAAGCAGATAACGAGGATAGAGTATGACAGAGGGTATAGTAATTACCGTGAACACAAAAAGTTCCCCAAATAGTTCAGAAGCAAGTTGAACAGCTCTTCCTTCATCCAGAGGGCGGATCAATGCATTAGTTGCATGTCCATATAAGCGTCTTTGCACTGTTGTTGTGAAGCGATGGTTTGCCTGATTCCAAATAGTATAACCATGAAATTGGAAGGTGTAATTGTGAACTCCAAAAAAAATGTGTTTTTGGAAGTGACATGGCAAATTGTCTCTATTGCATTTTGAAGAAGGTCCATTTTGTATTTTCTTGAGATTTAAAAAAAAAAAAAAAAATAGTCAACATGTATAGGCTATATAGTAGGGGCAGCCTTCTCTCTCTATGGATTGAATCCTAGACCACCCTTTATTAAAGGCACAGACATGCCAGTAAGTAACAAGGATTCTATTAATTTTTGGCATCAGTTTATTTAGTTAAGGCCCAATTGTCCTGTTAAGGTTGTCACGAATTTTATTGTTTGAATTATTAACACCTCCACTCCAGGAATATATGGACCACGCATTATGGCTTCAGATGTGGTATGCCAACAAATTGAAAACAATCCATTTTAATGGATATTCAAACATAGAGAACACATACATACAAAATGCTCAGTTTATGTATGTGTGCAGAAAGAATTACAGGAACTATGTAGGAGAAACAGGATGAACAAAGCCACAAATTAATCCGCATGAGGTTGTTTGAGTAGTAATAAAAGTCTAACGAGTTGGGCAGTAAGCTTAACTCCATTACTCATAAAAACTGAAATTCAATATTCTTCTTGAAACCCTGGAGATGTCATACCAACCTTAGTCTAATACTGCAAGAAACATTTTTGAGATCATGCAGATAATTCGAATTCTATCAAATTGGCCATTGCCTCTCTTTTTTCTAAGTCAGACAGGTCTAAGTGGTCTGAGACAGACATTGAGACCATTCTATATATGTTTTGACTAAAGATCAAATCAAGGAGATGAAGTAAATTATTGTCTGTGACATAGTTACTGTAGCACAATTAGGTTGTATACTTGTGTTTATAAAAAAAGACCATGTACAAAACTCCCACTTTTATCGTGTGAGATCCTTAATCAAGATATTAACATCACTGTTTGAAGAATTATAACTCACCCTTATGATTTTGTTGGTTTGGTCATTTTAAAAAAAAAAATGCTTTCAGATATATCTTAGTCATACTTTTCTACAATCCATGCAAAGTCAAATCACTAAAAACAAAAAAAAAACAAACAAACAAAAGGGTGCAAGCCAATTGGGATTATGTATGAAAGAAAAATTTTAAAAACAAAAGAAAAGGGTGAAATAAAAAACCTGGGCAATATTGATGATGAACTGGCGGAACGTGGGGTGCAAGCCAGCCTCTTTTTTGAGGCTATTAGCAATGGGTTTGGAAATAGTTCTTAGGGCTAGTGTTCCAAGCTTGAAAAGAGGCAGTACCATTGTGCTTTTTTTTTGGTAACCAATGATGAGTTCAGGCATTTCAAGCACAGTGTGGGTAAGAGGCAGATTTGATGTGCGGAAGAGTTGGGTATTTCTTGTAGAAGAAGAAAGAAACCGAAGATATAGCAGCAGATAGGGTATAAGGTTTTGGGTTCGGCCCTTCCCTCGCACTCTCGTTGAGTTCAAGTTAAGGTTTTAGAAACCGGATTGGCTGGTTCAATTAAGAACCGGACACTAATTCGATCCGATTCTTTATAATATAACCAGAAATCATTAAAAAAATAAAAAGAGTTCAACCGAAAAACCGCGACCACGAAATCAGGAAACCGGCATGGTTGAACCGGTTTTGTTGAGAAAAGTTAAAAATGGCGTTGTTTCAGTTGCTTTCTTCCCCATTCGGCCTTCTCTCATTGACACCAGAGTGAAGGATGTCTCTTCCTTATTTTGAGAAATCTTAAATCTGTTGTTAATGTAGTATAAAAAAAAAATGTTGCTATGTGATTTGGTGAATGAAACTTTTAGATGTGTGGGTAAAATAAAATTTTGGAGAGGTAAGAGAAGCAACATGAGAAGGGCGGAGGAAGGTTTTTTGGTCTGAACTATTGATATGTTGCAGATGCAGAGCGATGGACGGGCTTGGCAGAGAAGGTCATAGAGCAGAGAGTGAGAGAACAATAGATAGAGACGAACGGTTATGGGAAATTGCTAGATTGGGTTCTGATGTATTTGTTATGGGAAAGTGGAAAGGCTGGGACTCGGGAGAGTAAACGACATGCCATTAAAGTAAAAAAATTAAATTAACATCATCGCACGCACACGTATGAGATGAGGTTTTTTTTTTTTTTTTTCAAATTTCATAGGGTAATAATTGTTCATTCATTACCATTTAAAATTTATATTTTTTTTCATTAATATTAGGCATTTAGAATTACTAATGCAACCAAGAGTCTTATGAAATTAGTTTCAAAAAATGAACAAATATTACACGTTTGTTTTGTAGCAAAAAAAACTTGTATTTTTATTTTATATATATTATCTGTATATATTAAGAAGATTCAGAAAGTTAGTTATTGCTTTTTTTTTTTCTGGTCAAAAATACCCCTAAATTAATTAACCAACAATTTAAAAATGGGGTTAAAATAGTAAATTGGCAAAAGAAAATTAGTTATTACTTTTTTTTGTTATCAAAAATACCTCTACCTAAAACTTAAAAATGGGGTTAAAATAGTAAATTGACAAAAATAGTAAAATTCTGCTTCAAATAAACTCCTACTTTTACATTGATTTAAATTTATACATCTAATTTATAAGTGGATAACGCAATTTGAAAATCAACAGAAGAGTGGCCTTTGTTAACAGGATAGTAATCCTATTTTTTAGGCAATGTTTTAGTGGGAGTTAGAGTTGCGCTTTTACTGGATTGTCCTTTAGTTTTATCTTTACTTACACACAAGGATATAGAGGCATTTTTGAACTAAAAAAAAAAAAATGAAGAATCCAAACAGGAGAGACCTCCTAAATAGTAGTATAGAAGTGGGTGGGTGTTAAATTGTTAGTAATGGCTCAAAGAAGTAACTGAAGTGGGGTGATTTTTTTTTTAAGAGAAATGATATGTCTATAATATTTTTACAATAAATTATAAGTAGCAAATTGTTATTAGTTGTTATTGTTGGGGTAAAAAAGTAATCTTAGTATTAGGTTTAAATCTTTTTTCCTTATTTGGTGGAGCTTAGAAAGTCCTGCACTCTTTTACATTTTTAACAATGTTTGTGAACATATGTAAATTACTTCTAATATTTAAATGATATTTATTATATAATTTGTGTGTAAAATTATATATATATAACCGAAGTTTTTGAAGTTCCCACAATTTTTCACGTCACTACTATTTTCTTTTTCTTTTTATGCTAGATTCTTTTTATTTTAGGTTTTATATCTTATATAATTATTATTTCTCTTCAACGTTTAACTATCTTACCAGTGTTACAATAGTTTAGTTTAAGTAAAACTCTATTAGATATATGTTTCAAGAGCTTGAAAATTCTACTTCAACTAAAATTCTATAACAAAAATTTCAACAAATATATAACATAAAATCATTATATATATATATATATATTAAACCTTCTTTTACATTTAAAACATGCAGTTCTCTATTTCTCCCTTTATTTCTCTCTTTTTGAGAATTCTGTAACAATATCTAAGTCCATACGGATTATGCGTGAAGTTAAGTTGCTCAAGCTTTTATGGCATCCTGATATTTTTGAAATTAAGTGCATCATGTTGCCACCATCAAAGAGGGAGTTCAAAGACATGCATTTACGTTGTCTTTGAGCTAATGGCATCTGATCTTCACCAAGTGATTAAAGCTAATGATGACTTGACCTATGAACATCATTAGTTTTTTCTTTATCAGATGCTACGTGCATTGAAATATATGCATACAGGTAATTTTCTTAATATCTTATCTTTTTTTTGTGCTTTTCTTTAGTTTTAGTCTTTGTTTAGCTCCTGTGAAATTTGTGGTGCAAAGTATTTAGCATCATAGGTAATATTTAGCCTCTTATTCATATTTGAGAGGGTCTTCAATGTCAGCATTGATTATTTTTATTATCAAGTTGAGATTTTAATTGGTTTATCAAACATGGGTTAATTAGAGGTTGAGGAGTTTAACAAGGTTTTGGGCCTGTGGAAAGCATGGCTTAATGAATAGCAACATGAGAGAAGTCAATGGAGAGGAGGAGACTGGAGAGTTTTTGAACTTTTTTTTTTTAGAGTATTTAGAAGTGTATTATTTTGGGTATTGGGTATTTTGTTTTCTAAGTAGGAAATAGAAAACCTAGGTATAAATAGTTGATTTATTATTTGTTGTTTCATACTTCTAAATTGTTTCCGTAGTTTGTAAGTGTATGGAAGGAATTAGGGTTATTTGGAGTGTGGTTTTTAGTGGATAATGTTAGAAAAATATATAGAGGTAAGGTTTAGAATATATAGTTATGTATAGATCCTATGAAGTTAGATATGCTATGCATTTTTCTGCAAGAAAATATATGAACTTAACTGAAATTTTACGTCATTAATAATGTTATTTATTTTTTTATTTATGGTTGTGGCAACATGGTTGAGACTTCTATGCAAAATATAGATGGAGTAAATACAAAAAAAGCTAGAAGTAATAAATGACTGAAATTATTTAATATTTTTTAATTATTCTGTGTGTCACAAGGGTTAGCAACTAGTTATTAATATTATTAAAATTAAATATATGCATCACTTTATAAATTTATAATTTAAAAATTATTAATTAAATTATTTATGATATTATCAGTTTTTTTTTTTTTAAGAAATAAACACACACACAAGTAGGGAGAGGGAAAGAGATTCTAACACAAAGGCACATCATAATTCCACTCAAAAGTCATGGTAACTTTTAAGGAAGGATGAGACAAGTTATACTACATACAACATACAACATACTCTCTTATGATGTTATTTATGACCATTAGTTTGATCTCAGTCGGACCATAAAACTGGTAACCAGCTTCTTTTTCAATTCTTTTATAGTACTGATTTTTAAAACCATGATTGAGGCCCATTTTATTTTATTTTCTTTGTCCCATCCTACCTTGTTTTTTCTTTTCTTTTTATTCCTTTTGTTTCTTGTTAAATCTTTTTTATTACATTTATTTATGTTAATGCTTATATCCTATGGTTTTCTTCTTGTTCATTTAAACTGAATTATTATTGATGATGTGTCCTTTAATTCAAGAAAATTCCTTTTGTAATGCTTATCAGTTGAGATAATAATAATCATTTTTTTTAAGACGTACTTAAAAAAATTATAAAAAAAAAAAAAAACACAGTTCTTATGCTATGTGTATGCTTTCCCTATCATTAAGGGCTTACTTGTGAAAGAGAAATTCTATATCCATAATATTTTCACAACAAATCCTAAGTGACGAGTTGTTACAAGTTATTATTAGTGAGTAAAAATGTAATTACAGTGATAGAATCAAATTAGAACCAATAATAACTTGCCACCTATGATTTGCTGTAAAAGTGTTATGAAAATGTTATAGATGTAACACTTCTCATTATGAAAACATCTGTCATCGCAAGTAAAAATCCATCGTTTGGATTGCATCAAGATAGATAAAGAATATGCTAAAAGACTTTATTAACAACACTTAAAATGAGGTATGTAGGGTCATAATTTGCACCTAAGCCCAACAAGAGGAAGGGTATAGGCCCAAAGAACACAATACAATAAATTTATAGAGAGTGGGTCTAAAATCTTGTTTCTAATGAACTTAACCAATCACAATAATGACCCAAGATTACAAAATGGTAATGATGGGTTAGTTCTCATAGAGAAAATTGTCCTCGGACCAAAGCCGAGGGGTGAACTCTTATATTTCTTATCTCTTAAAGATTGAGTACAGATAATTGGTCTACAATGTTTTCCCTTTTTTTTTTTCGATCCCCTTCTTCCTGGACCTTCTTCTTTCTTATACTTCACGCCCCACTTCATCCTTGCTTTCCATGTGTAGATCTGGACTGCTAACATGGATACTTGTCCCATCACCACCTTCTTGAAGTCTTTAGATAATAGCTGTAAGGCTGAGAATCATTGTTCAGATATCACTTTCTTATTAATGCGGCTAGAGACTTAGGTACAGAGCATTCAATGCTGTGGTAGTAGCTTTCTCTAAGTACAGAGCATTCAATGCCACATTTGCTCTTGGGTCTATAAGTTTGATATTATTATTACTATCAATCCATCCTTGAACAAGTAAGCATCCTCGGACCAAGCTCATGGCCCAAAAACATATCTTGGGCCTTTTATCCCCACAAGGTATAGTAGGATAGAGATTACAACTCTATTGGTTTTGATTTGAGAACTTAGGCTAAAATTAGGCATAAGAAAATTTTATAAAATCATTTTTTGTGAAGGAAAAAAGTCAATGGCTTGTGTAAGAAAAATGATAAAAAAAATTAGGCTCACAAATGATGATAATATGTGCACTTTTCATTTTTCATGTGTGAAAAATCCCTATTCTGATTTTCAATGCTTGTTTTTCTTTGTTTGCTTTTACAGAGTTGTACCAAATATAATAGAGTTATGTTAAGCATGGTTTAAAACTAACTAAAATGGTTAAAGAGCCAAAAAAGGACTAGTTCTCAGTTGTTCTTGATCACTGACCAATTTTTCACCAATTTTGATCGAGTTTTTGCCAATTTTTTGGTTTTTACTGGATCGGTTTCAAGTTCAATTCTTGATTGCATCGGATAGTCCAATTTTTCAAAACGGTGATGTTGAGAGAGTATACGAGACTTGAGAGAAAGAGAGAAAGGGAAAAGATTGGCTGCACAAGTTACAATGCTTTTTTATATAAATTTTTTAGAATTAATAAGTTATATAATGCTTATATAAAGATGATACACTAACAATTTGTACAAATTTGAATAGTAATATATAATTGAATGTAAGGTTAATTTTATAACTAAGAGCCTTATAGTTCAACTGGTCATCACCTTTATAAAGAAGAAGAAGCTAATTTTGCAGTATTTTGTGAATAATATTTGCTATTTGCATTGGGTTTGAAATGAATGGATGTGAAAGCTTTTAGTCCACCAAAGTTTAAAGTTGTACATGATTTTAAAATTTGTTACAATTTTTGTCACGAATATTGATATTTAATTTGTTGTGATTAGAGTAATGATACCTTCATTTGAGTCACCACTTTTAAAAAGCAAAAATCACAATTATTTGTCAAGCATCTCGCATCTTCTAATACATCTAAAGACAACTTCTAATTATTTAAAAATGCCAAGTTCAATAAATAAAATTAGTAGAGCATTATTATTGGTGGTGCTAAAAAGTCATATTACTATTTTTAGCACCACCAACTACAAATATGGAGTTGCATTGGTGGGGCCAAAGCCAAAAAGTTTGGTTTCTTAGCTACAGTGGTCGTGCACTGTAGCTCAAATGTTAAATATATCATTATCTATATCTATATCTGTGTCTGTGTGTGTTCACACTTGTAGTACCATTTAAATAATTTATTTTCTTTTCTTATTTTTTTTTCTCTTCCTTATCTTCTTCTCATTGCTCTCTGTCCTCACACTCACTCAGCCTCTCTTCCTCATTTTCTCTCTTCTTTCTCCCCCATCAGCCCAATCACCAGCTCAAACTCACTTGCTGCTCAGCTGATCCACCCCCGGCGTCAACCTATCTTTCTCTACCTTGCCGATCTCCCCTCCACCTCATCGATCTCAACTTCCCCTCCACCTCGCCAGTGTGGGTCGGGTTTGTCTAGGTTGGTGTGGTTGGCTAGTTTGGATCAGTGGCTTTAGTGGTGGCTAGGTTGCTACTGGGATCGATGGCTGGGTTGTATCTGTTGTGGTTGAAATCAAGTTGTTGTTGTGATGGGTGGATTGTTATGGTGGGTTGTGGGTGGGTTGTTGAGGTGGGTTTGTGGTGGTGGTTTTTTGTTTTCATTATTTTTTAATTAGAGTTGTGGTGGTGGATTTTTGGGTGTTTAATTTTTGGATTTTTGTTGTGTTGAATTTTGGGTTTGCCTTGATTTGTGATCGTTGTGGGTTGTAATTTGTGGTGGTGGTAGTTGTAGTGGGGTGGTAGATGTGACTGGCGGTGGTGTGGGTGTGTTGTTTGTTCACAAACAGGGAGAGGAAGAGAGAGCGGGAAATTCATCGAAGTAACGCGATGGATTCGCAGGAATGAACGAAGAAAAAGCCTTCAGACAATTCAACATCTTTTATTTATGTTAGAAGGTGTAGAACGTTAGAAGCAAGTGGGCCTCCGGCCACACTACCAACCCTCGCTACGGCTTCTTTTGAAGAAGTGGCTAAAAAAATAGAACCATTGATGTTGGGTGTCTTGTGAAATGGTAAGTTAATATAAATAAAGTGGCTTTTTGTGGGATCAAAAAACTAACAATTTGTCTCCACTAATGTGGACACTCAGAGCATTATTATTGGTGGTGCTAAAAAGCCATATTGCTATTTTTAGCACCACTAATTCTAAAAAGTAAACTATAATGGTGGAGCCAAATTTAAAAATTTTAGCTCTTCAACTACAATGCACAACCATCTATAGTTGTCAGCTGTGCACTGTAGCAAGAAGTTAAAGCAAAAAAAAAAAAAAATTTGATTAAACGCTTGATTAAAATAATGCTTCTTTCCGTTTTTTTTTCTCTCCTGTTACATACTCTCTCTCTTAGTTTCCCAAGCTCTTTGGTTCTCTCTTCCTCCATCTCCCTTGCCCAGCTCCGACCACCTTTCTCCCTCAACTCGGCATCGACCTAACCCCCAAGTCTCCATTGCCAACCCATTTTTGGCATTTGTGTTTTAGTATGGGTTTTGGCATTTGTGTTTGTGTTTTGGCGTGGATTTCTGGCTGTGTTTGTGTTTCGGGCATGGGTTTTGGGTTGGGTTTGTGTTTCAAGTGTGGGTTTCGGCCTCTTTCTACATTTTGAGCTAGGTTTTTGTTGGTTGTTCTTGATCTGTGGGTTTTGTTGGTTTTTTTCCAATCTGTGGGTTTTTTCTGCTCATATTTCTACTCTTTTTTTTTTTCTACTAGCTTTTTTTTTTTTTTTTGTTCTTCTTCATTGGTTCATGATGGGTTTTGATCATAGTGGTGGGGTTGTGGCTGTGTGGTGGTTTCCATGGCTTTGATGATGGTTGTGGATTGTGGTTGTGTTTTGACAGTTGAATGATATATTACTTTATAGCAGTGTTTATATTATTTGGACAAAACTTAGATACAACCTACTATTCCTTAAGTTCCCTGCTCAAATTTTTGCCATCTGGCTAGCTTAACCCCTTAAACAAACGACGTTAAAAAACTCTGTTTCTTTTTTATTATTACCCCAGTCCTACAAGAAAGCAGAGAACCCCGTGGCATCAAATCTCTCCTTCTCCCAGCATCAATCTAAACCAAACTGAAGCCAACAAAATCGTAAGAAGGGTAGTGAGTTTGGGGTAAAAGTCTAGAAGGTAAGAATAAGAAGGAGAGGATGCAGATGTAGAAGTAGGAGTCGGGATTTAGGAAGGATAAAGTGGAATCCTACAAATAGATTGGATGTGGGTTTGAACTTTGAAGAGATTTTGCAAATCAAACTGTGCTCCTTGATTTTGGAGATTTGGACATCCTAGGAAGCCATAAGAGTGAAGATAAGAGTTTTTTTTTTTTTTTTTTGTCTTTTTTTGCTGGTGCATTTTGTTGGCTTCTTGATTTTGGAGATTTGGACATCCTAGGAAGCCATGAGAGAGAAGATAAAAGCTTTTTTTTGCCTTTCTTTTTTGGTGCTTTTTGTTGGCTTTGGATGATTTTGGAGATTGAGACATACTAGGAAGCCATGAGAGAGAAGATAAGAGTTTTTTTTTTCTTTGCCTCTTTGCTGGTGCTTTTTGTTGGCTTTGGATGATGATGCATAGGAGCTTTCACATCAAGAATGCTATACTGCTAAAAATGCTATTAATAACATCCAACACACAAATGCTATATGCTATAATTTTTGACACCTTCCTACAGTGAGTTGCCATCTCTAACAGCTCATTGTAGCAAGGTGTTAAAAAAACTAATATTATATTTGCTCTCCCTCTTCCTTTCCTAAAAAAAAACATTTTTCTTTTTCTCTCCCTTTCTTCTTTGTTCCAGTGCCGTTTTTCTCTAGTGCCATTTTTCTTTTTTTTCCCTTTCTTCTCACCAGTTCTCTCTCCTTCTTCTCACTGATGGATCATGGTGGTGGTGGATCGTGGATCATGGTTGAGTTTTGCTCCTTTTTATGGATTTTTTGGTCTGATTTGGTGGATTGTGGCTGAGATTCGGTTTGATTTCTTCTCTGGAATCTCTAGTGGCTGAGATTTGGTCCAATTTTGGGTTTTGTGGTGTTGTCTTCAAATCTCCAGTGGGGGATGTTGTTGTTTTTTTGGGTTTTGTGGTGAATCTCTCTGGGTGTCCATGGATCACTAATTTGAATCTCTGTGGGTCTCCATGGGTCACCGATTTTCAATTTTGTGGATGCTGTTGTTTTCTAGGGTTTTTGTGGTGAATCTCTGTGGGTCTCTGTGGGTTTTTCTAGGTTTTTCGCTTTTGCTAGTGTGTGTGTGTGTGTGTGTGTGTGTGTGTGTGTTTTTTTTTCCCAGTTGTGGTGGTTGAGATGGATATGGGTTTGCTGGGTTGAGATGGAAGAGTATGAGTTTATTTGGATTGACAAATGGGTATGGGTGGTTGGGGTTTCTTTCTGGTGGTGGTGGATGGGGTGGGTATGGGTTTGCTGGGTGGAGAAGGTAAGTGTGAGTTTTCTTGGTTGAGAGTAACAGAGAGGAAGAGAGAGAAAGAAATATATACTAAAGGATAAAGAAATAATTAAATGAAGTGGTAAAAAATATAGTATCTTTGATGTTTGATGTATAGTAAAATGAGGTGTTAAAATAAATAAAGTGGCTTTTTGAGATATTAAATGCTAAAATTTTTGAGATCCTTAATGAGAATGCTTTAACAGATACAAGATTTGCTCATTTAAGATTTCTAGTTATTCTTAGCAAAAGGAACAGATCTAGTCTTGCACTCAGAGTGATCTAAAACCATGGCCATGGGATCTTTTATGGTACAAGAAAAAGAAAAAGATTAAAAAAATGGAAAAAAAAAAAGATTTATTTTGATGCTGTTTAAGTGAACAGTTTTTTTTTTTTTTTTAGTCAAGATTATAGAACTTTCATTAATTGAGGGATAAACCCAAAGAAAAATACATCCATATGAATATGGTCCAAGATCATTGGGGGAGTGTCCTCCACCCATACAATGTAGTCCAATACCTTACACGCATGTCTAGCAAGCACATGTGCTGTTGTGTTACAATTCCTGTGAACGTATTGAGCCTTCTAAGACTTAAAATTCTGCAACCTGAACTTAGCTCCCTCCACTACCTTCTGGATAGAGCATGGAGTGGTGTCGGGGTCTGATTCCGTAAAGGCCACCATGATGGTCTTTACATCTCCTTCCACAATCACTTTACTTAAGCCTAAGTCCCTTACTAATAGAATCCCTCCTCTACTGCCCGAGCTTTTTCCTCTATTGGACCCAGAGGGAAAGGAAGTTTCTTACTCGTCACCCTTATCAAACAGCCTGCCTCATTTCTGATCACTACACCCACCCCATAGTAACCATCTTCTTTAAAGACTGCCGCATCAATGTTTATTTTATACCAACCAATTTTAGGAGGACGCCATTGAGATCCAACCTGAGGAGGCTGCCTGGGAGTTTGTATGGTTTGGGAATTGGTATGTCTGTATTCCTCTGTGTATTTGAGTGCTTCACTAACAAGGACTTTTGCTGGCTTACATCTTCCCTCATGTTTATATAGATTGCGATTGTTCCATATACACCATGCCATTATTGCAAATGCAGCCCAATCTGTATCTTTTACCTCTTCCTTGAGTTTCCAATAAATATAAAAAAAGTCTCAATGGGAATTTTTCCAACCGAGCTTATATCCCGATTCCTTCCAAGTTTTAGCAGCTGTTTTACAATCCCATAACACATGACCTAAGGTTTCCTTCTCACCACACCAAACACAACCATCCCATTTGGTCACCTTCCGTTTAGCCAGGCAGAAGTTTCTGGGCAATATATTTTTGCAAGCACTCCACAGGAAGTGTTTAATTTTGCCTGTGCACTCCAACTTCCAAATTGACTTCCATGTCTCAGCCATTTGTAAGGATTGGAGCATTCTCCTCATTCTCCTTTTTCCTTTTCATCTTTCAACTCCTTGAAAGCTACCTCATACGCGCTCTTGACATTGAATCTCCCATTATTAAACCACGCCCATATTCTGGAATCATTAGGTAGACTCGGGCTAATTGGTATCCCCAAAACAGTTTCAGCTTCAAAGGGGAGAAAGTATTTTGCACATTTTTGATGTCCCACGAGCCCTTCTCCCTATCCAAAAGGTGCTCCACCCTTTCAACCATTAAACCTTGGCTTCTTGGGCTGACAACCTTAAAGGAATTAGGAGTAAGGAGCCATTTGTCCTACCACATTAACACTCTTGCCATTCCTTATAATCCATCTCAGTCCTCTGTCAATGATACTCTTGGATTCCACCAAGCTTCTCCACGTGTGTAAGGGATTATTTCCTAGCTAGGCTTCCATAAAACATGACCTTTTAAAATATTTTGCTTTCAGCACCTTGTGGAGTAGCAAGTCCGGGTTTTGGATTATTTGCCATCCTTGTTTTGCTAAGAGGGCTAAATTAAAAGCCTTATAATCCCTAAAACCCAACCCGCCATCTTTTTTCTTCTGACACATCTTTTCCCATAAAACCCAAGCTATTTTTCTTTCATTTTCCTTCTGTCCCCACTAGAAGTTCCTAACCATGGCGTTTAAATCCTTACACAACGAGTCCGGGATCTTAAAGCATCTCATGGTATATGTCGAGGTGGCTTGAGCAACAACTTCAATGAGTATTTCTTTTCCCACCCTCGATAGCAATTTACCCTTCCACCCTGCAATCCTTCTTCCCACTTGGTCCTTGATAAGATTGAATGCCTTCTTTTTCCCTCTCCCTACTAATGGTGGTAGCCCTAGGTATTTTTCATGTTGTTTTATAATTTGAGCCTCGAATAGTTCTTTCACCCCTTCCTTCACTTCACTTTTAGTATTCTTACTAAATAAGATAAATTTTTTCTCTTTATTCAGCTTTTTCCCTAACTCCTTCTCATACTCTTTTAAGACTTGGCTCACCCAAATGGCTTCTTCTAAAGTTGCTCTACATAAAATGATGCTATTGTTAGCAAAGAATATGTGGGAGATTTTGGGGGCTTCTCTACATACTACTACTCCATTAATCGGCCCTATGCCAACTTCTGTTTGAAGCATCTTCGCCAATCCTTTTGCACACAACAAGAACAGGTACAATGAGATAAGATCCCCTTGGCGAAGACCTTTTAAAGGAATAATCTTTCCTTTTGGTTCTCCATTGATCAGAACGGAGTAGAACACCATTTTCACACACATCAGCTAAATCCACTTTTCTTGGAAGCCCATCCTCCTCATCACCTCTTCCAAGTATCTCCATTCAACCCAGTCATACCCCTTGCTCATATTAAGCTTGATTGCCATAAGTCCTTTTTTTTCCTTTCCGTTTCATACACAATGCATCATCTCAAACGCTACAAAAACATTATCTGTGATATATTTCCTTGGAACAAAAGCACTTTGAGCATCTCCTATGACCCTTGGTAGGATTTGTTTTAGTCTATTTGCAAGGACTTTAGACATTATCTTATAAATAACGTTGCAAAGGTTGATCGGTCTAAATTCTGTAATTTTCTAAGGACTCTTCACGTTAGGAATCAGGTGGATATAAGTTTCATTCAAGGAATAGGGCAGCCTACCAAAATTTAATATCTCTAAAGTACAGTTTATTACGTTGGGGCCAACTATATCCCAATATTTCTGGTAGAAGATAGGAGACATATCGTCAGGGCCTGAGGACTTTATGGGATGCATTTGGTTGAGTGCTTCTCTGATCTCCACAGCTCTAAAAGGCTCAAGCAAGGTATCATTCATCTCCGGGGTTACTCGGTTCTCCAACCCATTCACATTGACCACATGATCACTCGAGTGCTCTGAGTTGTAAATATTAGCAAAGTAATCCAGGATTATTTCCTCTATTTTTTCTTTTTCCTCATACCGCTGCCCATCTGATCCCCATAGGCCTTCAATCCGGTTCTTCCTTTGCTTTTGTGTTGCTGTCGCGTGGAAAAACTTCATATTTCAGTCTCCACATCTAATCCATTCTACTCTAGACCTCTGACTCCACATGACTTCCTCTTTTACCAGTGTTTCATTTATTTCCTTTTTCAGTGGCTCTATCTCTTCTGCAGTCTCATGCAAAAACATCACGATGCCACCCTTGGAGATGGACTTGACAGCACTTGAATCTATCTTGAATCATGAATTCTAGATCTCCTCTAAAAAGGTCCCAAGCTTCCTCAATGATTGTCTACATCTATCATCTCGGGTCCACATAGCCTCAAACAGGAATCTTTTCTTCGCAGGTCTTGATGGATGTTTCTTTTTCAAAAACAAGGCAAGCATACAATGATCCGAAGCAAACATGGTTATATGATGGATAGTTGCTTCCTTAAACATAATTCTCCACTCATCATTTGCCACCACTCTATCTAGTCTAATCAATGTCTTTTGCTCTCCTATGCTGCCATTGCACCATGTATAACATTGCCCCATAAATCCCAGGTCCGTAAGCCCACAGTTACTCAAGCATTCCCTAAACTCCCACATCTGAGTTGCATCCCTTTCTAGCCACCCCAATTTTTCCTCTGCATGCATAATTTCGTTAAAATCCTCGAACACAACCCACGACATATCACATTGTGTTTTCAGACAATCTAATAAAATCCAAGAAATTTTCCTCTTACCTGTGTTTGGGTGGCCGTAAAATCCAATAGCTCTCCACGATGCTAGCTCACCCTCACCCTGCACCACCACATCTATGTGAATTTGAACAAATCTTCAACCTCACCTCCATCCCTTTCCTCCAAATCATCTCTAGACCACCACTTTTTCCATCACTAGGGACTGTAATCCCCTCCGTGTATTCAATTTTATTATGGAAGCCCTCCATTTCACTGATGCCAGCTTTGGTCTCCACAAAGAAAACTAGGATCGGTTGCTTTGATTTCACCTCATCGGTGAGAATCCTAACCATCAGGGGTGATCCAAGACCCCAGCAGTTCCATGCCAATAAACTCATTGGGCTCAATGGTGCTGCATCGCAGTCACCGCCATTCGTAGCTGAGTTTTCCTTCCCCTGTGCTTTTTGAGGCTGAATCCCTTTGTTGAGTTTCATCACTAGAGCTTTAGAATCAAGCTCTTTTAGAGGGGTCGAGCTCTTACATTTAGCTTTACTTGTATTTAAGACTTCTAATTCAGCTGGGCTTGACTGATCCCATACTTCTTCAGCCCAATTCTCTCGAGCTCTCCGCTTCCAATGCCCACTTGTTGGGCCTAAGCTTTCTGCGGTCCAGCCCATCATAGTGCTATAAGTGATCGCCATTAGGCCTCGGTCTAATTCTCATATTTCACTTTTCCTCACATCCGTTGCCACTTCTTTGTTTGGGCCTATATTGAAAACAAAATTTGGGTCCTGCTGCCTTTTTGTCTCTATCTCCCACTGCATTTCTTCTCCCACAATTCTTCTGATTTCATCCTCCTTTTGAGGTTCATTTCCTAGGATAGGAAAGATGCTCTCTGAAGGCAGCACTGCAGGACTGACCTTACTCATTTCATGTTTAACTTCACTTTTCTATACCCCCTTATCTGTCACTTTAATCATTTTTTCTTTGTTGTTGCTTCCTTTTAAAGGAATCGCTGACTCAATTCCCCCATTGTTCCACACACCTCCCTCCTTTGGCCAGGACGCCGTTGTTTCCTTGTCTCAGCTAACACCCGCCGCCGCTTCTTGATTTCCTCTTCTCCCATTATCAAAATCTAATATCCTACCAAAGGGGCCTTATTTACCGTTTCAACGACTTCTCTAGTGGACTTCCTCAGTAACTCCCCCCTTAGCCATGCTTCATCATGTAGTGTTTTTGGATCAAGTTGTCCACCACTGATTTTCATCTCGGTGCACTATCTCAAATCATGAGTAAGGAGGCCACAGTGATAGCAAAAGTTTGGTAGTCTCTCATATTTAAATTGCACCCACCTTCCTTCCCCTCCTTCAATGTTACCTTTTTTCCATGAACAAACTTCTTCGTGACATCCACCTTGACCCAAACTCTCAAGCATCTATCCCATGGTTCGTCTGTCTCAGCACCATCTACATCTAGAACCTTGCCAATCGTTGAGCCTATTAAGTGCCCTACTTCCCTTCTTCTACTTTTAGGTGGCAGGTTGTGCAATTAGATCCCTAATAGGGACCATTTGAGAATCATTTTCTTTGGTGTTTGTTACCCTTCGAATTCCTAGAGGATTATGAGTTGTTTGTCGTAGCTCCATAGACGCATCTCTAGGACTTTCCTTTTGTCTCTTTCATCCCTAAACTCTTCTATGTACATCTCATCCTTTATTTCTGATATCTGCATACCTTTATTCAGCTTCCATACCATTCTGCGATTTTTCTTAGCGCATCTAGGACTATGCTTCTAAGTGAGAGTACTTTCATAACTAGACAGTTTTTCCCCAGTTCTCTAGTTGCCTTAGTGTTGTTGCTTCCCAACTCCACCTTCTTGTCCTCTTCTTCGGTGAAGGATAGTTTTTGCCAAAGGAATTCTAGCTCTTCACCCTTTTTTTGTGAACTGTCTTGCCTATCCCGTGGGAAGGCACTACACTCTTGCAGAGGATAAGACCTCACAAGACACTCACTGCTTCCATATGCACAAGCATGAGAGCATTGTTTAAGTGAACAGTTAAACTAGCAACATAGCTAAAATTTGAGGGGAACCTAAGAAATAGTAGCTAAGGTACTATATATTTAAGTTTTGCACATATTATTTTATTATGTTGAATGCTAAAATAAAACTACGGATGATGTTGGGTGTTTTGTAAAATAAAAAAGGTAACTTTTTATGGAGCCTAATTGCTAAATTTATAGCTCCATCAATATAGATTTGTTTGGTAGGTCTATATTTTTTTTCTTCCCAAAACAGTGTAACAAAGAAAGAGTAAAAAACTATTTCAAAGGCTAGAAATACCATTTTTAATAAAAAAATATTATATTTAAAAATAGAAGAGAAATTTGACAAAAATATTTGTTTGGCTTTTTGTCTTGTCATTTTTAAATCTTGTGTGTTGTCTCCTCCCCAAGTCCTAAGTTCCATCTGTCGCTCTGTCTCTACTCTCTAGTCCGCCACCTAACCTACCTACTACACCACCAGCCCCACCCCCAGCGTGCCATTGCTGGTCACATGACCATTGTTCCTCTCCAAATTCAAAGGTCATTTCAGTCTTTTCACATTCCCTAACATTTACATATGTAAGTATCAGTGTTTCATTTGTTTGATTTAGAGCATCTCCAAATTTTTGTACTATTTGGAGAGTGAACAGTTACATCTACCTTTTATTTACCTACTTTTTCAAATATACTTTCCAACAGACTCTCTATCATTTCTCTATCTCATTAAAATATTATTTCTCCGTTATTTCTTTAATCTTTTTATGTTATTTTTTTTTAATATTTCTTTATTCTTCCTCTATTCATTCCCATTCATTAACTATATTTTTCAAATATCTAACAGAACATGTTTAGACCAATCATATATATTTTTTCTTATTATTCATTAACGTAATTAATTAATTTAGAAAAAAAAAAAAACTTACCATAGTTATCATTAAATAAAATCCACCACACACCACATGTTTAGACCAATACTTTTTCTTCTTCTTGTTATTCATTAAATTATAATTAATTTATTTTTAAAAAAACTTACCATACTTATCATTAAAAAAGCTTATCACACATTTAGATCAATTAATTTTTTTCTTATTATTCATTACATTATAATTAATTTCCTTCAAAAAAAACTTAATATACTTATTATCATTAAAAAAAAGTCCACTAGACAGGCTCACACCACACTTATTATCATTTGCCTAATTTTTATCTTTTAATTATTTATATTCCTTAAATTATCATATATATTTCTTATTTCATTTGAAGAAACCTATCGAAGCTTAATTTAAGGAATTATTGTTATTGTTATATTCTTATTCATTATTTTATAAATAATTTTCCTTAAACAAAAATTATCATTAATGTCCACACGTTTTATTTGAGGGAAAATTATTAGGTACTCTCGGAGTACCATAAATGCGTAGCCCTCTCTCTCACATGAATGGTAGGTCCCACCATGAATTTAATTAGTGTGACCCAGCATTCATGTGAGAAGAGGGAGTACACATTTATGGTACTCCGGGAGTACACAATAATTTCCCTTATTTGAGAATACATAACCGGCCCTTCTTATTTTTCACATACCTTTCCTTTTGTTTTATTCTTGTCAAACACACACACATACACAGAAAGAAGAAATAGCCGAGAGAGAAAGAAACTGCCTCCTTGCTCCACCGCACCGTCACCACACCCTAGAGGAAGACTTGCCTTACTCAAGCTAAGGACCTTTGCGAAGGCCAGTGCCGTAGGGGTGGCAATTTTTATCCAAACCCCTAAACTCACCCAAAATTCACTTAATTTGGATAAGTCTTGACCCAACCCAATTAAATATTTGGGTTAAATGGATAAGACCCAAATGGATAATTCAATTAAATGAGCTTTGATGGATAAACCACTGGGTAACCAATTACCCATTTAAAATTTAAAGTTTAATACTTTGAAAAACAAAAAACTAAAATCCCTAACAAACAATGATTAGTCTCTGATTGAAAACTTTGAGGATACATTGTGCGAAAGCAAAAAAAAAAAAAAAAAAATCATAGCAGCTACAGCCTACAGCCAGCCACCTCTTCCTCTATCTAATGTAAAAATTTTCTCCATTTTCTAGGCATTTTCTTAGCTACCAAACTAGACAAAATCTAAAAACATTTCCCTTTCGACTTTGCCTTGTAAAACACCCTCAAAACTGCACTCACTCATGCCAAAAGAAGAAGATCATAGAACGAAAATTGGGGGAAAAATCGTTGGGCTATGATTTGGATTCATGGTGTCAAAAGCAACATTGGAGGGATCCAAGACGATGTGCTATGATTTGAACTCCATGGCATTGAAACCATGGATCTCATCCACTTGAATATGTCTTACCAATCTATAATTACTTTATATTTTCCTTAATTTTTTACTAATCCTATGTTTGGTTGCCGAGAAAAGTTATGAGAAAGGGAAAAATAACTATCTTAGGTTCAGTTTGATGTTTGTGTATTTGCTTTTTTGCTTTGTTTTAGGGCGTAGTTTGTTTTAAGGGAAAATATTTTCTAGAGAAAATTTGAATTTGTTTTGGATTGAAAAATCTATGTGATTTGCAATTTTGCACATTTTAGGTCAAGGTGGATAAAGACTTGAGAATGATACCTCAATTCTCATGATTTAATTAATATTTTTTACTTATCTTCTGTTTGGTTGCCAAGAGAAGTTGGGAGAAAAGAAAATCTGTAGGTTAGTTTCAATGTTCTTATGTTTTGAGGGAAAGGTGAATTACATTTGCCCAAAAAAAAAAAAAAAAAAAAAACCTCAAATGATTTGCATAGTATGAATGTTAAAATTTTTCATGAGTAAGAGAATTTCCTGTTGAATTGCAGAATATGAATTTTATAATGGGTTAAATGGGTGGGTTACTAATTAAATAGGTTGGGTTAGTAATGGATAATTAATTTATATATAAAAGGGTCATAAATGGATAAATGGGTAATTACACACTCAACTTATTTATGACCCAATCTGCCTATTTGCCACTAGCCCACTGGGGATCAACCAAATCCTGAGAGAGAGAAGCGTCGCTTGATTAGCCAAGTAAGATCAGATTTCATCATCCATCATCGCTTCTACACCGCCGCTCATCCTCCTCCCCATTGCAAAGTGCATGCATTCGAGATTGGGTCAGATCGGTTTCTTTGTCATTTTTTTTCCTGTTCTTGATCTTTTTTTGTTCTAATTGCAGCTTTGTTGTTCTAATCAAATTGGTTTTATGAGAAAAAGATTGTGTTGTGTTTTGATTGTTTATTACCGTTTAGATACATCAGAGAGAGAGAAATGAGTTATGTTGAGAAAGGAAGAGAGTTCTGTTGAGAAGGTAGGCGAGTGAACAAAGAGGAAAGAGAAAATATATTTTTTTTATTCAACCTGGTATTTTTTAAGAGATTATATTGTTTTTGGAGTTGCTACAGTGCTCTCCAGGTCAAGAGAGCTACTGTAGCAACTCTAAAAAAAAATTTAGATACTTTTTGGATTTTGGAGAGGTTTTTGGAGTTGATTATTTGTGGGTTTGCTCTCCAAAATTGGGTTTAAAGAGTCTTTTGGAGATGCTCCTATTATTCCCGTTGAACTGTACATGGTGGGTCTCATTTGCTTAATCGGAATAGTCCATTTTTCTCTTCGTCTTCTTTTGTCCTAAGTCCTATCTAACAATGAAAATGGCCAAATACCATCTTTTTCCAAAATTTGTAGCAAAAAAACATTGTTTCGGAACTTTCTGGTACTCGAGCTCTACAAAATCGAGTTTTAAATGGTACTCGAGCACAGTAAACTCGAGTACCCCCTAGTTTTGCCACCGTGGCACCGTCTGACATGGCATTTGGGCATTAAAAAAATCCACTTGGTCCTCAAGTTTCTTGGACTCAAGTACTTGGTAGTCTAGTACTCGAGTCCATTAAACTCAAGTATCAATCTGTATGTGACTGAAAGTGATCATGCCAATTGATACTCGAGTCCATGAAACTCGAGTACTGTGTTAACAGTACCCGAGTCCATTACACTCGAGTATTAATCTGTATGAAAGAACCCATTCTTAAGTGGAAAGCAAAATCATGCAGATTGATACTCGAGTCTGTGAAGCTTAAGTATCAATCTGTATGGGAGGTCCTTCAAGCCTTCTTCATTTTTTGCCCCTGAGTTGTCCACAACTTTGAGAACAATCCTCATCTGAATGAAAGTCCTTCGTTGCTGTAAAATTGCAAAGAGAAAGATTAAGTTGACTAAGGTAAGATCTTCTCTTTTTTGAAAATTCGAGTAAATAAATTGTATTGTACAATTGAAATCCACAAGGTGTGGGTTTTATATATTGGTTGTAATGGTGATTGATGGAATTTGCAAAAGATTTCAAAATGTTATTTTATTAATAAATACCATAAAATTGAAAATGTCTAAGATATTTTACTTACTCATTTATGTCCAAAGCATAAAAAATAAAAATATTCATTTTAAAGTATTATTCCTCCAACAAATGATGTCCATTGTTCTCTTGACCCAAATAAAAGATTTATAAACATTGAAGATTATGCCAACTTGTAAAAAGGTATTTAACTTGAACAATTTTTTGGCAATAATTATGTGAAACAATCTATCTTTGGAATATTAATCTAAGAAGTTAACAATATGCATTTTTTTTATTGCAATGGATTTCCATCGTTGCATTTAAAATATATTAATGATTTGCATATATAATTATTGACATTGTTTCACTCAGAGCTAACATATTGAACTTAACATGTAATTTTATTAGTTACAAAAATTTGTTACAGTGCTTAATTACTCAATCACAAGCTTAGGGTGAGTTTGGTTCAGCTTTTTGTAAAAGTGCATAATGAAAAAGTTGAGTTTTTAAAAAGTGCATAATGAAAAAGTGCATTTTCAAAAAGCTGAGTGTTTAGTAAAAACTGTTAAAAAGTGCTTTTTGAAAAAGCTGAGTGTTTAGCTAGCACTTATAAAAGTAGAGGTTTGAGTTATAAATTACCAAAAAGGACAAGATATATATATATATATATATATATAAGATAATTTTTTGTTTTAATTATCTATATATATATATATATATATATGGACACAACATTTTTACAACAATTTCACAATAAATCTATATGACAAGTTGTTTTTTATTTTTTTTTTATTTGATGGAACAAATACAAAGTATATATTACAAAAACTGTGGACCGTGAGGAATAAAAAAAAAAAAAAACCTCTTGTAATAAAAGTGGCAAAAGGACTGTGATGAAGGACATTATATGCCACACCAACGTACTTATAGTTATATGACAAGTTGTTAATGGTAGATAAAATAATAATAATGTCACTAGTAGGTCCAAATAAGAACCAATAACAAATTACTGTGTAAAATTTATTATGATAAATGTTACATTTACAACATTTTTCACAATATTTTTATAACAAAATTTATGTGGAAAGTTGTTACTAGTTCTAATTTGAATCCACCATTGAAATTATTTTTTTACTTACCAATATTAACTATTAACATTACTTAAAATTTATTGTGACAATATTGTAAAAATATTGTAGTAGCATTTTTTATTTTTTATATCTTTTGCCTTTCTTCATTTCACTTTCATCCTGACATTTCATTCCTTTTTCTTTTTCTTTTTCGTCTTGTTTTTCTCCTCCACACACTTCATTTCTTTTTCTTTTTCTTTTCTTCTTGTTTTTCTCCTCCACAAACGTGTCCACCCCTTTCTTTTATTTGCCTTTTCTTCCTTATTCAAGAACCTTCCTGGGAGCACTCATTCTCTCTTATTTTCTTCCGCTCTGGTCTCCTGTTTTTTTTTTTTTTTTTACTTGATTCCAGAACATCCACTAGCTCTCTCTACAATAAGAAAAATTTCCATTTCTCCCTCATTCAAGAACATTCCAAGGAGCTCTCATCTTCGTGTCGATCATCTTGGTCCCCAACGCAGTCCAGATGGGTCAGTTAGTCAGATGGCTTCCGTGTTCTGTCTTTTTTTTTTTCTTTTTTTTTTATTGTTATGATTTGATTAATTTTAAAATTGTGTTTTTGAGTTTGTATTCTAATAATCTGATTATATGCTTGAGTTTAGAGATGTTTGTGAGAAAGATTGTTGTGATTGTAGTTGTTGTGTTTGGTCTGTAGTAGAGCAGCACGGAGATGAGAGGAATGAGAGGCAATTTCGTTGAAGGGCAATTTCATAATTGCCGAAGATCCCCAACGGATCTATTGAAAACACCCACCAGCTTTTAGAATATGGACCGCAACTCCTCCATTTTGGTTCAGGGCGTTTTCTTCGTTAGAGTAAAACGTAACTTTTTCTAAAAAGTTGCGTTTTACTCCAACCAAACGCTAATAATGGGCCACTTTTTTTAAAAAGCCAACTTTTGGCTTGAAAAAGCCCAACCAAACGGGCACTTAATACAACCTACTGGGCTAATTAGTACTTAACCGGTACTTGATGCTAGCAATGTGTGACAATTACAATGACTAATACCCTAACACAATCAAGTACACAGTAGCCACTTAGTCAATTACATTCAAGTAATAGTAGCAATAAGCTGAGGCCACTCAAGTTTCAACGCAGCAACTCAAGCATCACAGGCACAATAGCTCACAAAACCAAACTCAGCAGCAAATCGTCTTGGCATCACATATGTACTGGCATGCTTTCCATAATGATCTAACAAAAGCATAGCTTGAAATATAAGTATAATAATTTCCATAATAACTCAATCAACCATGAACTCATGCACACTCAACTAGATCTTATACCCATTATTTGAATATAATAATTTCTATAGTAACTCAACAAAGCTTACACTAATAAAAGAAATGAGAAATATAATGAGAACTTCTACCTTGAAGGAGACTTGGGAAGACACTATTTCATAGAATCAAATCAAATTGGTAGGGATGAAATTCAAAAATTAAAAGTATGAACTATGAACACAACCTACCACAAGCAAGGAAAATAATTATTAGAAGGAAAATAATTATTCCAACAATGATCAAGAAAATTAATATGTACTAGAGCTGTTTTGTTCATAAAGGACTTAATTTATCAAACTGCATATAAGTTCGTGGCCAAGAAAATTAAGTAGACCACAACATGACTGAATCATGGTTTCAATTAGCACCAAGCCATAAGTAGCCCCATAACTAGCAGTTCCTTTACCTCTAAAAAAAAAAAAGAAAAAAAAAACCTAGCAAATAAAATTGAATAGGATTATTTATGGTTCTTTGTAGTTGAACAATAATGAAACAACTTTTAGAAAGTAAAAATTAGAATACACCTAACATACACCTGGTGAATATGGTATCAATTGGTAATTATTATTGCCCATTAACATAATTGATAGTGAAAACAAAATGAACAAGAAAAAATTGAAAAATGTAGTAAAAGAAATGTAAATGTATCCTTAGAATTCCAGATTTGATTTCTTTTTTTTACTTCTCAAGCTTCCGATCCTCCAATACCATAAAAGGATCTACCGGTCTAAAGTTCACAAAAAAATCATTCATATAATGGGTAAAAATAATACATAAGCATACTATTTTCAATCCCAGGTGATCCAAACCTTTAACCTACCAAATAAGGTGCTGACATGGTAATACCAAAACACTATAGTAGAAGCACACAAACGAACAAAAGTCTAGCATAGGCTTTTAAATTTATAAAAGTTCACCTTATCCACACACTTATAAGCACACAAAAATGAAACAGAACATAAAACAATCTTATCTTAAATTGGAGAAAAGAACACTCATTGCTAAACTACTATTGGATCAGCAGTCCAAAAATACTAGTTAAAAAGATGGATAATCTAAAATGTGTAAATCCGTGATTAATTAGATGGATAATCTAAATTAAAGGTGATTAATAGCCCTTTAGGTGACTATTGGCTCATTAGGTTAAATGCAAAGTATAAACATTCTAGTTCTCTTTTTAAGGAGCATGACACATGAGGAAACTTTACATAATTGAGTTCCCACTCTTTCTTTCTTTTCTTTAGTAAATTTCTTTTATAAGCTTGAATTTCATTAAAGAGAGAGTGGCTATATACCTTACAAGCAGATTCAAAGATCTACTAGACGAAGAAAAAAGTGTTAATTATGTTATAGTTTATTGGCAAATTTAAAAGAAAGAGAATTGCATTAGGGTAAAGTGAAGCCATTTGTTTTGGATGTGTTTATGCCTGGTAGGTAAATAGAATCATGGCATTACAATGGGCAGTGTGTCTAAACTACAAGCATGGTCTTTGAAATTGGTATGGCAGTTCATAATTAGAAACTGAAAGTATTATGCATCTTTTAATAGGTATTATGCAATCCAAACACACATCTTTTACTTGAACATCTAAGGGTTATCATGCATTTGGTGACAATAGCAATCAGGGGAAAATTCACTTCAAATGCATAAAATTTATTCTTCTTCTTCTTCTTCTTCTTCTTCTTCTTTATTTATTTTTAATTATAAACATATTTGACTGAAAATGGCAATAATATATATCTAATGCAGCCTTCATTGATTTCATAAAAGAAAAAAATGAATTAAACTTAAGAATGTTAAGTAGATTACAACAAATATAGCTAATAGAAATAGAATACATCAGCATACAAGATAAAACACTTTCACCCCTAAATAAATAAATGAGAAAGCCACAAGTTTTAGATGGAAGAAATTTCTAAAATGAAAGTCTTTCTACATTATTAAAATCAACCCTCACTTTAATAGTCCAAGCATCCTACTAATTATTCAACAACATCAAGCCCCAAAAAATTTTAGGCTCAGCTATGGATCCTCTACACACTAATAGGGACCTACCGCATATATTCTAAGCAACCTACTCAGTCTTACAAATCAAATATGGCCTCAATGAGAATGCTAACTGTGTCCTACAATGACTGATTACTCTAATAACACACGAAAATTTTCATTAAAAACCAATAAATAAAAAAATAAAAAATTATACCACAAATACCCACAAAATACCGAAAAATACCCACAAATAACCCTAACCCCCCAATGCTCAAACAAATATTGAGGTGTGAAACCATACCTTATGATTCTAAACTGAAGATGCAGACCAAGTGAGAGTACAGAGCGTGAGCAAGAGGGAGAGTATAGAGCGAGATGGAGAGCAAGACAGAAAGGAAGACAAAGAGCAAGAGCGAGACTGAGAGAGAGATTGAGAGCATGTGGGAGAGTGAGAGTGAGATGATAGTGAGATTTAGAGGGTGAGAGGGAGATTGAGAAAGTGAGTGATGAGAGAGTAAGATTGAGTGGAAAAGAGGGAGATTCGGTAGGGATGTCAATGTTTGACCCAACTCGCGAACACGACACGAACACGGGTTTTTTCGGGTTAGGGTTAGGCCTTAATGGGTTTGGGTCATAAACGGGTCGACTCGAAAGCGACACGGTAAGAAACGTGTCATAAGAGGGTCAACTCGCATAACCCGCAATAGACACGTTTGACACGTCAATTTATTTGTGTCAACCCGAAATGACCCACTTAACACAACCCATTTAACTCGTATAACAAATAAATATTTATTTTATTTTAGATTTGTCAAATACATTTTATATCCAAACATATACTTTAAATTTAAAAAGAAAAGTGAGTAATTAGAAAAATTTACAAGGGATATAATTGGAAATTGAAACTTTACAAACCTTAAATCTCTAAGCCCTACAAACTCTAAACCTTCTTATAAATTTTTTTTTATTTATTTTAGCCGAGTTCCAAGATATTATATTTTTATTGAACTATGTTATTTTATTTTTGTTAAAGTAAGTTATTTTGAATTTGGGTTGAAGTGTTGCACACTTGCACTTCTTTTGGAGTGGAAAGAACTTATTTCTAAATGAATATTACATTTTTGTTGAACTATATTATTTTGAATGTGGGTTGAAAACTTGAAGTGTATGCACTACTTTTTGGGATGTAAAAAAAATTATTTCTAGATGGATATTACATTTAATATTATGCAGGTTGAAATGGGTTGTGTTACATTTGTGTCAACCCAATACGACTCGTTTAATAAGCGTGTCAAATGGGTTGGGTCAGGTCAACCCGCCTTATTAACAAGTCGGGTTAGGGTTAAAGGATCATGACACGATTATTAAATAGGTCGGGTTAGGGTTGAGCCATTTAGTCGAATACCATTACCTCGACATGACACAAACCCGACACGTTAACTCGAATTGACACCCCTAAGATTCGGTAAAAAAAGGGGCCATACTCGAGTTTAATGGACTAGGGTACCAGACTAGAATAGTACTCAAGTCCAAGAAACTCGAGTACTAAGTGGATTTTTTTAATACCCAAATGCCATATCAAATGGTGCCACAGTGGCAAAACTAGGGGTACTTAAGTTTACTGTGCTTAAGTACTACTTAAAACTCGAGTTTGTAGAATTCGAGTACCAGAAAAGTGGTAGATCATTAATAAGTTCTGAAACAGTATTTTTTTGTTACAAATTTCAAAAAAAGATGGTATTTGGCCATTTTCGCCCTATCTAACAGTAACACTTCTGGAATTCACTAATAATAATATTTTAATTTTGATTTTAATAATATACTTATATACTTGAGCGAGTTAGTGTCAGAGTGTCAGTGTGATATTACATGAAGGTGGTGGTAATGGACAGACAGCTTCAGCTTCTTTGCTTTAACCCGACCAAACCCACTTTCCTTAAACCCTACCCGACCCGATTAATTCTTTACCCATTCGGTGCCCCCAAACCAATTTCAACCCGCTCTTGTCGCTTCCCTTCAGGTACATCTTCAAACTTATAGTGATTCTGTGGTTCAATTACTATTACTATTACTATAGTGCTGCTGACTTGGAAACTGGTTTGGAATCCTAGTATAGTATGGTATAGATTTTACCATTTTGCTTATGTATAGTATAGGAATTTTTTATTGCATCTCTTATCTTTTAGACTTTTATTACAGTGCCCGGCCCCAAATATTGTTTAGGATTTCACTTTGGAAACATATGGGAATTTGAGTAATGGTGATTTTATTTTATAATGATAAATGAATTTGTGAAAGTGGGGAAATGGGTCTTAAGGTGATTGGTTGTTTGAGTGTGGGAGCATGGGTATGCTATGTGGAAGAAAACTGTGAAAGAGCAAGAGTTGGGAGTGACATAGGCTGAAAATAACATTTTTGGGTTCTTCTGTGATTGTTTTTGCTGATGGCATATAAATTGAAGTTCTAAACATCCATCAAACGAGTATGAAAAATTTTTTAGTTTCATTTTTGTTTGATTATCAATTTTGATGCATGCGGGATCAATCATCCTTTGATTGGTAAACGTTTTTTTTTTTTTATAAGTTCCTTTGATTGGTAAACGTTTCATGTAACTTGGTTTGCTAAAGTAGTATCTCTGTGTGATTTTGCATGTCAGAGCTCCTGTGTCAGAAAAAAATTCACATATTGGCTATTTTTGATTCATGTAGATTTTGGTTTTTGTGAGGAAATCGTGTCTTTGAAATCCTTACTCTATTTTACAGACCCCTGGCTCAAACAGGAAAAAAAAATTCATTCTCTTTTTAATTAATGTAAGATATGTCTTCCTAATAGTTTCTTCTTTTTCTTGATTTTCATTGGTTGTTTGTTGTGACAGGAATTCTTTGTAAAGGTATAAAGTGTTCAATGAAGTCGTACACGTTATCGGAACTTACTCAAACTGAGGTTGAAAGCCTGAAGGCTCGTCCTCGTATAGATTTCTCTTCCATTTTCAGCACAGTATGCTTTTTTGTTTTTTTCTTTAATAATCCTGAAATTTGATTTAGCTTTGTGTTCATACAAGGTGCTTAGATAGATTCGTTTATAAATACTATCAGGTCCAGCCCATTGTTGATGATGTTCATAAAAGAGGCGATGCAGCAGTTAAAGAGTTGGTGCTCTTTTACTTCCCTTTTTAAATTTTATATGTTTTGCGTATTATTTCGGAAGGCTTCACTTCACCATGAAGCTTTTTTTGTCATGAGTTTGACTTAGTAATGTTCACATTTCTTTTGCAGCTATACTGCAAAGTTTGACAAAGTTGAACTGGAACAGATAATTGAAAAAGTCTCTAAGCTCCCAGATCCAGTGGTATATTATATAGACATACATAATACAAATAATTTTAGTCTTTATGATTTAATTTGGAGTCCTTTACACCAATTGCATTTTTTGTTCATGGAGGTTTTGCTGTTTTGAATGTTTACCCAGTATAACTTTGCGTAATCACAGCTAGATGCAGTTATTAGAGAAGCGTTTGATGTGGCATATGACAATATATATGCATTTCATGCTGCTCAAAAATCAGCTGAGAAAAGTGTTGAGAACATGAAAGTAAGTCAATATTGCTTCTTTGTTATTTTGGTTTCCTTACTTTCTATTTTCCTAATTTGTTCTGAAATTTTCAGGGTGTCAAATGCAAACGGGTAGCAAGAAGCATCTCATCTGTAGGTCTTTATGTTCCAGGAGGAACTGCAGTTTTACCTTCAACAGCTCTGATGCTTTCAGTTGTAAGTTGATCTGATTAATTGTGTTTTTATTTTTTATTTATTTTATGGTTTCTAATCCTATAATTTTATGTTTGTGCCTCTCTAATTCATCACATTCAGTTGACATATTTTTATCTTGTCCTCCAGCCTGCGCAGATTGCTGGCTGTAAAACTGTTGTTCTTGCTACTCCCCCTAGTCAGGATGGCAGCATATGCAAGGTTTTTCCCCCTTAAAAAAGCTTTTGATTGAATTTCTTTTGAGGAGATTATGTACTGAGTGCTGATCAATGTCTTTCTGCAGGAGGTACTGTATTGTGCTAAGAAGGCTGGTGTGACTCACATCCTTAAAGCTGGAGGTGCTCAGGTTTGAAAGATCTTAAAAATACTTTCGTATAGTTGAAATATTTTTTTTATCATGCAGGTTTATGTTTCTGCACCATTTAAATTCCAAAGTCTAATAGTTCTGCTCTTTACAGGCGATTTCTGCCATGGCGTGGGGGACAGAAACATGCCCCAAGGTACTATTTTCCTATGAACTTGTCCCTCAGTGGCTGTTAGCTTATGCAGATAATATGTATAGCTGTTTGCTTATTTAATCAGAGTATTCAGAATAGAGTTGATTATAAATCTTATAAAAAAATCAGATTAGCATTTAAATAGCCTATGACACTGAGGTCCACCCCATTTTGAATAGAACTGATCTTTTTTATTGGTCATTTTGAATAGAACTGAAGGCACAGAATTTTTTTCCTTTTGTCTTTAACACACTTAAGTGTAAACGTAAGTGGCTGGACCTGTTTGCATAGTATGGGGGTCCTTTGCATGAGGTTTGTGAATGTAAAGTTTTTAACCTACCTACATAAAATTTATACTAATTTTATATAGAATATAAGTTTTTGTTACCCCTGTGCCTCTTCTCTGATAGATGAGTTGTTTGTATTAATTTGTCTATGGAAATGTCAATGGCACTGAAGGCATCCTATTAGCTCACAGAATGATGAGGTCTGCATTTTGAAAAATTAAGTAATTTATTAAAACAATGCCAAGGGAGTGCATCCAGAGAAACAATATGAATATGAGAGAGAAACGACACCTATGAGCTTTGACTCAAATGGAACTTCTCCCAAATGGATGGAGGGTGCAGTTGTAGGTTCAAAACCCGCTGGGAGAATGTTTAACTTACCAATATGAGTCCTTTACCTTAGCAAATGAAGTACATACAAAAGTGGCCTTAAGCTCAAGAAATAGATGTCCTACCCCCTCAAATGACATTTTAGTTTTCTTCAACTCGGAACACCAGATTAAACTGTCTTCTGTTAAAGTGACCTTGCCAACTAGCAAGCATATTTTACACTAGTGTGGTGAAACTCAAGTCAGTCAAAAAAGAGAACCATGAAATACCACTACTGGCTAGTGAAAGAATGATTCAAGAAAAGATGATTGGTTGACAAATATTGACTTTTTTTTTTATTCAAGTTGTCAATAATAACAATTTTCTTGAGATAGTGATGTAGTTGTAGAAGATTAATTTGTTACTACTTTCCAAATTTGTGTGGGTTTTAGTTGGCTCAACTGATAAAATGTCTTTTTATCAAATAAGAGATTTGGGGTTAAAATCTTGCCTACACAAAAAAACCAATTGGTGTCTTGGCCTGATAATAATGAGCAAGCATCATGAAGCGGAAACCATAGGTTTAATTTCTAATAGATCTATCAAAAAACCACTTTGCAAATTTGCCTATTCAAGAATTATTTTATTGGACCCTGGTGTAAAGCCTGACATTTTATTTTCAATGTTTGTTTCCCTTTTTTACTCCCTTGTAATTTGCAGGTGGAGAAGATTTTTGGCCCTGGAAATCAATATGTCACAGCTGCAAAAATGATTCTCCAAGTATGCATTCTTGTTGTTGATTTAGAGCTCATTCTCATGGATGCAATTTGTATAAATTTTATAATAACGAAATAGAAGTGAATATATTGTCAGCCTTATCTCTCTCTTAGTACTTTCTTTCTTCAATTGTTCCCTGCAGAACAGTGAAGCTATGATTTCGATTGACATGCCCGCAGGCCCTTCAGAAGTCTTGGTCATTGCTGACAGTCATGCCAATCCTGTTCATGTAGCTTCAGATTTGCTTTCCCAGGTGCTTACTTGCTTGGAAAACTCTATTTTTTCCCCTAAAGGAGCACTTTCATAATGCAAGTTTGACGCTTTGCTTTGCTTTGTTTTCTGAATAAAATAAACATTGTAGTTGTAAAGTTCAATTTCATGAAGCTCATTCTGCTTTATGAAGTTTTACATCATGGCAAGTTGCATTTTGCTTAGATGCTAAGTTCAATCATGAAAGATAAGTTTACTTCATACTTTTTTTGTGGACATCCAAACAAGTAGTGGAAAATCAAACTCTTATCGAATCACCTCTTCCTACCTTAAATTGCCAAACATGATGTAAGAATTTGTGTTTCTCTATTCCTTATATGCATGGATGGTGGATTCTCTTTAAACTTCAAATTTTCTTCATTTATAGACTTCATTAACTTATTAGTTACACTTTTTTGAGTGTCTTTGTCATCTTCTCTTGTTTTGTACTTGAGCTTCCTTTTTTCTCTTTCTTTTTGGGGGGTGGGTGGGAGGGATTATTATCTTATACATCAATTGCATGCCTACCAATGCTCACCATTGGTGGGAACACATCCCATGGAGCTCAAATGTCGTGAGATGTTGCTTGCATACAACCAATGGACAAGATACTACTCCTTAGATAGTGTTTTGGGGGGGGGGGGGGGGGGGGGGAGGAGATTACATGGGTGCGACATACCCATTAAAGGGGGGGGGGGGGAGGAAGATTACATGGGTGCGACATACCCATTAAACTGGTCTATAATATTAGTGAAGGGTGGGAAACTTTCGCAAAGCATGTCTCTTTTGTGGTGGGGGATGGTTCTCGTATCCTTTTGTGGCATGATAAGTGGACTGGAGATGTTCCTCTTCAATTTCTTTATCCTCAACTTTTGCTGTGTTCAGCCAATAAGGAGGCCTTTATTTCGGATGTGCTAAGCCCTCCTATGGGTGATAATGGTAGAGTGTGGAGTTTAAGATTTTATAGAGAGTTAGCGGCTTCCTACTCCCTTCTTTGTTTCATCCAAACCTGAACTCCTAGGGGTGGAGGGTGTGATAGGCTTAGTTGGGATCTTAATGGAAGTGGGAATTTTGATACTTGGTCTTTTATCATAAGATTTGAAATGCAGCTCCTTCCACTTTTCCGTGGAAGGGCATTTGGAAAGTTAAAGTTCCTAAAATGGTGGCTTTTTTCATATGGACAGCAGCTCATGGTCAGATTTTAACCTTGGATAACCTTATGCTTTGTGGTCGTCTTTTAGCGAATCATTGTTGTATTTGCTGTTGTAATGCGGAATCTGTGAATCATCTATTACTTTTTTGTCTGATAGCTCGTTCTCTGTGGATGTATATGCTGCAATTGTTTGGGATCGATTGAGTCATGCTTGGTTCAGTTGTGGACTTATTATTTAGTTGGTATCATTGGCTTGGGAAGCATAGTTCTGATATTTGGAATTTGGTCCCAGACTGTTTAATGTGGACTATTTGGTCTGAACGGAATCGGCGGTCTTTTGAAGATGAGGGGAAAACTATGGTTTAGTTATTAGAGTCTTGCCAGCGAACCGTCTTTGATTGGTCTCGATGTTGGGATTTCTCGGATTGTTCTACCCCTATGGGTTTTCTTTCGTCTATCAGAATAGATTAGGGTTGCTTAAGCCTTTTGCTTCCTTTTTCCTTAGTTCACTACCGTGAACTCTTTGTATTTTTCTTGCTTTTCTCTTATTAATATTATTCTCTTCTTACTTATCAAAAAGAAAGGTTCTTCAAATTTACTGAGTCCTGAAATTTGCAAATTGCATGGAAAAATTGCTTATTGTATTTTCTTCATGTATGCTCATGTTGCGTTCATGGTGGAATTTGATTGATTTTGCTCTGTTCCTTTTCTAAGAAACTAATCAGTGCCAGTCATTGTCCCCCAATGTTTCCCACGACAATTATAATAAATAGAATGCTGAAGCTTTGAATGTCAGTATTTTGAAGTCTGAAACATATTTGTGGACCTGGTTTGGGGGGGGGGGGGGAGGGGGGGAAGTAAGTTTACATGTGCGACATACCCATTAAACTGGTCTATAATAAAATTACTTAACTAAGTTCTTCAAATTTACTGAGTCCTAAAATTTGCAAATTGCATGGAAAAATTGCTTATTGTATTTTCTTCATGTATGCTCATGTTGCGTTCATGGTGGAATTTGATTGATTTTGCTCTGTTCCTTTTCTAAGAAACTAATCAGTGCTAGTCATTGTCCCCCAATGCTCCCCACGACAATTATAATAAATAGAATGCTGAAGTTTTGAATGACAGTATTTTGAAGTCTGAAACATATTTGTGGACCTGGGTTTTCTAGCCCTAGGGTGCAATCATAGTCAACAGACATACATTATATCAATGACTAATCATGAAGATGTATGAAAGGAACACTTACATCTAAAATTTTCAGAAACTATAGAGAGGCATCTCCATTTTTTTTGGATCGGTAATAAAAACTTTATTGATAAGAAAAGTACAATGAGTTTACAATACTCACAGCTAAAAAAAGGGATACAAATAGATCAAAGGGAAAAGCTAATAGAATTAAGGAAATCAAGCAAAGAAGTACAATGTGTAAAAGCCTAAATACGAGACCACTAAAACAAAATCCTAGATAGTAAAGAGTTCAACATGTCCGTAGTTCTTTTAGTGTCCTCAAATGTTCAGGCATTGCATTCCTTCCAAGTTAACCAAATAAGACACGCCAGTACCATATTCCAAACATTGGAAGAATGAATGCCCAACCAATTCCACCATGTAGAAGTTAGAGAGACTACTATCTTTGGCATCACCCACTAAACCCCAAACAAGGAGAAGACTTCACTCCACAAGATATGGACAAACTTGCAATGTAGTAATAAATGATCCATGGTTTCCTCCTCACACCGACATAGACAACACCAATTAACAAGAGTCAAGTTCTTCTTAACAAGGTTATCTATTGTGAGAATCCCACCCCTAGTAGTTGTTCATAAGGGAAAAGAAACCCTTCTAGGAACCTTAATACTCCAAATGCATTGCCAAGGGAAAAAAACTGACGGAGTTTTTAATAATGATTTATAAAAAGAATGCACATCAAAGACACCACTACGATTCAATTGCCAAACCATGGTATCATCACCCCCCATAGGTATTTTGGATGAGATATGCGCAAAGAAAGCACAAAACCTTGCCGTCTCTATCCTGAAACTCACAGTGGAAGAGTAAGTTCCAGCTTCTATCGCCCTCCATCAGGTGCAATGTCAACCATATTAGAAATCCTAGCTTCTTTATCCATAGCACAAGCAAACAATTTTGGATATAATTCTTTCAAAGAAGTAGGACTACTCTAAGGATCATGCCAGAACCGAATATGAAAACCCTCTCCTGCTGCATACAACACACGACCAAAGAAACTCTCTACCCCTTTCCTAATGTTCTTCCACATCCCACAGCCATGCGTTCCTCCAACAGCTCTAGCATACCAGCCACCACCACCTTCCCCATATTTGGAGGCTATGACTTGATGCCATAAGTGTGTGACCTCCTTCCCAAAGCGCCAAAACCATTTCCCTAGTAAGCTTGGTTAAACAAACCAATCCTCCGGATCCCTAAACCACCTGCCTCCATCAGCCACACAACCTTTTCCCAAGCAACAAGTGAATATTAAATACATCAGTAGATTTCCCCCATAGGAAATTCCTCTGAATCCTCTCTAATTTGTCCGCCACATGTTGTGAAATAGTAAACAAAGATAAATAATAAGTGGGAAGGCTTGATAAAGTACTCTTCAATAAAGTAAGTCTACCCCTAGAAGCATCACAAAAAAGAATAGTATTATTAGCAAACAAAAGATGAGAAATGTGGAAACCTCCTCCTCCCACAATGGGGCTTGCTTGGAAACTGCTAAGAAAGCCTCCATCTTTTGTCTTCTTCAACAACCTACTCAACACCCCCATCACCAACAAGAACAAGAGTGGAGATAAGGGATCTCGTTGACGAAGACCACGAGAACTACCAAAGAAACTATCTGGAAACCCATTGATAAGTACTGAAAAGCGAATTGTAGAAATACACGCCTTCATCCATCGACCCCACTTCTCCCCAAAACCTTTCTCCATATGATAAAACAAAGCACTCCAGTTCACATGATCATAAGCTTTCTCAATATCCAATTTAACAATCACACCAAGAGTTCCACTCTTCAATCTATTGTCCAGGCATTCGTTTGCAATAAGAACAGAATCAAGAATCTGTCTTCCCCCAACAAAGGAGTTTTGGGAGTTGGAAATTAGTTTATCCAATCCACATCAAAGTCTATGTGCCGACACCCTTGACAAAAGCTTGCACAAGCTACCCACAAGGCTAATAAGGCGGAAGTCTCTAATATTAACCGTGTTAGTCTTCTTAGGTATCAAACACAAAAAGGTGGCATTGAGAGATTTCTCAAAGATACATTCTTTATGGAAGTCTGCAAAGATAGCCAAAATATCCCTCTCAAGCACACAGCAACATTTTTGGAAGAAGGCCATGGTAAAGCCAGTAGGACTAGGAGCCTTATCACCCTCAGCTTCCCAAAGAGCTGCAATGATCACCTCCTTCTCAAACTCCCTTTCTAGGGAAAGCCAATCGGTTTCATCCAAATTTGCAAACTCTAGGCCAACAACAGTGGGCCTCCAAGATTCCGACTTCTAATATAAAGACTCATAAAAAACCACCACTTGATCTTATATCTCTAACTCCGCCTCATACAAATTACCATCAACCTCCGCACCCCTCATAGTATTAGCTCTTCTATGAGAATTGGCAAGCCTATGAAAAAATCTAGTATTATTATCCCCTTCTTTTAAAAACAGAGCCTTCAATTTCTACCTCCAAGAAATCTCTTCCAATCAGTTCTTGTTTTATCTGCCAGAGACAAATATTGCACCCCATCTCTCAAATCAAGATCCAAGAGTTCAGACAACAAACATTTTTTCATAAAAGACACATCCCCAAAAACATGTTTATTCCAATGCTTCAAATCTCCCTTAAGAGCCTTGAACTTCACATGTGATAACAGATATTTGATTTTATATTTAAAAAAAGGATTCAGAGTCTCTTCTCTTTTTAATTTATTAGGAAAATACACAGCTCCTGCACCTCCACCTGCACCAGATGGTTAGTCTTTTGGATCAATGGCTGTAGTAACAAAATGAGTACTACATCATCTTGCACTTTTCAAGAAGATCTTTGATGCTAACATTAAAGATTTTCAGAAGTACATTCCCACTACAATGGTCCAGAGTTACCGAACTCTTATGGCATTATTGTTATGCCTGGTAGCTAGACATGGGTAAGCAGTTCTAGATAATAAAGTTTGACTGTTTTGAGTCTTCTGACCGTGTTAAGTTGTGGGAGAACCATGCTGTTTTGCTTTGGAAACTGAGACATTGCATTTTGGCTGACTTATCTTACCTTTCTGTATAATTTTTCAACAAAATATTTTTAAGTGAGCTTATAACCAACAGCCATTCTGAGCTACCTACTTATTTCATTTGTCTGTATAATATTCCAGCATTAGATAATAAAGTGTGATTGTTTTGAGTCTTCTGACCATGTTAAGTTGTGGGAGGAACATGCTGTTTTGATTTGGAAACTGAGACATTGCATTTTGGCTGACTTATCTTACCTTGCTGTATAGTTTTTCAACAAAATAGTTTTAAGTGAGCTAATAACCAACAGCCATTCTGAGCTACCTACTTATTTCACTTGTCTGTATAATATTCCAGCATTAGTTTAGTAAAGCTTGTAACCAAAAGCCATTCTGGACCACCTTTTTATTTTATTATTATGATTCTCATAGAAAGTACTTAAAATTTCTGTTTTTCTCAATTATATTGCTCTGATAACATGATATAAAATAGGGAACTCTATTAATTTGATTATTATGTACAACTTAAGTTGATTTGATTATCTATATGTACCATTTTTTTCTTAATTTTATTTACTTATGTTATATGACCTGCCATTGTTGTTATGTCATATGTGCACCTATAATTAATGATTGATCTTTCTCAAAACCTTATCTTTTCTTGAGTTTGACACCCTCTTTTCTTCAATTGTGTTTACTGCCTGACATCTTTATTTAAACGCTAGTCCTTTTAACTCACATGCATTAGAGTGATTCCTGGTTTAGTTTGTTGAGAGCTTGTACCTAATATGATCCCTTGAGTAACTAATTTTCCATTTCAGGCCGAGCATGGTCCTGATAGTCAGGTTGTTCTTGTAATCTCTGGGGATGGTGTGGATTTGAAAGGTATAGAGGAGGAAATCAGCAAGCAGTGCCAAAGCCTTCCAAGGGGAGACATTGCTTTAAAAGCATTGAGCCACAGTTACAGTGTGTTTGCTCGTGATATGGTTGAGGTTAGTCCTATCATGACTGGATTTTCAAGCTTCTATCATGCCATTTTATGTGTGTCATTGGGGTTTTACTGTTTTGTCATGCATATAATGTTAATCTATCTTTGAAGTTTTCAGCAATTGAGATTATCTGTTGAATAAATTAATTAATAGTGTGTCATTTCCTTCGAAGAGCATATAGAGAGTTAAGGTTCCCCTTCATGTTGCCTATTTTACATGGACTAGCTTCCTTGGGTAAGATTCTCACTATTGATAACCTGCGCAGCCGGAGGGTCTGTGCGGTTGAATGGTGTTACATGTCTGGGGAGAAGACTGATCACTTGTTCCTCCATTGTCTGCATTCGGTGGGTTATGCCTTAGAGGATCATTGATGTGTTGGTATGTTGGAAAGGGAGTTATGTTAGATGGGGTAATGGCACTGTTTGGTGTGCAGTTCCTTTGTGTCTGTTGTGGATGGTTTGGAAGGAACGGAATTGTTGAGCATTCGAGGGTTTGGAGAGACCTTCTATGGAGCTGAAATTAGTTTTTTCTGTATGTTTTATGAGTGGATGGCTGTGTTATACACCCTTTCAGCTCCTTTGCCTACTTTCATTGATAGTTGTACTTTTTTCTTGATTATTTTGTTCTCTTAGTATATTTCTTGTATACTGAAAATTCTCAATTAAAAAAAAAAAAAATTAAGAGAGAGAGAGAGAGAGAGTTTACGACCTTCTACTTGTGAATTCTGATCTTTTACATCCCTTTGGATCATATATACAAAAGTTATACTTATGAAATGTTGTGAAAATGAAAAGTTTTTACTAGTATCACTTTTTTATCATTATTGATATATATGCACAATGGCTTGTGTGTATCAAAATTGGGTTAAACTTGTTGCACACAAGTTGTTTTACACAGTTGTACACACATTCAGTTGCCTTTTGGGTTGTGTAAAACTGAGTAAAACAACTTGTGTGTAATAAACACCGCTCATCAAAATTTATTTACTTGTATAATTTTTGAAATGTAGATTTGATTGTTTGGGATGACAACATTATTGGTCTTTGCAGGCAGTCTCTTTTTCAAACTTATATGCACCTGAGCATCTGATCATTAATGTGAAGGATGCAGAAAAGTGGGAGAGTTTCATTGAGAATGCAGGTGAACTGTTGGAATTTTGATGTCATAGTTGTTATTACTCTAGTTTTCCATCCTATGAAGCATGGGTGCGTTTCGAGATTCGGATGCGGGTGCGGCAGGGTGCGGTGATTAAAAAATTATTAAAAATATTTTTATTTATATTATTTTTATTTTTAATATATTGCTAAGCATACTTTTTCACATTATATAAACATATACCAAATTTAAGAGCAATAGTAGATAATAACTACAACATGATGTTCATAAATTAAATACAACCCACAATAACTATATAAATTAATAATAAATCAAACCCAAGTCACAACATTACAGCTTATATAAAAAATTAATAATAACTATTAACTTTTAACATTATAGTTCACAGATTCATAATAACTATATAATTTAATAATAACTATTAACATCACAACATCATAGTTCACAGTTAAAAAAATTAGATCACAACATCGCAGTTTTGAGTTCACAACATCACAACATCATAGTTCAGACTAAAAAAATCAGATCAGCTTGAGTTTGATACCTGAGTTGAGACTCTCGAGAGTGGGTTGAGCTTGAGAGTTGAGAGTTGAGTTGAGCTGTGATGAGTGGGTCGGTGAGGTTTGAGTGGCTGAGTTGAGACTTGAGTTTGAGTGAGTAGGTCGATTAGGTTTGAGTGAGTGGTTGAGTTTCTCACACTCATAGGGGAGACAGAGAGCAGCGACAGAGTGGTGAGAGGTAGAGAGCACATAAGAGAGGCGTGAGAGAGAGCTGAATGAGTTAGGGACTTAGGGTTTGTTATATTAAGTTGAAATGGTGCATTTCGCACCTTTTTTTTTTTTTTTTTTTGGCCTGAGAATTGGAGAACACAAAGTTTCGGCGATTTCACCCGATATAGATCGATACGGCCCGAATCTGCACGATTTAGCCCAAGTCGGCATTGCGTCGGCGCGCGTCGTGGAATGAAAAAAAAAAAAAAAAAAGGGAACGCGGCACTGACACATAGGCAGCGGCGTCCCTCTCGCGACGCTGTGTCAGGCCGCGTCTGACGTGGGTGCGGCGGCCGTTTTGCCGCATCCATGCATCCTAGTTTCCATCTATACAAATGTACAGGCCCCTTTGATGCCCGTTATTACCCAATGCTGGTCCCACCTAAGTGAAGTCCTAAGAGGTGGCTTTTATGCAGTCCTGTCCTGCATGTTTATTCACCAGTCTTTTAAGATGTGAACATTGCACTTGTGCTTGGTGGCCTGAGACTTTACCATCACATTGGGCAATGGCCCTTAGATGTGATGCCCTTGTGGCTCTCATTTTATTTTGCAGTGCATTTCAGGTTCTTGTGATCTAGGTTGCATTGACATGCCATTTTTGGCGACATACCGGTGTCGGACACGAATACCGGCACGACTCATCGGACTCTGGTGCCCCAGCGGTGTCTTTTTTTTTTTTTTTTTTTTTTTTTTTTTTTTTTTCCGACACGATAGACACGCCAGCAGTGAAAAAAAAAAAAAAAAACAGAAAATCACAAATTTTGGCAATCACCGGTGAAAGTTGAAACCCATAGACAGTCACCGATGTTAGATCGGGCCGATTGGCGAGTCGACGAGCTCCATAGACAGTCGCTGTCGACGTCGTGCCTTCTGTCCCTTCCGATCTCTCTCTCTCTCTCTCTCTCTCTCTCTCGGCGTGGACAGGTCTGAGTCCGACCTCTTCTCCTTTCTCCCTCTGTTTTTTTTTTGTTTTTTTCTTTCTTTCAGATAACGCTTGTTTTATAACGCATATATATTTAGTGACTTTTTTGGGCTAAGTCACTGTTAGCCCCAAAAAGACAGTGACTTAGCCCATATTAGCCCATGATATAAAAAGATAGTGACTTAGTAGTGTACTGTTAGTGACTTAGCCCATATTAGTGACTTAGCAAAATTATGTCATTTAAGTTATAACTCGTTTTTTTTTTAATCTCTCTCTCACTACATATATATATATATATATTAATTTTTTTTAATCCCGAAAGTTTAAAGCTTGTTTTCCTTTTATATTTTTAGTTTGGTGTTGAATGTAGACTATTTAAACTTTTGGTTTGTACTTTAAACATTTTATGTGCATTATTGTACTACTTTAGGTGTTAGTTTACTTATTTGTAGTTCTTACACAATTTAAATTCTAGATATAAATATATTTTATGTCCAAAAATATTAAAAAATATGCCTAAATATAAAATTTAATTTAGTATTTAATTGCCGTGTCCACACCGTGTCGTGTCCTTGGTTTTTTAAAATTGCCATATCACCGTGTCCGTGTCCGTGCATCATAGCTTGTGATAAGTATTTCCCAACCATTAAAAGTTAACATATGCACAATTAAATTGTTGCCCTTGCGTTTTCATTTTCATCACAATAGTTTAAACACAATTTTCTTCTTGAAAATTCTAATTATAGCATAGGACTATCAACAGATCCTTCGGAAAATAGTAACTAGGTTATAGAAGATCCAAGTTATAGTGGAGATTGTCAGCTCTATTCTTACATTTTTAGGTCTCAAAGAATTAATCCTTGTTCTATTACCTATGCAGGCTCGGTATTTTTAGGGCAGTGGACACCAGAGAGTGTGGGAGATTATGCAAGCGGGACGAACCATGTCCTTCCAACCTATGGGTATGCTAGAATGTATGGTGGGCTGTCTTTGGACTCCTTCCTTAAGTATATGACTGTACAATCTTTAACCGAAGAAGGTCTGAGAAATCTTGGCCCATATGTGGCAACAATGGCGGAAGTTGAGGGACTGGATGCCCACAAGAGAGCTGTAACTCTTAGGCTTCAGGATATTGAAGCTAGGCAGGTTTCTGGTATGAGATGATGTACCAGCTGCAAACTCATTCTCATCGTGTGGCCTTTATGGGCTCTGGGGTAGGGTAGCATTGGTTCTTAAAAATATCTTGATTTTTTTTTTTTTTTTTGCTGACTAAAAATATCTTGTTTATGCCATATGTAATTTAATCAGATATGTAGACATCTTTGCATTTTTGCTGATCTATGTATTTTGATGAAATATCTGTACTCATTTATTTTGGAATAATTTTTTTTCGTAGTGACAATTTTACTTATTTTTGTCAAATCCTTATATTGTTATTATTTTCTGATTAAAGTACAGTTGGAACGATTTTATGAAAATTAGAGGTGCAGACAAACTAAAAGATACCCTTGGGAAAGCATAGAAGCCCAAAATATGGGTCTGAAGGCACGATAAGAACGTAATTTTTACCCAAAAAAAATCCAACCAAGGTGTGATGCCGCTCCAAACAACCCTTAGCTATGACACTCTTGGAGATGGTATATGGTGTACTTGGCATGTATAATTATAATCATCTTTTCACATAGGAGTAGATCCCACAAACATGACTCATCCTTAAGTAACAGGTTGGTTACAATGCTTAATACACAATTGGTTTTCTTCATGCCTCGAGACATGAATAAAACATCTTTTAAAATGCGAGTACTTTTTCAAAAATACTTTTTTTGTGAAAATGTTCGTGTTCTTAAAATTGTGCTGAAAAATGTATATTTTCTTTTTTGATAGGCCGAAAAATGTGATGAAATCAAAAAATTACCAGTAAGTCACATGGTCTTCACAAGCTTGAGATAATACCTGCACAACAAAAAGAAAAGACTTAATAAAGAGCACTGGTGTGGTGTCGGCCAAAAACCCTTCGAAAGTCAAGTTAGAACTTTTCGCAACCCTAGAGTGTCAAAGTTGAGTTAATTGTGCGTACCTTGATTTGTGAGGGTTCATGGGTTTTTATAGTAGAGTCGGCCTTCGTTTCTTGCGCATCAAGATGTTTCCTTCTAAGGGAGATCTTCCTTAATGCACGTGTATTACGGAATCCTTTTGTAACTTAGAATTCTTCTTGTAATGGGGTTCCTTGCGATTAATGTGAGACGCAAGTTAATTTCATTTATGAATCCTTGGAGCCAAAGCAAGACAGATGACTGCCATGTGTCACTTACAACCGTCCATTGCGCGTTCGTGCACCTTGGATCCGTCGGCTTCCAGCTTGCCACCATCATATCGTCACTTTTAGTTAAATGAAACCGTCACCTTCATTTTTCTCCTCTTCAAAATGTATTTTGATAGTTGGTACGCATGAAAAATAGTAATGTTTTTTTTGTAATCCCAAAGTCATTTATAACCTCTTTCTCAAAAAAAGAGTCATATATAACTTAGAACTTTTGTTTGCTCTATGTGTATACATACACACACACACACACACACACACACACACACAAAAGAGGCATCTTATATTCCACAGGAGTTGGGAGTTAAAAGAAATTTAGAAACAATGTTGACTTCTACTCTTAAATGCTGGGGGGAATCTTGCCCGGAGCGTTAGTAGAAAGGTAATATACAAACAAATTTGAAACCAAACCTGTCGTTACCGATTAATTGTTCACCATCTCATGCAAGCAAATTGAGTCCAATAACTCACAATCAACCACATTCAGCTGTCATTGTAGCTTTATGGTGAATTTATCAAGTAAACTAAATCCCAAGGAAAATCTCCTTGATACTGAATCTATTGGCGTAGGCTTTTGACTGGGCAAATCCGAGCCTTTGAACTGTGAAATAGCGTTGGGTTTTCAAAAGGTAGTTCAATGGGAGTTGCATTAACGTAAAACAAGTATTATACCCTTATTTTTTGCCGTCCATATTGTCAACTCTTCCAGAGTAGAAGGTTCATCATACAATTTTTTTGAGATGAAAAGTATCTTCATTCACATGTTCCAAACGTCATGGTTCTCATGATTAAAGATGGGAAATGAGGTTTTGAACATAAGCAAAAGTGCACTCACTATTGACTGTAGCTATTTTGAAGGTTTATGTAAGGAAAGGATTCAAACTCCTCCTTCATATAAACAGAAGCCACAAAAACCTATGGCTCACCGGCAAGTTTATATACTTATGATGTTGGAAAAACTAGTTTTGCATCTCATATAAAACCCACAACGGAAGAAACACAAGGTACTACTTCTTTCATGAGAGATAACATGTAACCTTGAATTTTAGAACAAAGAAAAGAAAGCGTACCTTGACGCAATGAAATTCAAAAACAAAAACTTGAGAATACTTTCAATCTTCATCTCAATTTCACATGGTGCCCAAGATGAATGGTCTCTTAATCAATTCTTGTGTACATTGATTTTTCTTTGGAAGAATGTATTTCCAAGATTCTGTAGAGAAAAACTGTTTTCTCTTTCTTTTAATCATACATACATTTTAACTGCCTTGACAGTTACTTTATTAATAACTCTTATTAAATAAAAACTGATTATCTAATAGGATTAGCCTTTTGGCTAGCCCAATTGGGCTTAAGTGTGTGGCTTGAGATGGGACCAAGTGGACTAATAAGACTTTAGCTCCAATGGGCCTCAGACTTATTTGTTAACTTTTGACAAGCCTAAAGTTACCATTAATTATATAACCACTATGGAAATATAATTGCACTCTAGGCCTTATTAATAAATTATATCCCAAGACTCTAATATGAAATCATTTAACCCCTCCATGAAATATTCATAGTGAACAAAATCATAATAAATTGTCACTTTGTAAACAACTATTTTATTCCTTGAGTACTTGGTTTAATTTTTTAGTTATTCATATTTATGAAATCTAATTTCAATAAATATTAACTTTAGTAACTCTTTACTAAAGTAGCTAGCCCTGAATAACCAGTTCCCATTAAACTTATCTCAATGAGATATTTTGTGTCTCTATTGAAAGAGATTATGAATTCCATCTTGAAAATATGTGTTCCCTCAACATTACGTGTGGTTATCCAATATATTGAGGTTTTGACTGTTAAACTAGATTTCACTTCTGATATATTAAAGTAACCTACATTTTATGATCGGGTTCACTATCCTCTCATGATTGAGAGTTTATGAAATTAGAAGTCGTGAGATTAATTATTTAGTTGACAATTGTTAATTGAATAATTAATTTCATAGCGGTCCAGTTCAATATGTCTTACACACTTAAGATATATCAACACATCAACTAGAAGTCTCCATTTCTATGATTAAGACAAACCATCTTAATTGATGTGTTATAATTTTTGCGGATGAAATGCCCAATTTCATCACTGACTACGAACTATATTTTGAGTTATGATTTATATGTTCTATAACTAAATCATATAAATCACATACAATGCATCTCAAGGACTATGATAATGTCCAATTAGTTCATTTACAAATAGTCTCATATAATTAAACAATTTAATTATTTATAATATGTCAATAAATTGGATTTTAAGGCACAAACCCTAACATATGATTGGTATATTGAAGTGGGTCTTGAACCCCTAACCTCATCTTTTCATTCTATTATTATAGGAGGAAGAAGTGCCGGTTGAGCTATAGCTTATTAACAGTTATCATAGAAATCATTCTTGTATTTAATGATGATAACTATTTTTTTATAAAATTTTTAAGCATTGATATTAACATGTTATCTCTCAGGTTCTCTAGAGGTGACAACATGAACTGCATCAACTAAAATCATTGAGTGATGAGCTGAGCAAAGTAGCATGGTACAGAATAATTCATGCTAATACTTGGAAAGGACAACTATTACAAAGCTAATGAACATAAAAGCATAAAGAAATGAGAAATGATATGTCCACAATATTTTCATAACATTTTTATAACAAATCTTAAGTGGCAGGTTATTATTAGTGTTAAGTTCAAATTTGAACCGATAACAACTAACTACCAATGATTTGTTGTGAAAATATTGTGAACGTAGTATCTCTCTAAAGAAATTAATTGTGGATAGCCCTATATTTATCTCAATGAACTTTATTTTAAAATTCCACGTCCTAATCAATTTTGATACTTTAAAGAATTTTAGGACTAGTTAATTAATGAGTCTTTGAATATGGCATTGTGAATTGTTCTTTAAATTCCTACTTTGACTAGATGTGTAAATACATAAAAAAGGGCAACTCCTAATTCTTTAAGAGAGTCACACACGCTGTGGCCCTTTGCAAATGTGTGCATACAGTTTGTTGATAGTGGAGACGAGTATGCAGTTGAATGTCTCATTCTACTTCATTAATAAGAAACTCTTAAGGAAAAAAAAAAAAAATCTAAGAACGAAGACAAAAAGAATAGATATGAATTGACATCCATAAAAAGCTGCAACAATAATTCTCACTTTCTTTCTCTCCCTATAATATGCTCAACAAATTCATTAGACCAGTAGTACTTGATTAATCAAGGATCTGATTAAACAAACAAAAAACTATTGTTTTACTTCTTTGAATTGCCAACTTGAAGTTGAAGTAGCTAGAAGGACTAACTGAGAGATGGACTAATTAAAGAAATACCATTCAGTTAAATGTAATTTCACAAGTGCTAGAAAGCCTTGGGAACTTCAGTATTTTCTTAAGAACACGAACCATGACTACTGAAGTTTGAGGATCGGAAGAGAGTGACACTTTCTTTAAGACTCTTGCCCACTTTAGGATATGTCTAACGAGTTTCAGATTATCCTTTGACCCCCTAAATCCTTCAAATTGATAAGTTGTAAGATGTGATGTTAGACATATAGGAACATATCTTATCAAAGAGTTGGATCACATGCCCCGTGGGACGAATATAGCTAGACACATAGTTCAAGTAAACCAAATTATGAAGCATGGGATGATCACAGTCAGATGCATTGCTAAGGGTCTGCAATGCATAGGTCAACATTTTATGTAATTGGTTAATCTTTTGATAAAATGCACTTTACTTATATTTGAGTAGATATAGAATGTGCTTATTGCTTTAAGAAACAATGTTTCAAGTTTAAGTGTTAAAGTCACGTAAGTCTGTCCAAGAAACAAGTGAAGAATTGCTGATTCATTAAAGCTCAACAGCTCTCGACACCTCTTGATAGCTGTCGATAGCTCTCAACAAGTGAAAAAGTACTGATTCATTAAAGCTCAACAGCTCTCGACACCTTTTGATAGCTCTCGACAGCTAGTATTTTTATGTAATTGGCATATCCTTTGATAAAACGCACTTTACTTGTATTGGGTAAATTTAAATAGGTTCAAGATAATCATTACAAGGGGTTAAGTTGAAGATATGAAGATTACTCAAGAATTGTACAAGGAAAGTGCAATCAAAACTTAATCTGTCGAGATTCATTAAAGCTCGACACGTGTCTCGATCTATCGAGCTTACGGGATTTAGACTATAGCCAGCAACGTTTTTACTCTAAAATGCTATTTGTTTATGGTTTTGTATAATCCTTCTTAAATTAGGAAAGCCCAAGGTTTGTGTAAACTTATTTGGAATAGGAGAGCCCATTAAACTCATATTTAAAGGAGGTGGAAAAAGAAAAACATAACTATAGAAAACCTCATAAGGTTTTCTTTTTGAAACCCTAGCCTCCTCTTACAGAAGAAAGAGTTCTTGCTGTGTTTCTTGTACGCCTTTGGGTTCTGTAACTAAGCAAAGTCTCTTGCACCAACATTGAAGATCTTATTGGTGTTTCTATGTGAAGCTACTGCAAATAAGTTACAAAAATCAAAGAGTTGCTATGGAGTTAGTCACGTACTTGAATTCGTGCAAAGGGGGTAAGCCGTTTACTGGGATCCGCACATTGATTGGTTAGTCACATACTGAGAGCCATGCATTAAAAGGAGAGATTGTCACTATAGAACAAGTCCAATTAGGTATTGGGGTAAGGGTTCAACTGTAGGTTGGTATAAGGTACTAGGATTCTTTTACTTGTAACCGCTTGTTTTGAAAATAGTAAATTCTCGGGAGTGGTGACCTTAAATTCACTCGGTGGGGTTTTGCCTCGGTGGTTTTTTTCATTCGTAAAAAAATCACCCGTGTCAAATTTAATTTCCGCTGCATTTAGTTATTTGGTGATTTGTTTGTATTACCACGCATTTTGCATGTTAATTGGATTAATTAATTAACTTGGCTAATTTATCACAAGGGATCAATATATTGTTGGTCTATCAGATTTGACATTGCAGATTCCTCTCACGAAGGCCCATAACATATTTTTATAATCTCTACGATCCTCAATATAAATACATAGCACTGCTTCAGCTACGTTTGACAAATTTTCCTACAGTGCATTTTCACTTAGATCACCATTGAAATTAAGGTACTCGACAGCTGGGGCATTTACGTGAAGTTGATAGAAATCGAATGGGAGACGTAAATGTAATTTTTTCAGTGTAGGTACAGTGATATTAAAATTGCATCCATGTTCCCCATCATATGGTTCTACAAACAAATCTTGGAGGGCAGGGCAGCAGCTAAGGGGTGCATAAGGTTTGCATACTCGACTCCTTGAAGATGCATAATCTTAAGACTCGGGCAGCTGAGGGATGAAGGAGGAGGATTAAGAAGAATATAGCCACCTAATTTTAGAACCATTAAAACTTTACTAGTATAAATATTAAGGAGAGAAAAAGGCAAGTTGAAAGGTTTGTCAGGGCTGAGATTATAACGACTTCTTTGAGTGTGAGAAAGGAAAGGATAGACTCTGGTAGCTTGCTTATCTTGTCATCGAACACTGTTGGCTCAGAGTGTTGTTTCTGGTGTTTTAAGGTTAATTTGACCGAGCAAGCCATTCATTCAGCTTTTTTTTTTGGTTGAGAAAGAGAGAGGGGCACAACACAAGCAATGGATATGGAGTACTGAGTACCAAACCCAAATGAGTTTATCTTACATTGCAATTTCAAGAGGGAAGTAAAGCAAAGTACGATAATCATTAAACTTAAAGAAAGAAGGCAGATAATTAAATGTTTCATTACTCCATCAACCATTGTACCTTTGACCTTTCCATCGCAGTAGTAGTCAAGTCACATTCATCTTCTTTCATTGTACATTTCTCCAACCCTCAAATGGACAAAGAACGAAAGGATGGATGGGTGAGACTGAGGATAACTCTGTTGAAGAAAGCAGACGTAGGAGTAGGAGTTAAGAGCATTCTCGTCAAACATGTCAAAAAATGCAGCATTTAACATCTCAAAACACTATTTTATCAATTTTAACACTTCACTTTATAATATACTGTACGTCAAAGGTTTTATATTTTTTACCACTTCATTAAAATATTATTTACTATTTATAATTCATTTTTATTCTATTTTTCTCTCTTTCTCTGTGGAACACCCTTTCCAAATAACAATAATATTCTAACAATTTCGTTAGTTGCCCAGATTTGAAAGAATGTGTGAAACTAGCATCTCGAGTTTTTAAAACTTGAGATTTAATTAGAACTCGAGCTTCTAAAGCTCGAGTTCAGTGTTGTTGTGATACCCTTAGCTGGACAAAATTGCCACGTGGAGCCACGTAGAAATCGAGTTTATAAGACTCGAAATCTTCAGTATAACACCAAATCCACAGCATTTTCAAACGGCTCATTAGAAAATCCTCAAAGTTCAAACTCACTCACTCGAACACCCTTTCGCATCGCCCTCTCAAACTCACTCTCAAATTCACTCACTCACTCACTCATTCACTCTCAAACAATCGTAGCCCAGTGTTGAAGCAAAATCGTAGCCCACTGTCATGAAGGTAGTCACTCTCAAACAATCGTAGCCTAGTGTTGAAGCAAAATCGTAGCCCACTGTCACGAAGGTAGTCACTCTCAAGCAATCGTAGCCCATTGTCAACGCCATTCGTAGCCCACCGTGCTGAAGGTACTCTCTCTTTCTTCTCAATACTTTGTCGTTTTTGCTTCTTAGATTCCTCTGTCTCTGTTTCTCCAATTTTAGATTTTGAAATTTCATGATGTGTGACCAAGGTTTTTTCGTTTTTCAATTTCTAATCTTTTTGGGTTTTTTTTTTTTTTTTGGTGTGTTTTTGTTGTTGGTGTTCTGAGAATATGGTTATGTTTTGGCAATGACATTAGTTTTTATGTGATTGTTAGAATTGAAAAACTAGGAAAGCAGAAACTTAGAATTGAATGTCTAAGTGTGTTAAGAATGGTTTTTAGAATATTATTGCAAAACCTATTGTTAGAAAATAGAATAATTCTGAGAATGATTCTTTTGTTTATCCTCTCCATTTCATACCATTGATCTAGTGTAGATGTCAAAGTCATGCACTAATTGTCCAACTTATAAAATGTTCTATTAATAGTTTGGGGTTGGCTCATTGCATGGTAAAAATTTGTTTAAAAGACAGAATCTCCCCACTTACATTAGAATAGGTATCAACTTTCACATCCACTGTAGTCTTCTCACTCTTGTACAAGGTATTTATGTCACCAACAAATATTTGATCCCTCTTCAAACCTGTAGCTGTTAGTCCCTGCGATAAAAAAAAATTAAGCATATGGGTACATTAGACAACATCATAAGCAAGAGGAAGGAAGATTAAACTTTATTTTATTAGCATAAAAACAAATTCTGCATTAAGGGTTTACTGCATACATAGAACATGCCTTGGATGAAGATCTAAACATCCACCTAGTTCTTAAAAGGAAAGGAGGTGCCATTTGAGCTAGAGCTCATTGGCTTTCTGTATTTCTAATATAGGAAATGGAGGAATATTTCTAATTACATTTTCCCCATTTCCTTCCATACCACTTAGTTCAAAGTTGCTTTAGAAAGAAATGCATGTGCAGAATACAGAGGTGCCAAAATTATGGCCAACATTGTTTGAGGGAGAAAAAAGAAGAAGAAGGAACATGTAGAGAGAAAAAGAAAAATGACAACAACAAAGAAATGAAAACAAAAGACAAACAGTCAGAAGAGACCAATACTTGTAGCAATGAAGGCCGTTGACAAGACAAATACTAATTTGAACTTCATTTTTTAGAAATGAATTTGCTTTACTAATCAGAGCTTAGCAGATAAAAATGCATATACATTGACTGGAGTACATAAATCCTTTTGGATTGTAAGTAACTAATGCACCAGTGGGTTTTGAAACCATGACCTAACCCTCGTCCACCCACTCGTATGGGAGGAAGAACAACCATTTGTGGCAGAGCTCATTGACATACACAAATTCTTCCCTTTGAGGAAACCAGAATCCTGACTTGCATCCTCTAGTCATGTGAGAACTTCCAAATTGAAAAACAATTTATCCAAACATTTCAACACTGCTTAATCATGTTAACAAATGTGCTAATCATAGAAAATTAGTAGATCAATAACAAACATGGTCAGGAAAGGTACATTGGGGTAGAATTAGAAGATTAATGATCGGGAATCGAAATCGATGGACTCCATGTTTGATGCATTGTATTCCAATATACCAATTTGTGAAGGTATTGATTGTATGAGGCAGAGGTTGAATAGCAATAGTAAGTTTGATGTTTGATCATATTATGGAAATTTTTTGCTTGGAATTTTACCCCTGATGTTTAATGTAGGCAATTTGAAGGGAGAGGAACAACTGCACATTTAATGGGGTGTACGTTTCAGTTATTGGGCTGAAGTCCTTATTTTTGAGATCATTGTTCAAGTGGTTATGCACTCTTGGAACTAGTTATATGAATTCAATTGTAGATTTTACACTCTCTTTATAATGTAATTCTTTAGGAGTACTTTGACATGAGATATCTCCTCTAAAGTTTTTTATTCTTTTTATTAGTAATTACACATGCTCCCAGGAACCCATGACCTCGCCTTCCACCTTGCTCTTACAAAGGATGATGATTGCATTTGAACTAGAACCTGTAGGCCATAAGGTATCTCCTCCATATCAATTAAAGTTGTTATTATTTTTATATAAGTTATCAAAAAGAAAATTCACCTCACAATAAAGAGGAGGAACAATATGAAGTGAAGAATTTACAGATAGCTCAATATCTAGAGATACATCAGAAGCTAATTCATACTAGACTTAATTATCCCAATTGTCCACTCGTTGGCTGTCTTGGATTCATATACCTCTGAAACTGATGAACACAGATCATCATAACTGAACTATCTGTTAAAGAGATTTTGACTTGAGGATTGACACTTTATTAAAAAAATCTCCTGAGATTCATCATTTAATTTTAATTGATTTAATAGAAAACACATTACAAATAATCAATCTTAGCTGATTCCTAAGACCTACATAAAGTCAAAAGCCTATAGCACAATCATTGTATAAAAGAATCAGATATAATAGCAAATGAAAGCAGAGAGTTTCAATTTCCCCAGTAAACCAGTCAAACTGCCCTGAAGAAAAGCAAAATTATGCAAAACAAAGAATCTAAGAGCAGAAAGTAGGATCAGACACAACACCAGCCCAGACAAGCCCTACAATGACAGAGCAGACTTGTGATCAAAGTTGTAATCCCTGGTCAAGAGGTTTGCATAAAAGTGAAGATTTAAACACAACCAAAATAAGCAAGTTACAGCAAAGTTTGAATACTAAACGATAAACCATGATAGCATCTAACAATTTAAAATCATAATTGCAAAATTAGCAAGGGCTCAGACCTTTTTAGATACATCTAACTATTATACTAGTTTAGCTCAAGTATTGCAGATTTAAATATATCACTTTCCATTTAATTTCTATGCACTCAAAGGACCTTGTCCAAAGGAAATCCAATGTCAAAACATCCTAAATCTATCAATTATGTAACAATCATCAATCACTCTCCCTCTTATAAGGGCACAATGCATATGCTAGAATCAAAAACTTTATAGACAAACTCAACTATATTAATCATTTTATTTCAATGATAGATACATCACATTTGTTAGTAGATCCAATCCATGCAGATTTACTTGCATGTAGAATAACATTTCCTTGCATGTAGAATAACATTTCTTTGCCCCCACACTATTAATGATCTCACAGTAGCACTCTTTGCAGTATGGAGCCTCGGATTGATGACGAGCCACAGATCTTGTACCCTGGTCTGCTTGATGAGTCATTGTTGTTGCGACAACGATATCATTGATCAAAGGACATTTGGAATGGCGAGGTGAAATATCTAGTTCTAACAACCGCTTTAATTTTTACGTTGGCTTTGACTTTTAGTTAGCAATTTCTTTCAAAGTTGTATTTATAGTTGTAACAACCGTTATATTTTTTATCGATTTTACAAGACCTGAGCCCACTTACATGTCGTGGTCGCATTAAGGAGATGGCAAACATTCAGATGGAGGATAATCGGGTGATTGACATTATCAAGTTGCTAAGGCTAAAAGGATTGTTTAGGGCCCCTTCCAGAGAGATAGATCATTGCCTAATATCGGCCCTAGTTGAGTGATGGCGGCTGGAGACTCATACGTTCCATCTTTCACATGGTGAAATGTCAATCACCCTACAAGATGTGGAGGCCATTTTCGGACTTCCTATAAACAGTGAGGTCTTGGTTGGGCCGACTGCTATGGTGGATGGGGATTGGAGAGATCTATGAATGGAGTTGCTTGATTTTACTTCGGCGAATGACAACAAAACATTGGTGGGGCAAAGAATTCTCATCAGCCGCCTTGTTGACGCCATTGCAGCGCCACTGCCTCATGACGCAACAGAGATGCAGATACACCAGTATGCCCGGTGCTATGTTTTAGCGCTGCTAGGGGATAAGCTTTTCATGGACAAGTCAAGAGATAGGGTGCATCTGATGTTCTTGGCATTCCTACGGAACCTTCGTGATCCACCACAGTATAGTTGGGGTAGTGGTTGCTTGGTCTGGTTGTACAGAGAGTTGTGTCGGGCGAGCGAGAAAGGGGCATCGCAGATTGGTAGGGCGTGCACCTTGGTTCAGTATTAGGCATGGGCAAGGTTGCCATTCTTGTGCCCGAGGATAGAGTCCCCACCTGGATGTGATTATGGCCCATGGCCATATGCTCCACTTGCATTTAAGTAAGTATTTTCTTGATATTTAGTGTGTTATGCAATGTACTCTTCTTAGTAACTATAACATGGGTATTATCTTATGTTATTTGCTCGTAACTGTAGGTGGGTGTGGGTGCCAAGCCCGAAGAGTAGACCATCCGGCATGGCCTTGATCCACTGTCTCGAGCAATTAGTTAAAATGCAGCCGGACCGAGTAATAGTATACAAAAATTCTGTTTGGTTATGTTAATTTTCCTTAAGAATATGATTGCTTCATCCTTTAACATATCTTCTGTTTTAATTTTTGTTTTTCCCTTTATCTATGTATTTTCCTTAAGAATATTTTTGTTTCTATTGTAGATTGTGTGGCAGCCATACGAGGCAGATTTCAGCCACCTTTCTGACTTTTTTGTTGCAGGGAGGGATACGTGGAAGGCAAGGGTGCCATTTGTGTGTTTTTGCATAATAGAGACACACCACCCAAATCGTGTCCTTCGACAGTTTGGGTTGGCGCAAGAGCGGCCCGACCATGTTGTGTACGATGATAGACTGCATAGAATAGACTTGCGTGGAAAGGTGGAAAAGAATAGACTTACATGGGATATGAGATAATAACGACTTTGCCATGAACCTCCTCAGACTGGCGAGATGCCTCGCGATCATGACTATTACCGTTAGTACCGTTCGGTCACTCGAAAGTATGTCGGCCGCAACAGCACTAAATTAGATATAACGGTAATGTGTTCTAATTAGATTTTATTGCCTACTTCATTTTTTATTCAATACATGTAGGAACGTAGAATCAATTCATTTCTTTTTTCAGCAAATCTGGTTTGATCTGACTGACCTCCAATTAAAAAGACTTTCTATTACATATAGTATTCTAATAACACTTTTAGTTCTTAGTTGAGTATTTGAGTAGATTAATAAGTACTATATTGTCCATTCTACAATTGATACATAAATGTCTCAAATCTGGTTGTACTGGTTCTTTCTCGGTTTCAGATTGAAAGCCATTTAGCGCTATTGGAGATGCTTCCTATAGGCAGCCAAGCACACAACCATGTCCGGCGCGTCCTAAATGATGTGGCTGGGCTTGGTGGTGGTCCTGCAACAAATGGACAGGCAAACAATAGGCATGAGATTGAATCAGCAGCTACTGCAACCCCAAGCACAAGCGCAGCACTTGTAAGTACACCGACCCGTGGTTGGCGTGCTACTACAAGCCCAAGCACAAGCGCATCTAGGGGCCGTGGTCGGCTTGCTACAGCAAGCCCAAGCACAAGTGTAGCTAGGGGCTGTGGTCGGTTTTCAACAACCCCTCAGGTTGTAAGTAGTCTTAAGATACCTGCACCCATCCCGCATGCATCTCCCCAGCTCGAGGTCCCTCCACCCATCCTAAATGCATCTCCTCAGTCCGAGGTCCCTCCACCCATGGTAGATGCATCTCCTCAGCTCGAGGTCCCTTCACCTACCCCACCTTCGCAGCCCAGTTTTGATCTCGGTATTCATTCTCAGTTGACCCCTCCTATGCACCCCGAGACACCCTCAAACCCACCCACTAGCTCCAGTGCACCCACTTTGCCCATAGACCCACCCCGTACTGAACCCATGACAATGATCCCCACTCTTGGCCTCTACACAAAGCATCATTACCCACCTACCTGATCCTCATCTGACCCTCTAGGACCTCCGGTTGGGATTGACACTCTACAGCCAGATACTGCTGTACCAGACGAGTATCCCCCTCATCAGCCCTCACCCCCACAAGGTAGACTGCAACGTGCTAGAAGAGAACCCACTTATGGGATAGGTGGACACAAAATAGGACACAAAGGTAGCTCTATGGTACGATAACATTAATTACGATGTCTAGGCCTATTTTGCAGTTCACTTTTTCTTATCATTACATCGAATATTGATTGTATGTATCTAATGTCTTTGCAGCATGATGATGAGCCTAAGGATGATGCCCCGCAACCTCCTCCCTTGCCCAAACATTACACGAGGGTTAAAAAACGCAAAATTGGTGAACCTTGAAAAAGAGGTTCGTTACAGAGGTAATGTTAAATGACTTGTTTTTGAGCTGTAAAATATCCAAGTAATTATGTTGCCATGTACAGGACAATGCATACTATGTGTTCAAACTCTATGCTTTAGAACATGCTTCTATCAATGCGCAATGTTATGGTTTCAATGGGCAAAACTGGTGATTGCAATGTTTCTATAACAGGTGGTGCCACTACACCTATCTCTGGAGCACCTAACTCATCACCCTTGAATATGTTTCCACAGGTAAAAAATTTTAAATTTTGTAGGGACTTCCATGACGTATACTCACTCACTATCATTCGGTCCTTAATTTTAAGAAGCTGGAATTTTCCAGGAGAGACTTGTTGCTGCTGGTGGAGGTGTCGGAGGACTTGGATCCCTTGAATTTCTTAGGAACAATCAACAGGTTGGATTCCTGTTATATTCATTTCCTTCTGCCCTTTTATTTTAGAATCTTTGAGTTCTATGTATGGGATTTTAAGAAAGCATAGGCGTTCTATTAAATTAACTTGTTGGTACCTTTTTCTTTCTATATTGAGGTTGACACTCTAATTTCTTTTTTATTGTTACTTGTGCTAATTGTTCCCATAAGGATGATAAAATGGATTGGATCTTCTCAATTATAGCTCCTATACAGAATCTGAGAAGTTTTTCTTCCTCAACTGTACCACCAGTCAACTCCATGTCGGTACTGTGAATCTTGCAACTGAGGGAGAAATGATTCCATGTGTACCAAATTTATATATATCTAAAAGCTGAAGCGTAGCATTTATTGTTGCTACGCTCCAGTTAAGCCACATCATCAACCATGTCAACTTTTTTTTCCTTCATTTTTTAAACAATATCAATATATAAATAAATAGTGTAACTTTACACTTTCTATAACTCATTACATCCAACTCACTATCAACAACCTTACACATTCTTTAACTCATTAAATCCAACTCACAATTAATTTTGCCTTCTTCCAATTCTCAACTCTTCATTTTCCCCTTCAAAACCGTTTCTCTCTTTTGAAGTTCAAACCCTTCAATTGCCACTCCTATGATTAAGTATGTTATTTTTTACACTATAAATTTCCAGTTGCTCTATGTTATTTTTTACACTATAAATTTCCAGTTGCTCTCTCTACCTCCACCTTCGCAAAAGTTGCCAAAGTGGCATCAGATTTGGAAAGTCCCCTTGAGGTGTGTTCTTTCCCTTCTTATTTTTTCTTTTCCCCCAACTTCAGTTTTTCCATTGGATTTCTAAAGTTTGTGGATGATATGTTTTTTTGTGGGTTGCTAACAATGTGATCACTTTGGGGCTATGAGTGGCTACGATTGTTTTGTCGGTTATTAGAAGGGTTTTCAAGAATTAGAAATCTCTACAACAACTTCTTACTTTATATTCATATTGTACAATTTTTATTTTATATTTTTTTTTTACCTATTCAATTTGTTTATCTTTGACATTTTAGTTTTCTTACATTTGAAATTTGTTTAACTTTATGTAAAAAAAAAATAAAAAATAAAAAATAAAACAAAATTTATTGTATTTACCTCTGTTAGTTTTGAAACAATAATAGAGAATACATTGTAATTACACTCCAATTACTACTTTCATATTTTTTAACTCAATGTTTTTTTTTTTTTTTTTTGTGAGACCTTTCTCAATTTCTGTTTGGCTTCGACAAATACTATGTTTAGCACACTTTTTTTTTATTATGTGCAACACATAATAATTTGATCTTGCAATCCAATAGATAATAAAAAATTTACCTCAAAAGTTTGGTCACAAGGAATTAGAAAATCTCAAAACATGAATGGGTGTTTAATTTTTGTTTGATTTTGATAATGCTAAATGTGGAATTTGGTTCTTCCAGGGTTTAGGATCATTGACCTAGATACATGAGAGTTTAACAATGAAAGTTTCTTAAGTGGTCTGAGACATTTCTAAGGAACTTTAAGGGAAGAAAGAAAGTTTTTTTTTTTTTTTTTTCAATACTTCCATCATTATATATAGTATAGATATGTATAGACATTGTTTTTGGTTTTTGATTCTTAATTGATTTCATGATTTAGTTATTAAAAAAAAACCCCAAAATAATAGAACGGAAATGGATAATACTTTTAAAAATAGTTCACTTTTTAAGGAGAACAAATTATTTTCAATAATTTTTAGAGAATAAATTATTATTTTTTTTTGAGAAATAAATTATATATTATATCATATTATAAAATAATTATATATTCCCATGCATTGTGTGGGTCTGCAACTAGTGCATTAATAAATTCAGTGCATGATTCCAATAGTGATCAACAGCAGGACGCAATGCTGCTATGGTTAGAAGAACATGCACGTCGCTTAGAAAATGGTATGATTAAACTTCGTGAAGAGAGAGGAACCAGAAGTATCAGTCTGTTTCCAGAGGAACCTCCATTTTGTTCCACTGCTATAACCAATGGGGTGAAAGTAAGTCAAAACATAGAACCTGCATATTTTAGCCTTTAGTTCTTTTGTTTTGGCACAGTGAGTAAAATAGGAAGTGTGGCGATTGATTAATCTGCTGAGGCATATTAGAATGTACAAATTTGGCCTTGTCATATAGGCCCTGGCATGGGAATAACGCTCTCATGGGTTCAGGTTCTTAAAACCTATTCTTTTGACAAATTTCTTCATTGCCATTGGCTAAAAGGGAGATGATGTGTATGGTGTGTAATCAAGTAGCTTGATATGACTTCAATGTTGCTCTTTAAAGGCATTTGGTGTTACCTTGACTGGAAGTGAATTTCAGGCAGGGTGAATCAGAGCTATCTGCTGGTTCCAGCACCATCCCCTCTATATTTGTAACTTTTTCTTTGGATAGCAGATAAGAATTGTTCACCTTGCCTTGTGTTACATGGTATATGCTTTAATCGCTTGTTATGGGAATCTATCTCTTAGTGCTTGCTAAGTTTGGTCTGTAAGAAGGGAACTCTTAAAACACGCTTGACCATATTTGTATGGTTAGCATGTAACATCCATCATGTGCCCTGAAGGGTAAAGAACAGTTTTTACAGGTCAGAATTTTAAGTAGGAGAGGATGATACGCACATGAAATGATCCCTTCTGTTAAAGTTTTGAGAAAATTCAATGACCATTTGGGATGGTTTTATGGAGAAAAGAAAGGTCTTTAGTTGTTTTTAAATTACCGGAACTTATGCTCAGCTGGAGCAGTCCTTGATTATAGTGAGTTGAGTCATTTTAAAAGCATTTTCGTAAGAACAAATGTGTGGGATTTTCAACACAACAAGGAGTTGGCTTACTAATAAAAAAGAAAAGAAAAGAAAAATTTTAGCTTATCTAGATTCTAGAAGAAGTCATAAGATAGGATTTGGGAAATATGTAAGTATCAAAGATCTACTCATTTATCATTGGCCTTTTCATTCTTCTCTGGTAGAAGTTGTTAAGTTGTGATTCTTATTGCTAATTGCATTACCACTACAACTACTGTCATCTCCTCTATTGTTATATGAAAACTAATCACAAATGATTTTCACTGAAGGTTCGTGCTTCTGCGGTCTTTGTTCCAGAGATTGCTGACCTGCAAAATGAGAATACAAAGTATACAATTTCTTATTCAATCCGCATGTCCCTTCAGCGTGAAGGATGTGTCATTAATGGAATACCCTTCAGCTCATGCCAACTGAAGTGGAGGCATTGGATCATTCGTGCTAATGACCGTGTAGAATCTGATGTTAATGGTGAAGCTGTAATAGGACAGGTAGAAATCCGTTTAATCATTTTTTTTTGGCTTAATTCCCACTTGTTATTTAGTGTAAGCCTGATCTGAATGGGCAATCTAATTCTTACCTCTTTCAAAGAATCTTATAGTAATGATAACTTCTCTCTCTCTCTTTGGGTGTGGTTGAAATTAATTCAAACTTAATACTTTGGGGCACAATTGACAATGATATCATCAAAAACACAATTTTTTTAAATCCACATGAATCCTAGAAATCTCTACAATACTCGCAGGTCTGATGCCATGGGTTATAAGTTTAATCTTTAATTTATTGTTAAATATATATGTTAATTGTTAGAAAGTGTAAGTTATGATTAAAATGATCACTTATTAATCTATGATGGTCCTGTTAGTTACGTTAGTATTTGATGCGTTAGAATTTTTTTATTTATTAATTATTATAATGTAGAAAGTTATTGTTAAGATTATTATTAGCTATATTGTTTTATTTATTTTTTAATTTGAATAATCTGTAGGTAAGATGGTTACTGAAAATTCATTTTTTTGCGTATAGTTTTACTTCAAAGACTCGATTATTGCTTTTAAATTAATTTGAGATATGTTTTAAAATATTTTGGAGTCACTATATTCTTGTTTTAGGTGATGTTTCCATCTACACTTCTTGGAACTGATGAAAATTGGACTTTAATGAAGACTATCAGTGTCACTAAATTCTTGAATTATGAAGCAGGTTAGCCAACTATTTTGTAGCAGTTTATATGATGCGCGATGGTGGTCAATTTATCAGTCATTTTGATGGATGATTGATCAATTACCTTCTCTTTTACATAACAACGATTTTTCTCATTCGAACATCTTGAACTAGATGAATTTTCATTTGGATGGTTTCTGTAGGAAAGTTTTCTAAGAGTGAAGGTATTAGAGTCTTTGGCAATGATGCAAAAGATACAAACATTCCAGTAGAAGTATGGCGATATTACTTACTAACTAATAGGCCTGAGGTAAGCAGCATATATTTATTACTTTTTTATAATAAGAATTAATGCTGGGTTGTACTAATTGCTTTCTAGATTGATGAATGGGTTTGTGTAAACTAGGTATCAGACACATTATTTACATGGGCCGACTTGCAAGCAAAATTAAACAGCGAGTTGCTAAATAACTTGGGCAACTTTATAAATCGAGTTTTGAATTTCATTGTTAAACCTCCAGGTTGGTTGGCTGTGTACCTTAAGTTTCTTAAAGTTTTGTTGTTCAGCTAGTTTTTTATTTGATTCTCCTGATTGTGGTGCATACTTACAATATTTCTGGATTGTTGTTATAGTACAGAACACTAGTTATAGAAGTGACACATTTTATTTAGTGCCTTACTGAATTAGAACCATTCTCAAGGCCTATTGCATATATGTGAACTAATGGCCTTCCGGCCTAGTGGCATGTCCACCTTTTTGGCGGTTCAATGTTTGGGGTTCAATCTCGAGTAACTTTACCTATAAAAAAGGCCTATTTTTGCTAGCCATTTATATTTTAGAGAGTTAAAAATGGTGCCAATAGTCCATCTTACATTATGCCAAGACCTTTAATATTTATGAAATTCCAAATGGTTTTGCCATTTTTATTATAATGGGCTTGTCTGGTATGAAGAGAAACTGCAAGTGCATAATTGAGATTCTTTTTACAGGTCGAGGATATGTTTCCATTATTCCTCAGCCTTCAGATGCTGACCCAGATCCATTGCAACATGAACCAACTAGGAAATTGGTTGGTGGCATTGTTGACTATAGGGAGCAATATGTAGAAGCCATGGAAAAGGTGATTGAAATACTGGCTACCATACTGTCATGCAAGCAGAAACTGCCCCATGCCCTCTTTCGCTAATTGCTTTTGCATTATAATGACATTCTTATTTGCATTTTGTTTTTGTATAGGTTAAACTAAAGCAAGGGTTGAAAATTGCAATGAACATTTCTAGTGAATGGATATCTGCAAGTAAGTCTAGAACATTTTTGTTTGTACTGATTTGGATGTTTGTTTAATATGTTCTTTTATGAGGATGTTGGTTGGAAATAGCCCTTAGGCTGCCCATGAAACAAAATTTCTCTCTCTTAAGGTGTACTTTGCTCATGATTGCTATGTAGGAAAGCAAATTTTGGAAGCTATACAATGATGATTAACATTCTTGCTCTCTTGTCATAAGAACTTCGGCTGGGCTAGTATATCTTCTTGCATGTTTGTTAGAACCTTTTATGCCATCTTTTTCACTTGAGGTAATTTAACCTGCCAGTAGATCTCTTTGTGGCACTTAAAGCAATGCTAGTATTCTATATCGTGAGTTAGCTAATATGGTTGCGCATGCTGCAATATCTGTATTGTTGGTTCTGTTGAAGGTACTTAAGCAGCTTAATTTGCCTCCTGATACTCCAATTTTGCTTGAAAAAGGAGGTATTGGTAGGGTAAGCCAACCTTGGGAGATCCTACCTGCTGGTCACAAAATTGGGACACCAGCGCCATTGTTTAAGGAATTGGTATAACTCTCCTACTTCTATGTTTTGGTTTGTGAATTGTGATGGAGATTTTGTGGGCTTTGTCTCATAGTTACTAATTTAGTGAAAACAAATGTTCAGAAAGATGAAGAAGTAGAATTCTTCAGAGAGAAGTTTGCAGGAAGCCAAGCTGATAGGATTGTGAGGGCAGAAGCTGAAGCAGAGAAGATAGCTGAGAAACTGAAGAAAACAATAGTTTCAGGTTGCATTTTATTGATATTATATTTATTTACTCACTTCTAGTGTTTGTCATATCAATTGCTACACATTGCATGGTTGGGTGTCATTGATGTGATATATTTCTAACCAATAAGTTCATAAAAGCACTAATCAATTTATCTTTTATTCTTCTATGATTAGGTTCTTCACAGGTCTTCTCTGTTCAAATGCTAACTATTTTGTTTTTGATGATAAGTGTGGCTTCCACATTTCTCTTGACAAGTTGATATTACAGTAGTACTATGATTAGTGTGTCTTTTCATACCTCTCTCATTATACTCCTTGATTAATCATAGGCACTACTAATTCGTTAGTAGTAGTTGCTTAATATGGTGAGGCATTGTATGGAACAGATAGCAGTGGAAAAAAGCAATGGCCTGTAAAACACTAAAACCTGCAAGTGAATCCAAGGCTAAGGCCAATGCTGAGACAGAAATTTCAATTACAAGACTTGACATCTGTGTTGGCCTTATTACGAGTGTTCAGAAGCATCCTGATGCTGATTCCCTCTATATTGAAGATTGCAACCACATATATTAATCATCTAATAGCTTTAAAAAATGGCTTAGTGGTCATGTGTATATAATTTTGGTTGAGATTGTTGTGATGGTGTTGGATGGTGGGTAATGACACACTCTAACATGTTAGCATTTTTGTCGCAAAATGGCTACATCATTTGTTGCGTGGTTAAGATGTTTTAGAAAATGGTTTTGTGATACCTATTAAATCCCATGGTTGATTTTGAATAAGTTTCACTTTGAAAAAAATTTCTGACTTTGTCATTGCTTGTTTAAGTCTGGATCATCAAACATGAACACTAACAAGATTTTTAATAAAAAAAATTTTCAGGTTGAATTGGTTGGTCCACCTAAATCTGCTACTGTTGGAGAAGAGTTACATTTCCTGGATTCAATGGTGGGCCAGGCTCTGATGATGTCTTGAACCCAAAGTTTCGTCTGGGAAACATTGCAAGTGGATCTGAACACCAACACGGAACTAGTGGCCTCCTACAAAGATACAATCACCACATCTGCTGGTGTTTACACTGTTTCATCTATTGCCAGTGGGTCAATCAGATAGTTAGGTCTCTTGTTCAATTTTTTTTTTTTGAGTTGTTCAATTATTGAAAACAAAAAAACATCCCCCTAGATTTTGATACGTTATTCTTCATGTTGGTATAAAAAACTAATTGCAGGAGTACCTTATCTTCATGTTGTTACTAGTTATTTGAAAGGTACATACAACTGCGGTCATGAAAAATTAGGAATGTATATCTGAAATCCTAAACGGTTAGATCAATCTTGAAATTATTCTAACATTTTAGTATTTGGAATGACATTGTAAATTGTGATACTCAATAACATTTTTTTTCCTATCTAATATATGAGACATTTCAAAAGCAGAGTTTTCTTATATTATCAAAAACTTCTTATATTAACTTTATTTAAATAAAAACAAATAATATTTTTCTTAAAAATCAAGCCACCTCTTTGGCCTATTTGGATGGAGGGGGAAAGGAGGAGGAGTAGAGTAAAGTAGAGTTGGCCAAAAATAAGTTAATTTCGTACTAAATCTATTCTACTCTATTCCTTCTACCTCTCATTCAATCCAAAACGTGTAGACATTAACAACAACATCGAATGTTCGTAGGTAGAAATTTTTGAAAATCATCATTGCTTGAATCTGAGAAGTGTGAAATATTACTTTCATCATCTAACGCAGTAATTTCATTAATAGACTTCATGGTTTGCTTTTGCGCCTTCCCTTTTAGATGCTTCCTAGATTTTTGGATTGCATGAAAACGGTCTAATCGCCTTTGCATTTGGTTGTTCTCTTATTCAAGGCGAGCAAGTATGTTGGCAGGTTCATCTCTAGGTAACTCGGCTGAGCGTACCTTAGGAACTTGTAACCCATGCCATCAACAATACTTCTCCAACTCACACCTCTTCTCGTATAGGGTTGACCATGGTGGTTCTGCTATGGTGAACTCCATTACAGTGTTATCTGTACTTAGTTTTGTAGGTTTGCTGACCATGATGTGCCCGACGCTTCCAAGACTCTTGTACGTGTATATTGGCATATTAACAAAATCTCTCTTCTTTCCAACCCATTTCCCTCCATAGTGGTCTGTGTATGTTTGTAGTTGTTGATCTGTTGGAACTTATGATAATCCATGTGTTGAAGTAGATTGAAACTTGTTTCTATGTGTACGAGATGATGTTGAGGCGTTGCGACTCATTGCTTAGTCAACCTACGAAGTTAGTGGTGTAGGAATAAGATCATTATTGTGGGCATTTATAACCTCACTTCACTATGTATTCAAGCATTAAAATTTAACATATTTGGGCTTGTCATGTCAATACAGGCTAGAAAACCACGATATGAATTTTTTGTGCAAATGTTCCCAATGTCACAGTGAGATTCTCTTGTTGTGGGCAGTAGTTGCAGTGTACTACTATAACTATTCAGCACTCCTGTGCTATTCACGTGAAGAGTACTCAGCATGCTTGTGCTTCACTTGACATGGCTTGACGAGACAATACCGAGTTGTGTTAAATACATCATAAACTTTTCAGGAGTCTTCTGCATCGTTGAAAACAGTGCATTGAAAAATGATGCATATATGTGTATTGATGTAAGTGTGGATGATATGACTGGATAGGGTTCAATAATGCTGAGCTATTGAGCAGCACATGTAGCACTACGAACATTAGTGTAGCAATGGTGGACAGCTGGCCCCCAAAATTGATTTATAAACTTTCCACGGATGCTCTACATCCTTCAAAACGGTGCATTGTAAGGGGTATGCATATCTGTGTATTCACATAAGTGCAGATGGTTTGCATATCTGTGTATTCAAAGGGTTGTCTCGTAGATTTCTATTTTTATTTTCGAAACACAGTGGCAGAGCCACATGCAATAATTCGATGGTAAGTTTTGTGAGTAAATAGTGGGACCCCTAATTTTTAGCTCAATCTCAAGAAAAAAAAAGGCTTATATGTCTAAAAAAAAAAAAAGTCACATTTTTAAAAAAAATGTGGAAGTCAAGCCTTTAAAACTGGAGTATATTTTTAATAAATTTAGATTTAGACTAAGGGCTCTCAACCTAAACCTGTTGTTTCCCATATATGTAAGTGCACAAAGATGGATCGAAATTGACTAAAACGAACCGAAGTGATCTGAATGGACCAAATTGGACCAATGTGGACCAAATGGGACCAAAGTATTTAATGGACTGAATGGGACTAAATTAAACTGAATGGACCCAAAGGACCAAAGTGGACCGAATTAGACCTTATATGAGCTGGGTAAAAACTCGAGTCTTTGACACTCGAGTTTTATTAGTAAAACACAAGTCTTACAAACTCAAGTTTTAGTTGAAATAAATAATGAGTAAACTCGAGTTTCAAAGACTCAAGTTTTTACGTAAAACTTGAGTCTTTAAAACTCGAGTTTTAATAGCCTTATTTTTTTCCCAGCAGCATGCTCTGTTTCAGGCAGAGAGGCAGGGGTCCAATGCTCTGTTTTTAGAGTTATTAGAGGAGTGGAACTCGAGTCTATGAAACTTGAGTTTCACTGAGAATTTTTTTTCCCCCTAAACATGCAACAAACCAAAAACTGAAATGTGTGCACACAGCTGCTGAGAAATAGAGATTGAGAAGCTTCAAATGTAATCCTTAATATACTCATTCAGAGGTAGAGAAGTTGAGAATGTAAACACACTGAAATTACTTCAAAATGCATTCTCAATAGGCACCAAACTATAGAAATTGTTATGCTCTTTACATAATCATAGTTTTACAATGTAAATGCACTCAAATCACAACAAAAGTCTTTCTAAATATATCAACATTCTAAACATGTCCAACCATCCTTAATTTGCAACTCTAACCATACTACTCAAATCACAATCTTCATAGAGGTACATTGGATAGAGAATTACAATTACATTCAACAAAAACCAAAACATTAATTGTGCCGATACAACGTAGTCACTTTTCCTAAGATCGGCAGTCCGCACGACAAAAACGTCGTCCATGGAAGCAGGCCTGAAAAATGTAGAGTACTCACGTTAGGAGACGAGATAGTAAACATTAGGTAAACAACGAATGAGCAACAATTATTTAACCGATGCATAACTTTTTGCCATCTACCTACCTAGTGTGGAACAGGACCGCTTGTGGAAGCGCCACTGGACTACGGACATTTTCTGTGGTTGTGCCCAGAAGCATGACACAATCCACATGTCTGCTTGGGTTGACTCTCTATCAAATCTGTGTCCTCCCTCCACCATTCCAATTCTCGATCCTTATTCCTCACTCCATCCATCTCATTCCTTATTCTTGACTTCATTGGTCGACCTTTGGCCCGCAACAATGCTAGATTAGGCAACCACTTTGGCCCTATGGGATCCCTCCACAATGACTATGACTTCAAAACCACAAATGCATGCTCATAAGTGTTAAGGGCATGGTTCAAACCATAACATGGGTGAATATATATGGTCGAATCAATATGTAAATAGTCACATACTCTAATTGCATGTGAACACGGGATCCCTATGTTTTGCCATTTCCCATAATTGCATGTTCTTTCCCGTAACCGAACTTCATAACTGTGGTTTCCTCCTCCTGCGCTACACGCGTTGATTTAAGTAACTACTTGAAATATCAGCTCTTCATTGCTAAATGGCCTGAGATAGTGTTTCTCAGATTAACACTTATTTCCATCCCATGTGGATAAGGCATATTCACTCCATTTCTTACCCTTTGACAACTCATAATGGTATTCTTTGTGCCAGTCAAGAAAATATTCAACAAATTTGTTCCAAGTGAACTCAACCAACGCGGCAATAGGAAAACCCCGTGCACCTTTCAGTACACCATTGAAGCACTCTGATATATTGGTTGTCATTGCCCCAAAATGTCTCCCACCATCATGTGACTGGGTTCACATATCCACAGACTCGCTCATTAGGTATGTGTATGGAAGATAATCTTGATTCTTTTCCTTACCATCCTTCCCCGTCACCTTTTTCTTATTCCTAATGCCTCAATTTTCACCTGCTTAATGGACTTCATTATGATATCAAATTTAACTACCTGACTAGCATATCCCACTTTCAACGCTGCTGAATTTAGAGTCGAGTTTTGAAAATGGGTGTTGAAGTTGCTAGCAACATGTCGAAGGAAATATCTATGAAATACCCGTGTTCTTCCATCATCCTTTCTAGGCCAGTTTGCAATGGTGTTTTTGATACCGAGATGTCGGTCAGAAATTATGCAAATGCCTTCATCAGGTATCATGTGGCCAATCGTTTCTCTGAGGCACTGTAAAAACCACCTCCAACTGGACCCTGACTCACAATCCACAACAGCAAAGGCGAGAGGGAATACCTTGTTGTTAGCATCTGTTGCCATTACGACCAACAACTTTTCTTGATATTTACCATACAGATAGGTCCCATCAATACTGATAACCGGCTTGTAGTATTTGAATCCTGATATGCATGGACTGAAAGACCAAAATACATAATGCAACAATATGGTGTCATCTTCATCGGTGGGTGTGATACGATAGGATACCTGGGTAGTCGGGTCCTGATCAATATATGACATTAGCAACTTTTGTAGCCTTTGGTAAGACTCTTCCCAATTCCCAAACATCTTCGCAATCGCCTTTTGTTTCGCATCCCATATCTTGTAGTAAGAAGGCTTATGGCCTGTATATTTATCCTCTATCATAGATCTGAGATGCTTAATTGGGGTAGTGTGATCCTCACATAACTTCTTATGGATGTCTGCTGCAATAAAATTACAATTCATCATTCTACCATCATTTCGCACCCCAGTCGGTGTACATGTGTGAGGACCCATATACACGATGACCATCCATAGTTCATGGAGATTGGGCTTCATAACTGCGCAGACATACCACTTGCATGACTTATGCACGCATTTCACACAAAGTTTTTTCGTCGTCGACCTAGTAATCCTAAACTGTTTGTTTTTCTTAAGGGCACAAATTGTTAATACGCACTTCACCTCCACTTTATTGGCAAAAGTCAACCCTTTGCACAAATTCATCCCCTCTCTCCAAGTAGACACAAATGGCATCTCAATATGTGAATGATCAACTATATTTTCTCAAGTATTTGCAGAGAATGACAACGCAGGAGGTGCATAGGCAGGGATTGTGTTCGTAATGTTTTGGACACTCATAACATTGTCTGCATCAGATTCACTACCGTCCAATGTCTCATTGTTATCAATGTCCCTCTCAAAGTCCTCAAAGTCCCGAAAGTCCCCTCTGTCAATCCTGTCTTCATACTCATCTCTATCGGTAAAATCTTTACTATTAATGACAAGATTCTCATCAACATAGTCGTCATCATCATCTTCATCATCATTGTTAACGGCAATAGTCTCATCAACATAGTCGTCATCATCATCATCATCATCATCACCATCGGCATGAACATCATCATCCTCTACATGTGTAAAATACTCATATTGAGCATCTGGAATTGTAACCTGTAAACTTGTGGTTGTTTTTTGGATATCCTTTTGCCAGACTGCACGCGGCTCCAACTGTATGTACAACTCAATGTTAGTTACTTCATCTATTCTCTCCAACTTGTCAAATATGATCTTTACATGTTTGTCTGTTTTTATCGCCATATACTTGTAATTAATCCAGTGCTTCAGGATTTCATTTGGCATACGAAAAGTAATTTGTATGTTATGCACAGCAGGATTCTCACACAACTCTTCCATGACAAACATCTTCAATTCGTCAAGGGTCTTCAACCTACGACCAATTTGGGTATAATAGGCCTTTATACCTGGCCCTTCAAATGGCGATCCCTTGTTTGCATTGGCATTCTTAAGCGGACCACCGTGGTATAGGATTATATCAATTTTAGGCATTGTAAACATGTTCAAGTTAAGTTACTATGTTAGTTAAATCACATAGTCGTAAAGTGGGGGAAAAAAAGTAATATGATCTTAAGGCTGAACATATTCAAGCCAGATTATAGAGTGCCCCATTACCCATTAATATCTAAAGGCCAAGATGTAAACCTTCTTATCCTATTGGATGGAGAGATGGAATTATCTATTACTCCATTGTATGGTGACCTATAATGCCTAAAAGGGTTCTGAAAGAACTAGGTGGGTAGAGGATCATGATTACATACCCATTTCATACCCATTTATTACATTCATTCACTACCCATTTCATACCAAAAACAATGATGAATAAAGTCAAAAAAACTTGTAAGATTATGATAAAAATAAAACTCTAGAAATGATGAATAAATTTTTGATAACAAAAACCATGCAAATAAATACTCAAAAAATTAACACTAACAAAACAAAGTTCTATAATTCAAAATATTGGTAAATTAACTAAGTTATGTTAATTATCTACAAAATAAATAGTCAAACTCTTTAACCCACACCTATAGACAACTAATACCTAACTACAATGACAATCAAATTATGCAAACCCTTACCTGAAATATGAATTTGTTGAGAGAGAAGAGCAGTGAGAGAGGTAGTGTGGTGAGTGAGAGTGAGAGGCAATGTGGTGTGAGAGTTATGGGTGAGTGAGAGCGTGTGCTATATATGGGCTGAGTGTTATGTGTTTTTTTAAAATTTTTCCCAGTGGAACTCGAGTTTATAAGACTTGAATCCTTTGCAAATTTTAATTAAAGAAAATCAAGTCTTTAACACTCGATTTTTATTTCGTACAAAACGAGTCTTTAAGACTCAAGATCTTGGTGGCATTTTTGTCCAACTCAGCCAACACAAAGCGAGCATAAAGCAATTCTCTGACACTCGAGTTTTAATGCAGATCTCGAGTTTCTAAAACTCGAGGTGCTACTTTCCATTATTCTTTCAAACGTTGCCTAACTTGCTACATAGAAGACCCTCACATTGCTAGTCTGCACATTCCCTCTTTCTCTGCGTGTGTTTCTCTTCTCCTGGCAAATCCAACCGACCCACCCCTTCATGGCCACCACCAAGCACCACCCATTCAATGTCACCACCCTTACCACCCACAACATACCCACAACCAACCACCAGAGAGAGATCAATTGATCCAAGGCCTCAACACCCAGCAACCCACGGCCTCAACCCAAAGCACGCCATAATCAACAACTACCACAAAAACCATAAACTCACCAGAATCTGCCAAAACCCAAAACAACAAAATCATCCACCACCAATAAACCCACCACAAACTTATTTGAAAAAATCACAACCACTGTGATCCAAATTGGAATAATCACTTACCCAAATGACAATCACCTCCTTCAGCCCAATGCCCAATCCTTTGCCCAGAAAAACAACGAAAAGGACTAGAGACCACTGACCCAAATCCAAATCTAAAACCACTGACCAAAACAACGAACAGCCACTACCACAGCCGTCGATCTACACTTCGTAGGACGCCACCATGGCTCTAACAATCTTCAACCTCACCCATAACACAAATGAGAGAGAGAGAGAGAGAGAGAGAGAGAGAGAGAGAGAGAGAGAGAGAGAGAGAGAGAGAGAGAGAGAGAGAGAGGGCTTTAGACAAAGAGAGGAGAAAAGAAGATTCTGGAGATAGAAAGAAAGAGACCTGAAAAGAAAGTGAGAAAGAAAGAGAAAATAACGTGTTTTTTCAAAATACTAAAAACAAAAAATGATGTTTGACAGACTATTTCTATTTTTGATATGTTTTTTTTTTTTATAAAAGGTTTACAAAAAAGTAACGTGTAGAAACTGTAGATTACCTTTTCTTTTTTTGTTGATAATGATAGGATAGTGACCAAAAATACCTCAAAAACAGTAAAAATGACCAAAAATACCTGGAAAACTCTAAAAGACACAAATACCCCAAAACTTGTAAAATGATTAAAATAATAGCCCCACAAGCACAAAATGACCAAAATGCCCTCAATTCCTCTAGAATAAGCAAAAAGACCCTGAAACCTCTAAAATGACCAAAATATTGCGAAATTTCTAAAATGATAAAAAAAAAAAAAACCCAAAAACCTGTAAAATGATTACAATACCCCCAAAATTGCAAAAATGACCAAAATAACATCAAATCCTCTAGAATGAGCATGAAAAGTTGAAACCTCTAATATGACCAAAATATCCCAAAACAATCTAAATGACTAAATACCTTGAAACTTTTAAACTGGCCTAAAATACTCAAAACCTTCAAAATAACCAAATTTTTTTGGGTTATATTGTGTCATTATGTGGTTTCAAGAGTATTCTGGTCATTTTTGAGGTTTTAGGATATTTTTTGACCATTTTAGAGTGTAAACACAAAATTTCTCAATTGCAAATAATCAAACAAATTGAAAAATGTGTTCCATAAATATAATTTTGTATTAATCAAGTAGTGAGTACAATCTTTGTTTTGACTGTTTTACAAAAAGTGCTCCTCTGATTCTATCTTCTTTATGGTCTTGGCTCAAACACGAAATTTTCTTCAATTTGGTTGGAAGATGGATCAAATGGTCTTCATAATGAATCTCTGGCTTTGAGCTTGTTAGAGATTTGTTCTTCTTCAAGTTCTTCAAATATTCTTCAAGTCCTTTCAATGTTCTTCACGTTCTTCAAAGATTCTTGAGACAGAATTTCCCAGAGCTTGGGCTTCTTGAAAACTTGGTGTTGAAAATGAGAGGGGATGTCCTCTATTTATAGAGGTTTTAGAGGATAAGCTCCACTTTGAATTGGTATACTTGAACATATGTAGTAGACTCTATGAGCAGCAGCAAAATTTAGGCCCTCTCAAAAAGAGATTCGGGTGCTTGTAAAGGCACCTCTCTTTTGAGGTTGTGATGTGGAGTCGCTACTTATTTTATATACAAAAATAAAAAAAGAAGATAACATGCTTAAAAAACTTCGACTATCATTGATTAAATAAAGAAAAATACAATTTTGGTATATTAACCTTACAAGGCTTTGGGTCCTAGTTACAATCTATGCAAAAGAACACAAAGCTTTGATCCTAGTTACAATCTACCAAAATCAAAAGACAAAACACTAATTTGCCTATCCAAAAACCCTAAGCTCAAGGGCTAGGTTATAGAATGAGAAAATGTTAGGCACCTATTCTGCCCAGAGAGAATCTGGTCTTCTAGACTCTAATGACAAACACTTGACACAAATTAATCTAAGTAAATTTGCCTTATGAATATGTCCTCTTTTTAAAGAAAAAACAGATCTGTTTTGACATTTAAAAAAACTAAGACCTAGTTTGTAAAAAAAATTAGATTTGTTTTTGTAAAAAAAAAAAAAAGAAGAAGAGATTTTTTTAAAAAAGAATCAAATCTGGTTTTTTGTAAAGTTAGAAAAAAGTAATTTTATCAAGAAAAATAAGATCTATTTTGTAAATGGAAAAACAAAAAAAAAAAAGAGATTTTGTTAGAAAGAACTAGATCTGTTTTGCAAAGTTAAAAATAATTTTAGGTCTATAAAAGAAAAATCAGATCTGTTATTAGAGAAAAAAAAAAGACTTTTTGAAAGAGGATTCACATTCATGAGGTAAATTTATTATGCATGTATCACATATTAAAAGAAAATAAAAGAAAAGACTTCAACCTAACTTTTAATCCCTTGTTTTAAGGATTCAAAATTTGCAATTTTGTAACAAAGAAAATTTTTTCTAAAAAAATCAGATCTGTATTTAATGAAAATACAGATCAGTTTTTGAGTTTTAAAAAAGATTAGATTTGTATTTAATGAAAATACAGATAAGTTTTGAGTTAAAAATCAGATCTGAAAATATAGATCAGTTTTAAGTTTTGACAAAAATCAGATCTGAAAATACAGATTAGTTTTGAGTTTTGAAAAAAATCAAATCTGAAAATACAGATCTGTTTTTCGTTAAAAAAATCAAATTTGTATTTAATGAAAATATAGATCAATTTTTAAATTTTAAAATAATCTTTGATAGTCATTAGTAGATTTTGAAGCTTAAGAAAAAGAATTATAATAAACAATCATCTAAGAACATGTTAAAGAAAATTCTAGCAAAGTATCTAAGCATGGTTATTATATATCAAGAACAACACATTACAAAAACATGTAAACATATTCATGCATCAAAAAATAACAAAAATTAATGGAAGAAGAAAAGAAAGAAGACAAACAGAATACTTCTTGCATGAGTGTGCTTTTCTAATGAAAGAATATTTAAGAAATCAAAGAAGTTTGTTCACCTCTTTGAAGCCTAAAGATACTTTTCTTACAAAAAAGAAGTTCCCACAGCAAAAGCTTCTAGAACGTCTTTAACGTAAGGGGAATTGAAAAGTCAGAAGAGAAGAGCCTCTAATTTTGATTTGTTTCCTCTATTTATAGAGGTTGGGATTCTTCAAAAAATAAGTTGAATGAGATCATATACAAATTGAAATGTGTCCTTATCTCTAAAAGTAAAAAAAGATAAGCATCATCTAAATCAGGGAGTCCCTGAGTCGAACCACAAATTTGGGCCAATCGGCATTTGGAGAGTGTTGATCGGCACTCCAAGAGTGCTAAATGGCCCTCTTAGGTGTTGAGCCTACGTTTGAGTTTTGGTCCAATTTGGACTCATTTTATGAGGATTTTCTAGTTCAGAATTGTACCTAGACGCATTTTTAATCCGTATTCTAAAAATTAATCCCTTTTTCTTGATATTTAGGTCTTTAAGGTGATAATATTCTTGTAGATAAATATTCCAAAAAGGTTTGATTATCCACAACTTCTTTGTTATCTAATTATCCACTTTATTCTTATACAAGCAAGTCTATTTTTAACACTAACTAACAACCCATCACAAAATTATTTAATTAATTTTAATTGTTTATCCAATCAGAATTAATTTAAATTAATCATGCGTGGTCCCACCCAAACAAAATGCATACAGACCATGCAAACTTGATCATGTAATATCTTTTAATTCGACGGTACAATTTGGAAATCGAACATACTGTTATGACCGTTAGAATCTCAAGATCATTTTTATGATATGTGATGAATGAATTAATGCATGTAATGCAACTCTAAATTTTGGGTATATGAATGGTCACTCTAGTCATCTCCTAAGATTAAATTATGGGTGCAAAATCGAGTGTTTACAGAATGCCCCTCTTTGACAGAGCTTGCAAAGCGAATGTCAATATAAAACAAAGACACTAATTTTAGTAGCCATGATTTAATCAAGGTTGACTTTTTTAAAGATTACCTAGCCCTAGAACCTAAGACCTTGGGACATGGAAGTGTTTTGCTATTTTGAAAAATAAAAATTGTGAATACTAGACCTATTTAATAACCAATAAACTTGAAATGAATCTTGAAATCTTACTTGACCGAGAGGATTCTCTATATCTGTTTGAATCTGGGGTGGATCGAAAGGCTTCTCTATCTTAACTCACATGTGGGGTGTGATCAAGGGGCTTCTCTACCTCAATCTGAACAGAAGGTATCAAAGGGGCTTCCAACCTCAGAACCTAGGGCGATTGAGAGGCTTCTCTATCTTAATCTTGAATTGTGACGACCAAGGGACTTCTCTACCTCGATCTGAATAGAAGGTAACCAAGGGTGTTGGGTTAAAATGAATTGACCCCTTGCAAATTAATTAATTACCCAAGTTAATTAATTGGATCAAATTACATGCAATAGTGTGACAGCACAAAAAAAAATCACCATTTTATCTATATGCAGTGAAAATAAATTTGACATAGGTGATTTGTTTACGAATGGGAAAAACCACCGAGGCAAAACTCCATCGGGTGATATTAAGGTCACTCCCAAGAATCCACTATTATCAATCACAAGCAGTTACAAGTATAAGGAATCTTTTCAAATTATTTGGTGTATCCCGAAATACCAACCTATAGTTGAATCCTTACCCAATACTCAATTGGATTTGTATTGTAGCGGTAATCTTTCCATTCAATGCACGAATCCTAGTACGTAACTAACCAATGATGCACGGATTCCAGTAAGTGACTAACTCTAGCAACTTGAAGAGGTTGTTGGCTGCGATGTTCTTTAGTTCATCAACAATGAAGATCAAGTAACTCCTTAGTCACAAAACCCTTGGAGTAAAGACGCAGTAGCTTCTTTAGAGAGAATAATGAACTAGGGCTCTTTCTACATGTGCAACGGCCTTTAAAATAATCTTTATATATGTTTAAGATTGTGAGAAAGAAAGCCTATACAAATATACAAGCATGAGCTGAAAATCAGATCTGGAATTTCTAATTTCGTAAGTCTCGACAAAAATAGCTTGTGTAAAGCTTCAACTTTAAATCTCAATAGAAGTCTTTCTGTCGAGATTGCTGTCCAGCTTTAATGAACAGCTCTTCTTCACTTATTCCTTAGTCAAATCTTCATGACTTTAACACTTGACTTGAAAAACATGTTTCTTAAAGTCTTAAACCCATCCTAGATCTATCCAATTACAAGTAAAGTGCATTTTGTCAAATGATTAGCTAATTACATAAAATATGTCCTTAATAATCTCCCCCTTTGGCAATTCATGAAAAACCATAACAAAACAAATTATCATGGAAGAAGTTTTAAATCACTAAACTCATAATCACTTGTTGTATTACAAAATAAATCTATTCCTACTATAAACTCTTAAAAAACTCTGCAAGAAGATAGTTCATGGCAAGATGGACAGTTCATGGCAAGATAGACTTTCACAACCTGTCTTTTTGAAACATTTAAACAAAACTCATCAAGGCATCATGTGTGAAACAGAAATAAAGATTGTGTACATAAAGAAACATGTGTATAAAGGGAGAAAAGAAATAACACATGTAGAGGTAGGTGAGGAAAAACATACATCATCATCATATAAATGAGAATAAAGTACAATGTATGTCATAATAATAAAATGGTCACAAGAATGATGTATAAGAGGCTAATGTAAATAAAAAGAAAAAAATACATAAAGTCCTTACTACATCCCTTAAAAAGATATACACACTCCTCCTAACAAAAATGTCCTATACTAACTCTCTCCATAAGTACAAGACTACTCTCAAAACCCAAAACTACTCCTCATTTTTGTCACGAATGACAAAAGGCAAATCATTGAGAGGTCGTCATCTCTTCATCATCGAAAGAGCTAGCATCATCCACATCATCTACAGAAGGAGAGGCTACGCGATGCTCTGGATGATGGATAAATAGAACATGCTTGTATCTCATACAAACATACGCAGCGGAAAATATAAATGTAAACGGATCTACTTCATACATAAAAGTTAACATGTGCCATGTAAGTTTCAGAATATATGAACAAGAGAGTGTACCTTGCAGCGGTGAATTTCAAAAAACTTGAAGATGAAAGGCACTTGGGAATACTTTCAATCTTCACTCCAATTCCACTAACGCCCAAGATGTGTGGTCTCTCAATCAGTTCCAAAGGGAGTATGAAAGTGTGTCTCACACTCTCTCTTTTTCTTTTTGAAAACTCTCCAAATTCTCTTCTGAAAATTCTGTATGTTTCTCTCCCTTTGTATCTAACTGATTATCTAATTGGGCTGGCCTTTTGGGCCTTTCCAATTGGGCTTAAGTGTGTGGCTTGGAGTGGGACCAAAAGGGACCAATAAGACACTAGCTCCAATGGGCCTTGGGCTTTTCTGTCAACTCTTGACAAGTCCAAAGTTACCATTAACTATATTTAATACCACTATATAAATATAGTTGCACTCTAGGCCTTATTAATAAATTATATCCCAAGACTTTATTATACATGCAACCCCTTCATAAAATATTCATAGTAATACAAAGTCATGAAAGAAGACTGCCACTTTGTATATTACTACATCTTAATTCCTTGAGTACCCGGTTTAATCCTTTAAAGTTATTCATCATATATTTATGAAATCCAATTCCATAAATATATACTTTAGTAACTCCTTACTAAAGTGGTTAGGCCCAACTCTCTGAATAACAAACACATTAAACTTATCTCAAGGGAATATTTTATATCTCCGTTAAGAGACTATGAATTCCATCTTGAGAATATATGTTCCATCAACACTAAATGTGGCTGCCCAATATACTGAGATTTTGACCTCAACTATAGATCTCACTCCTGATATATCAAAGCAACCTACACTTCATGATCAGGTCCATTATCCTCTCAGGATTAAGAGTTCATGCAAATATAAGTCGTGAGTTTATTATTATTCTATTGACAGTCTTTAGGAGAATAATAAATCTCACACCGGTCCAGTTTTCAAGTGACTGGAGTTCATCAGACATTTCTGTATCTCTCTCTAAACCAAATACCTTCTAGATTTTGTATCAAAATTTGCAGATTGCTTGCAGTCAATTCTGATGTCCATCACCCATTTTAGAATGCTAATGGGATTAACCAAAATTATTCAACTTGATCAATGTAGAAACCTTATGTCTTAACTCTTAAAACATATCAACATATCAACTAGAAATCTCCATTTCCATGATCAAGACAAATCATCTTAGTTGATATGTTATAGCCTTCGCAGATGAAATGCCCAATTTCATCACCGACTACGAACTATAATTCTGAGTTTACAAAGAACTTGTGATTTATATCTTCTGTGACTAAATCACATAAATCACATACTATTGCATCTCATGGACTATATGATAATGTCCCAATATTCATGTTACCATTATTTTCAAATAATAATACAACTTTATTAACCAAAACATTAAGTCATACATAATGTCTTACATAATAAAATACATAGCATCATACAATAGGATTTAAGGACAAATATCCCAACACTGGAGAGGGTGAAGAAGCAAAGCTATCCATGTGAGCCTGTCTGTGGGCAATGTGATCGACTAGAGTGTGCATCTCACACATCTCATTTGTGAGATAGTCAAGACTACCACCAAAGTCAGCCTCCATCCATTGAATTTGTGTCATGATGGCTTCGAGGGTCACACCATCAGCTGCAGAAGTAGAAGGAGCCGAGGATGAGGGTGGAACAATAGAAGCTGCATGATGGTCGTCTCCACTTGTGGCCATTTTGGTCGAAGCTGGGCCTCGTTCTGGCAAATAGAACCAGCGCTAATGGCACCCATGATGATGAAAATAGGAGAGAGAGGAATGGGAATTGAAAGTGTGTAAGGATACGCGTGATAGCAGAAGGGAAGATGAGCTTATCACGGGTAGCGGTGTCCTGATACACATCTAGAATAGATGTGAGAAAGTCAATGGTAAGATCCTCCATCAAAGAAAGAAGAAAATGAGCACAAGGCTTAGTGATGGAGTTATAGTGAGACAATGGTGTGAGAGTGAATGTCATCACCATATTAGGGAATCTCAGGCCTTTAGCAAAACCTGAGCATTGAGTGTTTAGCTTACCACCCTAAATGAAAGGAGTCTCACAAAAGTGAGAGATAAACTCGTCTCTGGACACAGTCTGTAGATGATCACAGCCAGGGTAGGCAGGACGGGCTACCCTAGGGATGTGTAGTACCTCAGATATAAAATCCGAAGTAACTATGATACATGTACCTCAGAATGTGGTAACAAATTGAGGTACAGAGGTATTGATGTCGTGTATGTTGGAGTAAAACTCTTGTATAAACACGACAAAACAATGCACAAGTTTCTCACAGAGAGATTCCCATCCCTCCATCCGAATGACATTAGGTAGTGTAGTGTCGGAGAAATCTGACGGAATGACCTGGCGTTCCAGATGAACACCATGGGCCTAGAAGTTCTCAAAGAAGTCCGTCTTGGCCTTCTCATCGTAGAACTGAATATGAAAGGGTATGGCAGGAGTAGAAGAGGAAGATGACCAAGAACTTTGACGAGGGTTCTAGCCGGAGTAGATTTGCACTGTTTAGGTGCCATGATGCAGTCTATTCGAGCAAGAGAGAAAGAAAGAATAGAAACACAACACAAAATTAGAAAGAAAGAAGGAAAAGAATGTATGCATGAAAAATGCATGAACATGTGACATGAGAACTTAAAAGCATCATGCGTAAAACCTAATCTAAACCTAACAACAATCACATCAAAGATCAATCACACACATCTAAATATGTGATAGGCCAAAAATGTAATGACCCCTTGTGGTGAATTAATTGATTAATTACTCAAGTTTATTAATTAATCAAATTAACATGCAATGTATATGGCAATACAAACAAATCACCAACTAAAATAAAATGCAGCAGAAAATAAAGTTAACGCGGTGATTTGTTTACGAATGGAGAAAACCTTCAATTCAAAAACCCCACTGAGAGATTTTAAGGTCACCACTCATGAGAATTCACTATTATCACAACAAGGGGTTACACGTAAAGGAATCTCAGTACCTTATACCAACCTACAGTTGAACCCTTACCCCAATACGTAATTGGACTTGTTCTGTAGTGACAATCTCTTCTTTTAATGCATGACTCCTAGTACGTGACTAACCAATAGATGCGTGGATCCCAATATGTGACTTAATCACCAACTTGAGAAGGATGCTGGCTGTAAAGTTATTTAGTTCATCACATAATGAAGATTACGAAGTTAGTTGGTCACAAAACCCTACAGTGTACAAATACAGTAACTTCTTCAAAATGAACTAGGGCAAACTAGGTTTCTGGTCACAATTTGCATGAACAACTCTTTGCTTCACACTTGTGCAACTGTGCTATTGTGATGGCCCTTAAAATAATCTTTATATATGTTTAGGGTTGTGAGAAAAGAATGCCCAAACACATACTCATGGATTGACATGAAATCAGAACTGAAAATCTGATTATCATAATTCTCGAATACTCTATTTGTCGAGCAGCTATCGAGCTTCATGTTTAGACAGCTTTTTAAATCTCGATAGATACTAGTAATTGAGTTTTAAAAACCAGCACTTTTTCACGTGATTCTTGAACAAACTTGCATAGCTTTAACACTTGAAAATGAAACCTTGTTTCTTGAAGTATTAAACACATCCTAGATCTACCCAAATACAAGTAACGTGTGTTTTATCAAAGGATTAGCCAATACATAATAACATATGTTTCTAATATGAATCACATATGTCTCTAACATGAATCATACATATGTCCTAACAATCTCCTTATTTGGAAATTCATGACAAAAACCATGACAAAACCACAACAAACAAATAAACATATGAGAGAAGTCATAAATCACTTAACTCATACTCACTTGTTGAATACAATAAAATTTATCCTAACACAAAATCTTGAAAAATTTTGCAAGAAGAGAGTTCATGGCAAGGAAGACTTTAAGAACCTATATTTCTAAAACACTTTAAACAAAACTCATCAAGAAATCTTAGTGTGAAACAGAAATAAAAGATTGCACACAATATATAAGAAGCATACGCATAAAGAGAGAAAAGAAACAATATATGAAAAGATAGGTAAATGAACTGCAATAACAACCTCATCATATATATATCATCAAAAAGTAAAAGGTTTGCTATCACAAAGTGGTCACAAGACCAAAGGTACATGAACAATGTATCTAAAATAGAAAGAAAAGAAAAAAATGCATAAGTCCTCACTACATCTCTCAAAATATAGACACTCTCCCTAACAAAAATCTCCTAAGTACGAACTCTCCCCCTAAATATATGACTACTCTCATCCTAAAACTACTCCCCTTTTTGTCACGAATGACAAAGGGTAAGTAACTCAAGCAGTCATCGCATCATCACTAGAAGAGCTAATACTCGTACCCTCAACATCAGTAGCATCAGCGTCACCATCATTGTCCTCATCTTCAAAAGTCTCCGGAGAAGGAGTAGGAGAAGCAATAAAGCCACCAAGGCGAGCCTGTCGTCATGCAATACGATCGACACAGGTGTTCACTTGACACAACTCATCGCTGAGAGTGTCAAAGCGGGCATCCATGTGTTGAAGCTACACCATGATCACATCAAGAGTCACATTGCCCACAGAAGAATAGGGAGCGAATGTGGATGGAACTGAAGAAGCCGGAGGAATTGCCGTCTCGGTTCGCCTCGGTTGAAGCTGCGCCTTGCTTCGTTTAATGGTAGCAGTGTCTATAGCACACATGACAGAAAAGTGGTCTGACTTGGGATAGGAGATAGAAAAATGGCGAATAATCCAGGTGATAGCCGAAGGAAAATAAGTTTATTAGGGGTCGTCGTATCCCTATAGACATCTATGAGGGATAGAATAAAATGAGAGGGAAAGTCAATAGAAATGTGCTCCAAGAGGAATAGCAAAAATTGAGCACGGGACTTCGTGATGGAGTTATAGTGAGATAGAGGATGTAGAATAAAAGTCATCACCATATTAAGAAACTTCGGACTTTTAGCAAAAGTCGAGCAACTAACCAAAAGAAGGAGAGAGAGAGAGACGCAGAAAAGCACCAACACAGATCAATATAAGAATATAAAGAAATGAAGGTACGTATGCATGAAAAATGTATGAACATGTGACATGCAAACTTAAAAGTATCATGGGTTCAGCCCAATCCAAACCTACCAGAACACAAGTTTGCAATAGAGAAAACATACATCTAAAATGCATGAAATATTTTTATAATGAAAATGTGATGCAATGCGTGATGATTTAAAACCATTTAAACAAGGCCTATCCCAAAAATTTCACAAAACTTTATAAATTTTGAAAAACCCCAAAATTTTTCAAAAACCCCAAAAAGTTAGGTCAAATGCATGAAATGCATGAAGAATGAAGGATTTAAGACCCTTACCAGTGAAGAAACACTAGATCTAGGTTGAAAATCAACTAGGAATGAAGTTTTGAGTGAGAGAGAGGAGTTTGGGAAGGTTAGTGATTAGAAAGGATTGAAAGGGATTGAAAAAATGAAGCTAAAATCGAGCGGACCCTATATATAGAAGCTCATGATTCTCAATGGATCAAGAGGTGTTGAGAATTCAAAAGTTGGAAGAAGCTATTGAGGATCTGTCCAATGGTTTTCACAGCAAAGAGGCTCGATGGATCGAGAAGCTATCGAGCATCTATCAAGGAGACAGAAACTTTCTCGATGGATTGAGGAGCTATCGAGATTGCGATAAAGAGAAGTTGAAGAGCTCGATAGATAGCCTAGCTGTCGAGAGGTATCGAGAAGCTGTCGAGATTGCTTAAAAACAGTTTTATAAAAAAGAGAAAAACATAGACATAAATGTAATAAAACATGCTACTCAACCAAAGATCCAAACAACAATTTTAGCTCTCAAAAACATCTCTTAACCAAGAAAAATGTCATGCATTTAGATCCAAAACATACACACACACTAAACACGTCTAACCAATTTTATATTTCAAAAACAAGTTAGTGGATATCTATTAATACATGTATACCTTATGACGGCCAAATCACATTGTACTTACACGTGTATCAAAAGTAGTAAAGAATATTGTATATTGTGTGTGTGAAACAACATCACAAGATATTATAAGTGTCTACATGTTATGATGATTTGAGATATGAGTAAATCACTTCAACTTACACACGATCATAACTGCTTGATGAAGACTATCACCTTCGAGGGACATCTTATAACTCCCACATCTCCTAGAATATACGCTTGCAATTATATTTTAAAGCATTCTGATTCTTTTTTACTTTAATTTTTCTTTGCATATTTTCTTTTAAGCATATCATGCATGGGTATATAAAAGAAAGAAAAGAAATGTCCAATTATGTTAAGCTTCTGGCATTGCACTTTTGCTATGCCGAAGCATATCGATGTCATTCCATGATTGGCGGCAGGCAACAGTGGTGAGATGGTTATTTATACATTTTTCTTAGGATTTTTTAGTTCTTCTCGTCAAAAAGAGTGATATGAGTGTTAAGTATAAGAGATAACTTAGTGTTACTCATCACAAACATGGGCCACAAAACTTACTTGCTTAGTTGTTGATATAGATGTTTGTCTAAGCTACAAGAGATACAAAATTTAGAGAACATTGTTTCATTGGCCATTCAAGGTACATAAGTACCAATGTACACAAACACACACTGTTTTTATATTTTTATGATTTTTCTATTTTTTTTTTTATTTTTATGGAGGAAAACAAAATAAAACAAAACTGAAAACAAACAAACAAAACATGTTAAGCAAAGCAATGAATAAAAAACTAAACTGACTCAAAATAATAAAGCAAAACACACAAGCAATGCAAACACACAAAGAGAGAGAGAGAGAGAGAGAGAGAGAGAGAGAGAGAGAGAGAGAAGTGACTAAATTACTTGGAACTTTTCCTTCTGCACCTTGGAAGAACCTTTCTTTTTAGCGAATCCTTGAGCCGGTGGAGAGGGGGAAGTATTGTAACCGTTCAAGTTCGAAAAGAAGATGAGGGCTTTGAGGAGATCTCCAAGAGGAGCAAGAGAGGATGGAAACTGACTTAAGTTTCCTGATGAGAACATACTGTTAATCTGTTGAGCAGCTTGCCACTTGTAGCAATTAGGTTGAGTATGTCCAGCTGCTCAACAATGATGACAAAGATGCTGCTTCTTCTGTTTAGACTTTTGAGCATTGCTCTTGTAGGGTTTTTGTTCTCTTTCTTAGTAAGCTTAAGGGGTGCTCTTAAGATAGATTTACCCTTGTCTACGTTCTTACTAGCTAACACAGTTTTGACATCATTATTCTCAGATTTTATGTTATTATTAAGAGAAACAAAAACAGTAAAACTGGAAGAAGCAATATTAGGAGAAGAGAAATCGTACCCTAAATAAGTTCAATCAGAAGCAAATTTTTTAAGGCTGAGCATCTCATCAAGTTTTGCACTTGAAGTCCTCTCCAACTGAGCTTTGACTTGAAACAGCTCCACTTCAAGCTTCTTGGTCTTTTCAGCTAAGCAATTATTTTCAAACCTCAATGCTCCTATAGTCTGATTGGCTTCATTTAACTTTATGGAGAGTTCTTCTCGTTAAAGCTCTACATCACTGAGCTTCTTGGTGGCCAACCTATACAACTTCTCATGCTTTTTCGAGATCTTGTATAACTTTGCATAAGCAGTGTAGATGTCATCTTGTTCATCTATCTTCTTAAACTTTGAGTCCACTAAGTCTTCTTCTTCATCCGCATCTTCTACAATCCCCTTAGCAGGATTGAAAGTGGCGGTGAAGGCGTTTAGGGTTTCGTCATCTTCATTTTCGGAATCATCCTCAAGTTCGGTGTCGCTCAAAGTTGTAGCAAGTGCCTTACTTTTCCCAATGGACTTGAGATAAGTAAGGCACTCTAATTTCATGTGACTGAGAAGCCTTGACACCTGAAATGCTTGGGTCCTAAAGGAACAGTATACTGACCGTCATCCCTAGCATCCTTCTTCCCTTTGTCTTAGCTGTTAAGACTAAGAAGAACTCGACTACCTACGGTCCTTGTCAAAGCCCTTTGCATTGGCATTCTTCATGAACTTCTTGAATTTCTTGGTGATGTAGGACTTCATTTTAGAATCTTCATCATCAAAAGACTCATCCTTGTCACTACTCTTAGCCTTTAATGCCATGCTATTTCCCTTACTAGATATCGCTATCATTGTCAAACTTAACTCATAGCTCTGCAGATTTCCAACCAACTCTGTCAAAGGAATTTTGTTAATGTCCTTTGATTCCTCAATAATGGTGATCTTGGCATGAAATCTCTTAGGTAGAGATCTGAGCACCTTTCTCACAATCTTGGGTTCAGGAATGGTTTCTCCAAGATTAAAGGCTGAGTTTACTATGTCTTTGAGCTTAGAATAGAACTCATCAAATGAGTCATCCTCCTCCATCTTAATCTCTTCGAAGCTAGTAGTGAGCCTCTGAAGTTTCGAGTCCTTGACAGCCTTTGTTCCCTCATTAGTTGTCTAGAGAATGGTTCATGCTTCATTTACAATTTTAGTGGAGGATATCTTCCTGAACTCTTCATTTGTGACCGCACTGAATAAGGCATTTAATGCCCGCTATTGAAGTTTTTCGCCTTGATCTTAGCATCATCCCAATCGGCCAGCGCTTCCTTCAGCTTGGTCCAGCTATCTTCACAGCATACCACACTTTCTCATCTAAAGACTATAAGAAAGTTCTCATGCATACTTTCTAGTATGCATAGTTAGTACCATCAAATAAAGGAGATATAATAAGTGATTGTCCTCTATCCATGACAAACAAGGGTCAATTGATCACACAATAAAGATTAAAACCTAATCAGAGTATGCTTGCTCTGATACCACTTGAAAGGCCAAAAATGTATTGACCCCTTGTGATGAATTAATTGATTAATTGCCTAAATTTATTAATTAATCAAATTAACATGCAATGTACATGGCAGCACAAATAAATCACCAACTAAAATAAAATGTAGCGGAAAATAAATTTGACAAGTTGATGATTTGTTTTTGAATGAAGAAAACCTCCGAGGCAAAAACCCCCCACCAAGTGATTTTAAGGTCACTACTCTCGAGAATTCACTATTTTCATAACAAGCAGTTACAAGTAAAGGAATCCCAGTACCTTATACCAACCTACCGTTGAATCCTTACCCCAATACCTAATTGGAATTATTGTTGGGGATTTGGAGAAAGACAAATTTGTCCTTTGATTTGATTTTTTCATGCGTGATATAGAGAGATCCTTTGTGTGTGAGAAACGTTAACATTAGGACTCTTAACATACCAATTTTTTATTAAATTGGTCACTACATGTGTCACTAATTTTTGACACATATCAATATGTAGTAAGTACAACTCTTTCCCCATGTGTAAATTCTAACAATTATAGCATCTTGTATTAAAAATTATCTTAATTAAATAAATAGTATTAAAAAGGTGTGAATTGTTGTGTGCCCCACTTCGATTATATTGCCAACTATAACAGGTAAGGCTAAATCACATACGGGTTTTGAGGAGGGATTAAATGAGTCCAACGAGGAGGTAGTGATGGGAGAATATGGGATGGGTGGGCTTTCTCATAATTCAACAACTGTTGTTGATAAGCCCACAAATGACTTTGGGACATCTTCTACAATGCCGAAACCTACGTGGACCCATATTAATAGGATGGATTTTGGGCTTAGGGGTTTGGCTAGGGCAATTACATTACCATCACTTGGGAAGAGGGATGTAAGGGAGACCAACAATGGACAGACTAAAGAACATGAGACCTAGCGAGGAAGAGTACTCAATGAGGGAGATAATGTTGTTGATATATCGGCTGGGGTGGACAACCACCCTTGCCGGAAGTAATGAGGCAGATAAGTTGAAACTTCCAAGGGCTTGGGAATCCTTAGACAGGTAGAAGTCTTCGCAAGATTGTAAGGAAATAAGCTCCCACAGTCTATTTTCTTATGGAGACAAGACTGGACAAGGATGGATTTGAGAATCTGTATAATAATTTTCCTTTCCAAAATAAGATTATTGTTAAGCATCGTAATGCTGGGGGAGGATTAGCTTTTTTATGGAAGAATACTATTAATTTGGAAATTATTAATTATACGACAAACCATGTTTTAGCAGTGGTAACTAAGGAGCATGGGTTTAGATGGTCCTTGACTTGTTTTTATGGATGGCCAGAGGCATAACAGAAAGAAAGATCTTGGAGATTATTGGAACATTTGGAGACCTTTGTGGAGGGACCTTGGATGGTTATAAGGGACTTTAATGCCTTTTTACATGCTTCGGAAAAGAAAAGCAGAAGGCCACCACAAACTTCACAAGTTGATGCATTTAGGGAAGCTTTGGAGTCTTGCCAACTTCAAGACCTTGGCTTTAAGAATTATCCATCTACATGGAATAACAAGAGACCGGGGGAAGCAAATACAAAAATTAGACTAGATAGAGGTGTGGCCAATGAAGCTTGGAGAAGGAAGTTCCCATTGAGCAGAATTACACACTTATCAGCACATGCATCAGATCACTTACCATTGTTGTTGTAGGTACAATCTTTTAATCATCAAAGGCAGAGAAGGGAGAAAAGCTTCAAGTTTGAGGAGTCTTGGCTATTACAAGCTGATTGTGGGGCCATGGTGAAAGAAGCATGGGGAATAGACACTATTTCTACATACGGCCTTGAGTCCATATAGTAAAAAATCCAAACATGTGGAGCAGAATTATTGAGATGGGGCTCAACATGGATTGATCCGGATGTTGAAGCTGTCAAAGACACTACAAAAAAATGGACCGATTGAATGAAGAAGAATTATCAGAATCCATCAAGGCCGAGTATTTGGATTTGAGCAAAAAGATGGATGAACTTCGCCAAAAACAAGAAATTTATTGGGCCCAATGGTCTAGAGTTTCTTGGTTGAAGCATGGTGATAAAATACAAACTTTTTTCACTCCAAAGCTACATAAAGAAGAAGGAAGAATCACATTAGGGGTATTAAAAATGCTCAAGGGTAGTGGGTTAAGGAAATAGAAGATGTGGTGGAGGTAGCTTCAAATGATTTTCACACTCTCTTTCATGGAGGAGCTGGTGATCAGATGGAGGAATGCTTGAATGCTGTTCAAATAAGGGTGACTGAAGAAATGAAGGTGGTCTTATCTAGTGAATTCACTACTAAAGAAGTCAGAAAGGCTTTAGGACCCGACGGTATGAATGCCCTTTTTTATTAAAAATTCTGGCACATAATGGGTAATGATGTTGTTTTTGCTGTGTTGGATTTTTTAAATAATGGGAATATTTTACCTGATATGAATCACACAAATCCTATTCTTATTACTGAAGTGAAAGTTCCAGAAAAAAATGTCTAATTTTAGGCCAATAAGTTTATGTAATGTGATTTATAAGATTATTTCCAAGGTGTTGGCAAACAGATTAAAACAGGTGCTTCCACATATTATCTTCCCCACACAAAGTGCTTTTGTATCAAGAAGATTAATTACAGACAATGTTTTGGTGGCCTATGAGACACTACATACAATGCATGCTAGGAAGAAGGACAAGAAAGGTACCTTGGTATTGAAGTTAGATATCAACAAGGCTTATAACCAGGTGGAATGACAATTCCTTCAGTGGATTATGGAGAAAATGGGCTTCCCCACACAATGGATAGAAAGGGTGATAAGTTGTGTTACCACACCATCCTTCTCTATTTTGGTGAATGGGAAACCTTATGGTATGATACATCCTTCATAGGGAATACGCTAAGGAGACCCACTATCACCATACCTTTTTCTGTTATTTGCAGAAAGCTTTACAGCCTAATTGGTAAAAGCAAAACTGGAAGGGAGGATAAAAGGAGTTTCTATTTGTAAAGGAGCACCCAAAGTTACTAACTTATTATTTGTAGATGATTCTCTGTTATTTTGTCAAGCTATACAGAATGAAGGGGAGGCCATTGTGGAGATTCTCCAAACATATGCAAAAGCTTTTGGCCAGAGCATAAATTTAGAGAAGTCTTCTATTTATTTCAGCACTAACACAGCAGGAGTTCAGAAGTAGCAGATGTTGCATATTTTGGGTGTCAAGGAAGTGATGAAATTTGAGTCTTACTTAAGGTTGCCAACCTTGATTGGAAGGGATAAGTACCATACCTTTTCTTATTTAAAAGACAGAATATGGAAGAAGCTGCAAAGATGGAAAGAAATGCTATTTTCTGGGGCTGGGAAAGAAATTCTTATCAAGGCAATTGCTCAATCTATGCCGACATATACTATGAGTGTTTTCCAACTTCCTATGAAATTATGTGATGAACTAGATTCTTTATGTGCCAAATTTTAGTGGGGTCAAGTAGGCAACGAAAGGAAAATTTATTGGATGAATTGGGACAAGCTTTCAACTTCAAAGATGGAGGGTGGCATGGGATTTCAGGATTTGAGAGATTTTAATTTAGCAATGTTGGCTAAACAAGGTTGGAGAATGATTCAAGGCAATGACTTATTGTTATACAAGTGTTTCAAAGCAAGGTATTTTCCAAGGTCCTCTTTTCTTGATGCTAAAGAATCTCCTGGATGTTCTTATGCGTGGAGAAGTTTGTTGGCTGCACTTTCCATTCTTAGGTTGGGTTATTGTTGGAGGATGGGCAACGGATCTTCAATAAGTGTGCTAGGGGATAAATGGATTCCTAATCATCCCACAAATGAAGTTCTTCATCCAATTAATGAGCTGGCTGATGAGGTGGCTATTTCAGAATTACTTGATTTAGAGTTGCATGTGTGGAGAAGTGATATGATCATGTCATTGTTCCATAAAGAAGATGCTAATGCAATTACCAAGATTCCTCTTAGCAGAAGGGTTGTTCCAGATTCAATCAATTGGCTGCACAATAGGAATGGGAAGTTTACTGTTAAGTCTGCAGATAAAGTACCAAGAAGATTGCGAGGCAATGGGAATCGGGCTGAATCTTCAGGATGCTATGCTGGGAAAACTATTTGGCTGGTCTTGTGGAACCTATGTATACCAAATAAAATTAAAATTTTTGGGTGGAGGGCATGCAATGATATTCTACCTACAAAGATCAATTTAGTAAAGAGAAGAATTATTAATGAAGACAAATGCCATATTTGTACCAGGGATGAGGAATCAACAATCCACGTTTTATGGGACTGTGCTGCGGTGACAAATGTGTGGGCTGGGAGCATACCAAAATCGCAAAAGGGAGTTTCTGGTTTCCAAGATGTAATGCAGCTGATGGAGAATCTGGTGACTAGGCTTTCCACTAAAGAATTGGAGCTGTTTTGGGTTCAATGTTGGCTTATATGGAACCAATGTAATTGTGTATAGTATGGAGGGCAGCTGAAGAACCCGACCAGTCTTAACAAGAGAGTAGAGGAATTCTTGGACCTTGTTTAAGCAAGCTCAAGTGCATTTAACAGTGATTCCGATGGAGCAACAAAGTGGTGAATCCTGGCATCCACCGTCACCAATGGTTTACAAGTTAAACTTTGATGCAACAATATTTTCCGAGATGGAGAAATTTGGTATAAGAGCAATAATTCAAAATGAGAAAGGCGAAGTCATGGCTAGTATGCCTGCTATTGGGTTGAAGGTGGATACAAGAGAGGAAACTGAACTTTTCGCATGCAGAAGATCTCTTGAATTTGCTGTGGATGCTGGTTTCACTAGACTAATGATAAAGGGAGATAAGACCAATGTTATGCAAGCTATTTCTTTAGCTGTGGCTAATTATTCATTCTTAGGCAATGTGATTGATGATATTCGCCATTTGATGGTTGGGTTACAGTGGGTTAAAACTAGTAAGATTAGGAGGGGAGATAATAAAGTAGCTCATGTTCTTGCTCAACATGCTAGAAATTTAGAACATGATCTGTATTGGTTGGAGGACTTTCTCCCACCAGCTTTGGAAGCCTTATATCAAGATTAGTTATTATTATGATTAAATGAATGAAGTGTCTTTCTCCAAAATAAAAAAAAGAAATAAAAAAAGAAAAAGAAAAAAGAAAAAGTAAAAGGTGTGATGTTGGTTTTGTTTTGTGCACTGGACTCTAGATATGCGAACTAAGGGGGAGGGGGAAGCCCAAAAAGAAAAGTCCCAGAAAAAGGGGCCCCACAAACCGTGTGAAGGCGTAGTATGAAAGGGAGGGAGGGCATTTCAGTGATTGGAGCAGGTGTAATGGCTCGCCTTAACTGCCTCAGCAATGATTTACATATTAGCGACAGCGTATATATATACCTCACCTCTCCTTCAACTTCCCTCTCTCTCTCTCTCTCTCTCTTCCAAATCTCTGTGAGCTATTTATTTCAACTCTTGCTTGTCTGAAAATTTCATTCTCTCCCTTTTTCTCTCTCTGGCCTGTTCTTTCCTAAACAAAATTGGTCTTGATCTGTAGAAATTTGGTAAGTTAATTTGATCCTCTGGGTTTTTTTTTTTTTTTTTTTTGAGCACAACTAAATGGATTTCTGTATTGTTTGGAGCTATCTGTGATCTGGATTTTTCTCAGTTTTGATAGATCTGTGTACAAACAATGTGGAATATTTTCAAGATATTTATTTGCTTAAATTTAATTACAGACATTTGCTTAATGTGATCCGGTTGTTTGATTCTCTCTATCTCCATGGGAATAGAATTGGGATATGGTTGTAGAAATCAGATCTATATGTGGGTTTTGAGAAATATTTTTAAGTTTGGGTTTTGTGAGCGGTGCATGGATCTGGTGATCTAGTGATTGTTTTTGGTTCTGGAGAATGTGTTGGATCTGCTAACTTTAATGAACGTTGTGTTATTTATTTTGGTCTGTTTAGTTGCTTGGAAAGAGAGGAAGCTAAAAAGACTAATTGAAGCCTTACATCACATGCATGTTCTGCTGTTAAGATTCTTAGAGGCGGATGAGGATCAATTTTTTTCAGCAATTAATTATACAAGGTCTAGGGAGTTTTGTGTGTGTGTGTTGTACATGTAAGAAAAATGTGTTATTCCATTTCAGTTTTGGTTACTATGCAACCAAATGGAGATGGGTAGTCTCCTCGCATCTTCAATTTGTGTTATCAATGAAGCTTTCAGTAATTCTTGTGTTGGTTAGTTTTAAAATGATAGCAGTGCTACTTTTTATGGGATCTATTGCTTTTTTACTTGTGTGTTTATTTGCTATAAAACTTTACATGTATCATGGTTCTGAAATGAATATAGTTTTTTTTTAATGTTTCTTATGTAGACATTGCTTTACGATGGCCACTTATACCCCTAAGAACATCCTCATCACTGGGGCTGCCGGGTTCATTGCATCCCATGTTGCCAACCGGCTGATCCGTAACTACCCTGACTACAAGATTGTTGTGCTTGACAAGCTTGATTATTGCTCGAATCTAAAAAACCTCCTACCCTCAAAATCATCTCCTAATTTCAAGTTTGTGAAGGGGGATATTGGTAGTGCTGACCTTGTCAACTTCCTCTTAATCACTGAGTCTATTGACACTATAATGCACTTTGCTGCCCAGACCCATGTTGACAACTCATTTGGCAACAGCTTTGAGTTTACCAAGAACAATATCTATGGTACCCACGTCCTTTTGGAAGCCTGCAAGGTCACTGGCCAGATCAGGAGGTTCATCCATGTGAGTACGGATGAGGTCTATGGGGAGACAGATGAGGATGCAGTTGTGGGAAACCATGAGGCTTCTCAACTCCTCCCAACAAACCCATATTCTGCCACAAAAGCTGGAGCAGAAATGCTTGTTATGGCATATGGTAGGTCATATGGGTTACCTGTGATAACAACACGTGGGAATAACGTGTATGGACCCAATCAGTTTCCCGAAAAATTAATTCCAAAGTTCATCCTCTTGGCCATGCAAGGGAAACCTCTTCCAATTCATGGGGATGGTTCTAATGTGAGGAGTTATTTGTATTGTGAGGATGTTGCAGAGGCTTTCGAAGTCATTCTTCATAAGGGAGAGGTTGGTCATGTGTACAATATCGGGACAAAGAAGGAAAGGAGAGTTATTGATGTGGCCAAAGATATATGCAGGCTTTTCTCGATGGACCCAGAGAAAAGCATCAAGTTTGTGGAGAACAGACCATTTAATGACCAGAGGTACTTTCTAGATGATCAGAAGCTGACAATTCTGGGGTGGTCAGAGCAAACTACATGGGACGAGGGGCTGAGGAAGACTATGGAGTGGTATATTAACAATCCTGATTGGTGGGGTGATGTCTCTGGGGCACTGCTTCCTCATCCAAGAATGCTGATGATGCCTGGTGGGATCGAGAGACACTTTGATGGGTCTGAAGAGGGCAAATCTGCATCTTATGTCTCAAATAATACCCGGATGCTGGTTCCACCTTCCAAAAGCATTGGCTCTCCTCGAAAACACTCCCTGAAGTTCTTGATCTATGGTAGGACTGGTTGGCTTGGTGGTCTGCTTGGGAAGATATGTGAGAAACAAGGGATTTCATTCGAATATGGAAGAGGGCGTCTAGAGGATCGATCATCGCTCTTGGCAGATATTCAGAATGTGAGGCCAACCCATGTTTTCAATGCTGCTGGTGTGACAGGTAGACCCAATGTAGATTGGTGTGAGTCTCACAAAACCGAAACAATTCGTGCAAATGTTGCTGGAACCTTAACCTTAGCAGATGTTTGCCGAGAGCATGGGCTATTGATGATGAATTTTGCTACAGGATGCATATTTGAGTATGATGCTGCACATCCTGAGGGTTCTGGCATCGGCTTTAAAGAGGAAGATAAACCCAATTTCATTGGTTCTTTCTATTCCAAAACCAAGGCTATGGTAATTTATTCATAATCATTGTCTCTATTTCTATATTCTTTATGAGATTATGCATTTGTTCTAACAGGCTCTCTCTGATTTTTCAACCAGGTCGAGGAGCTGTTGAAAGAATATGACAATGTCTGCACCCTCAGAGTTCGGATGCCAATATCATCTGACCTAAGTAACCCACGGAATTTCATAACCAAGATTTCTCGTTACAACAAAGTCGTTAACATTCCAAACAGCATGACCATCTTGGATGAGCTTCTTCCCATTTCAGTTGAGATGGCGAAGCGGAACTTGAGGGGTATATGGAACTTCACAAACCCTGGGGTTGTGAGTCATAACGAGATTCTGGAGATGTACAAGCAATACATTGACCCCAACTTCAAGTGGGCTAACTTCACACTTGAGGAGCAAGCCAAGGTGATAGTGGCCCCTCGAAGCAACAATGAGATGGATGCGTCAAAGTTGAAGAAAGAGTTCCCCGAGTTGCTATCTATCAAGGAGTCCCTGATTAAGTATGTATTCGAGCCAAACAAGAAAAACTAAGCAGAATAATAAGCAGTTTTGAGCGGTAGACCTCAGTATTGACTTCTGCAGTTTGAACTAGGCTTCATTTTTCAGCTTTCTTCCCTATAAAAGGTTGATCATTCCCCCCAATTATTATTCATTGTTAGCTTCATATCATAATATTTTCCATTGTTCTAGGAGGTCGTGAGGATAATTCTATTAGTTATGGATCTTTTATTTTTAACTTTCCCGTTTGTATTTCAGTTTGCTTGGTAAAAGAACATTCTGGTCAACAGCTTCTTTATAATGGATGTGATCTACTACAAACAAGCCTGAGAGTGTTTTAAATTTGCAGTCTATGTTATGAAATATGTGTGGCCTTTAATTCTTTAATTACTCTACTTTTTTAGTATCCATTCAATATAATTAGGCTTGTATTCTTTTGGTACTCAGAATATCCAGAAGAAAGTCAATGAAAGTGTTATCTACTCTTTTACTAGTCTAATAATAAAAGGGTTGCAAAGAGGCAATCTCTCTCTCTCTCTCTCTCTCTCTCCCCCCCCCCCCCCCCCCCACCCACCCACCCACCTTTTTTTTTTTTGTAAAACTTTTCACACTCAATGCTAATCTCAGTTTCTTTCTATCTCTCTCTCTCTCTCTCTCTCTGTAGAAGCAAAGAGTAAATAGAAGAGTATTTCTTATTGAATGGAAAAGATAAATCAAAGAATACAAGAAGCTCTGCTTTTATATCCACAAGCTGAGCATAAAGAAGAAAGAAAAACAAAAACAAAAAAAGCTAACTACTACACGTGTCTAACTAATTGATCCGTGGATCAAGCAATTTGTTACAGAGATTAGAATTAGTTGAAGCCTCATTTACTTGTGTCTGCTTCTAATCTGATTGGCTTTTATCAACTAATCTTTGTGTCATGTGAGAACCACGTGCTTTGACATTTCTCTTCTTAACTAACTTAAGTGATTTCTTCTTTATACAAAACGATCCCGCTTTGTTCAGTTTCTCAACATTTATTTTTTGACGAAGAACACTGCTTAGCTTTTATTATTATATTAAAAAGGCCGAATCAGCCTAAAGTACAAATGACAATTGATTACTCAATTCTCCACATTCATTCTCACTTCTCAGTACCTGGTCCCCTCACCTGCGCTAAGAGATTAAGTTACTGAATTTAGAGCCTTCCTCTCTCTCGGGTCTTGGCTAATGCCTGTACGCAGTTCCATCTTTTTTTAAGCATGAAAATGTTTTCTCTATTTTTTTTCTCATCGGTAGTCATGGCAACTTTTATTTATATTCATGAACCTATTCATAACCCACCTCATTTGGATAAGTCTTAATTCAACGTATTTGAATATTTGGGTTAAATGGGTGAAGACTTATTAGGTTATTTAATTAGATAGGTCTAAATGAATAAACTCACTAATACCCACTAAACCTATCTAAAATCTAGAATCAATATATATATATATATATATATTTAAAAGGGGAGACTTCATTTGAGAGAACATGAGGTTTTGACAAGTGGGTCTCTCCTTGAGAATTCTTTTACAATAAAAGATATAGACTTTTTGTTTTTTTTTTTTTGGTTCATCGTTTCAAGACTATCCATCTATTTCTCACCAAGATAAGTACTCTTTATTACTAAATAGACACCAATTGAAAGATAATGACTCTTTATTTTCTTAGGTACATTGTTTCATGACTATTTTTTCCTCTTTAAGTTTTCACCTCTTGCACTTCTACTCCTTCATATCCCTCTGCACATAGTCTTTTACATTATCCTAACTCAAATGCACATATGAGATTCTCCAAAGGTTTTGACAAGTGGCTCTCTCCTTGAGGATTCTTTTGCAATAAAAGATATGGACTTTTTGTTTTCTTTGGTTCATCGTTTCAAGACTATCCATCTATTTCTCACCAAGATAAGTACTCTTTATTACTAAATAAACACCAATTAAAAGATAATGACTCTTTATTTTCTTAAGTACATCGTTTCAAGACTATTTTTTCCTCTTTAAGTTTTCACTTCTTGCACTTCTACTCCTTTATATACCCCTACCATAGTCTTTTACATTATCCTAACTTAAATGCACATATGAGATTCTCCAAACTAGGAAGAATGTAAATGACTTTTGGTTTTGATGCAGAAGTCAAAGGTCATGTGGATTTTGTAAGGGTTGTGATTGGATATGAGTCTTTGGTTGTTTGAGACTTTTGGAGTTGGAGCTTTTGTGTTGGGTTTACGATGATGTATGACTGTATTTTTGCCAACAAGTTGAAGCCATGAAGAACCTTTTATGGGCTTTGAAACTTTTGATTTGATAAATATGTCATTGTATACCATTTTGTCAATCTTCAACCCTTATTTCACTTTTATTTTTTTACTTATTCTCTACATTAGTCTTTTTGTATTTTTTTACTTATTCTATATAAAAGTCTTTTTGTATTTTTTTTACTTTTACTTTGATACTAATGTATTGTATTATTGCACATGCATAAATGAAATAATTCTTTTCCCTTATTAGTGTGAACTATTAGAATTGTATTCAAAATTATGAATGAGGTTTATAATTTAATAGATTTGAGAAATTTGTTAATAGTTAACATGAAGTTATTTTATATGAATTTAAAAAATTGTACGAAGACTTCTGGATTTATTTATTTTTTTATTTTTTTTGCAATTTTCCTTATACTATATATATTGCTGAATTTCCTTATACTATATTTGAATGCTTGGGAGCTTGCTTTACAAATATATTAAATACTAAAAATATTTTGAATATGAACATGGAGGAAAATAGAACGAATACTCTAACAAAGCTAATTAAAGAAAAGGGCATACCATCAGCTTGGAAAGCAAGTATTTTCATTATTCCTTATTCTGTATACTATAATTGCAATTTAGTAACAATTTTTCTATATATTATTTTTAATATTAAATATATAATATGATATGGTCTCCTAGGAATGCCTAATAACTATACAATTTCAATCTCATATACCAATATTAGTAAACAAAAGCCAATCAATAGTTTGGAACTTCTTCTAGAATAAGAGAAATTATAAATATGAATTAAGAAAAGGGAGCTAAAGCATTCAACAATAGTTTGGGAAAACATAAATACTATATACAACAGAAAACATAATTATTTCGAAATAAAATTGCAAAGTGTTTGCGCATCGCGCGGGAAATTATCTAGTTTAAATAAATAACATAAACTCTAAATATCTAAACCAAAAAATTCGGCAAGCTCTCAAACTCACTCTCCTTAAAGTTAAAATACATTCTTTCTCTTAGATTTTTTCAATAACCAAACAGGTTAGAGCTTCAAATTAAGGAAAATCTAAAGAGAGATAGAAGGTACCTGAAGAGCAGATTTGAGGTCAAACTTCGACGGTGGTATAGAAGTGAGAAGGCATCGTTGAAGGTCATTTCTATTCGTCTCTCTCTCACTTTCCCTCTCAAAAACTTGTTGAATGCCATATTAGAGTGCAACATGAACTAGGATTCCAATCTTCACATCAGATTTCTCAAGCAAGTCACACAATTCTTGGGTTGAGTTCTAAATTAAAGTTTTTAAGAATTTTGGATTTGGGGTTTTCGGAGACCAAAAAAAATATTCACGTTTTTGCTGTAATTTCTTGTGTAGAAAAAATGAAAGTCTAAGTTAGGTCAGGTGATAAGTTTGTAGATTCTTAGAAACAAAAATTGTCTACTGCCCTTTTATTTCAAGTAAATCTCTTTCATAAATTGCTCTTTCACTCTTTGTTGCTATATAATTCTTGTTTATAGGTTTTTGTATGTTTTTTTCTTTTTTGGGTGTTTGATGATTTGCATCTATCCTCTTTTACTTTTTGGCTTATGTTCAAATTGTTACCTATATTTTTTCCTGTTGTGATTTTGGTTTATTTGAAATATATATTTGTAGAAATTGTCATTTTGATTGTCTTATCTTTTTAAGGTGAACCATGTTTGTATCGAGGGGATGGATGAATTTGAACAAATAGATTCAAGTGTTAGCAAAGGAAGTAGGGGTAGGACTTTTGAAGTGTGGAATGATTTTGAAATATTACCTTTATATGGAGATGGCCATCGAAAAGTCAAGTGTACAAAATCTACTAATATTTTAACAACAAATAAGGAGAATGGGACTCGCAATTTGCACCATCATGCTAAGAAATGTTATCAAAAAAAATGATAGTGGGCCTTTCATCCTCCCCTTGATCAAGATATGCATCGTGAAAAGATTGCAATGATAATTATTAAGCATAATTACTCATTTTCATTTGTGGAGCATGAGATTAATAGAGAGATTCATATCCTTTTAAATCCTAATGTTAAGCCAATATCTAGGAATACAACAAAGTCAGATGTTTTGAAAATCTATAAGAGAGAAAAAGAAAATCTCAAATTTGCTTTAGAGTTAGTCCTGAGCAGGATTTGCTTAACATAAGATTTGTGGAAATCTTCCACAACGGATGAGTATATGGTTCTCACTGCACACTACATTGATGCAAATGGGAGTTGTAAATGAGGGTTTTATGTTTTTCTCATATGCCACCTCCTCGTAGTGGTAAGATTTTGGCAATGAGATTATTTAACATTCTAAAAGAATAGGGCATTAAGAAAAAAGTATTTACAATCACTTTACGCAATGCTTCTTACAATGATACCTTGGTAAATAGTTTGAAGAAAAACCCTTCTTTTAGATCATCTTTTCCTTGTAGTGGTGAGTTGTTTCGTGTTTGTTGTGGTGCTCATATTTTAAACCCTATTATACAAGAAGGTTTGAAAATTATAGAGCAAGATGTGCACAACATATGTGAAAGTGTTAAATATGCGAGAGGCAATGATATGAGGAAGTTAAGATTTGTTGAATGTCTTCAAGAACTCCCTACTCTAACTAGTAAGAAAGTGTGACAAGATATGCCAACAAGATGGAACTCAACATATTTAATGATTGAGACTAGTCTTACATTTCGGGATGCATTTCACAATTTGAGTATTATTGATGGAAGCTTTCGCACTTGTCCCTCAGATGATGAATGGGATAAGGCCTGGAAGATAAGAAAATTTGTGAAGCCATTTTATGACATCACCTCTCTCTTTTCAGGCACTTAACTGCTTGCTCACTCCCAAGTGCAGAAGATCGTAGCAATATAATTCTCAGAGTACCGAGGTCGAACTACAAGAAGCAGGGTAAATTCAAAGACAATATAATTAAATAACAATTTGGGTGAAGAAGAAAAATAATTTTGCTTGGTGATTGTTAACAAGAATAAAAATAAAAACTGATTTAAATCAATAATGTAAATACTAGGGCATCAGGATATTTCCCTGTATCGATATGAAATTCTTTGTGATCTAAGAAAATATATATTTCATAATTGATTTTTCTTATACAATTAAAAACTTATGATTAAGTTGAACTGAGACAATTCAAGAACGCATGATAACCTCGATTAATAATGCGGTTAGAAAAGTTTTCAGAAAAACCCATTCACTTTAGAACCTGATTTCTTTTTGACACTATTAGAAATTCATCTAAACAATAAGAAAAACATGGTTGAACTTATTGAAAGTATGGAAGAACTAATACATCAAAAGAAATCTAATTGAACAATCAAATATGTCATTTTATAATACATCAAAAGAAATCTAATTGAACAATCAAATATGTCATTGATAAAATTCTAGAAAGAACCACATTGAATATTCATACCGTATAGAAGAAACATAACCCCACCCTAGCAAAGAGTTTAGGCTGCCATTAGAGAAAGAAAAATACAAGTTTTCTCTACCCAAAATTGGTTCTCCTAGCCTCCCTTCAAAACCCTAACATAAAAGTGTCCCAAAGAAAATAAAATTTTTACTATTTTAATTTCCATCTAGGTTTTCAATGGCAAATTGTGAGTTAATTTCAACCTTCAAAACTTGAGAATTTCGAAAAACTCAAACTGGAAAGTTGTAGATATTTAAGTTACGGTTCCAACCGATCTGGCTTGTGTCAATTGGATTTTTGAGGAGAGAGATACGTCCAAAATACTGATTGGTGCTCAGATCAGATTTTTCCTTTTCAGATTCTGCCTCTTTGATTTCTTTCCTTTCCAATCATGGTAGACGATCCAAGCACTCCAATTGCACCTCCTTATACATTTAAGCATGATCTTTTAGCTCCACTTAATTCTATTTTGGCCTCCATTTTCTCACAAATTCTTGTAAACTCATCTTTCTCACATGATTTCCTGAAAGTAGAAAATTACACACAATGAATGACATCTTATTCAAGAAATTATGTAAACATAAATAATAGGGACTAATGCAAATCATGGCTTAATTTATACAAATTAAGCATAGTAATAAGAAGATACTGCTCACATAAATATATAACAAGTATACATTTTAAGGCGCTATCATTAACACCCTACTTCCAACTTATACTTTCATGGTGTATGGAAAATTCATTTGTGTATTTTAGAAGAGATGGAAGATGATGATATCATAATTAGTAACATGGCAAAAATCATAAAAGAAAATTTTGACAAATACTGGGATTGTTACAGCATTAAACTATCATTTGTTGTAATTTTAGATCCCCCAATATAATTTGCAGTTTGTGGAGTTTAGTTATAGATGACTTTATGGCACTAATGGGACAAAAACGGTGATGGATCTTAGTGGCAAATTATATTCCCTTTTTGATGGATATTTACGTGCCACTAATTATGAAGTACACAATATGGCTGAAAATGCATCCAGTAGTGGGGCTAATGAGAAGGTGAGAGATGCTGATATTGCTGGTTTTGATACTTTTGAGAGTTAAATTTTTGGTTCAATCGATAGTAAGTCACAATTAGATGTGGACTTGGATATTCTTCAATATTAGGAATCAAATTGTAGTCAACTTCTAGAAGTTTCACTATTGGCTTGTGACATTATGAGTATTCCTATCACTATTGTTGCCTTAGAGTTTGCGTTTAGTGTTGGTGGTCAAATTCTTGTTAAGTATTGTAGTTGTTTATTGCCACAAAATGCTGAGGTTTTGTTTTGTTCCTGCAATTAGTTTTTTGTGGGCAAGGTAAATCTCTTTTTCATCTACTTGTAATTTTTATTAAATTATGCATTCTCTCTCTTTTTATATTTACTTACTAGTTTGTTACTTTGCTAGTTACTCTGATCATGATGAGGAGCACCTTGCGGAGGATTTTGAACACCTATGCAATTCTGGACACATTACATATAATGACGAGGTTTGGGTAAAATAATAATTCTAGCTCAATTAGTTCTAATTTAATGCCAAGTATGTTTTTTTGGACTATTTGTTGTTTTTAATTTATTTCTTAGTTTTCTTATTCTTGCATTGCATTTGGATTTGGCTGAAATATAAGTTATAAGAGCTTGTGAATTTGTTCACTAGTGATATTAATCAATATGTATTAATGGTATTTGATCCATAATCCTATTTTTATCATCTATGGCAATCAGGTGGGTACAAATCAAAAGTATGATTGTTCTTTGAATGGCTTTAGAAGTAGATTGTTCATAGCCTAAGAAATTTAACAAGGATAGATTAGGAGATGGCAGTGAAGTTATGGTACTCTTCAATATGAAAGTGTCCTTTACTCAAGGTGAACCCTATAATTATTAAATTGGGTGGTAAGTTAAAAATAATGTCATTAGTTGGGGGAATACTTACAATGACTAACAGTTTGTTTTTGAGCTACGTTTTTTCAATTCTTAGTAATGATTTATATGTGCATTAACTTTTAAAGAGAAAAGTGATATGAACTCCACCAACAATTGTGATGAAACTCGATAACAACGATGGTTTGGAACCCCAAGATCGTGTAGACAAGATTTGTTGAGCCTTGACCCATCACCTAATCAGATGAAAAACCAAGACTACGATGGATTGAAACGCCACACCTAGAATTCCTAAGAAACTCTCAAGAATCAAGGTGATAAGTTTGGTTGTTTGAACGCCACAAGATTAACTTGATAAGTTCAAGAGTTCTTTTAAGAACCAAGAGGAATACAAGACCTCACAAGGAGAATAATTTTCTGAAAAACCAAAATTATAAATTTAAAATTCGTACTACCCATCTATATACATGGAACAACCCTCCAAGAATAGGCAAAGTCATAACTACAGCTTTAAAAACAGCACAAAAATTAACCTAAACAAGTTCCCACGTTTTTTTTTTTGGATTCTTGGACTTTTAAAGGCAGTCAAACATAGCTAAATGACTAGATTTAGTGTATTTTAACACCCTTTAATGGTCAAACCATGCTGGGTGCGAATTTACATGCTAATTAGCCTCTTTAATTGGTTTGATGACATGGACTAATCCTTGATTATTATTTGAGCTCATCTTGGTCTTTTCAGAACCAGCCCAATTCTCTTGGACTAGCACATTTAGTGCTTCCTTGATACGTTTGGCTCTAAATCTTGTAATTGGGCCACTAGGAAGTGACAAAGGGTCATGTGCAAATTCAACTCCATTTCCACGTGTATGATCAGCATGACCAGCTCCTTGATTTGCATCAGAAAGTTGGACCACATGATGAATATATTTAAATTTATTACCATATCTTCATGTGGTGGAAGCTTATAAGGCAGGCATCATATCAGTAGGGATTGGTGGTGCAAGATCTAAAATTGTGCCTTTGTGGCGTAGGGGGTTGATAGTTTTTTTTAGTCATATAGCCAATTGATGAAGATATTGGAACAATTGGACATAAGTAGAAACTTTATGCTGCATAAGTTCCAAAATGAATTTCTTTTGTTACTACATTTGAGTTATAAAGTTTAAGCACTTACATAGTTAATAAATGAGATCCTTAAAAATTAAACTTTAGTCCTTTAACTCATGTTCAAATAGCTAGCTAAGCAATGATAAAAACTGTTTTGGTGTATTTACTTGCTACAATGAGTTGTAGATTCATTATGGTCGTTTTTTGGTTGATTGTGGATGTTATAGCCATTTATCAAAGATTTTAGTGGTACGCTTCTCATAAGTTTTTATTATGATTTTTTTTTTATGTTCAATTACTTTGTTTTATTGTTGAGCTAAGCTGGAAATAGAAAAGTCTAGTGAACAACTCTGTTTCTGCAGAGTAAAGGTTTTAAAATTCATATAGATATGTTTAGTTGTTAGTGCATTTTTGCACGAATGTGAAAAACAACTCTAGTCTCTTGTTCAGTTGTTAGCTCACCTCTTTTCTCCTCCCTTTTTAGATTAGTGTAGAGGAATCTCTTAATGCAACAAATTGGTGACCTTTTGGAACTATGAACTGAATTGTGCTCTCTTCATTACCAAATGTAGAGGATATTTAATCCTTTGGACTTTCTTATTTACAAATGTAATTTTTAATATGGTTCTGCTCTATAGCTTCGAGAGGGGTTTTCTATTCATTGTTTTTTTCTTCTCAATCTTGTTATAAATCAGATGTATATTTATATCTTATTTTTAATATAGTTCTTTCAGAATTGTGCTCTTTTTAGTAATTATTTGTCTTATTTTTGAGCATTTAGCTGCTTATAATCAACCCGAGGTATATTCTTGTAGTCTTTTAGACCTTTACTTATTTTCAATTTCTCTCTCTTGGGTATATTCTCATGTTTGTTATTCCTTTGGTGCTATGCGCTGTATATACAGAAGCAAAAGTTTCTAATTGGACTCATTCATACGGTTCCTGTTTAAAATTACTTGTTATGTTTCTTCCTCCTTCATTTTGATTTAGTGTTGTTCATTCATCTTGTTTCAATGGTCTACAAATTTTTCTTATAATGATTTTTATAATGCTCCCTTAGATGCAACAAAATAGAGTTTTTTCCTCCCCTGTTTCTGTTAATGTTATCACATCGTTTTCCTTGGAGTGAAGAAATTGATGTTTTGGGCATGATATTGTCTTATCAAGAAATATTACATTGTATTAACAAGAAATTAATTTTTTGGCCATGATATTGTCCTATAAAAAAAATAGAGATAAAAAAAATTGCCTTATTGATTTGCCCATTAGGAAAAGGGGGAAAAAAATGATATTTTTCGCTAATCAAATGTTGGGGTCTTGGGAATTTTGGCTTTTTAGCAGTGAAATCGATATCGTACCCGTACCGGCTGGTATGTATCGTACCGATACGTATACCGGTATCGAAATGATAACGTTTCGTACCGGTTTAAATACCAGCCATACCAGCCATGTACCAACCATACCAACCAATTTTGAGCAATACTGGCCGGTACTGGGCGTACCGACCGATACTAGGCGTATCGACCGGTACAGACAAAAACTTTTTTTTTTTTTTTTTAAGTTTTGTAATTTTTGAATTTTTGTAAGGGCATAATGGTAACTTATTTACATTAACTTATTAGTATTATTTGTTTTCTTAGTATAAAATGAACAATTAAGCTTTCTATTTTTTATATTGTGTTTTTTTTTTTTCTTTTAATTGATGCTAAATCCTAAAATTATGAATAATTTATTCTGAATTGAGGTAATGTTTTATGATAAACCTTTATATTTATTATAATATTAGTGAAATATTATATGCTTATAAACATGGTTCTAGAGACTTTGTGTGTGTGTGTATGTGTGTGTGTGTATATATATATATATATATATATATAATATAATATAAAATAGCGGCAAACTCGAAACAATACACCAGTATTGATCAGTACCCGAAATATATCGTATCGCTGGCCAAACCGGTACAACCTCTGGTACAGTATTGACTTCCTTGCTTTTTAGTGTCTTTTGTGTAATCTTGGACATTTTAGGGGTGTTTTGGTAATTTTGGATGTCCAAGGGTATATTGATCATTTGGAAGTGTAGGGGTATTTGGGTATTTAAGGGTATTTTGGTTTGGAAGTCAATATAGGGTATCCAACTAGTTTTAGAGTTATCTGAGTCATATTGGATTAAATTGGTAGGTTACTAATTAAATTGTATTGGGACATTTAGACCTCGGTTAATAGAATTAACAAGTTTTAAACCCAAGTTGTTAATTAGATTTATTATGAATAAACCTTGTTAAAAAAAACTAACATCAATATCATGTACAACAGAATAGTAAATAAGACAAAATATGATGACCTAAGAAAACCAATAAAACAAACTAGTTTCACAGTAAAAAAACGTGGGGAAAATCCTTCTCAAAAAGTAATCCACTATAATAAAGAGAAGTTTGAAATCTAGTATAAAACCTTTGTCTCTAGACCCTACAATCCCTGTAAATGAACATACAACAAAAATCTTCTACCGCTTTTGAATCTCTAAATTCTTCAATATATGAACGCCACCCTTTTGCACGAATCGAAGTACGTGACTAACCAATGATGCACGGATCCCAGTACGTGACTAACTCCAGCAACTTGAAGAAGATGTTGTTGGCTGCAAAGCTCTTTACTTCATCAACAATGAAGATTAAGAAGTATTTAGTTACAAAATCCTAAGGCATAAAAGACACAGTAACTTCTTACAAAGAGAATAAGGCACTCAGTCACTTTTTCATATGTTCTCTATGTGCATTCCTACTGTGACAACCATTAAAATAAGCTTTATACATGTCTAGGGTTGTGAGAAAAGAAAACCTACACAAATATTTTTTGCATGGGCCACAAAACATATCTGGAAATTCTGATTTTGTAGATTTCGACAGATTCAACTTCTGTCGAGCTTTCTTCATTAAGTCTCGATAGATACTTTTTTTGTTGAGATATTTGTCGAGTTTTAATGAATAACTTTTCTTCACTTGTTTCTTGGTTCAATATTCATGGCTTTAATACTTAACTTAAATTCTTGTTTCTTGAAGTACTAAACTAATCCTAAATCTACTCAATTACAAGTAAAGTGCATTTTGTCAAAGGATTAGCCAATTACATAAAATATGTCTTTAACAATCTCCCTGTTTGGCAATCCGTGACGAAACCACAATAAAACAAATAATCATATGAGAGGTCTTAAATCACCAAACTCATAACCACTTGTTATATTACAAAATAAATCTATCCTTACTACAAACTCTTGTAAAATTTTGCAAGAAGAGAGTTCATGAAAAGATAGACTTTCATAACCTGTCTTTCTGAAACACTTAAACAAAACTCATCAAGGCATCATATGTGAAACAAAAATGAAGATTACGTACATAAAGAAATATGTGTATAAAAAGAAAAAAGAAACAACACATGTAGAGGTTGGTGAAGATGACATACATCATATATATATATATATATATATAGCAAAGATAAGCATAATGTATGTAAAAATGGTTACAAGACCAGTATACAAGAAACTAAAAGAAGCTCTTAAAACACCAATGAGGTAAACACTTCCCCTAACAAGATGAAACACAACTCCCCCTTACAAAGACATGTATTTCTCTTTGTAACATATAGAATCTTAAAAAGAAACCACATTTTCTCTCCCTTTTTGTCATGATTGAAAAAGGGTACAAGAAGTTATAAAACTTCACCCAGGAAACATAAAGATGATCAAAGATGATCAAAGGGGCAAAAGGAATCCATAAAAATGCATGAACGTAATGAAACAAGATGCTATGGATGACAAGATAATAGAAAGATGCAAAACATGTGAAAAATAATGCACGCAAGAAGGTCTCGACAGATCGAGAAGCTGTTGAGATTCTATCGAGAGAAAACTTAGAAATCTCGATGGATCGAGGTTTGTCAAGATCTGTCAAGAAAAGAAGAAAAAAGGGCTCGATAGAAGAGAATCTATCGAGGATCTGTCGAGAAGCTATCAAGCTTAAAGAAAAGGTGTTTTCAAAGAAAGGAGAAATACATAAAAATGAATACAACAATCAAGTAACTCAAACAGAGATCCAATCAATATATTAAGCTCTCAAAACATCTCTCAACATATATGCAAAGCATTTAGAGATCCCAACCCCCCCCCCCACACACATACACATAACAAGTCTAACCAATTCTATATTTCAAAAAAAAGTTAAGACAGTTTAGTGAGCATATATTAACACATGTATTCCTTGTGATGACCAAATCACATTTTACCTGCACATGTATCAAAAGTAGTAAAGAATTTGGGCGTTGTGTGTAAAAAACATAACAAAAGTGCATAAATGTCTCATATTATGACGATTTGAGATATAGGAAAATCAAATACATTCACACACAATCATAACTGCTTGATGGGAACTATCACCTTCGAGGTACATCCTATAAATCTCACATCTCCTAGAAACATGCTTGCAATCATATTTAAAAGCATTTTGATTCGTTTTGCTTTTGATTTTTCTTTACATATTTTCTTTTTGAACATATCATGCATGAGCACAGAAGAGAGAGAACAAATATCCAATTATGTAAGCCAAAATATCACAATTTTACTATGCCGAAGCACATAGATGTTATTCATGATTGACTGGTTTTAGTTGTGAGATGGTTATTTATGCCTTCTTTTAGAATTTTCTAGTCCTTCTCGTCAAAGAGAGTGATATGAGTATGAGATATAGGAGATTATCTTAATCGTATTCATCATAAACATGAGCCACAAAGCTCACTTGCTTAGTTGTGTATTAAGATGCTCATCTAAACTACAAGAGATATAAAATTTAGAAAACTTTATTTCAATGGCCATCCAAGGTACACAAGTACCAATATACATAAACACACACTATTTTTTTATTTTTCTGATTTTTTTCCTTTTTTAATTTTGAAAACAAAAGAAAAGAAAAACTAAATAACCAAACAAAAACAAACAAACAATATGAAAGCAAGAAAGAAAGATGCAGGTGCATGAAAGCATGATTCCAAAAAATAATAAGAAATCAAGCAAAAAATTCCTATTTTAGATAGAAAGAATTAAAGTAGAGGACAGATAGAATAGACAATTAAGGCTTAGGCTCCTTTCTCACCCATACAGCACGAATCTTTGGCCGTGAAGATGAAAATACAAGTGTCCTAATATGTCTACGAAATGACATAGAAGAATTAAAATTCTCTTGAAATTGAGTTAAAAAGCTTAAAACTTTAAATAACTCTCCAAAAAAAGGTGTAGTTCCTTGAGAGGAAACCTTTGACCGTTTGGATACTTGCTTTTGAGGATACAACTTAAAGCAACTAGGATGAATGTGCCTAGAAAGACCACAATGGTGACAAACATGAGCAGTTTTAGAACTAATAGACTTCCTAGAGTGAGGTCTAACAAAGGATTTAGAATTAGACAAATCAGTTATGGATTTCTTAACTTTATCACCTTTTTTAGATTGGGGCAAAAAGACAGTCTTTGATTCAAAAGCAATGGAAGAGGAGGGGCCGGAGGAAACAACATATCCTAAGGCAGTCTTATCAGAACTAGGCTTTTGAGTACTCAATACTTCATCAAGCTTTTCACTAAACATCATTTCTATTTGAGTTCTAACTTGACTAAACTAGACTAAGCTCAACCTCGAGATTCTTAACCTTCTCTTCTAATAAAGTATTCTTCACAACAAGAGTCTCAACTAACCTTGTAGTCTCATCTAGTTTGACTAACAGTTCAACTCTTTCAACTTTTACCTCATTAAGTTTTTTTTTCTACAAAGATGAAAAGTCTTTTCAAGTTTTTTCAATTTCGATGCATAGCTTATCATTTTTCCTGAAGGGTTAACTTCTTTGGTACTTCATCATCAGAAGAATCCTCACTGTCACTAGCACTCTCCACAATCCCTTTATCGATTGTGGCAACAAAATTCCTAGGATTTAGAGTTCCTAGGAAGTTTGTCATTATCATTTTTCCTATATTGAAGAAGCTTGGTAATCTCATTAGCTATGAAGGTTAATCCTCATTCTCACCATCATCTTCATTTTAATCTTCGCTTTCATCTTCATCTTTAGAGTCATCAATCTCTTCCTCTATATCCTTAAAAGTCAAGTTTCTACTCTTTCCACATTTTCTCATTAAACCTAATCCCATCTCGATTTGAAGGTTCCCTACAAGCTCAGTCAAAGGAATTTGATCAATGTCCTTCACTTCTTCAATGACAGTACTTGGCATGAAATCTTTCAGGTAAGGACCTAAGGATTTTCCTAACAATTTTGGATTTTGCTATAGATTCTCCAAGGTTGAGGGCAGAATTCACAATATCCTTGATTTTAGCATATAACTCATCAAAGGTCTCATCCTCCTCCATTCTTATTTCTTCAAAATTACTAGTGAGTCTTTGAAACTTCACAGTCTTTACTGTCTTGGTACCTTCATAGGTGTTTTTAAGAATGATCCATGCTTCTTTGGTAGCTTCTGTGGATGATATTTTCTTAAATTCCTCATTGGTCACCCCACTAAACAAAGCATTCAAGGCCTTACTGTTGAAATTTGCCGCTTTGATTGTTGCTTCATCCCAATCCACCAGCGCTTCCTTTGGCTTAATCTAGCCAATTTCGACAACTTGCCATACTTTTTCACCTAGAGCTTGCAAAAAAATTTCATACAAACTTTCTAGTACGCATAATTAATGTCATCAAATAAATGAAGAATCAAAAGAGATTATCCACGATCCATGACAACGGGGGTCAAGGATCACACTTAAGAAATTAATCCAATTAGAGTGCACCCGTTCTGATACCACTTGTTGGAAAATTTAGACTCCGATTGATAGAATTAACAAGTTTTAAACTCAAGTTGTTAATTAAATTTATTATGAACAAACCTTGTTAAAGCAAACTAATATCAATATCATGCCAATATCATGTACAGTGGAATAGTAAATAAGACAAAATATGATGACCTAGGAAAACTAATAAAACAAACTAGTTTCACAGGAAAAAAAAAAACCTGGGAGGAAACCTTCCTGAAAAGCAATCCACTATGATAAAGAGAAGTTCCAAATCTAGTATGAAACCTTTAACCCTAGATTCTACAATCCCTATAGATGAACATACAGCAGAAACCTTCTACCACTTCAGAACCTCTAAACTCTTTAATATATAAACGCCACTCTTTTGCACAAATCCCAATATGTGACTAACCAATAATGCACGGATCCCAATACGTGACTAACCAATGATGCACAGATCTCAGTATGTGACTAACTCCAGCAACTTGAAGAAGATATTGTTAGCTGTAAAGTTCTTCACTTCATCAACAATAAAGATCAAGAAGTACTTGGTTACAAAACCCTAAGGCGCAAAAGACGCAGTAGAGAGAATAAGAAACTCGCTCACTTTTTCATATGTTCTCTATGTGTGTACCCACTATAACGGCCTTTAAAATAAGTCTTATATATGTCTAGGGTCGCGAGAAAAGAAACCCTACACAAACATTTCAGCATGGGCCAAAAATTAGATATGGAAATTCTGATTTCATAGATCTCAACAGATTCAGCTTCTGTCGAGCTTTCTTCGTTAAGTCTCGATAGATACTGTTTCTGTTGAGATATTTGTCAAGCTTTAATGAACAGCTTTTCCGCACTTATCTCTTGGTCAAATCTTCATGACTTTAATACTTGACTTGATCTCTTATTTCTTGAAGTACTAAACTCATCCTAAATCTAACCAATTACAAGTAAAGTACATTTTGCCAAAGAATTAGCCAATTACATAAAATATATCTTTAACAAATGAGTTGGGTGGGTAATGGGTAATTAATTTATATATAAACGAGTCATAAATGGATAAATGACTAATTACACACCCAACCCATGTATGACTCAATCCATTTATGACGCAACCCACCCATTTATAACTACAGTAAATTGTGTACTTCTTACAAGGTGATGTATCCTTTGCCAACTCATAAAAATTCACATTTCTAGTTAGCAAGCCCACGATACTCCTACAAGTATATCTAAAACTTGTAACCAAACAGAGTCATCCATATCAATCTTCTTCTCATTCTCAAATCTATTTCAACATCTATAGAAGCAAAGATTGTCAATAGTATTTCAATTTTGCTTCATTTATTTTGAAGTAAAATATTTCTGGAAAATATTTTCCTATTTTCAAGTGTTTCTAGGTAAAATATAGTCAAACTTGTAAAATATTTTTTGTTGACTGTAAAATCCTTTATAAAAAGTTGTGAAATGTTTTACCTTTGAAAATTTGGTAAAATATTTTCCAAAAACACGTTGGCTTTCCCTTCCCCATCTGGTCACTAAGTCATTGGTCTGATGGCTGGAGACATTGCTCCGATGATTGATGCTGGTGGTTTGGTGGCTAGAGACTTCACTCTAGCCAATTACATAAAATATGTCTTTAACAAATGAGTTGGGCGGGTAATAGGTAATTAATTTATATATAAACGGGTCATAAATGGATAAATGACTAATTACACACCCAACCCATGTATGATTCAATCCATTTATGACCCAACCCACCCATTTATAACTACAATAAATTGTGTACTTCTTACAAGGTGATGTGTCCTTTGCCAACTCATAAAAATTCACATTTCTAGTTAGCAAGCCCACGATACTCCTACAAGTATATCTAAAACTTGTAACCAAATAGAGTCATCCATATCTATCTTCTTCTCATTCTCAAATCTATTTCAACATCTATAGAAGCAAAGATTGTCAATAGTATTTCAATTTTGCTCCATTTATTTTGAAGTAAAATATTTCTAGAAAATATTTTCCTAATTTCAAGTGTTTCTAGGTAAAATATAGTCAAACTTGTAAAATATTTTTTGTTGACTGTAAAATCCTTTATAAAAAGTTGTGAAATATTTTACCTTTGAAAATTTGGTAAAATATTTTCCAAAAACACGTTGGCTTTCCCTTCCCCATCTGGTCACTAAGTCATTGGTTTGATGGCTGGAGACATTGCTCCGATGACTGATGCTGGTGGTTTGGTGGCTAGAGACTTCACTCTAGAAACGATTATGGCAGTTGTGACTAGAGACTTCGCTCCAGCGACTGGTGGCAATAGTCTAATGGCCAGAGACTCTACTTCGTTGACAAGTGTCCTCAGTTCAATGTCTAGTGACTCTGTTCTGTGATCGGTGTCGGTAGTTTAGTGTTTAGAGACTTTGCTTCAGTGATTAGTGCCAACAATCTAGTGGTCGATGACTTTGCTTTGCAACCGATGTTGGCAGTTTGGTGGCAAGATACGTCTCACTGGCAATCGATGATGGCAGCTTGATGGCTAGAGATGCCTCATCGGCAACTAGTGTTGACAATCTTCTGGCCAAAGATGTCGCATCACAATTAGTGCCAAATGTCTAGTAACCAAAGACGTTTTGTCGACCGAAGTTGGTAGTTCAGTCACCGAAGATACCTATTCGACAGTGATTGTCAACAGTTTGGTCTCATGAGCCATTACTACTTTTGGTTCCAGTAGTCTAGTCACCAGACTTCGAGCACTAGTAGCTGCAATGTTGAGCCATCGGTTTTGATAGTTTGTTTGAAAATTTTACTTGTCATACCAAATACTTGAAATTATTTTACTAAAAATGTTTTACATATAAAATATTATGTTTGAAAATATTTTACTTCAAAACAGACAATGTGGTAGTACAAAGTTCTCATTTACCATTTGTTTACAAGTAAAATAACCCATGCTTATATATAAAAAAATCGCATGCATGTTTCCACGTGCTAATGGAGGGTCATCATTCAACTTCTATGAGAGAAGCATAAAATGTTCACAATATTTCTTTTTTTTGTTTGAAGACCACAATATTTCGTCGGATTACTATTACTATTGGTATCAGAGAATCCCCATTTACCATTTGTTATGTGAATTGAATGATTAGGGAAAACAACAATTATTATCGATTATAAATCAACTAGATGGAAATTAACTAATCCAAAACAGTCGGCAAATCGTTCGATATGCAACTTTTGAATTAAACACATTTTACATCCCAAATAATCAAGCATGCAAAAATATTGGAGTAGGTCATTGTGATTGTCAATGCCCCTTTATGGAAATGAGGAATTATATATAACATGCAAAATGTGTTCAATTGACTAGAATATGTACAAATTAGTCAACCGACTATGATAGAATTAATGTTTTAAAAAACTAAATAAAACAATTCTACAATAATTAAAAATACTTAAGCTGTGATAAATATGATATGAAATGCATTACTATCCATTAAATTTAGTCCAGATTGCAAAATATAACATTCACTGTTAGTTTGATGGAATTTTTGTGTTTCCGTGCTTTTTGTTGTGATTCTTGAAGTTGGTTTCCTTTTCATAGTTTGTGCAAATGGGAGGTTCTACTTTTGCTTTCATTAAAGCAAAAACTTTTGAGTTTGCTATTGAGGAATGGGGGTCGTTTTTCTTATTACGTATTCATGAAAGAGGTAGGAATTCCTTACGTTCTGTATGTATGGGTAAGGAGTGTGCTAAGAGAACTCTGTTTCACGTTGAGGAGTTGTTATCTAAGCCGAATTCGGATCAGTTTGCGAGAACGGTTAGGGAGGGTAATAGTGTTCTTATTCTTCAGTTGGGGTCCAATGCCCATGGCTCTTTTCTGTTGATATCTGAGTTAGATAAATGCCGACGGAGGGGCTCCATTGTCATACCAGAAGGCAAATTGAAGAGTGGCTGGAGAGGTTTTGGATTACAGTTGAGAAAGTCAATCCATCCGTCTATTCAGAACATTGGTGTTAAGCACAGGAGTGCCACCAGTAGACCGGCGACGGAGAAGCTTCGGCAAAATCATGGAGGTTTTAGAAATAATGGTAAGCAGTCTGCTTTGGGCTTTCAAAATTTGAAATCGTAAATTTCTTGGGGAGCTTTTTCTGGGATTGACAAGGATCAAGTTGAGGCGAATGTCATGTCGGTCATCAATGAAGCTGAGAATACTATCATGAATACTACTCTGACCCTAGATATTGCCTTGTGTGTGGAACGTGGGATTGAAGGGAAATGGGTTGTAACTTCTTCTGATATTAAGGAGGTAGGCTCGGTTGTTGTTAAGCCCAAAGGAGTAAAAAACTCAGTCAGTTTCAAAACTGCGCTGTTAAAAGGAAGTGGGCCACGGCCCAAGGCTGCTTGGAAGCCCATAGCCCACGCTGGGCCTTTTAAAGCTTTGGGGTTTAAGTCTGGGTCACAGCTCTCTAAGTCTAATCCCATAACACCGGTTGTACTTAGAGCTTCAGTTATCTCCGATACAACGAATTTAGTGCTTGGGGTTGTGTCCTCCAACGCGATCTCCTCCATTGCTGGCATCGTCACAAGTCAGTCGTGTGTGGCTTCAGCACAGCCAAATGGCTCGAGATGTCTTGTTTTGGGAACTGGGTCTCCGCCTCGTGCTGGTGATAATTTTTCAAAAGCTGGCACCTACGTGAGATCCTCCATCGCTTGCAATGTCGTGGGTCAGTTGTTTGTGACTTCAACTCAATCTAGTGAGAATATTTTAGAAGCTGGCACTTCTCTCTCAGTGTCGTTTCAAGTGAGTCCCGAGTCTGGGTCTTCGAAGTCTTCTTCCACTACTTATGGCTTAGATTCTGGACTCCTTCCATCACTCTCGAGGGAGCTACCTGTTCAGCCACCTCTCCTTAAGGTGGGTTTGAGCAACCCGATGTATGACATAGTGGGAATGGGCTCTAGAATCAGTGATTTTGCTGGGGATTTGAGCAAAACATGGGGAAATTCTAAGGATTGGATACTGGAACTTTGGGATGGGAGGAAGATGGTTATTCCGCTCTCTGCGTATCATTCCTCTGAACTTGGGACGAACCAACCTACATCAGAGGGTGGAGTTAATCCAAGTTTGGCTTCTCCTTTTGATAAGGGTCTCATTGTCAGTTGGGCTTCTGAGTCTGAGGGCGTTGGGGGCTCTGTTGCCTCTGATTTTGGGTCAGAGGGTGGGGCATGGGACTCTGATGAGGGTTTATTGGATTGGGAACATTAGGTGAACCACTTGATGTGGCACCTCTGGCGACAGATATTTCAGTGGGTAAGGAGAATCTTGTAGCTGAGAAGATAGGGGGTGAGGTGGATGTAATTAACACCAAGTTGTCTCTTTGGGTAACTAATAGAATTAAAGCTTTCCAGAAATCTGTTAGGACCTCACTCGAGGGTTTCCAAGAACAAGTTACACGTTTTCTTTTAGCATTAGAAGAGTGAAGAAAACAGCAGATGATTGATGTAGACTCTAAGAGGAAGTTGGGTAAGGCTGGGCTTAAAGGGCATCGTGAATTGAAGAGTCTTATGAGCTCATGGGGTGAGAAGGAGTCCGACGGGAGCAGAAGTGCTAGTAGGGATTGGGTTGTTGTAGTGCATCAATGAATTTGAAAATTGTTTCTTGGAATGTGAGAAGGCTGAATGAGCAAGATAAGCGGCTGTAGGTTAGAAATTTGATCCGAAAATAGAAAGCAGATATTGTTTGTCTGCAAGAAACAAAGATGGAGTTAATTAATAGAGGTGCCATTTGTAGTTTGTGGGGGGGGGGTCATCATGTGGATTGGCTCTACTTAGGTTCAGTGGGTGTTTCTGGGGGGGTTTTATTGATGTGGGATAACAGGGTTGTGGATAAGGTGGACGAAGCGGTGGGTTGTTTCTTCGTCTCTTGTAAATTCAAAAATGTGGTTGATCAATTCGTTTAGGCTTTCATATGTGTATATGAACCCAATAGTGATAGAGATAAAAGTTTCCTTTAGGAGGAGTTAGCTGGCTTAGGTTGTTGGTGGGATGTGCCTTGGTGTGTGGGTGGTTATTTTAATGTGGTGCGTTTTCCTTCTGAGCATTCTGGTTCTGCAAACTTCTCTACTGCTATGTTTCGGTTTTTAGCTTTTATCTCCGAGCAAAGCCTTATTGATCTGCCTTTGGTTGGGGGGAATTTCACTTGGTCTAGCTCTAAAGAGGTTGCTTGCTAGATCTAGGTTGGACAGATTTCTTTTGTCAGCAGATTGGGAGGAGAATTTCCCATCTGTTTGTCAACGCTGGCTTCCTAGGTTGTTTTCTGATCATTTTCCAATCCTTCTTGAGGGTGGGAATCTTCATGGAGGCAAAAACCTTTTAGGTTTGAGAACATGTGGTTAAAGGATGAGGGCTTTTTGGGTAGGGTGAGTTCGTGGTGGGAGTCCTATCATTTCCAAGGAACTCCTAGTTTTTCTTTGGCTAACAAGTTGAAGATGTTGAAATTGGATTTGAAGAGATGGAATGTGGAGGAGTTCGGAAATATAGGCATCAGGGTGCAAAACTTGTGGAAGGATTTTAATGCATTGGAAGTTACCGAGGATGATCGTGTTCTTAAAGCGGAGGAAAGGAGGGAAAAGGATCGAATTCGTGGAGAGTTAGAAAAATCAACTTTGTTGGAAGAGATCTGTTAGAGGCAGAAATCTAGGGCTTTATTTCTTAAGGAGGGAGATTGGAACACCAAATTCTTTCATCGTATTGCAAATTCTCATAGAAGATGCAATACTATTGACAAACTTATGGTGGATGGTGTGTTAACTTCAGATCAGGGGATCATTGAAGGGTGTATTACTCAGTTCTATAGGCAGTTATACTTGGAGAATGAGGTTCATCGACCTCTTTTGAATGAGGTTGTTTTTTCTAGTATTTCTGAGGAAGATGACACTTGGTTGGACAAACCTTTTGATGAGGATGAAGTTTTTGGAGTGGTTCAAGACTTCAAAGGTGATAAAGCGCCAGGTCTAGATGGCTTTACGATGGCATTTTTTTAGTCATGTTGGAACACGGTGAAAATTGATATTATGAATATGTTTCATGTTTTCCACACTCACGCTGTGTTTGAAAAGAGCCTTAATGCTACTTTTCTTGCTCTCATTCCTAAGAAATTTAATGTTGTGGATGTCCAAGACTTTCGGCCTATTAGTTTGGTGGGTGGGTTATACAAGATTCTCGCTAAGGTGTTAGCCAATCGAATGCGAAGGGTGGTTCATGGTCTTATTTCATAATCTCAAAATGCCTTTGTGAAAGGGCGTCAGATTTTAGATTCTATCCTTATTGCTTCTGAGTGTATAGACAGTCGTTTAAAGGCTGGGGTCCCAGGGGTGTCGTGCAAGCTGGGCATCGAAAAAGCGTACGACCATGTGAATTGGAAATTTCTCATGTTTTTGTTGCAGCAGTGTGGATTTTTCGAAAAGTGGAGAAGGTGGATCAGGTGTTGTATCTCAACTATTAAATTCTCCATTTTGATCAATGGTTGTCCTTCCTGCTTTTTTGGGAGTTCTAGAGGACTTCGGCAAGGTGATCCTTTATCCCCGTTTCTTTTTGATATTGTCATGGAGGCTTTGAGCCGTATGTTGGATGTGGCTACTGCAGCTGGTCAGTTTTCGGGTTTCACAGTTGGGAATGCAGCTAGATCCTTAATGACGATGTCTCATTTATTGTTCGCGGATGATACTCTTGCTTTTTGTGACGCTGACAGCACTCATATTACAACTTTGCGTGGGATTCTCTCTAGATTCAAGGAGATGTCAGGGCTTAGGATTAATTTAGGTAAGTCTGAAATGGTCCCAATTGGGGAAGTGCCTAATCTTCATGACTTAGTGGAGACTTTGGGCTGTAGGGAGTTCGCTCTTCCTCTGAAATATTTAGGTCTTCCGTTAGGTGCTTCTTTTAAAGATAAGTCAATTTGGAATCCTATTTTGGAGAAGATGGAGCGAAGGCTGGCTGGTTGGAAGAGGTTGTATTTATCCAAGGGAGGTAAAGTTACCCTTATTAAGAGTACTCTTTCTAACTTACCTACGTATTTCCTTTCTCTCCTCCCTATTCCAGTTAAGGTGGCTAAGAAGATGGAGAAATTCCAAAGAGACTTTCTTTGGTCTGGTTTTGGGGAGGATTGTAAAATTCATTTAGTTAATTGGTCTAAAGTTTGTAGGTTAGTTAAGAATGAAGGGTTAGGCATTCGGTGCTTAAGAAGGTTTAATTCTGCATTATTAGCCAAGTGGTTGTGGCGTTATGGTTTGGAGAATGATGCCCTTTGGAGAAGGGTCATTAGGGCAAAGTATGGGAATGAGTGGGGTGGTTGGTGCACCAAAACTGTGTCGGGGGCATATGGTGTTTGTTTATGGAAGTTTATTAGGAGTGGCTGGTTGAATTTCTCCAAGTTCCTTCGGTATGATGTGGGTGATGGAACTCGTGTGAAGTTTTGGGAAGATGTGTGGTGTAGGGACCGTCCTCTTAAGGAGGCATTTCCATATTTATATAATATTAGTAGGACAGGGGAGGCTTCAATCTCTAAGGTTATGTGCTACACGAATGGGAGAGTTTCTTGAGATATTTAGTTTTGTCATTTAGTGAACGAATAAGAGTCACTTTCTTTGGATTCGTTTTTGGTCTTGATTTATTCCACCAAAGTGCGGGGTGTTGGAGCTGACAATCTTTGTTGGATGCCAGCTTGCAGTCGAGGTTTCAAAGTGAGTGGGTATTATCATTCTCTTTCCCCCTCTACTAGCATCCCCTTCCCTTGGAAAGTGGTGTGGCAATCGAAGGTTCTTCTTCAGGTAGCTTTTTTCTCTTGGACTGCGGCTTTAGGCAAGATTCTTACTATAGATAATCTTCGGAAGAGGCACTTTGTCTTTCTTGAGTGGTGTCTTATGTGCAAAGGGTGTAGGGAATCTGTAGATCATCTCCTCCTTCACTGTCCTTTCACTTATGAAATGTGGAGTGTGATCTTTTGCTTGTTTGGTATTTGCTGGGTGATGCCGCAAAGGGTAGTGGATTTGTTGGATAGTTGGTCTTGCAATTTCAGGCGGCATAGTAATTTAGTCATTTGGAGGATTGTGCCGCACTGTTTGATGTGGTGTATCTGGCGGGAACAAAATTCAAGAAGTTTTGAGGATTGCGAGCGGTCCAGTCTTGAGTTTAAGTCTTTTTTCTTTTTTACTCTTCTCGAATGGTGTTTGGTTTTACCTTCTTTTTCTTGTATTTCCCTTTCTGTGTTGCTTGATTTTTGTACTTTGGTTTCTTGATGTTTTTGCCTTTTTCGTACATTTCTTATGTACGGGGCTTTTTCTTTCTATATATTTGCTATGTTACTTATCAAAAAAAAAAAATAATAATAATAAAAATGACCCTAAAAAAAATAATCATGCGCATTATGCAGGTCCGTGACTAGTTTCAATAAAAAGGAAGAGGATACACATCCTGAAAGCAAGAGCCCACACTTGGAGAAATATATGGAAGGGGTGAAGAAGCTTTTCTTTGGAGAGAGAGACAGAGGGTCCCTCTAATTTAAGCATAATTGTAAGGATCTAATTGCTCTCATAAAATGTACATTGCTTCTTAATAAAAACTAAAAGTACTCAGCAATTTATCTAATTGTGACATATGAACATTCAAAAGAAATATAGATTTGATTAACACCACATGAGCTTCTAGAATAAGGCCCGAGCGTAAACAAAACAATCAGACGCTATCATATCAGCCGAACGGTTCCATTAACCTTGCATGACAATACCATCAAACCAAAAATAAGTTAGTTGCACTTACATAGTTAACACCGCAAAAGTAGATATTTTGGGGAGAATGCATGATTACAAAACCAACAGAAATATACCTAGACAAATTAACTTGGTTCAATGAGAAGCGGTAGGGGAGAAAGGCTTGAGGATGAATTGACATCTGATACAGGAGAATAGACGATTAATAGAAATAAACTACCAGTTAAAATGGTTCAAAGAAAAATTCAAATATGCATAGTTAAAATTTGGTGCACATACCCCCTGGTTCCATCCGCAACCAATCTTGTGTGCATATCAAAGCCTGTCGAGTATTTGCATCCAACGAACTTCTACAATGATCAAGCACTCTACCTCCAATGTTAAATGCTGACTCAGGTGCCACAGTTGACATAGGAGTCCCAAGAACATCACGTGCCATCATGGACAGGATAGGGTACCTTGGCATATGAACTTTCCACCAATTCAATATGTTGAAATCACAATTACGAGGAAATACTGGTTCCTCTAAATATTTATCTAAGTCTGATATTGCATTTTGACTCTGAGACGTTTCGTGAAGAAATTTGTCGAAACCCCTTAGTCTATCTCTAGTGTCATTACTAGTACTAGGTAAGCTGCTACCAGGCAAAGCTGAACCTTGATCAACCAATGTTGAGCAGATAGAGTATGCATTGAAAAGTTCCTTTATACCATCAGAAACTTCCTTGATACGATCCAAAGCAGTACTACCATAAATCTGAGAATAGTAATATTCAACTAACTTCATTTTGAATCGAGGATCTAAGATTGCTGCGACTGCCAAAGCCAAACTGCACTTGCTCCAATATTTATCAAACTTGGCCTTCATCTTCACTGCCATAGAACTAAGAAAATTATCTGGGCTCTTGCACCATTCTATCAATTGGATGTGAACATCACATACCTCAGGAAAATACATATTCGCGGTTGGGAATTTGTTGGTGGAAAATACATTAGTGATTTCAAGAAAAAGTTTTAAGTAACCAGTAACAGAACTAGCCCATTCCCACTCTGTATCAGTTAGAGCTGATATGTAGTCAGGATCATGCTCTTGCAAGAGAGAAAATGCACCCCTGTATTCTAAGGCTGTTTCAAGCATGAGATATGTTGAGTTCCATCGAATTGGACAATCAAAAAGCAAGTTTTTCTCACTGTTGATTCCAACTTCTTGTGAAATCTCATTAAACTTTCCTTGTGTTACCTGTGAACTTTTAACATATTTGACACTTGCTCTAATCTTTTGGGTCACCTCTCGCAATGCTTCCATAGCATCTTGAACAATTGAGTTTAAAACGTGTGCAGCAGATCGCACATCATACAACTGACCAGTACTCAAAAGAGGCCTTTTATGAGAGATTTGTTCTTTAATTCTTATGACGATGTCATCATCTGTGGAACAATTATCAAATGTCAAGGCAAACAACTTACGGTCAACATCCCAGTCCATCAGGCACTTATTAATCACTTCAGAAAGCATGTCTTCAGTATGAGAAGAATCAAGTGTGACAAAACTCAGAATCTTTTTCTGCAGTTTCCAATCCTCATCAATATAATGTGCTGTCAAACACAAGTACTCAACATTTGCTGGTGAAGACCACATTTCAACAGAAAGGTTAATTCTGCCATGCAATTTATTTATAGCCTCATACACTTTCAGTTTCTCTTTACCATAAATTTCCATACAAGCTTGCTCAACAGAATTATTTGGCACAACCTCAAACAGCGGCTGAAGATTCTTGACAAATACTTTGAATCCAACATGGTCAACCATGGCCAATGGGTAACCATGTACTATAATCATGCGAGCAAGATCAATCCGACTCCTCTCTTGGTCAAACCTACCACTTCCAAGGTTAAAAATTTCATCCTTTTTCTGTTCCTGATCAAATTTCAAAATTGTTGGCTTAATATACTCATCTTTTCTCTGTCCTTCATCAAAACTGATATTTGCAAGGCTCACAGTCGTATCTTTTTTCCTTCTCTTTGCTGCAAGTAGTTGAGACACATCAATCGTGGATGATCTTTTTAGACATCGCATCAAGTGGTTTCTTAGATGTGTCGTTCCACTATTACTTGATCCACTGAGTCTCTTGTTACAATGTATACAAACAGCATAACAAATATCAGCCTTTCTGACCCTCTCAAAGTGATTCCAAACAACAGATGTCAACCTCTTTGGCTTTTTCACAGCTAAATCATTTGATAATTCCATCACATAGGCTTGAGTTTTACTGAAGTCTGCACAATGAAGTGGATACAAATAAGCAAATACTCCTAGCACATAAATATTATGAACCTCGAATATTGACAACCCAACGAAGTTGTGATTCTTTTGAAAAACAAAAATTTCTTTAAAGATGAACCCATGATTAGAATGCTCTATTTCAAAGAGATGCATGTGGTTGAAGCACCCAAATTACAATAGAAAGTCACTTCAGAATAAATTGCAGGACTAAGCCAAGCACATGAGTAAATTCTAACCTAAATCCATCATTTTATAATCCAGCTGGAGAAGCCAATGTACTGGATACTTGACAGGAGCAAACCAAAAATCAAACCATCAATCAGTTAATTCCTTAATAATCTTCACTGACAGTTTAACCAAAAATTAAATTTGACAATTGTCATTGAAAATTTTGAAAACGTCCTCAATACCTTGTAGAGTACAATCTTTTTAAATTCTTTTTCTCTCTCTCCCTATTCAATTCTTATTCTTAGGTCCATTCTTGTAGAGAAGAATCTTTTAAATTTTTTTCTCTCTCCCTTTTCAATTCTTGTTCTTCGATATTGAGTGCTTCAGGACAAGGCCTCAATCCCTCTACCCAGCCAACCCAACCCCAAAACCTAAATAAAAAATTTTGGGCCAGGTCTTTTATACTCTAACCAAGAGACTTGGTCAACCAACCCAGCTGAGACCTTCAAAGCTTCGTAGTTGTAATTGGAATTTATTAGGATCATTGAAGGTTTTGAAAGTTCCTTTCTTTTTTCTTTTTTCTCACGCCGGGGGGGGGGGGGGGGGGGGGGGGGGGGGGGGGGGAGGGGGGAGGTTGGGAGGGGCTTGTTCAGTACATTCTATGATTTGACCCAAAAATTCTTCCCCAACCCACTGATATCTCAGCCACTCTGATATGACAGCCCCTCTGAGGCCACACTTTGAGGTACTGAACCAATATGCAATTGAGGCTGCTGCGGCAGTAAGTTGTTGGCACTACATCCATCAATTTTTGTAGTGGTAATGGGTGCCATTTTTGTCAACAAGGGTGGGATAAAGTAGGCTACTTTGAACATCTAAGTTCTTAATAAGTTGCGATTCTACCAAGATTTTTTTTATAAAGTGGACCCCCACCAAAGCAAGGCCCTTTGGACCCACCCTTGGAGAGTAAACCACACCAATACACGACCCCCAAAACAGCAACTTCCCGCTTAACCAAAGTTTCTTTCATAGCTGATGAGTCTTCTAGCCCTGCTTCTATTGAATTAACCTTCTTGTCCATTGAATTTACCTTTTCACATAAGTGGTTCAAAGTCTTCTTTGATTGTTTGTAATCTTGAGAAAAAACCTTAAACTAGGACTCTAATACTATGTTAGTCACCATTATCTGTTATCAAAAATTTTGTCTAGCAGTTGGCGGAAGAAAATTTTAACAGAAAACTTTCTTTTTCTTTTCTCTCTTAGGGTTATGAGGTTGTGTTAAGAATAAAAAAGTGGTTTGATGAGTTATTTGAGGCCTATTTGGTAGAAGTTAGTATGTGGAAATTTAGGGTTTTGATGCTTAAAAGAAATGGCTTGATTTGGGGCTGAAAAGAAGAAGAATTAGAGAAGCTTTTATGATGTTCAGGGGCTATATGAACAGTCTCCGTAAACAGTAACTTAGAGAAAGAAAAGAAGCAAAGCAGAGAATGAAATGAACCCACAAAAGCCAACATGCCTCTATGCTTAAAACATTCAATAATTTTATTAATCAACTCTCCCTCCTCAGATACTGCCTAGGTGTGTTTTTCCAGAGAAATGGAGGCGACGTATTTCTTTTTGAATCTACATTGTATGCTTTCTGTCTTAAGTTAACAGAAGCCAGTGCGGCTTTTTGGAGAGCACCAAAGGATTACATCAGGGTGATCCGTTGTTCCCTTTGCTTTTTGTAATGGTCATGAAGGCATTGAGTAGAATGATGGATAAGGCGATAGGAGGTCTTTTTTCCAGATTTAAAGTTGACAATAGGAAGAAAAATGACCTCATAATTTCTCACCTTCTATTTGCAGATGATACACTGATTTTCTGTGAAGCTGAATCAAGACAGAGTTGGCATCTGCAATTTCTGTTTATTTGCCTTAAAAAAAATAAACAAATAAATAAAAATTCTGTTTACTTGGTTCGAAGCTATTGGGTCTGAAAGTTTATTTGGGCAAATCCCTGGTTCCTGTAGGGGATGTCAGATGTGACAAATTCGGCAAGATTGGTAAATATTTTGTAGTGCAAAACAGCTTCTTTCAAAAGATTTCTCTCCAAACTAATTTGGAAGAAAACCCTTAAAAACTCAAGTTTTGGAGAATTTTAAAAACCTAACTGTTGAATTGCATATTCTTATTATATCCTTCATGCTTGCAAAATTTCAAGAAGACCAAAGATTAATAGCTACGTCATCAATGACATATTTAAATTTCAAGTTTTTGTGATAAAATATTATACATAAAAAATAAGTTCATTAATTGAATGATAAATTACATCCAATTTGATCAAAATTTAACATGCATGTTAAAAACATAAAGAATATGCAATCCAAAAGACTATATTTTCAAAATTCACATCCAATCAAAAGATATAGGAGGAGTAAACCTTATCCCTAATGAAATATTTAGGCCTAGCTTTGGGTGCCAAATTCAAAGCAAGAACTATTTGGAATTTTGTTTTGGAGAAGATGGAGAGGAGATTAGCATGATGGAATGAATGTATTTGTCAAAGGGGGTAGACTTACCCCGCTCAAAAGTATTCTTAACAAATTTACCAACATATTTTTATCTTTGTTTCCAATTCTTGCAGAAGTATCCAATCAAATAGATTACAGCGAGATTTTCTTTAAAAACGCTTGAGTGAGGAATCCAAATCCCACTTGGTGAATTGGGACAAAATTCATACTCCTTACCAAATTGGGGAACTGGTTGTTCAAAACCACTATTTATTTAATAAAGCTTTATTAGGGAAACGGTTGTAACAGTATGGTGAGGAAAGGGGGCATTGTGGAGGTGGGTAGTAGATCAAAAGTATGAACCCATTGGGGGTGGTTGGTGCACGAAAGATGACAAAGGGTTGTATGGGGTTAGTTTGTGGAAGTATATTCAAGAGGGGAGGACTAAATTTTCTCAATTCATTAAGTTTGAGGTAGGTGATGGTACAAGAACAAAGTTATGGCTTGATACCTGGTGTGGTGGTGAACCCCTTAGGGAGTCGTTCCATGAGTTATTTAGCCTCTGTTTGGATATCACTTAAAAATGAAAAGTATTTCACCATTCAGCTTATTTTTGCTATTATTTATGGGTCCCAATGCACTTTTTGGTACTATTCATGAGCTCCATTGTGCTATTCCAACTAACTTTTAACTTTATTTACAGTACTTTCAACAATAAGTTTTCAATTTCAGCAAAATAAGCGGTATCCAAACAAACCCTTAGAATTGTTCGGATAAGAAAGCGTTATTTCGAATTGCTAGGATTAAGGAAGCTCTAGTAGTGGATCATTTGAGATATCACAATGAGTCTGACCATTAGGAAATCCATTGAAGTGCAGGGATTTGGAGATGATAAACTAAGTTGGAATCCGTCTACTCAAAAAGGTTTTGAGGTTTGTTCCTATTATAGAGTTTTAGCCCATTGAGAAGATGTGACATTCCCTTGGAAAGGCATCTGGAAGCCTAATGTTTGGGGGGGAAAAGTGGGCAGATAGAAAAGGAGAAAGGAAAAGTGGGGAAGAAAACTTGCATTTTCCACTATTTGGTAAGTGGCAGAAAATGGTGGGTCCCGAGTGTTTTTCACCAAAAACCAATCACTGCAATTTGGAGAGAAAATACGGAGGATATGGGGGCTTGAAAAGAAAATTACACAAATGCCCAATCTCTCCAAATCAACAACCCACACATGGCCACACTACGTTGCTTCTTTTCCTTCATCCTTCTTTCTTTTATATCTTTTTCTTTTCTTCTTTTTGCCTTTTTCTTCTTATTTTCTATATAATTATTTAAAAAATGATTTATGGATAGGGGCATAAAAGTATAATTATACTAACTATCTTTTTCATCCTCTCATTTTTCTTCTCAATCAAACAAAAGAATTTTCTATTAGTTTTCCATCTTTCCACTTTTCCATCCTCCCAACCAAACATACATGGTGGAAAAATAAAATCGTTTTCTATACTCACTTTTCTGTCCTCCCCACATTTCCATCCTCCAAACCAAACAAGGCCTAAAGTCCCAACAAGGACAGCATTCTCTCTATGGGCTGCCTTGTAGTGAAAAATACATACAGAAAATAATTTGAGGATGTGCAACATTGTCCTCATGAGCTGGTGTTCATTGTGGAAGAGGGCTGGAGAGAGTGGATCATCTGCTGCTTCATTTCCCTATTGCTAAGGAGATACGGAATATGGTTTTTGCTCTTTTCAGGGTTAAGTGGGTAATGCTAGGGAGGGTGGTGGATTTACTAACAACTTGGCAAGGTTATTTTGGGTGACGTCATAATAGTGAAATTTGGAAGGTCATTCCTCACTATTTAATGTGGTCTATTTGAAGGGAGAGAAATGCCAGAAACTTTGAATGGAGAGAGCGGTCAACACCAGATTTGAAATTGCATTTTACAAAAACTTTGTTCCAGTGGACCAGTGGTCATCAGCTCCAGGGAAGTTTTCTCTCTCAAACTTTTTGGAGTTCCTAGATCATTGTACTTTCAAAATTTAGCTATTCTTACATCTAGTATGCCTCCTGTGTACGAGATGTTCAATATTTCTAATAAAACTATTTTTTTATATATATGAGAATAATTTTATTGAAAACAGTGGTTACCTTAAGGCCATGGTTTATGGTCTCGGGATTACCACAGGCCACCTTCATGAGCCACTAGAATTCACTGTCAATGGCCAGCTGCTGCCATGGCAATGATGAACCACCATTAATTACAGATACACTTCCTACTATGTGCGTTTGTTACGGCCTAATTAATAAATTAAGCCAATATATTTGATTTAGGCACAGCCTTTTACAGTCTCACTTTTTTTAGGTACAGCTTTTAGTCAACCCTAGCTTATTTTTATCTCACCAAAATAAGCTATACCAAACACACATTAATTTTACTGTTAGTGACAAACTATCAGCAATGAAGCATAGCAATTCTTTTAAATTGCATTCAATCCAGGATGGAATAAGTTGTTTTATATCTAATCCAATCTAGTCTGTTATACCAACGAATACCAAACACACACAGAACCCACAAGTCACCTTTCTACATGAGAACAAAAACTCCTTGACTCTAAGGTTACCTATCAAAAATGAACCAAAAACTTCATTGGCTCAAAAATCTAATTGTGCATGATGTAATGTAGTCTCTAATAATGAAAATATTCCCACTGTAGCAGCCAGTTAAATGACAAGCATGTCCCATATTATCACTTCAGCCATTGTTGCCAAAGGAGTTATGCAGGAATAACATGAGTTTCACGTGATAAGTCCTCAACAATTTTTATATTTCCAACAGTTCTCTCACCTAAAAAGTTGCAAATGCCATACCAAAGAAACACTTTCGTAATCTCTCCACATTTTGGAAGTACCAGGTATTAACAAAAATTCCAATCCTCCTACACCTTTTCTTTCTATTAATAGGCAAGTGTACTCATGCAAACATGCACGTATATTGGATTCAAACTTTGATCTCACCCTCTACTTATTATTTACAGTGGGAGGAGATGCCATATGGTTTAAAAATTATAGATGTAAAAAATCCAATCCCACTACAAGATCTTAATATAGGCATTAATATCCCTATTATTATTAATGATTTCTGTTTATCCCTTCCCCACTGACTAGTATGAGAATACATTATAAAAATTAAAGCACTCTACATCAAAGCTAGCCAAGAGATTAAAAAATAATTAAAAAAAAAAAACACTTTTGGCAATCATATTATGTTCTAATCTTCCGGAATGTTACTATTTTCAGAAAACAGATAGTCTATACAACCAAATACACCAATAATCACCTTGATGGATTACTTCATGTTAGTGTACCCCCTATGACTGGCTGTGTTTAGTGAACAGTTCGCACAAAACTTGAAGAGTCAGAAAATGAAATAAGGATCACGGAAGAAATAAATGTCACTATTTACATTTCATATATCAATTCATCACAAGCCAACGCATATCTGGCTTTCACATTTATAAGGCAGGCATAAGAAGATCATTCTAGGTTATTATCAGTTACCATAACAACAGTAAGCATACAAGTCTTAAACTAGCAGAATTTTGACAAAGAGGTTGGATGCACAGTCATAGACCTTCACTGTTGGCCTATAGCTATGCTTAAGTTGTTTATATCCAACAAGATGCCAAAAGATCTTGAGCGCACAATAAACAACTTCCCATGTTCCTCCACAACTTGTCTACACAGTCAAAACAGACAAGCACACAAGCAGTCATTCCTTTCTAACCACTGTCAATCAATAAGGTCAATGATGCATACAATGAGATAACTTCACACCACACATGATATGCATGCACTATGGCCACACGAACCAATCATCCACAATAGACCCATCCCTCACTAATTAAACACCAACATAGTAAGCATGAACATAATAGTATCAATCCAAAGGCAACAAAGGAAATAATCCTGCTTGAGTATGAAGTTAAAAATGAGGCAACTAAGAAATGCATATCATAACATGTATGTAAAACAATCACAATGTAAGAATGTGCTCTAGAACACAAGCCAGTGAGCTATGGCTCAAATGGCACTTCCTCTTCCAACAAGGGTAGATGGAGGAGGACAAGATTGTAAGTTCAAAACATATTGAGTGCATGTGTAACTTACCAATCAAAAAACACTCTACAACACTATTTTCTTTTTCTTTTTCTTTTTTTTTATATAAGTAAAAAAGCCTTTTTAGAAATAGGAATTACATAGTCCTTTATACACATGTAATGTACTCGGGCACCTACACAAGCACTCTAGAACACTATTCTAAATGAAGCCAAATTTTAACAGGCAAAAACATTGTTAGTTTAGTTGCTCATGGACATATAATAAAAGCAATAAAAAAAAAATTATCAATGTCAAGGAAAAAATCTAAAACAAATAGGCCACAAGAAACTAATGATCTCCAGCTCAAATAGCACATCCTCCCTTCATATGAATGGTGAAGGGTAAGTTCATGAGTTCAAAACCCACTATGTGCAACATGTGTTTGTTATCTTACCAAAAAAAAAAAGAGAGTAAATTACAACAATCTCCCTTGAGATTTATCAAAACAACGCCCCCAAATTTTTTACCAGACACTCCCCTTGAGGTTTCTATAAATGTAACAAATAAGCCCACGCTTGACTTTTCAAATGAAATTTTTATTAAAATAAAATAAAATAGAAAACCTAGACTATGGACGAAATGACACTCCCCTCCCTTGAGGTTTGTATAAATGACACTCCCCCTCAAGGTTTTTTTTTTTTTTTTTTTAAGTAACAAAAATTCTATTAAAAAAGACAAATCTAGGTACAACAGGAGTGTACTCAAGGAGAAATACAAACAACTCTCAAACTAAAATGCTCAACCAAATCTAAAAGAGTAAAACAAGGAGAAGGGTGAAAAGCAACATTCCAATCTAACAAGGTATGGAGGAAGAAGGCTTTAACATCGAGGATAAACCATTCAAAACCCTCAAAAATTTTGGCATTCCGCTCTTGCCAAAGGCACCACACTAAGCAATGTGGCATAGCCTTCCAAAAGGATATATTTCTATGCCCTCCAAAAGATCCTTGTCAAGCTGCAAGCAAATAAATAAACCTCTTTGGCATAACCCATTGGAGCCCAAATAAATAGAACACCATTGTCCACAGCTCATAAACTATAGGACAATGTAGGAGAAGGTGGTCCACAAACTCCCCACACCTCTTACACATGCAGCACCAATCCAAAACGATAATACCACTCTTCCAGAGAATGTCAGGGTTTAAATTTTCCCTAGAGAAGCTGCCCAAGAAAAGAAGGCCACTTTAGGTTGGACTTTCGAACGCCACACCAATTTTCACAGGAAAGACATGCTATTAGCAGCGGATAGGGAGTGATAGTAACTACAAACATCAAAATCCCTGCTCTTGGAAAATCTCCAACAGGACCCATCCATACCCTCCACCCTAATAGGCTTGGAATAGATAAGATCCAAAAAAGCAACTAGAGGCTCCAACTCCCACTCTTGGGACCAATCTAGAAAAATGAACATCCCAATAGAAAGCTGATGAACATCATATATCATGAATTCTTTATGATGAGTGATACTAAATAACTCCTGGAAAGCCACCTTAAGTGGGCAATCACCACAACACACGTCATGCCAAAACTTCACTATAAAACCATCCCCCACATCAAATTGAAGAAATTGGGAAAACATCAACCATCCCCGTCAGATAAATTTCCAAAGGCTCACGCCATAGAGCAAGAACACCAACCGCTCCATTTGTTTCCATACTTAGCGTCAATAACCCTCCTCCAAAGGTGTACCCTCTCAGTCCCATATCTCCACAACCATTTCTCTAATAAAGCTTGATTAAATATTCTCAAGTTTCTTATACCCAATCCCCCATGGCCCATGCTGAAACGACCCCTTGAGATTGTACAAACGAGTAGAAGTATTTTGATAAAAAAGTGAACATTTCGTTAGGGAAGTCAATATGTGAGAGAGCATGGACTTATCTGTTGCATTTATAGAAATGTGAGGACTGTCATTTATACAAACATTTAGGATATAATTTGACCAAGAATTAAAAAAGAAAAATACAGATGAGACAGGAGGATCAAAATTCAAAACTTGAGGCACATTGAACCAACATAAGCAATTTTAAAAAATTCACCAAATAATTTTTTTTTTTTTTTTTAAATTATCCATAACAATCTATACCATTGTGGAAATTCATCATAACAAAATATACGAACCCCTAAATGAGACTAACTTAATAATGTAGTAAAATAGAATCAACCAAAGAATGATCCATTTATGGTATTGAATATCTTGATCACTTGTTGAATCAACTGAAAGATGGGTTGTACCGTGCCCAGGAGTTAAAACAAGCCCACCTTTAGTATTGGACCACCGAGGCTCTTCTTGCCTAGAAAAAACCACAGGTCCACCTTCATTATTGGACCCTCCACTATCTTCAGGACTGATAGTGAGTTTCCCATCCTCAGGTCTATAAATCCTTCAAGCCAAATTTTCAATAGTCAACTTAAAAAAAAATGCACGTGTGGGTCTACCACTTATAACAGAACTATTAATGGTGAAATCGTCATGAATCACGTTTCAACCCAATTGACTCCCAAATTTTCAAAATTCCTTGAATTCCGTTGGTTGCCATAATTAAGCATGTTTTGCCCATTCAGGCCACCACAGGCTGCCAAACCAACACTGCCAGCAGTTTCTAGAGTCACCCCGACCAACAGCCTTAGTTATTCACAGGATAAGAAATAGCCTAACTCTTTCTAAAACAAAGACCACCCAGAACAGTTAGAGCTTTCTAGTATCACACAACCTCGATGAGCTCGACCATAATAAACTGCTATAAGCACAAAGAGGCCAGCCTTATTTGATCTACCACAAAATTCTAACAACTTATTATTTTCCTGGAGTCGCTAACAAAGGAAATCATTCCCCAAAACCCAATCACATATATTGGCAAAACAAGAAATAATCCATTCCATGCCTTTACATCATCCTACCCAAATAGAACTCATCACATTACTCTCATGAGCAAACGAATCAGACTGCCCACCATCAAAAGAGAAAGAGAAAATATTTGCGTTAATATGTAAAATCCCTTGCTGCTTCTGTGATCAGACAAAGATGTCGGTGGGATAAAGTGTGAGGATGGTTTCGTGGAAATATTTGGTGGGGATAGAGGGGCAGCAGATAAGAATGTAGGTTTAGGCACTAAAGGAGGGTTAGGCATTGAAGGTGACTATGAAGGAAAGTTAGGCATTGAAGGTGATTGTGGGATAGGCAATGTTGAAGTAGAGGAATAAAAATGGGGGCATGGGAGAAAGCCAAAAGGTGGTGGAAACTGTGGGAACAAGAAAGAAAAAGGAGAGGGTGAAGGAATATGTGATGGTGGAAGGAAGAGAAAAAGAGATGGAGGTGGTGTTGGCTGGGGGTGAGCATGGAGGTGGGGTGGAAGAGGCAGCGCAGAAGTCATCTAGTCATCAACACTCACCATTGGATTTCAAAAAAAAAAAAAAGATTAATTGTATTCTAAAACATCATTTAATAGCCATGGAGTCACTTTACTTATCAAAAAAAAAAAAATAGCCATGGAATCACTTTAATTGTATAATCCATGATATAGACCAAGGTCAACTACCCTAAACCCAAGATATGTGCCTAAACTTGATGAAATTTGCATCAAGCAACAAGCAATTAAACTCAAGAACATTAGAACTTCAAAACATTTTTTTTTTTTTTTCAGTCCATGTAATGTAGGTAGAAGTACCAAAAATAGAGATTTCAAGAAGACACAAGAAAGATACATGCAAGAAATCAAATCAATTGAAAGGGGACTGATCAAGCCAACCCTAATTAGTTGCCATTATGGCTTAATTGAGCTATGTTGCATTGGAGGTCGATTAGACCTACAAGTTACATAATGGGACGTAGATCTCTCCTGTCATTTAAATTCTTCCAATCCTTTTCTAAGACTAAGACACAATTTAATCACACGTACGTACTATGATGCCAAAGATGTTACCAACAAATCAAAGCATGAGTTTAGATCATAACACCTAGAGCTAGGTAGACACAACACCTACCCCCCTTCCAAAAAAAAAAAAAACAGAGAGAGAGAGAGAGAGCCTACACTCCACAAGTGTGATTTCACATATATCACAAATGAAAAAAGTGTCCCAATTAACCCTAACCCAATATGCATGCTTTCAAGTGATTTATATTGACATAACAGGTCAATGAACTCTAGCTCAAAAGGCAACCTAGGACTATAAGTGTAACTTGCCAAATAAAAAACATATGTGTATAAATATATACACACTAGGGATCAGAACTTCAACAAGATTCTACAGCTTCATAAACTACGAACAAATTTGGATTGTGAACAAAAAAACATTTTTAAGAGAGAGAGGAGAAGAAGGAAGACAGAAATTCCTTACCAAAACATGGACGTAATTTTTCACCAAAGAAAGAAAGAAAAGAAAAAAAGAACGATTCTAATTTCAAATCCAAGCTTCCGAATAACCATAGGTTGACGTACACATCTCAAGTGGAATAGAACAAAAACCAATGTTTTTGCCTGCACTTGATCAAACACAAATCATGAAACTAACGGGTCATTCAACCCGCAAGGGAAGACCCTCTCATAATTCGGATCAAAACCTCAAAACAAATTATGCTTACCTAAGTTGCTAACCTTAAAAAGATAAATAAATTATCGTCCAATTTTCATAAACAAAATCCAAAACCCAGATAAACGCATTCACAAAACAAAAAACAAAGGACCACAATCCTAGCTCATGATTTCTCTACAGCCATAAATTCAGCATGTAAATCAAAATAATAATTAAAAGAAAGTGGGTCTACCAAACAATCATCCAATTAACAAAATTCAATTAATACAATAAAGAAAGAAGAAAAAAAAAAAAAAGCTAAAAGATTAATGGAAGTAAATGATAAAAAAAGAAAGGGAGAATTGTGTCTTACAGAGGTAGAGGTAATAGCAGAAGCTGAGTCCTGTAACCTGTGTGCAGAGTTTGAGGAAGAGTCCGAAGGGAAGGTCCGGGTTGGAATGCGAGACAACCTCAAAAGAGACATAACCCGATCTCAGAATATGGGTTGGACCCAGATCCAGATCCAGATCGGTTTTGGTTGGATGGGTCAACGCCTTCTTTATTTGGATAGGATTGGAATTGGACCCGAGTCCGAGTTGGGTTAGTTTCACGGGTTTTTGATTAAAAAAAGAAAAGACTTCAGTCAGTGTTGTGTACTGTTCGCACATAGATATATAACCAAACAAAAAGAGAAAGAAAGAAAGGGCAGGGATAGTATAAGTATTAGTATTAGTATTCAAACGTTGTGATTGTGATGCCGAAGAAGCGACTGTTGTTGCTGTTGAAACCCTTCGACTTGCGCCAAACATACGCTCATTCTCAGATCACCAACCCTCAGGTCATTCCTTTTTTATTCACTTCAGTCTTTGTCTGATGCTTTGTTCTTTTTCTTTTTCCAACTATTGCTTCGGCATTTGCCTTACCACTCAAGTTGTTTGATAATAATTTGTCAAACTTGCTATATTTACTTCACTGCTAAATCTCCATGCCTCGTTTATTAGTTTCTAACAGCATTCTATTCAAAACCAACTGTTTTTTGCCTTTGATGCTTTTGCTGGGTAAGAACATAATTATTTTATTAAAAAAAAAAATTAAACGGTCAAGTTGTTTGGTAAAATTGGTTGATTAGGATTAATTTTTTTTAGTTCTATTATTGGTAATTTTTGTTGTTGGACTCATTTTTCTGGGGCTTGTATATTTTGTTGTTTTAGATTATATATATATATACACACACACACACACGTGTGTATGTAAAAATGTATTTTTATAAAATAAAATTGCTAAATAGGTAATAAGACATTTATTAAAATAAATAAATATCGTGTTCATGATGACGAACACTCTAAAGAAGAAACAAATACAAAAAGCTCAAGAACTAAAGCTAATAGATTGTAAGAATTTAGGAATTGAAATACATTGCGTAAAACCCCAAATACAAGTCCACTGAAACAAAGTACTAAAGAGATGAGATTTTAAGAGGTCTAAGGGTCTCTTATTGTCTTCAAAGGTACAATATTATGTTCCTTCCAAACTAACCACGTTAAACATGCAAGGACAATATTCCATATAGTTGACAGGTGCTTTCCAAACCAATTTCTCCTAGCAAAAAAGAAGAGAACTAAACGTTTTCGACATTACCCATTGAATCCCAAACACCTCAAAAACTCCACTCCATAAAGTGTGAGAAAACTTACAATAGAGTAGAAGATGATCCACAAAATCTCCATCACTATGATAGAAGCAACACTTATTAACCAGGGACTGACCTCAGTTTTCCAAGCAAAAGAAGGGAACTAACTATTCTCGGTATTACCCACTGAATCTCAAACACCTCAAAAACTTCAATCCATAAATTGTGAGAAAACTTATAGTGGAGTAGAAGATGATCCACAGATTCTCCATCACAACAACACTAGCAACACCTATTAACCAGAGATTGGCCTCATTTAACTAGATTATCAATGGTGAGTATCCCACCAGTAGCTGCTATCTATAAAAATAAATAAATAAATAAATAAAAATCCATTTAGGCACCTTTGCACTTCAAATGCACTTCCAAGGAAACACATCACTGGGAGGATCAAACAACAACTTATAGTAAGCCTCTTCTTCATATTTTCTATAATCAGATTCCGCATCGATGAATTCTTATAGTGAGCCCCCAGTGGCATAAATAAATAAGTCATAGGGAGGCTACCCACCCTATATCAAAGTACACAAGCCAAGGCATTAAGATTCCCTACCTCACCTACTTGAACAATCTCACTTTTGCCAACATTAACTTTCAAGTCATCGGCGTGTGGTGCAAAAATAACTCAAAAAAAGCAGTCAAATAAACCAGTGAACTGCCAAGAAGGTCAATCAACCAAAAGCATTTTTTACACAAAAACATAATCTCAAGTGTTTAGAGTCTAGAGTTCAGATAAAGACGTAGTCAAAGATGATGTTTAGAGTTTTAGAGACAGGCGGATGCAGGAGGTTGATGATAGAAGGATTAGGCGAATGAGACGTACACATAATTATGAAGATAGAAAAAGAAAAAGTAGAGAGTGGAGGAGACAAATTCTAGAATATGAAAGATAATCACATAATAATAATCGCAATCTAACTTATTAAAAGATAATAATAATCACTGTCTAACTTCAAAGCATTTTTTTTTTTATTGGAACCCCCTCCCCAAACAAAAGAAAATTCCTCTCAATATATTGGCTATCAAATTACACCATAGACTTGTGTCTCTTTAGGAAATGTCCATGGAGCTTGAGAGATTATTTCTTTAAAGACTATCCGCAGGCTGCAGCTCTCTTTTTTGGCCACTATTACTTGTAAAGTTTGCAAGGCAGGAATATCTGACATACCTAGGGCCATATGGCCATTCTTTCTTCTAAACCATATATATATGCACCTAATGGGTTTTAAACTCATAAGCCACAAGCTCACAAGCCACCCATTTTTACAAAAGAAGGAAGTGTCATTTGAGCTACAACTCATTGGCAACAAACTACTGTAATTGTGATAAAAACCTTTGTATTTTTTCAATACTGTTAGTAATGATTTAATAATTAAATTTATAGCTTAAACTATTGGGCCTAGCAGTAGCTTATCGTGCTATCAAAGCAAGTTTTCTTTAGTTCGAGCACTATCTCCACTCTACCTCTCGTTTAAAAAGTTAAAATTCCGCATCTTGCACCCCACTCAAAGCAGAGTCTAGGGCCGCACATGAGAGTGGGTGTTAGAATAATAAAGATTAACTTCACACTTTCCTAACATATTAAGCTTTTGTTACTAGTGGTAGTTTATCAGTGATAGAACTTATAGCAAAAGCATTAGGACCTATATGGGGTTCAATTTCAAAGTTGTCTTGGATGGGTTCTTTCAGCATTTGGACAGCAATGTCCTGAAAGATTTCAACAAAAGATAATCTTTGTAAGAGGAATATATCATTGCTTAGTTTGTTTCTGTGGAAAATATTTCTGTCAAGAAACGACTTTGTCACAACCCTAGGAAACACTAGTCACATTTGTGAAAAAGTATTTTGTATCAACTGATACCATGTCATCCATATCAAAATCCAATAAACGAGAGACGTGTACAAAAATAACTATCCACTAGCACATCTTTCAATTGTTAGTGGGTTAATTATATTTTTGTTAACATGTCTTGCACTTATTAGATTTTGATATCGCTGACATGGTATCATTTGATACCAAATACCTTCCCCACATCTGCACTATAACAAGACTCGTTGTAATTGCTTATATAGCCCAATTCAACCTAATATGCATCCGATGTGAGATTCAACATACGCTCATGCAACACAAACACTTACATAAACAATATGGAATATCACAATCTTTCTCCCATTTAAATCTCGGATGTCCTTGTTAGGACCTGCCCTCAAGCTACATAGTGTTACTAGGTTAGCTCTGATACCATTTTTCCTGACCTAAGAAAGTTCTAACTATATCTACACTATGCTCCAAAAGGACCTGGGAATCTACAATTAGGGCACCTAATTATCACTTTATTTTTTTTATAATTAATAAATTTTTTATTGATGTGAAAAAAAATCCATAAGTATACGAGATTAATAGCATATTAAGTTCCAAGATTACAATGATCCATAAAAACTAATGATTTATCAAAAGGATTTGCTCCTATCACCAACATCAACTCCAATGGTGTTCGGCAACTCTAGTTCTAAGATAAACCGTTCACACTCAAAATTTCTAGCATTTCTTTCCCGCCATATGCACCATATCAAGCAATGAGGGATAGCCTTCAAAATTGTGTCGTTTCTACATCTTCCTTCTTGGCCTTTCCAACTAGCTAGTAAATCTACAACATCCTTAGGCATCACGAATGAACTCTAAAAAATAGCCCAAAAACCATATCCCATAGTTCTCTAACAGAAGAACAAGCAAAAGCAAATGAGGGACCGTCTCCCCGTCTTTCTTACACGTATAACAAAAACTCACCGAATTATATTTCTCCTCCTCCGATAATGCACTCTTAGGATCCATTTGGTTGGAAGAGTGGAAAAATGGGAGGATGGAAAATTAGTAGAAGGATGGAAAAATTGGAGGATAGAAAAGATTTGGTTTTCCCTTATGTGTGTTTGGTTGGAGGAGTGAAAAAGTGGAAAGGTGGAAAACTTTTTTTATTTGGTTGGAGAAGAAAAGGAGAGGATGGAAAATGTAGTTTATATAAATTGACTATTATGTTCTTATTATAAAGTGAGAGGGGTAGGTGAGTACAATAAAGTGCATGTATTTGTGTAAATTGCATCATTCAACATCTTTTCCTCCCCATTTTCCTTTCAAATTGGGAGGATAAAAAAATGGGGCCTGGAGGGACTATTTTCCTCCCCATTTTCTATCTCTCTTATTTTCTCTCTTGAATCAAACGGTAAAAAATGTCATTTTTCACCTTATTTTCCTCTTCCTATTTTTCATCCTCTCTGTTTTCACTCCAACCAAACATACTCTTAAAATTCTCCCCAAAGATGCAGCCCAAACAAAGAATGCTAAGGAACCTTGGTTTTCCAAATGCTCTTCCATGGAAACTTTACAGGTCTTAGTAAGAGCTCACCTCAAAACATTTCTTACTAGCCAGCGTCCAACAGATTGTATACTCCCCTTGACTTCGCATTGAAACAGAGTAGAGCAATTCCAAAAAGGTTGAGAAAATCCTGCACTACTTTAATAAAATTCAAAGCCCAATAAACTGAGTCATTATGAATTCCTTGTGATCTATGACTAAGACCTTCCTTATTTCTTGCTATCTAGAATAACTCAGGAAAAGATTCTCTTAAAGGCATATCACCACATCACACTTCTTCATCCCCTTATTATATATTTCCACATGCTCACCCCATAAGACCCATTCACTGCATTGGTACACCAACCTCCCCACACAGAACCATAGTAATTCTTGATCAAAGTAATTCTGCCTCATAATCACTTATGTAGCCTAGTTGACCTACTAATCACCGCATGTGAGTCTTAGCACATACCCAGTTGCCCACACACTTCACACTTATCCAATCTATCAAAACAATCTGTCACAAGACTTGGTTTCTTTAGTTTGATACCTTGCAATGATCTCGCAATGATCTCGAAATCATTCTCCAGCATTTGGCTTGCATGGAAAATCATTAATATTTCCTGTAGGCATGGTGGTAGTGGAGATGGTGGGGGCAGGGGCGGGGGCAGGGGGTGATGGCTGCAGTGAAGCTGGTGTGAGAATGTGGGAAATGGTGGTTTGGTGGCAGTAATGTTGAAGTTAGTGTGGTAGCAGTGGTGGTGGCGCAAAGGAATGGAGAAGAGTGAGAGCAAAAGGGAATGGCCGAAAGTGGTTTCCGCTTCTCAAAAGTAAACAACATTCTCTGCCTCTTTTGTATTTTCTGTTAACTTAAGGAAATATTTTCCGTAGCAACAAACACCGGAAAACGAAGAAAACATTTTGCTAGAAAATTTTATCATTGAAATAATCGATAGCATAATTATTGATATTCATTGTTCGGTGCCAAGATAGGTTTGGTCATTTGTGATCTCATTATTTGGTGTCACATGAAAGTGACTCAGCAATTCGTTGGTTGACAAGGGAAGTTTGTTCAGCATAAATGTACAATTATTTGGAAAGTTAGTCATGTGGACAATTTGGAGAGTAAAAGTATGGTTTCAATGATTTTGAGCATCCTTGGCATGAAATTTAGTCTCCCTTATTGAGTTCTTTAGATCATCAGTTGATTGTTTTAGACAGTGTATAGTCCATGTCTTTCCTTGATTTTTTAGATCTTTTAAATTTGAGAATGTAATTCTTTCAGAGTAGCTCTGATATACTCTCCGGGTATATGAGTTTTACTTCTTTATTTGAAAATTTGTTTCACGTACCTAGTAAAAAATAGGACCTGGTGTTACTTATCAAAAAAAAAAAATTAAAAAAAAAAAAAAAAACCATTTTGATCTAGTTTTCTGTTCTAGATGAGAATTGTGTATTTATTTGTTTGAAAACTGATTCCTAAAAGCCATTTGTTAGAACTGTGTGCCTGCTAGTTGAGTGTTAGACTCAGGATTTGCTTGCAACACCTAACGGATAGGTTCTAACAACTCAGTTGAACTCTTTGCTTCCAATAATTTAGTGCTCTAAATCTAAGACAGTAATATCCCAAGTGCCCCCTTAGACCCACTCTACCGCTATTTCTGAATATATTATATGCTTTATTGATGCCCCCAAGAAAATGTTGTTCTTCAAAATCATTCTTTTACATTCTAACATAGAAATTTACTTATTTTTAATTTGGTTTCAAGGCTTCATTTGTTTGGATGATTAGTGACACCCTTATCCCCATGAACCTGACCACAATGCTAATCAGCCTCTGGAAGAATAGTCCTTTCATGTCAATAATTAAATATTTTAAAGGCAAAAATGCACTTTTGATCCCTACATTTTGAACCGATTCTCAATTTGGTCCTTAAATTGATTTCACTCCTAGGTCAGTCTTTATTTCAGAAAATCGTTTTTATTTTGGTCCATGCCGTCAATTCAGTAACAAAAAATGCATACGTGGCAAACGGAATGCACTGTTTGCTGACGTGGCTAATAAAATAATAATAAAAAACCACCCCAACATGCCATGTTATCGTCTAATTTAAAATAAATAAATAAAAATTATCAATTTGAAAAAAATTAAAAAAACATAAATCAAAATAAAAAACATAAAAATACATAGTTTCAAATTTGAATGTGAATACTCAAGAACATGAACCCAGATCTCAAGAACACAAAATTCCTGGGCATTCAACATCTTTCCCAGAAATTTTCACCAAACATTGAAAAAATTCCCATCTAAAAAGCCAATGCCTAAGATTTTCATCACGACATTTTCTTTCCATCCAAAACCAGAAATTTTCTTATGAAACAAACACCACAAACCCAGCCAATTCGGCTCACAATAACAATAAACCCAACCAACCTCATAAATTTTTCCCTGAAAAACAAGATTTTCTTTCAAACCAAACCCTACAATAAGTCACATTTAATAAACCGATGCTTAAAATACATACAATATACCTATCCTCCACCAAAACGTCCAACAAATTTTTTTTTTTGATAAGTAATAATATAATATATTCAAGAACACTACCTTATGCATAAAAAAACATAGGGCAAAGAGAAAAATACAATGGGAAAAGAGAGAGAAGAAGGAAAAAAGAAATGAAAAGATACTAATTATACAGGAGCGAGCTAAGGAACATAGGGAGAGAATCACTAGAGGTGAGTCCCCAAGCACTAGACCAGTCAAACATAAAGCCACTAAAAGAAGCCAATAGCTGGTCATCCAAGCTATCCATGTCCTCAAAAGTCCTCCTGTTTCGCTCCCTCCAAAGGCACCACATTAAGCACAATGGAGCCAAATTCTAGATACTAGGCAAATGCTTTCCAGGCCAATTCCACCAACCTAAAAGAGTATCCGCAACCGATCTTGACAAGACCCAAGAGATCCCAAAAGATCTGAATACCAAACTCCCCAACCGATAAGCCTTGCCACAATGAAGAAACAAATGATCCACCATCTCCCAATTGCAGCGGCACATGATGCACTAGTCAATAAAATCCAACCCTCTACCTCTCAAATTGCCACCTGTAAGGATCCTATCTCATATTGCAGTCCACACAAAGAAGGAAACACGCCGAGGAATCTTAACCTTCCAAACACATTTTCAGGGGAAACTAATGGATAAGGGACTTCTCAACTTATTGTAAAACGATCTGATATCAAAATCCTCATTCTTTGTCAACTTCCACCTCATATGATGTCCATCCTCAGTGGGAGGTAGATTTGAACCCAAGTTACGGTGAAAACCATCCACCCCACCCATTTCCTAATCATTAGGTCTCCGAATAAAATGAACATTCCAGCTTCTCCGTTCCTCTATCCCCAACCTAGAAAAATCATCAAATCCACATGAAAAAAGACAAATCCAGAAATTTAAAATAAACACAGATCAAACCACCAATCAAAAACAATGGCAGTGATACCCTCGGCTCGTGAAGAGAATGTGTACGTGGCGAAGCTTGCCGAGCAAGCCTAGCTGTACAAGGAAGTGGTGGAGTTCATGGAGAAGGTCTCAGCGGCGGTAAAGAGCGAGGAGCGAACCGTCGAGGAGCGAACCGTGGCGTACAAGAACCTGATCGGCGCGAGGCGAGCCTCGTGGCGCTTTATCTCCTCGATCGAGCAGAAGGAGGAGAGCCACGGCAACGAGGACCACGTGTCCATGATCCAGGACTACAGATCCAAGATCAAGTAGGAGCTCTCCAACATCTGAAACGGAATCCTCAAGCTCCTTGATCCACTTCACCACCACCAACGACTCCAAGGTCTTCTACCTCAAGATGAAGGGCGAGTGAGCTCCGGCCATGGACAGTGGAGAGTGGGAGATTCAATCCATTGAGCGTGAAGAGAGTGAGAGAATTTGATATTAGGGATTTTTTTTAAAGCTGATGAGGCTAAAGAAAAATTAAAAAGAATTAAAAAGATAATAATTTAGTTTAAATTAGATTTAAGGTTTTTTTTTTTTAATTTAATTTACTTTTTTTTTTTTTTTTTAAATTCCTAAGTTCGCTTTTTTTATTAATCTAAATGCTGACAGGGCATTTAAAAATTGTTAAATATAATTTTTTTATTATTATTTTATTAGCTACGTCAGCAAATAGTGCATTCCGTTTGCCACGTATGCATTTTCTGTTACTGGGTTGACAACAGGGACCAAAATAAAAACGATTTTCTAAAATCAGAGACTGACCTAGGAGTGAAATCAATTTAGAGATCAAATCGACAATCGGCCCAAAATGTAGGGACCAAAATACATTTTCGCCTATTTTAAATTATGGAAAATGTGATATGAGAATGACCATTTTCAAACTTTCTACAGTTTTTGACATATATTGGCTTGCACACCAGCATTTTTTTTAATTTTTTCTTTGTTTTGGTGGGTGCATTTTCAGTGCTTCAAGAATGTATATTCAAAGTTCAAGTTTCAAAACTTGCTTGATACCCATTCTCTTGATTGAGAAACTTGTGGTTAGGAGATCAATGTTATGCTTGATATTTGTGAACTTTCTGGTTTAGCTATGTTCTCTTTTGTCTCACCTTATATTTTAGTGTTTCTGTCAATTTCTTTCAGCATTGTGATTTAGTTACTGTTGAAGCAGATGTTACATCACTTGGAGAACAGGCGTAAGGAGCACATGAATGCCATAAAATTTTGTCAGAATATTCTACAACAAAAGCCAGTTGATTGGGAACCCATATTACGTAACAATCTATCACAGCCTATCTGTAACGTGGACCTGGTTATTACAGTTGGTGGTGATGGCACTCTTTTGCAGGCCAGCCATTTCATGGATGATTCAGTTCCAGTTGTCGGAGTGAATTCTGATCCCACACAAATTGAAGAGGTTAGTTTGATTCTGCTTAAGCTACCTTCATATCAAGTATGTGTTTCCATGGGTTCTCTTTGTCATTCTCAAACAAACAGATAACAATTTCCAGGGCAGGGATCTATCCCTATGAGGAAATTTTATTTGACATGTTTTCTTTGGAATAGGTGGAACAGTTTAGCAATGAGTTTGATGCTAATAGAAGCACAGGCCATCTTTGTGCAGCAACAGTCAACAACTTTCAACAGGTAAGACAAGCTCACTGCTTTGACGAAATATAATTGGTATTTCATCTCCCTTGTTTTAGAGTATATTGGAAGCAGCTTTTAAGGGAATAATGAAGCTTCAATACGAACTTTAATGTATGTTCAAATTTTTAGTTTAATTTGCTTCGTTAGTGTTCAACTGCAATGGCATGCGGTATTGTGTTTAAGGCATCCACAGGGATAGGTATGTCTGGCGTTCAAGTCATATATTTCTGAACAAAGATGAACACTAAGGCACTGTAAAAATAATAATAATAATAATAATGGTAATAATAATTATTAATATTATTATAACTTGCTCACTAGATCTTGAACTCACAACCTCACCTTGCACCTTGCTCTTATAGGAGGAGGAGGTCTCATGCCTATATGCCACTTCCATAGATAAGACACTAATATAAATATGCTTCATTAGTTAGAATCAACATTTCTACCTTTTCCCGTTAATACTTAAAGCTTCTTATACCTATGATTTGAATATCTGGAAGCATCAATATATTCATGGCAGAATTGGACCTCAGATTGTTGATTCAGATTTTGAATATTCTGCATTGTTTTTCAGCTTAAAGCACAAACATCTTTTGATAACAGGCAAATTTCTGGCTATGTTATATACATGTTAGTACTTTCTTTCAGGTACTCGATGACATCCTTGAGGGTCGTAAGGTTCCTTCCAAATTATCAAGGATATCGGTACATGTAAAGTCACAACTGTTGTCAACATATGCTCTTAATGATATCTTAATTGCACATCCATGTCCAGCAACACTCTCTCGGTTCTCATTCAAGTAAGGGTACCATTTGTGGGGGGGTGGGGGGGCGGTGCACAGGAAAAAAAAAAAAAAAAACACCTTTTTTCCTTTCTCTCTCTCCCAAAATAATTAAAAAGAAATGTCTATCTGCAGAATTAAGAGGGAGAACCGGCCATTTTCCCCTTTGGTAAACTGTCGATCAAGTGGTCTCAGAGTTTCAACAGCTTCTGGTTCTACTGCTGCAATGCTCTCAGCTGGTGGATTTCCAATGCCCATTTTATCTCAGGATCTCCAGTATATGGTAAGAGAACCAATTTCTCCTGGAGCAGCCTCTAGTTTGGTGCATGGATTAATCAAATCTGATCAGTGTATTGAGACCACATGGTTCTCTAAAGAGGGTGTGATATACATTGATGGTTCTCATGTTTGCTATTCTGTCCAAAATGGGGATACCATTGAAATATCTTCTAAAGCCCCAATTCTGAAAGTATTTTTGCCTCACCAATTATTATCACAGAACTATACACAGAAACATGAGTTGCATATGCAAGACTAAAACATGGGTTGGAGACCTAAGCTACAAGTATTTAGCACTACAAGAATCCTAGATTGCTAAGAGAAATCTGCTTTAATCCCATAGAACTGGCCTTTCTTCACATGATTGGAGCCATTGCACGGTATATAGTCCTGACTCAGTTAATATCCCTCTATATTGGGCCAATTTTAGCTCTTGAGATGGAAAGAGCCCTTCAACGTGAGGCTGCTTTTTGGAAACATTTATATCTGGACTTCGAGTTTGTTTTTCTGTAAATTAGGGCTGATCTCTGTGGCATGGTCTGGACCTTGGAGCCTTGCCACATCTACCATGTCCGACATGAAAATTTATTCAGTTTGCTCTTACTCTAGTAAATTTTAAAAAAAAAAAATCATTTTTTTTCTTTGTGTTAAACGGATTTGATTATTGATGTTGAGTTTTTATATTCATAATGAAATTGTCTCCTTTAATTGATGAATGTGCCATCCAGGAAAAAAGAAATCCCAGTAAATCTGTAGGTTGATGAACCATGAAATGTTGCATTCAGTCCAATACAATTACTTGGAATTTTTGAAGAAACCAAATAATGTATAAAGACAAATCAAATAGTACAATAAAACTTTCATGAGTTTTAAACTTCAATCTATCAAATGCTATAAAACCAAGGATAGTGTTTGCAGCTAGTTGGTTTGTACAGTTTTTGAGTCCCTGTAAGGTATCCTATGCATTAACGTGATGGGGTTGCATGAGAAATATGCAATTGAACAAATTTACTACTGATACTTCCGAAGAAATTCCTACCCTAACAATATGATGCTGGGATTAAAAACAAAACTTAAGAAAACAAGAACGAAAGAAAAGGGGGCCCATGAGTTCTAGCTCAAATAGCTAGTGGGTATTGTTTCGCTGTAAGAACTACATATTTTGGAATTTAGATATTAGATGGCACAGGATGGTTGGTCGAAAAATTGTTGCGATTTCAGACATCTGATCATCTGGGCAGCTTTTGATCAAATTCATGTACATCTCTTTTATCTATATATATATTCACAAATTTCCACGTCATCACAATTTTCTTTTTCCTTTTATTTTAGATTCTTTTTATTTTGGTTCCCTCATTGTGTAGAGTTTTGGTTGTGGTAATGTCCTTACTCCGAAGGACACTTTGGAGGTAGTTTAAACATAGTATAATTCTAATTATTAGGCCATTGCACAGCCAAAAACAAAACAAATCTTATCTTATCCTATCCCGTATATAAAATATTTTTTTGATAGGCCGTCTGCCTAATAAATTTGTATCTACATTCTAGCTAATATTTTGTTTGGAGGGGGCATAAAAAAAATTATTGATATTGTTTGTTATAATTAGAATTCTACAATACAAACCAACACTCTTCTAATCCGTCGTTTAAAAATAATAATAATAATATGAGAGAGAGAATTCTATTATAGTTGCATCACGTACAAAGCCAGTTTTGTTATAGTAGTATTGTTGGCTCAGTTTTATCACGTAAAAAGCCAGCTATATATCACACGCAGTCACTCTAGAGATCGTGCTCCTTTTCAAGTTGTTGCAAATAGAGATTTACTGATCATCAGACCATTGTTTTACTATTGTTTTCATTGTTGTTTGTTTGAGTGCAGAGCTCCTGTTGTGCCGCCAGTGGCGACTCCAGGAATTTTGCCCAGAGTGTTCCTATTCCACTTTGAAAAAATTTTGGATCATTTCGGTCTATTTCGAGACATTTCGGTAAATACCGGCCAAAATTTAAAATTTGGCAAGTATGAAGTTTATACTTAAAAAAAAAAAAAAAAAATTCTTAAAACCAAAACAAATTTGCATTCTGTACACCGAAAAACCTCAAAAGGAAAAAAAATAAAAAAAAATAAAAAGAAAAGAAATTAATGAATAAAGGTATCAGTACTATAAACTATAAATTCATTTGAAATATTAATAAAATTATTAATTATTGTTGTTTAGTTGTTTCATAAATTTGTTTGTCTTTTATAATGTATTAGTTAATTAAATTATTAATTATTGGTGTTTAGTTGCTTCATTCATTTTTTTTTACTAACTATTAAGAGTCTAGCATACACCCCACTGTGTATTAGCACACACCTCATGTGTGCACATACTGCTGCCTCTACATGCCTTTTAGTTTAAAATTTGTTTGGCATAAAAGTTTTGAGAGTATTCTTGGTATTGCTTGAGGGTGTTCTTATTTTTTTTTTTTTTTTAAGAGTAAACAAATAAAAAAAATTAAATTATTATATATAAAAAAATAAAGAAATTCAAGCCAGGGTGTTCCTAGGAACACCCTGGCTTCTGAGTGGCGTCGCCACTGTGTGCCGCATCTCTCTTTATTCCAGATTTGATTTGGTTGAGTTTTGGATAGATTTTTTAATTCATTATAAATTATCTGATGATGGACTTTTATTTGTTTGAGTCTATATATGGTTATATTTCTTATATTTTTCTTTGTTCAGAGTCATCGTGTGTTTGTTTGTGCTTGCTTTTATTTTATATCTCAATATGTTCCTAATTTCTAGATTACATTATTCTACCTATCAAAAAAAAGATTACATTATTCTAAATTTTTGTTGTTACTAGGAATTTATGCTTCCCTCTATTTCAACACATGTAGATCAACAAAGTTCTATTTCTTGGCTATATCTGCTAGATGTTCGATAAAATCCCTCCAAGAGTAACTGGTGTAACTGGACATTTTGCACCTATGGCTGTTATTTGGGAGCTCAAATTTGAAATCTTTTCTTCCTTCACCATAGTTTTCACAAAGTAATTTCTTTCTCTTTTACTACTTCTTACAGAACTTAGTCAACTTAGTTTTGTTAGCTTGATGACTTTTTCCTTTTAACTAAATTTTTTTAACAGGTTTGGGATTTGGCTATCTTATTCTATTTGTCTCCACCACAAGAAAAACATTCAGGTAAGACGCATAATATGTTTTAAAGTTTGAATGGCAATTACCATATCATACAAAGTCCAAGAAATAAGGTTTTAAGGGACGAGCTTAATTATTTCTTCTTTTCAATAATAAATAATTTTACTGCAATATTGGTAATTGGTTGAAGAAATACAATATGTTCATATGGCTATAGAGTAGAGAACGGTAGAAGCCAACTTTACTATAATCACTTAAACTGAATCGACTAAATTCCTTATTGCTACAAACTTACAGGGAATAACATGAAAATAGTGGAATTAATTGTTGTAATTTTGATTTTATTCCACGCCTTGAATTTTGTCTGTACTATTATTACAAGATAGAGAAAGTAATATTACTACTCAAATTGATGCGTCTCTCTCATGTCATGGTCTCTATCCGCATCTTTATAGTTTACATTTTTCAATTGTTATGGGCAAATTAAGGATCGATTCTAAATATTATAGCAATTACATCTCTGAGTTATGAATTGTGAATTACTTTATAGGTTTCGATAATTATTCACTTGCAGTGAGTTGTTGACAACATAAACCCATACTTTTCAAAAGGTTACTTCGAATAACAAGTAAGTCAATACGTTTCTTGCATTTGGATATTAGCTAGAATTTTTTTTCAAAATAAGTATTTTATCATAGTTGTATTGAATTGATTGCATTTCTAAAACTGCTACTCTGACCTTTTTTTGCAAAGTACTAAACATAAGTATTTAAAACTTTTGTTTAGTTGTGTCCGATAAATTAATAATTAATCTATAAAATTCCTTAGAGATCTCTTCCTAACCGTTAAGAGTAGCACATTTTAATTGTCTTCGTTACATTGTCCTTAAGTGGTTTATCCTTCCTTGGTATATTATTTGCTCACAATTGTCATTATTAGAAATTTATAATTGCTTTTTGTTGTGAAACTATTTTTATCATGTAGGTATGACAAAGAAAAAGTAACACAATGTTTGATGTGGATAACTCATTATTTCTTTGGGATGAGGCTTCTTCAAGAAAATGATATGTTGTAACTATTTGAAATGGTTTTTTTAATTTATTTATTGGAACATGCTTGAACCATATAATTGTGGTTTTTAGATGAATATTGTATATTTGACTAATCTATTTCTACATAATTTCAATATTTATTTTGAAATAGAATTATAAAATTCGATTGGTTTCAAATGATTGTACCAATAAAAGTGTGTGTGCATAACTTTTGTTCAACTATCCCGTGCATCACATGGTATTATATATATATATAACCGAAGTCTCAAAAGCTTCCACAATTTTCCACATCATAATTTTAATTTATAAAAAAATTTAATTTTTTAAACTAAATAGTGAGAGAGTTCTAACAAGAGTCTCTCTCTCTTTTTTCCTTAATCCTAAATTTTTTTTTCGTGGGTCTTTCTTTTTTTTACTTTTTTTTTTTTTTGAAACCTAAAGTAAGTCCATTTTTTAAGAAAAAAAAATTCAAACGTGAGGTCTAATTAAAAAAATTATAATTATTTTTTTAATCTTAATTCTAACGTAAGTCTCTCAAAAGGTCAAAAATTTCTGTTTTATAGTATATATAGCTAATAATAATAAATATTACTTATTTTAATTCATTTTCAAGTTATACATTTTTTAAAGTTAAGTTATAAACCTTTAAGCAAAATAAGTACTTTTAATTTTTATTTAACTATCCCGTGCATCGCACGAGTTAGCGACTAGTTATTCTAATTAGCGTTACAATTAGTTTGCTAGGTCAGTCCCAACCTAATTCACCCCTGCTCAATGTAATGGAAAACTGCTGCTTTTCTTTTTTTTTTTTAACGCTATTTGTATCACGTATGCAGCCCTAAAAATGCGAATTTTTGGCTCTTGGTTTTGATGGAAAATCAACACTCAAATTGTTCAAATCACCTAAAAAAGAAACCATTACCTACCAAATACAAATCACAGCGGAAGAGAGGGGGGGGGGGGGGGAAGTGGGTACATGATACAAATGACATAAGCAGGAAGGACAAATAGAGAATGAATAAGTAAAAAGGGGGGAAGAACTCCAAACATATCTCGGTTTAAGTGTATGCTACAATATGCTTAAATGTCAATTTGTAATTAGATTACAACACTTGCACATGAAACCACCAAAAGTATTTAGTGAAAAAGTGGATTTGAGTGCACCAATCACAAGTTGACACTTACGTTTTGCTTGTTTTGAAATAATATTTTCAAATGTAAAATTATAGGTAAAAAATTTTACATGAAACACATTTTCAAAAATATATTTTAGATGTTTAGTATGACAAGTAAAATTTTTCAAACAAACCACCAAAACCAATGGCTTAGCCATTGGACCTGTTAGTGCTAGAGGAACGGTGGTTTCGACAACCACTGTTGAAGTGGTGTCTACAGCCACTAGACCGCCAACACAAGTGGCTAGAATGGTGGCTTTGTTTATTGAATATCTTGCAACTCTTGTCAAAAATGGTGTCTCCAATGCATGGACCCTTGACAACAGTCGTCAAAGTAGCGACTTCTGCCGCTTAACCGCTAGCACCAGCTGCCCAATCCATTGGACCGGTGACCTAGCTACCATATAGGGTGAGAGAAGCCTTTGTGTTTTTGTAAAATATTTTATGAAAACTTTAAAGGTAAAACATTTTGCAACTTTTTATAAATCATTTTTCAGTCAACGGAAAATATTTTACAAGTTTAATCTTTGATCATATTTTACCTACAAACAAACATCTGAAAATGAGAAAACATCTTTCAAAACATATTTTACTTCAAGACAACCGGAGCATTACACATGAATTTGGGTGTCCCTAGAGTTTTCCTTGTACAATTAGACAAAATGGAGTGCATCATTAATATCACCCCAATAACTGGGGAACATAAAGTATTAAAATGTTGTAGAACTTATTTGACTAAAAGAATCGTAAAGGGAGACTGCTGCCCATGATTAGGGATCAAATTATTGCCCACGGTGTCCAGACTCTCCCCAAATGTTTGGAGATCAATCAACATTTCTAATTAACAGGCAGCTGCTTAACCCAAAGGAAGCTCACAATACTCTACATAGCATATCAGCAAACGAAACAGAAACTACAATAGAACATTATATGCTGGTTCATGTTTCTTTTGCAACTATACATTTTTGTTTTTTCCTTTTTGGGTCAAAATGAGGACAATGATTGAAACAGATTATCCAACATCTCTAAGATCTGGCAAATGGCAAGTCCCTCAACTTCAGGCTTAAAACCTATAAAACATATCATTAAATGTCAGAAGTAGGTATAAAAGTAACACTTGGCAGATTGCAATCAAACACTTACGTGAACATCTGAGGGCGGTTACGAGAGAGCTGAGGCCTCTTAATTGGGGAGAGTATCAAGTTCCTTAAAGTCATTGAGGGGTGGTTACTAGCTCCAGCTCCAAAAACAGGGTGTGCAGCAACCCTTCTGGTCCCAGCATCCACTGAGATGACTGGTTGTTTCACTGGTGAGCCAACAGAGATATCAAAGGGACCCGAGTTTGAGCTATTCTGTCTTGCTGGCCATACATCCTCTCTAGGCCCTGGAGTGTCAGGAGTGAAAAGCGACCGATCTGCAAGAAATAAGTCAACCAATTTTCGAGATATTTAAGCAAAAATGCAATGAAAAGTGAAAATTTTCAAATATTATAAGAAAACTTCTTTTCTGGTGTTCTTTGTCGCATTTAGAGAATCTACTTAGATGTGCTGCTCAAGTATCTGCTGTATTTTTCTTGTGCAGCAGAATGGATGCAAGAGATCACGTAATCTTTGCTTAGTCTGAAGTAATCTATCACCTATGACTGATAGGAATGCTAGAATCAATGGAGAAGAAAATACTCCAAAGGCCAACTGGTGCAAAAAGTGCTTTTGATGTAAGAGGCAGATTATCTTGTGCAAGAATGCTGGAAACACCATTCAAAATAGAGTTTTCTGCAGTCTTTGGTGATACCTTTTTGATGTCTTTACTCTTTGATAGTTGATGTTAGGCTTGATTTTATTTGTAAAGTTTGAGTTGTGGGTCAAGCTTCATTTTTGCTGACTTCTTGCTTGTTCTTGTTCAAGGTGGAAACTGCTCTTTGCTGCTTCTTGTTTTTAGCTTGGGTTTGATCTGGGTTTTGGGGTCAGTTTGGCATTTTTTTTTGTTGGGTAATCTGGACCTAGGTTTGTGTTTGTTGCTTATGCAACTTGTTGTGCTATGTTTTGATCAATTCAGTTTTCATTCATCAAAAGTAAGAAAATTTCTTTTCTGGTGACAATAAAAAATTTTATTAAAAAAAAAAAGAATTACCTTTTCTAATAGGGTCTCTATTATCCATCACGTTGGCAGGATTAGCAAACAAATCAGGCTCATTTCTTGAATAAAAGTTGGCTGCAGGTTGGATGGCTGCTCGTTTGACTGACTCGTACTCACCCCTCAATTGGTCATACATTTCATCTAGTTTTCTCTTCTGCCTGGTATTAAAATAATATTTTGTATAAGGTCAAGTACCAAATTACCTAAATATAGTATCAATAATTGGTAACATTGGGCAAAGACAATGTAATAATAGACTGGCCTGGATTTCTCTGAGAATTTATCCTGGAGCTCCTGCTTGTCCTTTGACAAGCTCTCAATCTCTTGCTCCATCATTTGGCACCTCTTAGACATTTTCTGGTATGCAGTATGCACCTGCTCCAGCTTTTCTGTGAACTTTTCTTGCATTGCTTCACATTTCTGCCGGCACTGAGCAACTATTCTGTTCATCTTGCACTGCCATTCCAATTCCTTCTGCCCGATATAGAACATCACACTTCTGTATGAACTTTTCATCACTGAGTTTGTTCAAGGAAAGATGCATAGCCAACATATCCTCACTAACATTTAACAAGACATACAATTATTGGAAAATTTTGATCAAAGGATACATATCTGTGGAGACATTCCGACCATGGCCATCTGCAACAGAATATGTTGAAAACATTAGCAACGAGCAATTGGTAAACAAGGAAAAAGGGAAAGGAAGAGTGAGAAGCTTGGTTGGAATTCATCAAATAGTGAATAAAGAGATTGAGAGGTTTGGAACAGGTGTACATAGACAAAAAAATTACAGAGATACGATTGCTTACATTTGTCCATTCATCATTTGGATTGATATCCAAAGGTTTCATAAGACTGACAAGTGGAAAACCATAATAAGGTAAGAGGAAATAAGATTATACATATGTAAGTTGGAAACAAGAATAAGCAGTCCATGACACTCCTAATGATAAGCTAGTTACTTATTATCAATGACAAATGTAATGATATTGCAACATGCTCTTTGTGGTTCCCATTGAATTCCTCGAACATGTTACTAAGGGGAAACAAATCTAGATTGGGCCACTAATTCCTAAAGATGACCTAACTCAGTCTATTCAGTAACTATGCCTGTGCAGATGCTTCATTTAAGCAATTGATTTTATGAAGAATAAAATATTGAAACCACATTAAAACATTACCTTTTAGATAGCACTTGGTCACAAATGGGACACGCTCCATCATTACTGAGGATCTTGCTGGCATCATCTGTGCCTTTTACACTGTTAAGGAAATGTTATGCAAAAGTGCCAAAAGGAAAAATAAGAACAAAAGGTAAATTTTCTTCATGCATCCAGATACATAAAAGGTGACCACATGTGGTGGAAATGGCTCGCCCTTCCAGTTCTCGCCAGCACGCGTTGCATCTCATTTCAACTGTCAAATATAATCTTTTAGTTAGTGCCATATATGGGGATTCATATGACCTGTTAAGAATTTAAAATAAATAAATAAATAAAAACAGGGGAGATCTTCAAATAAAAGTTATGCCCCTCCTATTCTAAGTTCCACAAGTGAGCCAGCAAATGTTGTTTCAAAATAAGCAAAGAAAAGCCAAAGCTATGTCCTACTAAAGCGAGCTTTAATCATCAATGTCTTTGATTGCAAACATGGGAACAGCATAAAACAGCCATGGTGACAACTACAAGGAGGTGTTCATCCACTTAAAGGTTCATCATAGAAGTGGACACAATAACACATTTAGAATTTGTAGCCGTCAATGCTAGACAGTTGAGCACTTAAATTAAAAAGATGCAAGAAAATCAAATTGCTGCAGGACCGTTTTTGGTCAAAAAGTAGGGTCACTGGATTTTTTTTTTTTTTTTTTTTGTTCTTTTATTTTATTTTCTTTTTATTATGTGCCTAAATTACAAAATTTAGATTTAGAGCCTCTCAAACTCAGTAACAACTTGCAATGTCAGGATAAAAACAGATTTTAAGGCTCACAAAATTCCACCAGAAAATTCAGAAATTGCAAATCATGCATGCATATAAGTACATGATGGATTGAGGTGTTTTAGGAAAGAACTTCAGCAAAGATGAACTCTGATTGCAATTTCTTTTCCCCAAATTCTAGGCCGGCATAGAATTTGAAATCATATGCAAAGCCACAGTTGTATATAATTCTAAATGAGAAACATGTCTCCACATTCATTTACCCCTAATAAACTTCACATGAGAGGAAGTACTGCCTCCTCCATCACAGAAAATTCCATGTTACTATAATACACAATTTGACCAAAAACAAACATCATCCATGAACTTCCAGATTTTATTAATGTTTTTTTTTTTGAAAATATTGGTAAGTTACACATACACGTGGGTTGAAACCATGACTGCACCCTTCACCTTGCTTGTACATAAGGGAGGAAACATATGAGCTTGAACACATTTGAAAATTTTATTTATGTAAATAATAAGAATTTAACTAGAAGACTTTCTTCACACATGAATTCTCCAAAAAGATATCTTCCCAAGAACAATCCATATGGCCTTCCACAACCATACTCTGGAAATGACAACTAAAGTCTCACTTGTTTGAAGGTAACTAATTCCTTTTAAAGCTTTTTTCTATCTCAATGAAACCTGATCAACTATAACTGACATTGGTAACAATTTTCATTAAAGCAAGTCTAACTATAAATAATTATACCCTTAGCATTATCAGGTTACACAAACCCAAACCACAACCAATAAGTCCCAAAATTGAATGAATCACATATGTGGACATTAGCAGAACAGAATTTCTAAGCAAACAATTTGCTTTTCTTCTCCATAAAAGGTTTTGAATCAATCTACGATTTATTATTATTATTATTATTATTATTATTATTATTATTATTAAAAGATTAGAAAATTATAGTTGAAGAGAACTAAAATAAATAACAGAATGCAATGGAAAAACAATCGACATGAAAATACCTCAGAATGCCCTCGGATCAATCAAGCTGGAGATTCCTTATTCAGGGAAGATCGTTAGGGATATTGTCCTATGATGACAATGTGAAAATTAATCTCAGTGAGTTGTGGATATATATATATATATATATATATATATATAAATATATATATATAAAAATAAAATCTCATTCAAATTCGTCATCAATTCTAAACTGAACAAAAAGGGAAAGTGGACTCAACAAAGCAGCCAGAGAGCAGCTGCATTCTATTAAATGAGCAATTTATATATATATATATATATATATATATATTTTTTTTTTTTCAGGTCCTAAACGGCAAATAATCCATGCTTTAGGAGTTTAAACTATTTTCTTTTCCTACATTTTCTCAGAATTTAGAGCTATACCTGAAAACTTCACAGAAAATTGTGCACCGAAAATTCAACGCCCTTGCTTCTCAATCAAATGCTCAGAATTATTTCTGAAAATTGATACAAAAAAATGAGGATCACCAGATTCATTAAATTCGAGGAAGAACAACAAAGTATTAGCAAAATGAAATTAAAAGATCAAAATACAAGTGAACTGACTATGATTCTCAGCTAATATCGTACTTCAAGCTCTGAAAATAATTATGAAACACTAAGAAAGCTTTGAAACTCTGCGAATGTTGCGGAATATACGGTCAAGAAACAACGAAAGAAAAAATCCGAAAGCACTAGAAGGACGTAGAGAATTCAAGCGGTTTTTACCTCTGAAACAATCTCTCTCTCTCTCTCTCTCTGTCTCTGAGATTTGTTGCTGAAAGCAGAAAAAGAAATTCTGAATTTCTGTTTTGGTTTAGTTGAGCTTGTTTGGATCGAAGAAAAGGAGGAGAGAAATTAGTGTGAATGATGAGACGCAGCGAAACCCTAGGGATGAAGATTTGGCGCGAGAAGTTCTTGCTCCGAGTATGAGAGAATCTCTCGGTTGTGGATTCGAAATTTTCAATAGGAAGGGAGGGAAGAAATGGCTTTACGTGCTCTCACTGACACTGTTGTATCTCTCAAACTTTTGCAGCTAAACCAACCATTTTTTAAGTTTAAAAGTTTAAACCGAGTTGGGCCCAGTTTTTGCGGTAGATTTCTGGTCCAAGCCCATTTTAGGATTTGGTATACTTCCCGTAACTCACTGAGTATTGGCCTGAACAGCACGCTCTAGCATTACACCACAGGCCACAGCTGATCCAACTTGTTATTGTTGTATTGCATCACATTAATTCATCACATAGCAGCCATTCATCACAGCACTCATCATCCTCCTACCACATTAAGCATTCATCACAAGCTCATCATATGATCACCATCTAGAGTGTGCACTCAATCCGTCAATCCTCTAAAACTAACCCGATTCAACACAACCCACTAGGTTGGATCGATTTTTAGGATTTGGTACGTTGAATTGAATTTTCAAAAAAAAAAAAAAATTTACAGTGAATATGGTTAGGTGCAAGTTAGTAGATTCACAAATCTGCCTAACTCGACCCGACTCACTTATATTTAATATAAGTGTTTGGAATTACAAATTTATAATTCCTCAAAGTTTTGAATTATGGTGTGTTTGTATACAGCTTATTTTGCTTTAACTAAAAAATTATTGTTGAAAATACTGCAGTTAAAGGAAAATGTTAGTTAAAATAGTACAGTGGAATCATGAATAGTGCCAAAATATGCAGTAGAGCTATGAATAGTAACAAAAATAAGCTGAATAGTAAAATATTTTTCATTTTTCATTTCAATCCAAATAAACGCTTGGTCCAAAAAAATCCCTAAGAAATTAAATTGATAAAGAAAAATATACCCATAGGCCCATTTTCAACAATTCAGCCCATGACCCCTCCAAATAGAAAACCACTTTCTCCTTTAACAATTCCAAAATTCAAATGGTAAATACAAAGAAAAAGAATTTAAAAAAAAGAAAAATCATTCTTACAAACTATAGGGATACGAGTTGCCCATTGCTGCCTCTCCACGATTCTAACCTCTAAAACACACCACCAACAACCAGAACAAAGTTTCTCTCCAAACTAATTTGAGGAGAAAATTTTTAAACTTCTCATATATCTCTTTTTTTGTGTGAATTTTGAAAATCTAACCATTGAATTTCATGTTCCTTATGTTCTTAACATGCATATCAAATTTCGTTCAAATTGGATATTATTTACTATTCGATCAATAAACTTATTTTTTATACACCATTTTAAATCATAAAAATTTGAAATTTTAACATTTTTTTGATGAGATAGCAATTAATCTTTGATCTTCTTGAAATTTTACATGCATGAAAAATATAATAAGAACATGCAATCTAACGGTTAGATTTTCAAAATTCACACTCAATATAGAGATATACAAGGGGTTTGTAGAATTTCTCTCCAAACTAGTTTGGAGAGAAACTTTGTTCCAACAACCACTACTAGCATCTCTCCCTCTTTCACACTGGATTTCTTCACTGTCTCTATCTCTTTTTGGATTTCTTTGATGTGAGCTCTCTTTGGATTTCTCACTTTCTCTCTCATGTACAGTATATAAACACTTTCTAATTAATGAGAAACATTATACAGCTGAATCTGCGAATAGTTTATGGGTACTTGCGTGTTGATGTTCTCAAAAAAATGTGCTTATATTGGTATAAATTATTAATAAATGGAGTAATATTAAGTTTGTATAAAATATAAAGGCCAAAATTGGAAATTAAAACTGTTTGCCAAACAATATAATTAGTAGGCAATGTTTTCAAACTATATATATTACTAACATCTCGAGTTTAAAAAAATCGATTTAGGGCATATAAATCGAGTCTCAAAGACTTGATTTCCATAGTCTGATCATGTCTGATGTGGCGTTTTTTCCAAGTGGCGCCCACTTGGAAATCGAGTCTCTAAGACTTGATTTATAAGCTGACCCTTTAAAAAGAAAACCATTCTATGTTTAGGAAAAACTAAAATAAAAAAATTTAAGATAAGATTAAAAACATCTCTAGGCCTCTCTCTTCTCTCGTCCCTTTGCTTCTCTCACATTAACAACCAACAGTGACCGCAACCACTACAAAAACACCAACAACCACCGCATCCACACAAAACAAAACAACCATCGATCTCAATGCTACCATAAGCAACCCACAAAGTCACTGATCGCAACCGACGAAAACTCATTCACCGCCAAAACACCAACAACTACTATGACAGACGAACCCTAAAATCCAACCCACCATGACTGCCGCACATAGCCTAAACACCTATATATACTGCCAACCCAAAACACCCAACTGGCAAACCCACAGTTATGAACCCACGACCGACTAACCAGCAGCCAAAATCAACCGCTGCTGCCTCCACAACAACCCCACCACCACCAAACCGGTGAATCGAGTCTACTCAATGGCTGGGTTTCCATAGTTCGTAGTCAAAACCACCACCTATTCATGTCGTCGTTGCCACCTAGCAACCCAGCATCTTTGGTCAGTGCTCCTGAAAGAAGAGAGAGCAGACATAGTGAAAGAAGGGAGAGGAGACTTGACCCCATGAAAAAATTTCTTAGCTCTGCCACTGGGTCCAATCCAATCCAGTTGGGTTAGGTTAAGTTGGACCCTTTGTGATGGATTGGATTGAGTTGGACCCTTTGTTTAATTTAAGTATATATGTATGTGAAGCTTCCTCCTGAAGACTTGAACCCCGGTCCTTACACCCCACACCCCACAAGTATTTATACTTATAAAGTGACTACCGCATCAAGGGAGAGTGGTGAATTATGATAAGGGTAAGTGAGAAAGATAAAAAAATTATTGTCTAATCTAACTTGACCCCATGAAAAAATTTCTTAGCTCCGCCACTGGGTCCAATCCAATTCAGTTGGGTTGGGTTGAGTTGGACCCTTTGTGATAGGTTGGGTTAAGTTGGATTTTTTGAACCTGACTCATGTACACCCTTAATCTATCTCATATCCTTTATGCTACACATATGCATGGTCATGCTGCTGTGTTTTTGCTTACCTTAGTGTGTCTCTACAACACCACTTATTAAGATGTGTGAGAGACCAGGATAAAAGCTATGGGGTACTCTCAGAAAAGGGTGTAGGCATTGGCACCTTCCTTTTTCAGGATCATATGGAGTCGCCGCTTATTTTATAAATAAAATAAGAAAACTATACAAATTACAACATATCTTGAATAACACACATTCTCATTGATTGAAAATAATTACTTCTTGATAGAAAGAACTTTACATGGCTTTATTTCCTAGTTACAATCTAGTAAAGAAATACAAGGCCTTATATCCTAGTTACAATCTATCCAAAATAAAATAAAACACTAAATCCACCAACCCAAGATTCTAATTTTTGGGGGCTAGGTTGCAAAATGAGAATGTTTTAGGCACCCATCCTACCCAGATAAAGTTTGGTCTTCTAGACTTTAAATGTCCTTTTAAATACCCATTAAAAAGGTGACATGCAAATTTTTGTTTAATATTCCTAGATCTAAAGTTGGTTAATGTGCAAAATCCTAGATCTGTTGCATTTTTGGAAGGAGAAATCACATCTGAATTTTGTTTGTAGGAAAAGGACTTTTAAGAGAAGTACAAACTAAGCCAAATGAATTTTTTTTTATAGAAAAAAAAATCAGGTCTGATTTTTCATAGTAGGGAACAGATTTAAAAAATGGGTTCTCAAATCTAATTTCTTAATTAAACAATAGAACAAATCTCCAAAAGGAAAATTCAAAATAACTTATGATTGTTTAAAATTTGTAAAAATGTTGTGGAAGCATCTCTCTTCTTAATTAAGAAACAGAATGGTTTTCAAAAAAAAATTTGCAAATCTAGTTTTCCCAAGTGAAAAGAATGAATTCCTATAATAAAATTCAGATCTGATTTTTGGTTTTGGAAAACAAAGGAGATTTGAAAAATAATCCAGATTTGATTTTTAGTTTAAGAAAACAATGAAGATTTTGAAAATTAATTCAAATCTGATTTTTAATTTAAGTAAAGAATAGAGATTTGAAAAATAAATTTAGATCTAATTTTGTTTCAAGAAAACAAGAGAGATTTGAAAAATACATTCAGATTTGATTTTGTTTTACATAATATTACATAAAGCAACAAATCTAGGATTCAATCATATGCATTGCATAATTATATGAACAAAACACATATACATAAACTGACATTCATCATATAATCACTAGAAAGAAGAATCGACACAAATAAAAGAAAGACCATATTATAAATAGCATGGAGAATTGAATTAATCTCATGGAGATAGAAAGATGGAAACTTACATGCATGAATGTATTCCACAAGCAGAGAATTATCCTAGAGATCAAGGAGGATGAATTTTTAATGATCTAAGTAAGGGCCACTTCGTAGAAAAGAAATTCCTAAAGCAAAGCTTCCAGAATTTCTTTAACGTAAGGAGGAGAGAGAGGTCAGAAAAGAGGGTCCTAATTTCTAATTTTAATTCCCTATTTTTAGAGGTTTGGTGCTTAGAAAATAAGTCAGGTTTGATCGGATACGAAATAGGGCAAATTCTTATCCCTAAAAAATCAAACTGGATGTGTTTTGGCTTAGTCTAATGATTTCTAGGTTGGGCCTTGAAGTTGTACCAATTGGCACTTGCCATGTGCCAATCAAAACCCCAAGAGTACCTACTGATTGGCACTCTCAGGTGCCGAGCCCAATCCTCTCTTTTGGTTCAATCTAGAGTCTTTTTAGGGGTTTTCTAAGCCAAGAATTGCACTTGGACATATTTTCAACTTGTATTCCAAAATAAATCCATTTTATTTTGATAACCAGGTCCTTAAAATAATAATTATCTAAGGGATAAATATTCTAAAAAGACTTAATTATCAAAAATCCTCTTGTTATCTGATTATCTATTTTATCCATGTGCAACCAAGTTTATTTTTTATAAAAACCAACAACCAATCACATAATTAATTCAATTAATTTTAATTTTTGAGCAATCAAAATTAATTTCAATTAATCACTCGTGATCAGCTTCACCCACATACAATGCATGCAGACCGTAAAAACTTGATCTCGTAATATCTTTCTTGACGGTCCGATTTGGGAATTGAGCATCATCGCAACCGTTAGAATCTCAAGATTATTTTTATGATATGTGATGAATGATTTAATGCATGAGATGAAACTATGATTTTTTGGGTGATTTAAATGGTCATTTCAATCATCTTCCTAGATTAAATTACGAGTGCAAAATCGAGTATCTACATAATGCCCCTCATTGACAGAGCTTGAAAAGAAAATTTCAACATAAAACAAAGACATTGATTTTAGCAACCATGATTTAATCAAGGTTGATTTTTCAAAGATTTCCTAACTCTAGAACCTAGAACTTTGGAACATAGAACTAGTGTTTCACTGTCTTACAAAAAAAAATGAGAAATATGGACGTCTAATATGGAATATTGAATGCCGATGAGGTAATCAAGAATTGTATTCACCTAATCTAAAATAAGGTAATCAAGAACTATATTTGTTCGATCTAAAATAAGGTAACTAAGAACTGTATTCTACCGATTGGAAGTTGATTGAGAACTATATTTGCCCAATCTAACTTGGAATGATTGAGAACTTTATACGCCAAATCTTAGATAATGTGACCAAGAACTGTATTCGCCCAATCTAGAATAAGGTAACCAAGAATTATATTCGCCCAATCTAGAAGCTGACTGAGAACTTTATTCGCCCAATCTAACTTGGAATGATTGAGAACTTTATACGCCCAATCTGAAATAAGTGACCAGGAATTGTATTTGCCTAATCTAGAGGCTGACTGAGAAATCTATTCGCCCAATTTGACTAGTAATAATTGAGAACTTTATACGCCCAATCTGAAGTAAGGTGACCAGGAACTGTATTAGCTTGATCTAGAAGTTGACTAAGAACTTTATTTTCCCAATCTAACTTGGAATGATTTAGAACTTTATATGCCCAATCTGGAATAAGGTAACTAGGAACTGTATTCGCTCGATCTAGAATGAGGTAACTGAGAATTATATTCACTCGAACTAGAAGTTGACTGAGAACTTTATTTGCCCATTTTGACTTGGAATGATTGAGAACTTTATATGCCCAATATGGAATAAGGTGACCAAGAATTGTATTTGCTCGATCTAGAAGTTGACTGAGAACTTTATTCACCCAATCTGACTTGTAATGATTGAGAACTTTATACGCCCAATCTGAAGTAAGGTGACCAAGAACTATATTCACTCGATCTAAAAGTCGACTGAGAACTTTATTCACCCAATCTAACTTGGAATGATTGAGAATTTTATACGCCCAGTCTAAAATAAGGTGACCAGGAATTGTATTTGCGCGATCTAAAAGCCGACTGAAAACTCTTTTCGCTCAATATGAAAATCTGGAAGTGACTGAAAACTGTATTCTCTCAACTAAAAATCTATAAAGAAAAGTCAAATTAGAATTTTGATGATTGAGACTTTATCCATTCGACTTAGTGAATTTTCCGTTTCTTTTTATTTCACTGAAAATAATCAATGTTATCCTTGTGAAATTCTTTTTCTTCTTTTCTTTTTTCCTCTTTTTTTATTTTCTACTCTCTCTTCTTTTTTTCTTTTTTTTTTTAAACTTGAGTCATTTATTTGAAAATTTTCTCTCTTTTTCTTTTGTGGTGAGCTAACTCAAATTTTACTGAATTAACTTGGTCAAACTTGAGTTGACTCAACAACTCACATGATTTAGGGGAGAGGAGGCCAAATTTTTGTGCCCCTTTTGTTTCATTTCACTATCATTTCTTCTTCTTCTTCTTCTTCTTCTTCTTCTTCTTCCTCCATTGTTACTATTCCAAGTTTCATTCCTCTTGCATTTTCTCTTCTTCCTAGTCAAACCTAAGTTGAATCAACAACTCACGTGACTTAGGGGAGAGGAGGCTGAATTTTTGGGCCCCTTTTGTTTCATTTCACCATCATCTTCTTCTTCTTCTTCTTCTTCTTCTTCTTCTTCCTCCATTGTTACTATTCCAAGTTCCATTCCTCTTGCATTTTCTCTTCTTCCACACCATTTCTTGCTTAGAAAATCATTTCTCTAGACTTCCAAACTTGATTTTTATCATCTCTTTAAATATTTCTTCAGATCCTTAAGTTTTTAAGCTTCTTTGAAAAACCCATTTTTTGAAACCCATTTTCCATTCTTCCTCCTCCCACTTCCATGGCATTTCCTCTTGGACCACCTAAATTCCTTACATTTAATGGGAAGAAGTATATTCCATCCATAGAATGGAACGATGAGGAGGGACTTCTTCAAGACCGAAGCACTCATGCTCCACACCCATCCAACAAAGATTTCAAGGTGAGCTCATTTTTTGTTTTTGTTGGTTAATTTGTTAATTTCTTGTTTTGTTGAGAAATTTATGGTGAGGCATTGTCATTGTTGGTTGTTATTTGCTCTTGTGAGAGTTCTTGGATGTTGTATGATTTGGATGGAAATTATTGTGTGGACATGTTGATTTCTTTTGTTTGGGCAATTTTGAATTGTTGAATTGTTTAGTATTATCAAGTTTGGACAATGTTGGTCATTGGTTGAGCTTTGTGTTGGATGAAGTTTTGAAAATTGTTGGACAAATTTTGATTGATTGTGGGAATTTGGTGTGTAGACCAAATTGGGTAAGCTCATTTTTTATGGGCATGGAAATTTTTGATGTAGATGTTTGGGCATTATTTTTCATGGGTATGAATTTTTTTTTTCTTTGGGTTGGATATATGTTTGGGTCATTGTTGAGTGAGTTCATGGAGATGAAAGATTTTCATCGATTGGGATATTGTTAGGATGTTGGAAAATTTAAATTTGTGAAATGGCATTTAGGCACAGCTAATTTTTGTGAGCGGCATCTTTATTTTTTTGTTGGGATTTTGAGTAAGTATTTTTGGAATAGGGTATTTTTGTGGATATCATGATGATTGGCTAAGTTTTGTGTTTTTTTAATTTTTTTTTTTTTTTTTTAATTTTGTTGTGGATGTTTGTGTTTATTTCTCATGTGAGGTATTCTTGTTAATTGTAGAAGCCGGCTTTAGAACTTTTTTCCAAGCTCTTTTGGATCATGACACCACTAAGTACAAGGATCTTCAACTACTTGTTGCATTGTCTGAGCAATTCTAGGATTCCACTTGTACCTTTCTTTTTCCAAGCATTGGTGGGGTGATGTTTACATCGTATGACTTCTCAGCCATTACTGGATTAAAATTGGGCGGTGAGAGAATTGAGGGTTAATGGTGGATTAAACTAAGTTTTATTTATCCATGATGGTCGTCCATGACCAAGTTACATCCAAACTGTTTTACAAGAAATGAAGCCCAACAAAAGCATCACGGATATGAATAGGATTGGACCATGAGTATGATGACCGTCCAAAGTGAACTGGTCGTCCATGTCACTCAAAGACAAGGACGACCAAATAACACTTAACAAATATTTGGAGGATTTTCTCTAAAAAGTACCGAGCTATCAGACCATGATCTGTCCAAAATGTGGGGAGGATTCCCCAAAATTTGCTCCATTCTCTCCACTTAACACACATATCTCCCATGATGGTAGTGGATCCGAGTAAGTAGATCCACTAAAAACTTTCTATAAAAAGAATCTAACCTCATTGCCCAAGGTACGTTTTGTCTATTCACTAACTCTCCATCCTTGTGTTCTATAGAGAAAACTGACTTAACTGTCAGAGGGTCCTTGGTCAGTTCACCCCAGTCGCCCTTGACAGTCCCTTTTTTTTTTTTTTTTTTCTCTTCAGGTCTTCAAGTTGTCACTGTATTTTGGAGCATTCAGCCTAGTAATTCTTGTGTATTATCAGTTGGCAGCGTCTGTGGGAAGTAAACAAAGTTTCTAAATGTTAACTGCCTACTTTTCAAGACAAAAAGGTTGCATGGTTTGGACTAGGTCGATGGCCAACATCCTGAACATTAGGAGAGTGGAAATGCCTCTAGTCATCCAAATCATGTACTAGCATCGCCACCAGCGTCTGTCCAACAATAGCTGCAATCCATGGTAACCGCAATGGTGGACTTGACACAACAAAACTAGAAGTTAACTAGAGAAGTCAATAGACTATGTTGACAACGACGCCTCGACGAGCACAGGCAAAATTTGAAGAATAAAAGGGCAGAGAACGGCGTTGAAGGAGGAGATCAGTCTAGAGGTACTGTCACTCAAAGGGTGCCACACTTTGAGAGAGAAATGGACCAAATGAAGAAAGTCATGGAGGAGATGAAGGACTCTATGAGAAGAGCAAACCATGTGGATGATCTTGTCCATAGAACTAACTCTCCTTTCATCGCGTCCATCATGAGTCATTTTCTACCCTCCAAGTTCAAAATGCCTACCTTGGACTCATATGATGTCACGCGAGAACCTTGCGATCACATTGCCATGTTCAAGACGACCATGCATCTCCAAGGCGTTCTAGATGAAATCATGTGCAGAGCTTTCCCTACCATGTTGAATGGTCTGGCCAGAATGTGGTCTGGTAAGCTACCACCAAACACCATAACTTTGTTCCAGGAGTTAAGTTGTTTGTCAACAATTTTGTTAGAGGCCAAATGCATAACCGTTCCTTGTCTAGCTTACTGAACATAAAGTAAGAGAAAATGAGAATCTTTGAACCTTCATTAGTCATTTCAATAAGAAAGCCCTATTGGTGAACAAGATGGTTGAAAAAATCCTCTTGGTAGCTTTCTATAATGAGTTACTTCAGATTTGTTCATCCACAAGTTTTATGACCAAGAACCATAGATGATGGCTAAGCTAATATACTCAGCCCAAAGTTTTATGAATGCTGAGGATATGATTACCACCAAGAAAAAGAAGAAGGCTGAATAAGTGGAAGCTGTTATGTACACCATCTAGAGCAAGACCCTTGTCCAAAGAAGGCCAAGATGGGAGAAAAAAGAGATCAAGACGGAAGGAAAGCAAGATAGTCCTTAGGACGATATTCCAACTATACTCCCTTGAATACCTCACTTGACTAAGTGTTGATGCAAATCAAAGACGACCCGTCCTTGAAATGGCCAGAGAAGATGAAAGGAGATCCTAGCAAACGGAACAAAAAGCAAATATTGTTGTTTCCACTAAGATCACAGACATGATACAGACGAGTGTTATGACTTGAAGCAGCAAATTGAAGTTTTCATTAAGCAAGGAAAGTTGAAGAATTTCCTTGGACGAGACCACAAGGACAAAAGAAAACCATTGAAAGGCAAAACAGAAGAACTAGTGCGTCAGTCACTTGGAGAAATAAGGGTCATTACAGGAGGAATGTCAGTCAGGAGATTGTCCAAAGCCAAGAAGACTTACTTGTGGGTAGTTCGGAATGTTCAACTCATTCGCCACCCAATAAGGACGTCTAAAGTAGATAAGCCTGCTACTGCTTTCACGAACGAAGATGCAAGGAAACTACATCATCCTTATGATTATGCAATTGTTATCACTTTGACGATTGGAAACTACACAATAAGAAGAGTGTTAGTAAATAATAGGAGTTTAGCGGCTATCCTTTACTATCCGACTTTTTAGTAAATGAGGATTAATAAGGAATTACTTTGTCCATTAAATGTGCCTTTGATTAGGTTTGGAGGAATAAAGGTTCTACCAATAGGTATTATCTCTTTGCTAGTCATGGTCGGTTCTTACCCACCAAAAGTTAATAAGGAAGTAAACTTCTATGTTGTGGATTGCTTATCCTTATATAATGCCATCATAGGACAACCAAATTTGAATAGTTGGAAGGTTGCAACGTCTACTTATCACTTGTTCGTTAAATTGTCAACAAAACATGGCATCAGAGAAGTATAAGGAGCGTAGCTAGCAGCTAGAGAGTGTTACTTAGCTATGTTAGCGATGGACGAGTAGATGTAGACAATGAACATTGAAGAAAGAAGAATAATTGCTGAATCGATTAAAGCATTGAAAGATGTCCCCCTGGACGAGTCTAACCCAAAGAAGTTTACTAGAATCAGAACAAGCATGGAAGAGAAGACGAAGCTAGATCTCATCCAATTCCTCAAGAAGAGCACGAATGTTTTTGCTTGGAGCCACGAAGACATGTCTGGGATTGACCTAAGTGTGATTACTCACCTTCTAAATGTGTCCCTGTCTTATAAGCTCGTCCTTCTGAAAAGAAGAGTGTTTGCCCCAAAATGAGACAATGTTATCAAAGAAGAAATCCAGAAGTTAGTAACAGTAGAGTTCATTTTCAAAGTCTATTACCCTGATTGGCTAGTTAATGCAGTGATGGTTAAAAAGCTAATAGCAAATGGAGGATGTGCATATACTTTACAGATTTGAAAAAGGCATGCCCCAAATATAGTTATCCCCTTCCACGCATTGACTAGTTGGAAGACTCAACAGTTAGTCACCGATTGCTGAGTTTCATGGACACATTCTTGGGATATAATCAGATCAAAATGGACGAGGCAGACCAAGAGAGAACATCCTTCATCACAAGCCAAGGTTTGTTTTGCTATAAAGTAATGCCTTTAGATTTGAAAAATGCAAGGGCCACTTATCAGAGTCTAGTCAACTATATGTTTCGTCCACAAGTTGGACAAAATGTTGAAGTGTACATAGAAGATATGTTAATCAAAATCACAAAGGAGACGTGGCATTTGGACGACTTGCAGAAGACTTTTGACACGCTTAGACGATACAATATGAAGTTGAACCCAAGCAAGTGCACCTTCGAGTTTCATTAGGACAGTTCCTTGGTGTCATGGTTTCACAAAGGGGAATTGAAGCAAATCCTAATAAAATTCAAGCGATACTAAACGCGGAGCCACCAAAGAATGTTAAAGAAGTACAAAGTCTCACTGGACGAGTAACAACCCCCAATAGGTTCGTCTCAAAAGCTGCTGACAAGTGTTTGCCATTTTTTAGTGTTAAAGAAAATATTTGAATGGATGGATGAGTGTCAACAAGCATTTGAAGACCTTAAGGCTTATCTCACTTCAACTCCTTTGTTTAGCCCGTCCAAACCAGGTGAAGAGTTGTATCTATACCTAGCGGTATGCCCTCATGCAGTGAGTTCAACCTTAATTAGGGAAGAAGAAAATGTTGGGGTTTATGCCCTAAAATTCAATTTATTGGCATGTCATAAATAATTAAATTGTTTAATTATATGAGACTATCTATAACTGAACTAATGTGACATTATCTTAGTCCATGAGATGCATAATATGTGATTTATGTGAAAAGTCATAGAAGATATAAATCACAAGTTCTTTATAAATTCAAAATTTTAGTTCGTAGTCGGTGATGAAATTGGACATTTCATCTGCGAAGACTATAACATATCAACTAAGATGATTTGTCTTGATCATGGAAGTGGAGATTTCTAATTGATATGTTTTAAGAGTTAAGATATATTGAATTGGACCACTGTGAGATGTATTATTCTTTTAACGACTGTCAAATGAATAATAAATCTCACGAATTCTATTTGCATCAACTCTAAATCCTGAGAGAATAATGGACTTAATCATTAGGTGTAGGTTGCTTTATTATATTAGGAGTGAAATCTATAAGTCACGATCAAAACCTCAGTATGTTTGGGTAGTTGTATTTAGTGTTGATGGAACATATATTCTCAAGATGGAATTCATAATCTCTTAACGGAGATATAAAATATTCCATTGAAATAAGTTTAATGGGTTTGGTTAGTCAGAGTGTTGGGCCCAACTACTTTAGTAAGAAGTTACTAAAGTATATATTTATGAAATTGGATTTCATAAATATATGATGAATAACATAAAGGATTAAACTAGGTACTCAAGGATTAAAATGTAGTAATTTTCAAAGTGGCAGTCTATATTCATGACTTTGTATTACTACGAATATTTTAATGAAAATGTGCATGTATAATAAAGTGTTGGGATATAATTTATTAATAAGGCCTAGAGTACAATTATATTCATATGTGGTATTGAATATAATTATTAGTAACTTTAGACTTGCCAAGAATTGACAGAAAAGCCCAAGGTCCATTGGAGCTAGAGTTTTATTTGTTCCCTTTTGGTCCCACTCCAAGCCACATACTAGAGCTCAATTGAAATGGCCCAAAAGGCTAACTCAATTAGATAATTAGTTATATATAAGAAGAGAAACATATAGAATTTTAATAAAGGGGTTTTAATTATAGAATATATGTAAATGGTTTTTCATTAAGATCATATAAGAACATGAAAAGGTTTGTATGTGAGTGTTGGACACTCTCTAATTCTCTCTTGAACAAACACATATAACTGATTGAGAGACCACACTTTTTGGGTGTTAGTGGAATTGGAGTGAAGATTAAAAGTGTTCCTAAGTACTTCTAATTTTTATTTTGAAATTCATCACACCAAGGTACACTTTCTTATTCTTGTATTCTAAAATTTACATAATACATGTTCTCAATTGCGAATGAGATAGATCCATTAATTTTTTGTTGCGTATGTTTTGTATGCAATACAAATATGTATTTTTCCATCAGAAAAGGTGTAGAAGCTCGTCCAATACACTAGCAAAGTTTTAAGAGGAGCTAAAGGATGGTACCTACCAACAGAAAAGCTAGCCTTCTCATCGGTAACAATAGCAAGAAAGCTCAAGCCTTATTTCCAAGCTCACGTCATCAACATCCTAACAGACCGTTTCGCTTAAAAAGGCTATGAATAAGCTAGAAATAGTGGGACGACTGATTCAATGGGTGGTTGAACTTAGTGAATTTGATATAAGGTATCGACCAAGGGAAGCAATAAAAGCTCATGCTCTTGCCAACTTCATTGTAGAATTACTCCTACCCATGATCAACAAAATAGAGATTAGGAGGCAGGAGAATGAGTCATCTGTGTGAATGGTTCTTCCACACAACAGGGGTTCGTCTAAAGTATGCCTTTTATCTACTATTCCAGAAGATCGACAACAAAGCTGAGTATGAAGCCCTCCTCTAGGGCTTGGAGTTGGTTAAGTCACTAGGAGCAGAGTCAATTCTTGTCCAAGGAGACTTGCAGCTGATTATAGGCCAAGTGAATGGGACACGCAAAGCTAAGAAGGAACGAATGAAAAGATACTTGAGCAAAGTCAAGCAATGCATTAAGGGAATCACAATGGTAAAGTTCCATCAAATTTTGAGAGAAGAGAACATGGAAGCTAACAGCCTAGCGAAGGCAGCATCTGCAGACCAGTTGGTGGATGACCAAATTAAAGTTCAGTACATTCCATGCATAGATGTTCTTGATGTGCATCAAATAGATGGAGAAGCCAACTAGAACACTCCAATTGTATCCTATCTCAAGAACGGACTCCTCCCCGAGGATAAAGAAGAAGCAAGGAAGTTGAGGATTATAACAGCAAAACTTGCCCTCAAGGATGAGGTATTGTATAAAAGAGGTTTCTCTCAGCCTTACTTAAGATGTTTGACTCTAGACAAGTCTCATTATTCATGAGGGAAGTCTATGAAAATTCATGAGGGAAATCCATGAAAGAACATATGGAAATCATTCAGGAGCAAGGTCATTTGTCCACAAGATTGTCCGAGCAGGATACTATTAGCCATCCATGCTAGCAGACGTCGAAGCATATGTTAAAGCATGTGACAAGTGTCAATGCTTCAGTGTGCCTAGACGACCATCAGAGTCACATGCTTCAGCGTGCCTAGACGACCATCAGAGTACCTTACCCCGATAGTGGCCCTTTGGCCATTTGCCTAGTGGAGACTTGACATCTTTGGTCCCTTTTTTATGGGGACAAGGTAAATGAAGTTCTTGTTAGGATGTGTGCCCTTAAATCCTATTGTATGATGCTATATTTGACATTATGTATGAACTCTTATATTTCTCTATTGTTTAATCATTTATTATTGTTTTGTTTCAATAATTTATAAGCAATGAATCATCTGATTTTTTAATATTTTTCGGTCTTTCATAAGTTTTAATATCTGAATTTTTGAATTATTTTTTTGTAGTATCTGAAATTATCTGACAAATTTTTTGTAAGCCATTACATGTTCAAGCAATGGCTTCTTTATCAAATTTTAACACAAATTAAAGTCATACAAGAGCAAATCATGCAATAGTATAGTTTTTCAAAGTTTTTATAAAATTATTTTAGTTTACCTCACAAATAGGTAGGTTCTCATGCATAGCACGGGTTAGCAACTAGTCTATATATATATTGATATATATATATATATATATAACCAAAGCCTCTGAAACTCTCACAATTTTCCACATCATCACAATATTTAATTAAAATTATTTTTGTTTAATCCAAACTTAACAAGGAGTGAAACTCTATCTCTCTAACAAGTCTAATTTAAACTCAAACTCATCATTATCATTTTTTTTTGCCACATCATTATTATTTTTTTAAAACAAAATTATTTTTTTAAAAAACAATTGTATATTGAAGTCGGTCTCTCTTTTTTCTTTTTTCTTTTCTTTTTCTCTACTTCACCAACGTGATATTTTATGATAGGGTGCAAACTATTCGAACTTATCAAAGATACTTGAAAATCGAGTTTGAAACAGAGTGGACTTCTTTACAAAGTCCAGTATAAAGGAGAGAGAGAGAGAGAGAGAGAGAGAGAGAGAGAGAGAGAGTAGAGTATGTAGTATCATCAGCAAAACAACAAGTTGAGTCTCATGGTTCCTAGTACGTATCGCAAACCAAGTCATGGTTTCCAATATAAACCCTACAACACAATCACTACAAGCCCTAAATGTAACAAGAAGCAACACAAGTCGATATTCTTCACCACCAAGTTTAGTTATTGATCATCCTAAACCTGGTCTTGAAGATGAAGAGTAAGAAGAAGAAGTTAACCAACAATCTGAAGATGGAAGATGAAAAGCAAGAGGAAGAACCTAACCAACAAATAAATCTTATGATTCTATAATATTTTTTGGATTTTCAAAAGTTTTAACATCTGAATTATTCTTTTGATGGTAACACATCTTTCTCATATATTGCTATGTTATGCAGCCTCTCTCTCTCTCTCACACACACACACACACACACACACACACACACACACATATATCATCTATTATTTGTAGACTCTGAATCTTTTGATTCATTTCAATAATTATAGCTATGGATTATTCTTTTGAATGTAACTCATCTTTCTCTTATTTTTTCTTTATTGTTTAGTCATATATATTTTGTTTTGTTTCAATAATTTATAAGCATTAAATCATTTGATTTTTTAATATTTTTTGGTCTTTCAGAAGTTTTAATTTCTGAATTCTTGAGTTTTTTTTTTTAAAAACAATTTTATATTGAAGTCGGTCTCTCTTTTTTCTTCTCTTTTTTTCTCTACTTCACCAACATGATATTTTATGATAGGGTGTAAACTATTCAGACTTATCAAAGATACTTGAAAATAGAGTCTGAAACGGGGTGGACTTCTTTACAAAGTCCAGTATAAAAGGGAGAGAGAGAGAGAGAGTAGAGTATGGAGTATCATCAGCAAAACAAGCTGATTATGATGTCTAATCATAATCAGCAAAACAACAAACTAAGTCTTATGGTTCCTGGTATGTATCACAAACCAAGTCATGGTTTCCAATATAAACCCTGCAACACAATCACTACAAGCTTTGAACGTAACAAGAAGCAACACAATTCCATATTCATCACCACCAAGTTTGGTTATTGATCCTCTTGAACCTAATCTTGAAGATGAAGAGCAAGAGAAAGAAGCTAACCAACAATCTGAAGAGGTAGATGAAGAGCAAGAGGAAGAACCTAACCAACAAGTAAATCTTATGATTCTTTAATACTTTTTGGCTTTTCAAAAGTTTTAACATTTGAATTATTCTTTTGATGGTAACACATCTTTCTCATATATTTTTATGTTACGTAGTCTCTCTCTCTCTCTTTCTCTCTCTCTCTCTCTCACACACACACTATCTATAATTTGTAGACTCTGAATCTTTTGATTCATTTCAATAATTATAGTTATGGATTATTTTTTTGAATGTAACTCATATTTCTCTTACTTTTTTATTTATTGTTTAGTTATATATATATTTTGTTTTGTTTCAATAATTTATAAGTAGTGAATTATTTGATTTTTTAAATGGTTTTTTGGTCTTTTAGAAATTTTAATATTTGAATTCTTGAGTTATTTTTTTGGTAAGCTATTGCACGTTCAAGTAATGACTTCTTCAATAAATTGTAACACAAATTGAAGTTATACAAGAACAAATCATGCAATGACGCAGTTTTTTAATCAATTTAAAATTTCATAAAATTATTTTAATTTACTTCATAAATAGGTAAGTTTTCGTACATAGTACAAGTTAGCGACTAATTTATGGTAAACTGATAACCCTTGAAATGGTTCCAAAAATAGCCGATATCAAAATATTCCATTAAATAGGGTTGAAAACTATATTCATAACATTGGGCCCTTCTAGGGTCTTGGCCCAGTTTTAAACCCTCACAAAAATATAGCAAAAAAGAAAAGAAATCCTTATAACGCAAATTTAACTCCTAATTTTTTATTCTTCCTCCGAAGGGAACCCGGCGAAGAAATCTGATCCTTAGGGTTATTGGAAATCGAAGATTAGATTAGAAGCCCTTCTCTGATTCAATCTCTCTAACTGTCCTTTACTTCTCGAAGCCAAAGGTCTGCAATTTCGCACCTCTATCTTTTTTTTTTTTTTAATCACTTCCTTGAAATTTTGCTGAGCAAAGTAAAGACTTTTTTTTTTTTTTTTTGGGGGGGTGGGGGGGGGGGGGGGGTTGGATTAGTAGAACTCACTTTTCTAAGTAAACAACATCTGAGTTTTGAATTGGAGTTCTGATTTTCGTTTCTTTTACTCAGTTTTCTCGGCAACCAAACGGGCAGTTAGGGCCTTAGGTTTTCGTGTATATGTAAATATGAAATTTTGTTTGTTTGTTTTTTTTCTTTTTTTCTTTTCTGTATGTTGTTAATGGTTTTACTTGGAGAATCTAAGCAGTGTTTTTTGTTATGTTTAATTGTGGATTAAATTTATTATTATTATTTGGAGTAAAGATCTTCAAAGTTCAAAGTGATTGAAATTTATTGTCTTTGTTCAGGTCCAGGAATTGGATAAATTATCCATTTGTTAGTGTTATTTGAAAAAATTTAGAGAGATAAAAAAAATGTCAGGAAGAAATCGTGGACCACCACTTCCAATGAAAGGGGGTGGACTACCCCCTACAGTCCATGAACCGCCATTTGGCAGAGGTTTGGGGCCAGTGTCGCATCCTGCACTACTTGAGGAGATGAGAGAACCCCCATTTGGGATGGGTCCTAGATCACTCCCTCCTCATCCTGCAATACTTCAGGACCAACTTGATGCTCATCTCGATGCTCAGTATAAAGATATTCAGGTGTTGTTGGTTGATAACCAGAGGCTAGCTGCTACCCATGTTGCCCTTAAGCAGGAATTGGAAGCTACTCACCACGAATTGCAAAGGATGGGTCACTTTGCCGATTCCTTGCGGACTGAGAAGGATGCTCAGATGAGAGAATTGTATGAGAAGTCTGTTCAGTTGGAGGTGGATCTTCGTGGGGTGGAGGCTATTCGTGCTGAGCTTCATCAAGTTCGTGCTAATATTAAAGAGCTTACTGTTACAAGGCAGGAGCGTACTGGTCAAGTGCAAGCAATGACACAAGATTTGGCTAGACTTACAACAGATTTGCAACGGGCTCCAGCTTTAAGGGCAGAAATAGAGACAATGAAACAAGAGCTACAACGTGCAAAGTAGTAGTTCACGTTTAAATCTTCTTCTGCTTCTTTTGGAAGTGTTATAGTGTTCCAATTATGGTTTTGTTATTTTCTGATGATTTCCATGTGCTTTTTGTTGGCATTAGAGCTGCAATTGAGTATGAGAAGAAAGGGTATGCGGAGAATTATGAGCATGGTCAAGCAATGGAGAAGAAGTTGCTTTCAATGGCCCGAGAGTTGGAGAAGCTCCGTGCAGAGATTGCTAATGCCGAGAAGAGAGCTCGTGCTGCTGCTGCTGTTGGGAATCCAGGTAAGCAATTGCTCTGGGTTTATCTCGTTGCAATTGGTTTCAAGCTTTAAATTCAAATATTTTTCCCCTTCCTCCCTGTTCCCCTCTCTGAATACTAGAAATGTAAACTTATTGAAGGCAGTACCTGAAAAGGAATGGTGAAGGGAGAAAAAAGATTGACAAGCACAGGGAAACAATATGGTCAAACACTTTCCCAGTGAACAAAGAATTGTATGGTTTGAAAAGTCCAAGGATAACCATTGAAGTGTAGGAAGTTGTGATAAAATCTATTTAAATGTAAAGAGTCTCAGTAAGCAAAATCTATTTGGTAGTTTAGGATAAGAAGTGGTCATAGTAAGTAAATTCCTGGGTTCCTTCTTACCAAGAAAAAATAAAATAAAATTAGAAGTTTTGGGAAATTCTTAATGAGTCTAATTACTCAATCAGTTTACTGGATATTATGCTTCTGATAGAATGGATAAAAAAATCGGGGAGAGGTAAAAGTCTTTTAGCTTACATGGCTTTATAACATTGAATAACCATGACCTTGTATGATTGTTTGAGTTTCATAAACTTTTCATTTGATTAAAATTAGGGGGCAGCATGTTGCTATATTCTCATTGACTTGGTTTAGTGAAAGTCGTCTTGATTGAGGTTCAAACAAGTCAATACATGATGTAAGATGGTGAAAATTTTAAAAAAGATATGCAAATCACTCTTTCAACAAAGTGATTAGATGAGTTGTTATTGTTGGTAATTGATCAAGGAAGGCTAGTTTGGGCCTAATTGCTTGTTTGATGACTTCAGCAAGGTGTAATAATTTAATTCTTCCTTTCATTTTATTGCGATTGAGTTGATGCATTAATCACATGATGCTGGTATTATTCCTCAAATTTATTTTCCCCATGGAGCTTTATTTTAATGAACATTGATTTTTGTTTATTTGTTATATTTTTATATTTTTGAGTCTATTCTATGTAGGGACAGGCTACAATGTGAATTATGGCAATCCTGAAGGAGGTTACGTGGGAAATCTTTATCCTGCTAGCTTTGGCATGAATCCTGTGAGTTTTCCATTTTATACATTTCTTTGTTTGTCTGTGTGGCCAATGTTCGTTATCAATGCATGAGTGAATGAACTGTGTCTTCTGGATTCACTTCTTCTTGCTGACTGGATATGCTATTTCTTTCCTTTTAATTTGCAGGTACAGGCTGGTGCAGAAAATTTTCCTCAGTATGCACCTGGACCTGGGGCCTGGAGTGCCTATGAAATGCAACGAGCTCAAGGACACAGATAGACTGGTGTTGCTATCATTCCAAGTGGTGTTCAGCCTCTTGGACTGATACTTATTAGACACCAGATATGGGGTGGAAGTGTTATGTCATGATACATTGCGGGAGATTTGCTCATATGTTTAGTCTTCTTTTTTGTTGAAATTGTACCCAAAAAAATTGACAATTCATATTAGCTTGAGGTGCAGTCTGTTATTTGTTTTGGCCTCTACTAATGCCAATATTTGTTCGGCAGTACCTACTTCTAGCAGACATTGAAGTGTGGCAAAGGTCTTCAACCGTAGGGGTTGGGACTAGGAACCTGTGATCAATCTTTCCTATTGTTATGTTAAAGCAGGAGGTTATGGGTATGGTAAAGGTCAGGCCTAGTCTGTACTCCCCATATCCCCCAGAACTTGTTAACATTGTTACAATTGTTCTGTAGCGGTTACGTATATCACATCATTCACACCTGTCTATACTCTTGCATTTGCATATATCTATTTGTTCTGAGCATTTTTACATTTCTATGGCTGTATGAAATTGTGTTTCAATAACATTGTAATTAGATTTTGTTTAATTTCTATACAACAGAAAAATGTCCAAAATGCTATTAGGCTGAACTTGATTCCTTATAAATTTCATTGAGGCAAGTGACGGAGACGGTTAAATAGTTATAATTTTTAATTATTTTTTGATTAATAAGTTAAAAAAAAAATACAGTTTGTTTGGAAAGGGGGAAAATAATCTTAATGTTAAGGCTAAGCTTAACCCATTTTTCAGTTTGCCCCAAGCATTTCGTTGAATACTTTGAGTCAGATGGTACTGATCTCCATTAGCTTATATTTAAGCAATCCAGCAGAAAAACTTAGATTGAAGAAGGGAAATATGAATTTTAAATTTTTATTTAAAAGGGAAATATTTCAGAGAGGTCTAATGCTTCAGGGCTGGTACAAAATAAGAGCAAATGATGTACGTTACTTATCTTCCTAATTTTCAAGGCTTGTTTTAGCTGCACAAAGAACTAAACGTATGACAGCAAGCGCAGATGAATCACAAAACGGATAATGAAATGTTAATCTATTAATAACTATAGGAATGAAATACTTTTCACATAACGTAAAACAGAAAGAGTAATCTTTAACTGTAGCAATGAATTTACAAAAGGACGTGAAATAATCTAATAAACATGCAACTGAATTTTTTAAGAAAAAGTAATAGGTACATAACTAAAAATAAATAAAAAATTCCTAATCACACTTTTGTATGGATCTCTAGTTTTAGTGTTTTACAAAGGTGGTATAAGTCATTGTCTTCTTTTTTTTTTTTTTTTTTTATTGAGAGAGAGAGAGAAGTCATTGTTTTATACATTGATAAAGGAGCACGCGAAATTCATGTTAGGACTTAACGATGGCTCTAGAGTTTGGATTCAATGTAGATATGAAAGAGTACAGAAGTTGAGTAACAGGTGTGGACTCATTGGTCAATGATCATACCCGGCGCCAATGTACACATTGCAGGGATAAATTAAGATGATGCTGTTTCGACAAAGACAAGAATCCATGATCTTCATCAGGTTCAATACAAATTTGATGCTTTACAGCCACAATTTACTAATGAACTTCATGCATTTTACAATCGTAGATGACGTTAGACTACTCAGGTGCTCTTTGGTCATTCACAAGACTTACGTCAACCGTTTTCACCACCGCATCCTCCTAGTTTTGATTACCCTGATCCTAGTACCCTAACTTCAATCTCTAGCCAACATGCAACCAATCCCCAAGTAATCCCCCTCTTGATAATAATGAATCCATCCTTAACTCGGCCACTAACTTTTTTAACTCTTAACAAGTTAGTACTAACATAAAAAGAAAACATCCAACTTACAACTTGATACAGTTAACATATAATTTGTAATTTAGGTGTTTTCTAAGTAACGAGCATTAAGGTTTAAATACTGATATAGAAAGAAAACATCTAGCTTACAAATCAGCCAAAGTTATCATTGTTGATGACTACTTTTGGTAAAGGGTCCAATAGCAGAAGAAACCCAACAATATAGAAAATGTGGCAAAGGGAAAATAGTTAAAGGAATAAGGAAGCAAGCCCAGTAGGCTGAAATGACAGGATTGATGGCTAGCAAGCCCACAAGAATCAAAAGAGGTAAAGAGGGAGTAAATGGGCCGAGGAAGCCCAAGAAATGAAATAGTAAGCTCATAAGAGCAATAAAATGTAAATAGGAAGTAAATGAGTCGGGGAAACCTAAGAAATGAATTAGTAAATTCATTGGGTTAGCTTAAAGGCTCGTAAGCCCGAAAAGTAAATAAAAGGAAAGGATTTGGTAATTAGGCCGAAGAAGCCCAAAGGATCTAGCAAAAAGCCCATGGAAGTAAAAGAGGTAAAAAAGAAGTAAATGGGATAAGAAAGCTAAATGAATGAAATGGGCTAGCACAACAAGAATGTTGGTCAATAAAGCCTAAAAAATGGATCAAGGAAGCCCTGAGTAAAAGATTGATAAAGAAGTGGGTTGGCACGACAGGAGCATCAACTCGTTAGCCCATGGGTAATAAGAAATAAAAAGAGAGGTAATGCTATAACAGGCACAATGAAGTGGTATGACAAGATCCACAGGAAAGAAAAGAACATGGGTTCGGCAGGAAGGTGAAGGCCTTTGTTGGAAAAACATGGTTTGTATCTCATACAAAACATACGCAGTGAAAAATTAACAGATCTATTTTATTCGCGATTGATAACATGCACCATTTAAATTTTAGAATTTAAGAACAAGAGAGCATATCTTGAAGCGGTGAATTTCAAAACAAAAATTAGAAGAACTTGAGAACACTTTTAATCTTTACTCTAATTCCACTAACACCCAAGAAATGTGGTCTCTTAGTCAGTTCAAGGGAGAATAAGAGTGTATCTCTCACTCACATACACATCACTCACATACACATCATTTCACAATAGTGTCACACAAAAAAAATATTCTGTATCCTTCTTCCTTTGTATTTAATTGATTATCTAATTGGGTTGGCCTTTTAGGCCTTTCCATTTAGGCCTAAGTATGTGGCTTGGAGTGGGACCAAAATGGACCAATAAGACACTAGCTCCAATAGGCCTTGGCCTTTTCTGCCAATACTTAACAAGTCCAAAGTTACCATTAAATATATTTAATACCATTATATAAATATAGTTGCACTCTAGGCCTTATTTATAAATTATATCCCAAGACTTTATTATACATGCAACCCCTTCATAAAATATTCGTAGTAATACAAAGTCATGCAAGTAGACTGCTACTTTGAAGATTACTACATCTTAATTTCTTGAGTATTCGGTTTAATCCTTTAAGTTATTCATCATATATTTATGAAATCCAATTCCATAAATATATACTTTAGTAACTCCTTACTAAAGTGGTTAGACTTAATTCTCTGAATAACCAAACCCATTAAACTTATCTTAAAGGAATATTTTATATCTTTGTTAAGAGACTATGAATTCCATCTTGAGAATATATGTTTTATTAACTCTAAATGTGGCTGCCCAACATACTAAGGTTTTGATCGTTACATTAGATCTCACTCCTGATATATCAAAGTAACCTACACTTCATGATCAAGTCCATTATTCTCTCAGGATTAAGAGTTCATGTAAATAGAAGTTGTGAGATTTATTATTCATTTGACAGTCGTTAGGAGAATAATAAATCTCACAGCGATTTAGTTTAATATATTTTAACCCTTTAAACATATCAACATACCAACTAGAAATCTCCATTTCCATGATCAAGACAAATCATTTTAGTTGATATGTTATAGTCTTCATAGATGAAATGCCCAATTTCATCACCGACTTCGAACTAAAATTCTGAGTTTACAAAGAACTTGTGATTTATATCTTCTGTGACTTTTCACATAAATCACATACTATGCATCTCATGAACTATATGATAATGTCCCAATATTCATGTTACCATTATTTTTAGATAATAATAAAACAACTTAATTAATCACAACATTAATGTTATACATAACATTATATAATAAGATTTAAGGGCACACATCCTAACAGCCTTCACCCAAGCAATGCCTTGTCCAAGGAAGGGATGAAAGGCAGGGAACATGAGCCTAAAAGCCCACACATCCTTCATGCCATAAGAGATAAACACCAACCAAAATGTGCAGCAAAATCAAACAAACACAAAGGCAGTAGAAATGGTGTGAAGGCTAGAAGGAAGCAAATTCAAACAGAATGGAGCATGCATAAAGTGCCAGGGCACCACCTACTTGTTTCTAGGCAATACATGAAGGTGTGCCACAGGTCAAGGTATTCAGAGGGTGTGGTCTAGCAGTGGGGAGAAAGAGGGAGTCTATTTTAGGGTTCTCACCCAAAAGAAGTAAAATGGGTTGGGACCACTTGATGTATGCCATAAAGGTAGGTAATGGAGAGGCTTAATCCTTATCTAGGTAAGAGTAATGAAAAACAGAGAGAGATAAGAAACAAGACAAGCAATTTTGTCTAGGAATGGGGACTGGTGCAATCAACACGTTTAAAGCAATGGTAGTGGCTAAGCGGCCGATAAGCCAGTAGGCAGTCTCAAAAGGACACCCATAAGTCAAAACCAGTTAAGGGGTAAAATAGTAAATCCTACCATGACAGATAGTATGAAAAGCAATAGTCATGAATAGTAAAAGGTGGATGGGCGGAGAGAAAACAAAGGAAGAAAAGGTAGAACAAAAAGAAAAAATATATATAAAATTGAAAAAATCAGTGAAACTTGAGTGGTAGGAATAAAGACATGTATCAGTAGAATGCCCATTTCTCCCTCTCGACATACCTACTCTTTAGGAGATTAAGGATTGAAACTAAAACCATTTAGGTCATTTTTACAAAGTCCATAACTTCTATAGTAAAAACCTTCTTTAAGGTTACTCTCATTAGGGATTAGTTCCCTTCTTGGATTTCTATCTAATGAGAAGTTACGCTTACTTACTATGGTAGACAAGCTTTTCTTTTCTGCTTGCAGGGTGAATAGATTACTATGATTAAACTACTCGCTATAGTGTTATTTTACTATTGTATTATCCTGCCGTAACTTTACCAAGCTTTTATTTTTTATTTATTATTTATTTAAGTGTTAATGTTATTTGCTTAGTATTTTAGTTATTTCGTTATATTGTATTCCTACTATAACATCTGTAATAGCTGTTTCTGCTCTAGGCATGCTGTACACTCAATACCTCTGCCAGGACACGCCCATATTGGGATGGCTCAACTTGTGCACAAACTGGCCTAAAATGGGTTTCATATATCTAGCCCTAGCTCTTTTACCTTATATCTACAAGCTGCAATGCAGCAGGAGAGACCCAAGCCCAACAATACAAAAGGCTCACCACATTTTAATTGGTGACTTCATTAGAGAGTTGGGAAAAAGACAAGGAAAGCAAATATATCCCTCGTAAGTTATGCCCCTAAGATCAAAGATGACGTGAAACATAAGTGTCGTGCCAAAGCAGGCAGAATTAAGGCCAACCATGCCACACCAGCCCAATCAAGCATAGGGTGCTAATGGAGCGAGGGCTGGGCCACAACAGCAACAAAGGAACCTTGTTAACAGTATTAACTTCTTCATTGAAGTATTGCAGTCTGTACAGTATTCCCAACAGTAGTTGATGGAGGAAATGCACCAGTTGAAGTTGGACAAGACTAAGGAAAAGGGGAGCCAACATGACCCTGAGCACGTAGCAGACAAGGAAGAAACTCCCGTGGGCGGTGGCTCACAGAACATAGAGCAACGTTTTGTCACAATAGCTGACGTCGCAACACTGTTAGAGCAAGAAAGGGCCAAGGCGCCCAAGGAAAGGTTTTATGCACAAAGACCCCTTACCCACTGAGGATACTCAACAAGCCATATCCTAAGAGATATGAGCCGTGAACCTTCACATAGTATGATGGTAGAAGGGGAAGCGCTATTAAGCACGTTGTTGATGCTCATTTTGAGAAGCCTAACAACGTGGGCAGAAGAGAGGTAGCAATTGGATAGAAAAGCCATTAAGCCCAAGCGGCAGGAATAATGTATCATAGGTCCATAAAGCAAACAATGGAACCTTGAGGAAGTAAATGGGCCTAAAATGGCCCGGAAGAAGAGAAGTAGCAAACCCATGGGTAGTATGTGATGTAGAAAAGTGAGAATGGGTCACAATAGCCACAACGGGCCTAAAGTAATGCAAGTAAAGAAAGTAAGGGGCAATGAAAAGTCCATAAGCCCCAAGGATGAAGGATAGAGAAATTGGGCCAGGGAAGCCTAAAGAGTTAGTAAAAGCCCATAGGAAAATACAAAATTAGAAAGGGCCAAGGATGCCCAAAAGGAAATAAATGGGACACAGGAGCCCGTGAATAACACAGTAAAAAGCCCAATGATTATACTGGGCCATCAAAAAGGAAATAAGCAGCAAGCCTAAAAAGGCCTAGCAAGTTTGGGTTAAATAGCATCACGACAGGAATAATAGAATGATGCGGCAGGAAATAATAGCAAGACCGCAAGAAGAAGCAAAAAGAATGCCTTGAAGGAAGGAAAACCCACAATAAAGCAAAGCCCAGCCCCCTAAAGGAAGCAAGCAAATAAAGAACGAACGGGAAAGTAGCTCATGCCGTAAGAAGTGAAGGATGGATGGTAGAATGTACAGACGGGCCTTCAGACCGCAGAAAAAGCATGACCAGCAAGCAAATTTTGGACGAGCATAGAATTGAAGGACGCGCAAGGCCCAGACACCACCAGCTTGTACTCAGCCAATACAAGAAGTGGGGGGTCATGGGTCAGAGGTAAGAGGGCATGGTCTGGCGGTGGGGAGAAGGGAAAACCTATTTTATGGTTCCTACTCAGGATTTTTTAGGGGAAGTGTTTTGCTGGGATGACATACCGCCCAAAAGAAGCAAGGATAAGTTGGAAGCACTAGGTGCATGCCATAAGGGATGGAGAGAGAGAGCATCCATGTCACGGTAGGTAAGAATGTCACGGCAAACAAACAAACAAAATAGTCTTCTTTGTCTGGTGATGTGGAGTGGCGCGGCCAACACAGGTAAGTGGTGCTGGCTGAGCAACTAACTAATCAGTATTGGTCAATAAGGACACCCGCACCAGAAAAAGGTGGTTAAAGGCTAAAATGGTAAAAACCAGCTGCGACAGGCATTATATAAAGGACCCTTGCTGTGCACAACAAGAGGGGGGGGGGGAGGAACACGAAGAGAGTAATAGTAACCTCTAAAAAGAAAATCACAACAAGTAAGCGAGCACTGAGAAAGAAAAGGAAAAGAAAAAAAAAAAGAAAGGATTAGAGAGAACAAGGAAAACAAAAATGGAGAGAATAGAATGACAGACATGTACCAGATAGGTTGATTCACTCTCTCCCTCTAAAGCCCTTGCTATCTGCCAAAAAAAACAAGAAACTCTTTTGGGCATAAACCATTTAGAACTGTTCCCTTAAAGCAATTAATTTCTTTTTTAAGGGAGATTATTTGCATTGAGGAAATGGTTCCCTTCTTGGTTCCGGCCCTGTAAGGTAGATTGGCACGACAGGATAATGTTCTACTCTTTCATTAAAACTTATCACTGTCCTTTCATCATTTAAGTTCTGTTGTTTTATGTATGGGGCATCTGTTGTTATCTCATTTATTTACTATGTGAATGCATTTTCTTTGTTATCTTTATTATATCCGCCTGCTATAATTTCCTGTAGCAGCTTTGCCTGCCACGGGCTTGTGATTCAAAATCTTTATCATCTTTATTATATCTGCCTGCCGTAACTTCCTATAGTAGCTCTGCCTGCCATAGGCCTGTGAATCAAAATCTTGACAAACAAGGCATTATTTGTGCACAAACTGGGCTAAGGTGGGTTGCAATTAGACCGGTCTCGACTCCCTAATACATAACATTTTGGGCCTAGTATAGCAGTAGGCAGCCCGGCCCAACATTACAAAAAAGGCCCACCACACACGTAAGTAAGTTTATTAACACCTTTGGTCCCTATGCAGTAGACAAGGACCTTTGTCTCCAAGAGTTCTTGAAGTCCTTATATGATCGGGCATACACTTGGTACATTGGCTTGAATCCAGGATCAATCCCAACATGGGATGATATGGTAGACATGTTTTGCACCAATATTTCCGTAGAGAAGAAATAGTAAAGCTCGCAACTTTGCAAGGCACTAAGCAGAATAGTGGCGAAGACCTGATGGAGTACATCAAAAGGTTCAGATGCATAGCCCTCAAATCCTATGACCACTGTGAAGAGAAGACACTAGTGGAAATGTGCATAGGCAATATGATGATGGAGTATAGAGCCATTATGAAAAACTTGGAAATTTCACAATTTGCGCAGCTATTGCAAAAGGCTAGGAAGACTCCCAATTAGTTAGGCCCAGCTCTAACAAACCTAAGGAGCAGAGATTCACACCGCAGGCCATGATAGTGTCCACTAGTGAGAAGAAAAGGAAGTCAAATGGAAGGGAGTACGAGAGCCCTCCACCAATACCACGCACAATAAAGGAGTTGGATGTGCTCTTGGAAAATAGTTTGCAGATGAAGTTTTCAAACCTAATCAAGTCTTTAGAGAGCCCACTAAAGAAGAACGGAGGGACCCGCGTTTCTTTCGTGTGCATGACTATGTGTAATACGCCACCGTAGAATGCTAAGCACTCTGCAGAGTAGTGCACCACAGAGTTAAAGAGGGAACCCTTGAATTGTCCCAACCAAAAGTGTAGAGAAACTAGCTCCCCAATCATAAAGGGAAGGGGGTCGCTATAGTTGTAATTTGCGTAGGCCCAGAGAGGATGAAGAAGAAAAACCAGCTCTGCCTACTACAACCATTACTACCTTATAGAAGAGCTCCTGGTTTAAAAACTTTTTTAACTAACTAGAGCTCACAACAAACGATTGAAGGATGGCTACGGAGGCTTTGGTAAGCATCGCCTTAGGATCAAGAATAGAATGTCTTGCTGCAGAAGCCAGAGCTGATAAAGCTTTCTTGCAAGACACCAATGAGATTACTTTCAGCGATGAAGATATGGAGGTGGGGTACTTAGACCACAGAAGGCCCCTCTACTTAGCAGCCTCTCTAAACCAAATTCCCATTAAGAGAGTTCTGGTTGATAGGGGTGCTACAATAAATCTTATCCTACTCAACACACTGCAAGCAACGGGAATTCCAGAAAGCAAGATTCAAGGATGCCCAATGGAAGTAACAGGGTTCAGAGGAAGAGGTAAGTATACCACAAGCCACATACAGCTATGGCTGAATGTGGATCCAATAGCCTTCTTGGCTTGTTCTCATGTGGTAAAGGCAAAATTTTTCCTATTATATACTACTGGGAAGGCCATGGTTGCATAAGCATCACATGATTCCATCTACCTATCACTAGTGCCTGAAAGGGAGATTCAATGGTAGGATGATACAGATAGCAGCAAACCCATCACCATTCAAGCAAGCAGAGGCCCATCTGGTAGAAACCGTGTTCTACAACGAATGGGCACTGTTTGGAGAAAGTTCAGTATCTAGGCCATAAGGCACCTTTGTCCTTAAGTGGGAGGACATCCACGATGACCTAGAGCCTGACTTGAGAAAGTTGTTGATGCGGAAGAAGAAAAGAAAAGAAACACCAACTTTGGAGCTAAGTAGTACACCACGATGTATCAGGGTCTGAACACTTGATGACAAGATATTATATAAATTATGAAGGTGTGCGGGGCCTACCTGTGATATGCAAGGGGGTCCAAGAGGAAGGCCATAACATAAGAGCCTAGTATGTTGTGTGGCCTAGGATGGTTCAGGGGAAGAAAGCAACACGGAAAGTGAAAAGGACATTGCTATAGAAAAGGACACACAAGTAATGGCAGAAGAAAAGCTAGAGGAGATTGACTTGGGCACGAACCCATAAAAGCCAAGACCGATTTCAATAAGCTCAAAGTTGCTAGAAGAAGAAAAGACAGAATTGATCCTGCTGTTAAAAGAATTCAGAGATGTTTTTGCTTGGGACTACAACGAGATGCCTAGGCTAGACCCAAGGCTAGTAGAACACAAACTTAATGTGGATCCTAAAGTCGAGCTAGTGGCTCAGCCTGCCAGGGTGTTTCACATCGAAATAGAGAAGTAGATAGTGAAGGAAGTGCAAAAATTGCTAGCGGCCATCAAACCGATCCAACACCCATGATGGTTGTCCAAAATTGTACTTGTGAAGAAGAAAAACGAGCAGATATGATGCTGTGTTGACTTCAGAAATCTTAATCGGGTCTGCCCTAAAGATGAGTTCCCATTGTCCAACATGGACCTGCTGATAGATTCTTCTGCGGGAAATGCCATGTTTTCCTTTATGGACAGATTCAATAGATACAATCAGATTTGGATGGCACCAAAGGATATGGAGAAAACTGCTTTTAGGACACCTATTGGAAAATTTTACTACACAATGATGCCCTTCGTAATAAAAATTTGTAGGTACAACTTATTAGCGCCCAATGACCATCATATTTCATGACATGATGCATTAAGAACTGGAGGACTATGTGGACGACATAGTAATGAAATTGAGAAGGTGAGAAGATCATGTTAAGGTGCTAAGAAAGGTATTTGAAAAGTACAGACTTTTCAAGCTAAGAATGAACCCTCTAAATGCGCCTTTGGAGTGTCTGCTAGAAAATTTCTGGGATTTCTGGTCCATAACAGAAAGATAGACATAGACCTAGCTAAGGTAGTGGCAATAGCCTCCATGAAGCCATTAGCACCAATTAAGGAGTTGAAAAGCTTCATGGGCAAAGTCTCTTACATCAAGAGGTTTATCCCTTGTTTAGCATCGATCACTTCATCTTTTACAAAATTACTAAAGAAAGGACAAGGATTTGAGTGGGGGGAAGCATAGTAGACAACTTTTCAGAAGCTACAGCAGATTATGATGAACCTTCCCACAGTATAAGCCCTAGTCCACAGGAAGCTGTTGCTGCTTTATCTAGCTTTTAGCTCATCTGCCATTGGAGCTTTGATAGCCCAAGAGGACGGAGGCGACATTGAACAGCTAGTCTACTACATAAGTTATGCCTTGAGGGACGTAGAGACCCGTTATCCCAGAGTGGAAAGGGTATGCCTGGTAATCGTGTATGCATCGCAAAGACTATGCCATTACTTCCTAGCTTATGAGGTACATTTGATGACGAAATCCCATGCGATCAAAGCTCTTCTTTGACAAACCATTCTATCCGACAAAATATTGCAATGGCTATTGTAGCTATCACAGTATGACTTGAAGGTAGGAACACCTAAGGTAGTGAAAAGCCAGGCTATAGTAGACTTGTTGTCTTAATTCCTAGGAGAAGAGGAGTTCCCACTAGATGATGGGGTACGAGGAGAAGTAGCTATAACAAAAGTGGCCGAAGAACAGTGGATCATGAAGTTTGATGGTTCCTCTACAACAAACTTAAGGGACACAAGAATGGTTTTTTATCAAAATGATGAAGAAACCGTGGCATTCTCATTCAAGTTGGAGTTTCTGTGTTCAAACAATACAATGGAATATGAGGCCTACCTGACGAGGTTGGTAACAACCCTCGAAATGGGGATCAAACACTTAAAGGTGGTGGATGACTCCAATTTGGTTGTTTGTCAGACCAAGGGAGATCTAAGTCTAGCTCCATATAAGACACTAGCCCAAAGGATGGAGGAAAAGTTTTGCATATTTGAAATAGAGCACACTTAGAGGAGCGAGAATCGATATGCGGATGCATTGGCCTCATTAGGCTTACAAATAGCCTTTGAAGGTAGCAGTACCAGGGTTAAGATTAACAAGCAGCAAGAATTCGTAATTGAAATACTCTAGGAAAGGTTTTCAAAGGAGCAAGGATACAAGGAGGATTGAAGGGCTCCCATCAGGGAAGCCCTCTCAAAGAAAGAAGACGTGGCAAAATTGAAGACATTGAAAGACTATGTCCTAATGAAAGGGGAGTTGTATCGCAGAATGCCAGGAGGGATTTTGTCAAGATGTGTGAGACATGAAGAGGCCTAAAGAAAGCTGAAGGAAGTGCACAATAGAACTTGTAGGTTTTGGGGCGAGATCAACCTATACCGAAGGTTGCAGAGAACGGGTTTCTATTAACCAAGCATGGACAAGGATGCAGACTTGACCCAAACCCAATGCGAAGCCTACCACCTGGCTGTAGATAGGGAAAAGAGCTATGCCATGTTTACCCCAAAAGATTGGAGAAGCCCGTTCATGGAATACTTGACAAAATTCGTCTTGCCATAGAAGCATGGAGAAAGGTATAAACTCAGGAAACTAGTAACTTGCTACTTCCTACATGAGTAATTTTTTTTAAGAATGGATATGATGGGGACCCACTTTGATATTTGGGACCAGAATAAGCTAGCGAGATGTTAAAGGAAATGCACACAAGAGAATGCAGAGAGCATTAGGGAAAGAAGAAGTTGTTATTCTACCTCATCATCTTGGATACCCTGCATTGGTACTGTGATGGTTCAGAACCCACAGCTGCTGCCCGTCGATACGATGCAAGAATATGCAAACGTAAATCTCTTTTAACCCAAAGCTACTACTCTTATGTTTTTACCATTGTTCTTACTTGTATAGTCTTTGTAGAAATGGATGATGCCAGAAGGAGGGCGATTATTAAGCAGCAAACTGCTTATAAGAAAAAAAAAAGGGGTAGATGCAGTTGTGAAGATGGGTGCATCTCATCCGTCCACTAAGAGGCAACCGTCCGAGAAGCCAGACCATTTCTCCAAGAGACAGAGGGTGGTAACAGGGCTTGCTGCCGTTCAAGAAACCGACGGGTCGAAGGTGCCCCCCAAACTTGGAGTAGGCAAGGGTGAGGGTCTGATGATCAATCCAGACCCTGTGAAGGAGAAGCCGCCCGTCCTTCTTTGCGAAGATTCCCAGTATGCTCTCCATCAGATCACGTCCATCATCAAGGACGAAGACTACGAGGATCTGGGTAATCATGCTACTGAGGCCATGGGGGAGACAGCTTTATTCTCACTAACCCAGGTATGTCTCGGTCATTGGTATTACCGTCATACTTCCATCTACTTCGAACTAATCATTTTTTTCGTTGCAGGGGGTTTTGATGGCGAAAGGGCTAATGGATCACTGCCTTTCTCAAGAGAGAGCTTTAGAGCGCGTTCATGCAAAGGCAGCGAAGATGGTGGAAGAATTGGCGGAGTTGAAAGCTTGGCAACTTTGTCATGAAGAAAAGCTCAAACTATCTGAGCAAGTTCGGGGTTAACTGGAGAAGGAAGTTGATGCCATGAAGGATGCCCTGGCCGAGAAGTCTGAAAGACTCCGTCGTGCAAAAGATGGCGCTATAAGGGACTATCGGGACTCTGACGCCCTTCTAAGCGAACTAGGCACGTCTTTTGCTGACGGATTCGAAGACTTCCTTCGTCAGGTCAAAGCTTCTTTCCCGGACCTGGACTTGTCTCATATTACCATAGATCCCGAAGGCCAGGCTACTGCCCGTCCTGTTGATACCGAAGATACAGACAAGCTCTTTGGGGGAGAGCAAAGTGGCGGCGAAGTTCAAGAGCCTGTTGAGGGAGAGCCCGTTGAAGCTGATATCCATCCTCCTTCGCTGAAGGGTCCCGACCCCTAGGAGGATACCGTTGTGATCCAGGAGTAAATGTTTGTATCCGTCAAGGCTGATATCCGTCGAAGCTCTCTTTATTATTATTATTATTATTATTATTATTTATTTTTATTATTATTTTTTTTTTTTTTTTTTGAATGTATGGGGGAACAATTTATTTAACTAATTTATACCGTCGCTCTTGTTTTTTTGAAAATGACTTATACTTTTCAAACTGCTTTTCGTAGTCTTTACTTGGTAGATCCGTCCACTAAGTATTAAATGTGTGTGGCCATCCTTGTTAATTTACCTGTCATTAGTAATCCGTCCGTTTTGGATGGACTTGATGGATTTTATCCATCTTATAATGGATTTAGGCAATCTTAAGATTATTCATAAATTCTATCCTGATAGACATTTACTTGGGAATTAGTAGGTATTTATCTACTTGGGAGGATCCGTCCGCTATGTAGATTAGACATTTGACGATCCGTCCATTATATGGATAGTAAATCTTCATCCTGCTTAGGATAATTCGCCCATTATGTGGACGGTAAGTTTTCATCCTACTTGAGATGATCTGTCCATTATGTGGACTTTGATAGATTTTCATCATTCTTTGGATGGTCCGTCCACTTTGTGGACTTTGTAAATTTCATCATTCTTTGGATGATCCATCTACTATGTAAACTTTGATAAATTTTCATCGTTCTTGGGATGATTCGTCCACTATGTGGACTTTGATATATTGTTAATCTGCTGTACCTATGCTATATTGTAAACCAGTTTTACAAGAATTGCCCTATTACCAGATATAGTACCGATGTCCTGTATCAGTATCAGCGCTTGCTAGGATTGCAAAACTTCACATTCTCAGAGTGAACACTCGTATGCTTTAAGATAGGCATTAAGAACCTATGCTTTAGGAATTTCACATCAAAGATACTATCATCAAGTTTTGAAACAAGGCTTCCTGAGATGCACAATTCAGCTTGGACATGAATTCAATAACTGCGGATGCAACAGTGTAATGCTACGATCCTTTAACACAATTCCTATAAATTACTGCTGCTCTGTGCATACGCTGTACATATCACATACAATATGAACATAAACCACCACTCCAGAAAATGTTTGAGATGAAAAAAAAGAGAAGTTTACAAACTCTAGAGGTCCAATATAGATATTATTGAACCAAATCTGTATAGTCCGACTCTACGGGCACTATGCTAGCAGACTATACGGGAATAAAACCTTTTTTTTAACAAAAAATCTAGAACAAAATATGTAATAGATACAGAAATTAATTAATTAATATTTATTTATTTTTAAGCATATTTAAATATTTTTGTACATAATTCATGTTTATTTTAAGTTTTAAAGTAAGTAACAATAATAAAAACATATCTAAAATTAATTTAAAGAACAGCAAGTACATAGATGTTATAAAATGTTGTCTCAAGTACAAACCAAGAGTTCTAATAAACAAGTTTAGCAAAAAAAAAAAAAAAAAAGAGTTCAAATAATCACTCAAAGTGTTGTTTAAAATGATCACATAACAACATCCTATTCTTTTTTTTCTTTTTCTTTTTTATCCGATACAGATAGGATGGCATTTTTGCCGTATCGGTGCATCAGAGCTAGAAGACTATCAAGCAAATGTCTACAAATCTAAAGTCCAAAAAATCAATTCATGTCCCTCCATCTTCTATAGACTCATCAAACCAATCCAACAAGTTATCGAATCAAAACATTTAATTGAAGAAAAATCATGCAAACCAAACCAATTGCAACAGAAATGAAAATGGAAGATAGAGAAATGAAAGGAGATTTAGGGCAGTTCCCTGAATTGAAACATGATTGGGGAAAACATGTAAAACCTTGAGGCTGCCCCATAAAATCAAATATTGGCCGGGTGAAATAGAGAACTCGCACACGTTAACAAAATTATGTTAAGCGAGAACCCATTGGAACGGCCTAGACCCAGAATACATAAGTATTAAGTAGAAAAAAAAAAAAAACTAAGATGATGTACAAAACCTTTCTTACATATAGTACTATATGTGCAGAGTATATATACATATATACACGAAATGAAAGAAAGGAATTGAGATTTCTCTGTGCCCGCAACGGAACACGAGCGCCATCACACTGCGGCCGCCCTGCTCTCTCAAAGGCATCTGATGAAACCCTATGCATTCATTTCTTACTTATAGTGAGGTTGGGTGAGTACTTTTTTTTTTTTTTTTTAAGGAGTGGATTGTCTATTTTGACCTTGTGATTCTATACAAAAGGATTGCACTCACTTTTTCTTTTTTAACTGATCACTAGCCTTGAAGGGAAACTAAAATAACTTTATAAAAATTTAAAAAATTACACTTGCATAATTCATTGCTTAAAAATTAAATATATATATATATATATGACTAAATTATAGAAAAATATAAGAAAAAGATGAGTCACATTCAAAAGAATAACTTTAATTATTGCAAGCTTTTTTATCTTATTAAAAACGGTTAAAGAGAGTTTGGTGGTTCATGAACACAAATTACTTATAAAAAAATACATGAAAAACAATAAAATAATTTTTTTTAACAAAGTAGAAGAGAAGGAAATAACATAAGAAGAGTTCATACTTCTACTTCAATTTACAAAAATATTGAGGTTTGCTTTGCTTATATAGTGTTCATGATTAACCTTGCAAATTTGGAGATAAATTATCTGTTAGGATGTGTGTCCTTAAATCCTATTGTATGATACCATGTATGATATTATGTATGACTTAATGTTATGATTAATAAAGTTGTTTTATTATTATCTAAAATAATAGTAATGTGAATATTTGGACATTATCATATAGTCTATGAGATGCATAGTATGTGATTTATGTGATAAGTCACAGAAGATATAAATCACAAGCTCTTTGTAAAGTCAGAATTATAGTTCATAGTCGGTAATGAAATTGGGTATTTCATCTGTGAAGACTACAACATATCAACTAAGATGATTTATCTTGATCATAGAAGTCGAGACTTCTAGTTGGTATGTTGATATATTTTAAGAGTTAAGATATATTGAATTAGACCGCTGTGAGATTTATTATTCTCCTAACGACTGTTAAATGAATAATAAATCGCACGACTTCTATTTACACGAACTCTTAATCCTAGGAGGATAATGGACCTGATCATGAAATGTAAGTTGCTTTGATATATTAGGAGTTGTTAGGACATATGTAGTTGTTCAAGCTTGTGAACATATGTCGCTATTTTATGTAATTGGCTTCTCCTTAGACAAAACGCACTTTACTTGTAATTGGGTAGATCTAGGATGTGTTAAACACTTCAAGGAACAGTGGTTCAAGATTAAGTGTTGAAGCCGTCAAAGTCTGTCCAAGATACAAGCAAGGAAGTGCTGGTTTTTAAATCTCGACACCTACCTCGACAGATACATCTATCGAGATTTAAAGAAGCTGTTTTGCCCGAGCCTCGACAGCTGTCTCGACACCTCTCGACACCTCTATCTGTCGAGAATTAAAGAAAACAGATTTCCAGGTCTGTTTCAAGTCCAATCCGTGTGTGTGTCTTTGGGACTTCTTTTCTCCTAACCCTAGACATATAAAAGGATTATTTTAAGGGCCGTAAAAGAGAGCAACAAGCAGAAATCACAAGACACAAGTTGCTTCTTCTCTGTTCATGCAAATTGTGATCTGTGAGACAAAGTTCGTGCCCTAGTTCATCTCTGATGATTTGAAGAACTTTGCAGCCAACATTCTTTCTTCCTCAAGTTGGTGAGTGAGTCACGTACTTGGATTCGTGCAAAAGGAGAAAGACGCGTACTGGGATCCGCGCATCACATTGGTTAGTCACGTACTGGGAGCCGTGCATTAAACTGGAGAAATTGTCACTACAGAACAAGTCCAATTGGGTATTGGGGTAAGAGTTCAACTGTAGGTTGGTGAGGTACTGGGATTCCTTACTTGTAACTGCTTGTTGTGATAATAGTGGAGTTTCGGGAGTGGTGACCTTAAATCACCCGATGGGGTTTTTGCCGTAAGGGTTTTCCCCATTCGTGAACAAATCACCGTGTCATTTATTTTCCGCTGCATTACTTAGTTTGGTGATTTGTTTGTGCTGCCACGTGATTGCATGTTAATTTGATTAATTAATAACTGGGCTAATTTAATTAATCTAATTATCACAAGGGGTCAACGCATTTGTGGCCTGTCAGGAGTGAGATCTAAAGTAATGATTAAAACCTCAGTATGTTGAGCAGCCACATTTAGTGTTGATGGAACACATATTCTTAAGATAGAATTCATAATCTCTTGACAGAAATATAAAATATTCCCTTGAGATAAGTTTAATAGGTTTGGTTATTTAGAGAGTTAGGCCTAACCATTTTAGCAAGGAGATGCTAAAGTATATATTTATGAAGTTGGATTTTATAAATATATGATGAATAACTTAAAGGATTAAACTGGGTACTTAAGGATTAAGATATAATAATCTTCAAAGTAACAGTCTACATTCATGACTTTGTATTACTACGAATATTTTATGAAGGAGTTGCATGTATAATAAAATCTTGGGATATAATTTATTAATAAGGCCTAAAGTGCAATTATATTTATATAGTGGTATTAAATATAATTAATGGTAATTTTGAATTTGTCAAGAGTTGACAGAAAAGTCCAAGGCTCATTGGAGCTAGTGCCTTATTGGTCTCTTTTGGTCCCACTCTAAGTCACACACTAAAGTCCAATTGGAAAGGCCTAATATGCCAGTCCAATTAGATAATCAATTAGATATAAAATGGAGAAACATACAGAATTTTATAGATGATACATCATTATGAAATGATGTGTATGTGTGAGTGAAGCGACTCGATTATTCTCCATTGAAAACTGATTGAGAGACCACACTTCTTAGGCATAAAGTGGAATTGGAGTGAAGATTAAAAATGTTTTCAAGTACTTCTAATATTTTGTTTTGAATTCACCAAACCAAAGTACGCTATCTTGTTTTTAAATTTTGAAATTTATATAGTGAATATTATCAATCATGAATGAAATAGATCTGTATTTTTTACTTCTATTGTGTGTTTTGTATGAGATACAAAACTAGATTTTCTAACATTATCAATATTTGAGTTTGAGTTTAAGTTGGACTTGTTAGAGAGATAGAGTTTTATTCCTTGTTAAGTTTTATTCCTTGTTAAGTTTGGATTAAACAAAAAAAAATTTGTTCTAAAAATAATAATGATGAGTTTGAGTTTAAATTGAATTTGTTAGAGAGATAGAGTTTCACTCCTTATTAAGTTTGGTCTAAACAAAAATAATTTTATTAAATAAAATGATAATTTTATTTAAATATTGTGCTAACGTGAAAAATTGTGAGAATTTTAGAGGCTTTAGTTATATATATACATATATATATATATATATATAGAGCAAGAGAGAGAGAGAGAGAGAGAGAGAGAGAGAGAGAGAGAGAGAGAGAGAGAGAGAGAGAGAGCAAGGTCGAATAGTAGATGACTAAGGAGTAAGGACTCTAAAGTTTAGGAGTCAGAGATATCTGATAAGATTTTAAACTTTTTGAATTTGATAAGGAGATCACTTCTAAATCTCTAATACACTTTGGAAATTGATCATGATGAATTGTGAATTGGATCTTTTCAGAATAATTTTTTTCTTCTTAGATAGTATCTCTTCCGAATATTGTTTTGTTCTATTTTTATTTCTTGTAAATAGTTTTTGGAAATAAATTATCAATGTTTGAGTTTGAGTTTAAATTGGACTTATTAGAGAGATAAAGTTTAACTCCTTATTAAGTTTGGATTAAACAAAAATAATTTTGTTTTAAAAAAATGATAATGTTGAGTTTGAGTTTAAGTTGGATTAGTGTTGATCTTTTTTTTTTTGGACAGTACTCAGACCCAAGTAGAAACAAGGATCCTGGACCCTTTACTTGTTTAGTGGACTGAGTTTCGTTTACTGCAACTAAATGGGGCTAATTACAAACCAAGTTGTGTGCAAGTCACATAAAGCTCCTCAAGGCAAAAATGCAATTCTTTTTAAGTAATAAAATACCTTTATAAGTGTTTTAGTATTATAAAATGACCATTTACTCTTATGAAACAAGTAAAATAATTATTCATAATATTCACAATGAGAAAGAGATTGAAATAGAATATTTAAGGCTTATCTTTTATTATGTAAACATTTAAAAAAGTTTCTTCACTTGGTACTTCAGACGTACTGTCGTGGTACCTTGGTCATATTAGGTCTGTAATCCCAGAATGCTAATTCTATGAATTATATGATCTTTCTCCATGCTTAATATGCAATGGAATTTTGTCCTTTCCCTTTACCTCTATAGGTCCTGTGTAAGAACGCACAATACAATACACATATCTTCAAATAATTGTTAGTTTCTTAAATTAGGATATACATTTTAATACATATACATATATGTAAATGAATTTCATGAGAATGAGTTGGCCCCGAGGATTCTGGCCCCAATTCTCATAGATTTAGTGCTTTTGCATAAGACTTGTGAGATTTGGAACTCAAGTCCAAGTGGCTTTGCTTAGGTATTGCCTTCCAAGAAAGTTAGGTGAGGAGGATTTTATGGGAGAGGATGATATTTGATGTGTGCATATTTGGGCATATGTTTCTTTGGAGGCTAAGTAATATTTTGAATGATCTCAAAGATATGGAACAAATTCCTCCACTTTGGCTCTCTTATTTTGATCCTTTTTTCTTTCCCCTCCCTTGCTGGGTTCTTAAAGCTCTAAGAATATATCTTTTGAACCTCTGAACTCTCCCCTGAATCCCCCATTTTTTATCCCCTCCTTTTCTGCTATGCCTTGGTATTCCTTTTATAGTGGACATGGTCTGGTACCTTAGTTAAGGACGTCCCTGATCTGATGGGTAAAACCATATCCTTTGGAACCTAAAAAGGTGCATTAGGCAGAGGTTTAGTTTAATTGGTCAATTATAACTTAAAAATGGGTATTTGGCTTTAGCTATAAATGAAAGATTCATTCATGGAAAGTTAAATGAGTGGGTGGGCTGCACAATGTTCTGGATAACAGCTTTAGTTGAAAATGATAATTGAGAGGAAATTGTGGAGAGGTGTTATGTGTTAGGATGTGTGCCCTTAAATCCTATTGTATGATGCTATGTGTGATATTATGTATGACTTAATGTTGTGTTTAATAAAGTTGTTTTATTTTTATTTAAAATAATAGTAACATGAATATTTGGACATTATTATATAGTCCATGAGATGCATAGTATATGATTTATGTGATTTAGTCACTAAAGATATAAATCACAAGTTCTTTGTAAACTCAGAATTTATAGTTCGTAGTCAGTGATGAAATTAGGCATTTCATCTGCAAAGATTATAACGTATCAACTAAGATGATTTGTCTTGATCATGGAAGTGGAGACTTCTAGCTGATATATTGATATGTTTTAAGAGTTAAGACATATTGAACTAGACCACAGTGAGATTTATTATTCTCCTAACGACTGTCAAATGAATAATAGATCTCACGACTTCTATTTGCATGAACTCTTAATCCTAAGAGAATAATGGACCTGATCATGAGGTGTAGGTTGTTTTGATATATTAGGAGTGAGATCTAATGTAACGGTCAAAATCTCAGTATGTTGGGCAACTACAATTAGTGTTGATGGAACATATATTCTCAAGATGGAATTCATAGTCTCTTAACGGAGATACAAAATATTCCCTTGAGATAAGTTTAATGAGTTTGGTTATTTAGAGAATTAGGCCTAACTACTTTGGTAAGAAATTACTAAAGTATATATTTATGAAATTGGATTTCATAAATATATGATGAATAATTTTAAAGGATTAAATCGGGTACTCAAGGATAAGATGTAGTAATTTTCAAAGTGGCAGTCTATATTCATGACTTTGTATTATTTCGAATATTTTATGAATGGGTTGTGTGTATAATAAAGTCTTGAGATATAATTTATTAATAAGGCCTAGAGTGCAATTATATTTATATAGTGGTATTAAATATAATTAATAATAATTTTGGATTTGTCAAGAGTTGAAAGAAAAGCCCAAGACCCATTGGAGTTAGTGTCTTATTGATCAATTTTGGTTCCACGCCAAGCCACACACTAAAGCTCAATTGGAAAAGCCCAATAGGTCGGCCCAATTAGATAATCAGTTAATTATAAAGGGAGAAACATACAAAATTTTTTATTTAATTAGAGAAAAAGAAGCGTAGAGAAAAAGAGAGAGTGGGAGACACACTTTCATTCTCCCTTTGAAAACTGATTGAGAGACCACACATCTTGGGCGTAAAGTGGAATTGAAGTGAAGATTAAAAGTGTTCCAAGTGCTTCTAATTTTTGTTTTGAATTTCTCCACATCAAGGTACGCTATCTTGTTCTTAAATTCTGAAATTTACATGGGGCATGTTGTCAATCATGAATGAAATAGATTTTTGTTTGTTGCTTCCGCAGTGTGTTTTGTATGAGATACAAAATCAGATTTTTCCAACAATTGGTATCAAAGCCAGGTTTTCATATCATGATTGTATAATATGTGATTGAATTTTAGAATTTTAAGAAAACTATTATCTTTGTGTAGACGTGGTTTGATAATCATTATTTTATGAATTAACATTATTAGCGTTGGTATTCATATGCCATGATTCATTTATGTGATATATAGATTGATGTTTCATAAACTTTAAGATGATTAATATATAATATATGGCAAGCCATTACTATTTAGACACGAGAACATTCAGTAACTATAGCCATCATGTTCTTTCGAAAGGAGCAGTTGTTTTCAATGGTAGTTATTGAATGGAGGGTAGTTATTCAATAACTATCATTTGTGTGTTTGCACCGCTTGGCTTGGAATGGGCTTTTTGATGGCCGTATATTATATATTATGTCGAATCATATAAGGATTCCATGTAAGTCATGTATATCCTTCAATTCGTTATATATATATATGGGTTCATTACGTTATATATATATATATATATATGTTGATGCTAGTTTAATGAAATTTATTCCTAATGAGATTAGGATTATGTTTTTCACGTGTCTAGCATTATTATGATTCTTAATTTTAAAAAACTTTAATTTAAAATATCTAGTGAGAGAGAGATACAAGGGTTGGATCTCATGGCCTCAATTATCGGTTCATAGTAGTGTGGGTAAACACTTGGTCTTGGCGTATATGCCTCGTGATCCTAAAGGAGGGTGTTTTACTTCATAGTACTACAAGTTTGAACTTACCCGTTTAAAGTAATGTGGACAAGCATCTCGTCTTGGCGTATATGCCTCGCGATCCCAAAGGAGGGTGTTTTGTTCCATAGTACTACAAGTTTAAACACTATAAAAGGGAGATGAAATGTGGCTACACATGACTCTAGATAATGGTGTACACTAGACTAAGTGTAATGTTAACCTCCCAAAGGAGCTATGTCATTATTACTTAGAGGTTAAATGTAATACGGCATATTGTTAGTGTTTGATAAGAGTTATCATGATAGCACTAATAATGAGAATAGTTTTCAACCAATTAATGTGTTTATAATAAACTTGCTACCAAGGAATTATAGACGTGGATTGGGTTGTCGTTGCATATATTATTTTATAGTTTTATTAAGATTCCATATTATATGCTTATATGCTAAAATTGATAATGTCCAGTTTACTTATTATATTCATGTTTATTATTTTCAGATTTAAATCATGGCATCATTTAGCCCACTTGTTGCTATTCTTAATCAAAATAAACTGACTAGATCCAACTATGTTGACTGGAAAAAAAATTTGGATATTGTTCTTACTGCTGAAGAGCACAAATATATGCTTACTCAACCATGTCCTAGCTTTCCTTCATTAGATGCTCCTCTTGAGGAAAAACAACGATATGATCGTTGGCAGAAATCTAATGAGATGGTCAAGTGCTACATCCTAGCATCTATCTCAAATGTTCTACGGCATCAAATGCGGGATGTAGAACTTGCTTTGGACATAATACTTAGTCTGAAGGAGATGTTTGGTGAGTAAGGCCGTTCTGTAAGGCAAGAAACCATGAGGCAAATTTATAATACCAAAATAGTTGCAAGAAGTTTAATGAGGGAGCATTGTCTTAGGATGATTGCTAATCTGAATACATTAGAAGTTTTAAGTGCCGACATTGATAAAGAATCCCAAGTGGATATGATACTCCAGTCACTACCAGAATCATTCAAGGAATTCAAATTCAATTATAATATGAACAAAAAGATTTATTCTTTGTCTGAATTAATGAATGAGTTGGTGGCGACAGAAGGCATCCTTGGTACTTCTAGTGTTGAAGCCAATGTGGGTGAAACTTCTATTTCTCAACCTAAGTCGAAAGGCAAGGGAAAGAAGAAGAAGAAGGACTTCACTAAGAAAAGTGGTAAACAAATTGCCTTAGGGGTTGTTGACAAAGGAAAGAAAAGCAAAAGAAAGTGTTTCCATTATGGTGAGAAAGGACATTGGAAGAGTAATTGTCCAATATTCAAGGCTGCCAAGAATAAGGGTAATAAAAGTTCATTTCTTCTTGAAATATGTTTGGTACAAATTCCAACGAATTCCTGGTGTGTGGATTCAAGTTGTACTAATCATATTTGCAATTCTTTGCAGGGGTTCTAGAAGACCAGAAAGTTGAATGAGGGAGAATTATTTCTTACTTTGGCTGATGGGAGCAGGACTCCGGTTGTAACTGTTGAAGTGTTTAATTTATGCTTTAAGTCTAGAGTTTTAACATTGGAAGACTGTTTGTATGTACCTAATGTTTGTAGGAATTTGATTTCTGCAACTTACTTAGGTAAACATGGATATTGTGTTATCCTTAAAGACAATGTTGTAATAAAGAAAGATAAAATGTTTATCTGTTCTGGCAATATTGTGGATGGTCTTTATATTTTAACTCCTGACATGCATGAATTATACAATTCTGAAATAGATAGTAGCTCTCATGTAAAATCATTAAAGAGAAAGTTTTCTTCTGCTAGTGATGCATATCGATAGCACTTGCGTTTGGGTCATATTAATTCAAATAGGATTCAAAGACTAATCAAGGATGGACTTTTACAGCTCATGAAGTTTGATGGATTTCCAGTTTGTGAATCTTGTTTGGAAGGTAAGATGACCAAACGACCTTTTAATGCAAAAGGTAGAAGAGCCCAAGAGTTGCTTGAATTAGTTCATACAGATATATGCGGTCCCATGTCAATCCAAGCAAAAGAAGGTTATGAGTTTTTCATCACTTTTATGGATGATTACTCAAGATATGGTTATGTGTACCTAATGAGACGGAAGTCCAAAGCCTTTGACAAGTTTAAAGAGTTTAGGGCTAAAGTTGAAAATCAATTAGGTAAACCCATAAAGGCCATTCGATCTGATCGAGATGGCGAATACCTTCTTGGGGATTTCAAGGATTACCTAATTTAAAATGGGATTGTCTCCCAATTGAATGCACCTGGAACTCCCCAACAAAATGGTGTAGCGGAAAGAAAGAATAGGACTCTTTTGGAAATGGTTATGCCCATGATGAGCTACTTAACTTTACCAGTTTCTTTTTGGGGATATGCACTAAAAACTGCTACGCATGTTTTGAATTTAGTTCCATCAAAATCTGTTCCCAACACTCCTAAGGAATTGTGGAGTAGGCGCAAGCCTAGTATGAAATATCTCCACATTTGGGGATGTCTAGCACATGTGTTAAAAGGGAAGTCTGATAAGTTGGAAGTCAAAACGGAAGTATGCATGTTTTTAGGGTATTCAAAAGAAACTAAGGGTTATTTATTCTGTAATTATAAGGATAACAAAGTGTTTGTTAGCACCCATGCCAAATTTTTGGAAGATGATTATGTGAATAATTTTAATCCTAGAAGTAGAGTTGTCTTGGCTGAAATGAATGAACTTGTAGTTGAACAATTAGTGGATGAAACTAGGGATGATGTGGCTGTATTAGATACATCACAAGATATTACTTATGAGATGTCTAGTACACAGATGTCTCGTCATAGTGGGAGAATTATTCGGCCTCCTATGAGATTTAGAGGTTTGGGAGAAACTTATGTAGCTATCTCAGAAGAGGCTGAATCGGATCCCTACACTTATGAAGAAGCAATGAATGATATAGATGCACATCATTAGGTTCTAGCTATGAAATCTGAATTGGATTCTATGTATTCTAATCATGTATGAGATCTTGTAAAGGCGCCTAACGGCATTAAACCTGTTGGTTGTAAATGAGTTTACAAGAGGAAGAGAGGGATAGATGGAAATGTTGAAACCTTTAAAGCAAGGCTAGTGGTGAAAGGGTATACATAAAAAGAAGGTATTGATTATGATGAAACTTTTTCGCTAGTAGCCATACTTAAGTCTATCAAAATTCTCTTATCCAGTGCTACTCATTATGATTATGAGATTTGGCAAATGGATGTCAAGACTGTATTTCTTAATGGCAATCTTGAAGAAGAAATATATATGTTGCAACTGGAAGGTTTCATAGTAAAGAACAAAGAGCATATGGTATGCAAGTTGAATATGTCCATTTATGGACTTAAGCAAGCATCTAGGTCATGGAACATCAGGTTTGATCAAGTAGTCAAATCATTTGGTTTTGGACAAAATCTTGATGAACCATGTGTGTACAAAAGACATCGAGACAAAGTAGTAATATTCCTAGTGTTTTATGTTGATGATATTCTACTTATTGGGAATGATGTAGGGGTAATGTCATCGGTTAAAGTTTAGCTGTCAAGCCAATTTGATATGAAGGAGTTGGGTGAGGCTAATTTTATTCTAAGGATCAAGCTTTGACGAGATCGCAAGAATAAGATGTTAGGCTTATCACAAGCTGGATATGTAGATAAGGTTCTAGAACGGTTTATCATGCAAAACTCCAAGAAAGGATTGCTTCCTTTTAGACATGGAGTTCCTCTGTCTGATGACCAAAGGTTTAAGACTCAAGAGGAAGAAAATATGATGAGACAAGTTCCTTATGCTTCTACAGTAGGAAGTCTCATGTATGGCTTGCTTTGTACTAGACCAGACATTTGCTATTCAGTTGGCATGGTCAGCTGATATCAATCAAATCCAGGACCAAAACATTGGCAAGCTGTAAAGCATATTCTCAAGTATCTTAGGAGAACGAGAAATTATATGCTTGTTTACCATTGCGAGAATTTGATTCCCACTTGCTATATAGATTCAGATTTTCAATTGGATCTAGATTTCAGAAAATCCACTTCAGGATGTGTTTTCACCTTGGGAGGTGGAGCCATAAGTTGGAGGAGTTTTAAGCAATCTTGTATTGCGGACTCCACCATGAAAACTGAGTATGTTGCTGCTTGTGAAGCAGCAAAGGAGGCTGTTTGGCTCAAGAAATTCTTTTCTAATTTTGGTGTTGTAAGAATGGAAGAAGTTCCCGTTACATTGTTTTGCGACAATAGTGGAATGGTTGCACAATCCAAAGATCCAAAGAATCACAAGAAAGGAAAGCACATTGAGAGAAAGTACCACATCATTCGAGGCATTGTTGCTCGTGGAGATGTTATGGTGGTAAATATTGAAAGTGCAAATAATCTAGCAGATCCTTTTACCAAAGTCTTGCCTCAACGAACTTTCAAGTCACATTTGGAGGGAATGAGAGTTAGATTAGTGCACAATAGTCTTTAAGGCAAGTGGGAGATTGATAGGATGTGTGCCCTTAAATCTTATTGTATATTGCTATATGTGACATTATGTATAACTTAATGTTGTGTTTAACAAAGTTGTTTTATTTTTATCTAAAATAATGGTAACATGAATATTTGGACATTATTATATAGTCCATGAGATGCATAGTATGTGAATTAGTCACAGAAGATATAAATCACAAGTTCTTTGTAAACTCAGAATTTATAGTTCGTAGTTGGTGATGAAATTGGGCATTTCATCTGCGAAGACTATAACGTATCAACTAAGATGATTTGTCTTGATCATGAAAGTGAAGACTTCTAGTTGATATGTTTATATGTTTTAAGAATTAAGACGTATTGAACTGGACCGCTGTAAGATTTATTATTCTCCTAACGACTGTCAAATGAATAATAAATCTCACGACTTCTATTTGCATGAACTCTTAATCCTGAGAGAATAATGGACTTGATCATGAGGTGTAGGTTACTTTGATATATTAGGAGTGAGATCTAATGTAACGGTCAAAACCTCAGTATGTTGGGCAACTACATTTAGTGTTGATGGAACATATATTCTCAAGATGGAATTCATAGTCTCTTAACAGAGATACAAAATATTTCCTTGAGATAAGTTTAATGGGTTTGGTTATTCAGAGAGTTAGGCCTAACTACTTTGGTAAGAAATTACTAAAGTATATATTTATGAAATTGTATTTCATAAATATATGATGAATAACTTTAAATGATTAAATCAGGTACTCAAGGATAAGATGTAGTAATTTTGAAAGTATCAATTTATATTCATGACTTTGTATTACTTCGAATATTTTATGAAAGGGTTGCGTGTATAATAAAGTTTGGGGATATAATTTATTAATAAGGCCTAGAGTGCAATTATATTTATATAGTGGTGTTAAATATAATTAATGGTAATTTTGGACTTGTCAAGAGTTGACGGAAAAGCCCAAGGCCCATTGGAGCTAGTGTCTTATTGGTCCATTTTGGTCCCACTCCAAGCCACACACTAAAACCCAATTGGAAAGGCCCAATAGGCCGGCCTAATTAGATAATCAGTTAGTTATAAAGGGAGAAACATACAAAATTTTTTTATTTAATTAGATAAAAAGAAGCGTAGAGAAAAAGAGAGAGTGTGAGACACACTTTCATTTTCCCTTTGAAAACTGATCGAGAAACCACACATCTTGGGCGTAAAGTGGAATTGGAGTAAAGATTAAAAGTGTTCCCAAGTGCTTCTAATCTTTGTTTTGAATTTCTCCACACCAAGGTACGCTATCTTGTTCTTAAATTCTGAAATTTACATTGTGCATGTTGTCAATCATGAATGAAATAGATCCTTGTTTTTTGCTTCCGCTGTGTGTTTTATATGAGATACAAAACTAGATTTTTCCAACATTATGCACATGGGAGAACTGAGTTTTTCATTGGTTCATGCATTCCAAGCAAATATATGAACCAAGGGAAACCTTCAGGATCCTCCTTTCACCAGAAATCACTCCCCTACCGACCAAACCACTTCTCCCTTACTATCCACTCGAGATCTCATAAGTTTGGACCATGGGTTACAAAGAAAATACCTATTTTTCTGGATTTTTAATGGTTTTTTTGCTAGAAACGTTAACATACATCTTGGTTTCCCATGTGTTAGCCAAGGTCCTCTTCTCAAGGCTTCAAAAGGACACATCAAGGTCCTAAGGCCTTGATGCTCTTCTTGGTACATATCCTCCGACCGCGATCCTTGCTGTATGTCCTCTGACCTAACCGAGATCTTTTTTTTTTTCTTTTATTATTATTATTATTATTATTATTATTATTATTATTATTATTATTATTATTATTTTCCCTTCTTTTTGGGACTTTGGGCCTTCATGGTCCTCCTTAACTTCATGAATTGGACATTCTTTTGTTAAGACCTATGGTCTTTCCTTAATTTTTCATGAAATGAGCTTTCTTGTGAAGTTTTGGTCTTCAACAACTTGTTAGAGATATAGAGTTTCACTCCTTGTTAAGTTTGGACTAAACAAAAATAATTTTATTTAAATATTGTGCGAACGTGAAAAATTGTGAGAGTTTTAGAGGTTTCGGTTATATATATATAATTCCTAAGCTCTTTTTTTTTTAAAAGTGGGGGGGTGTTAATCTTTTTTTTTTTTTTTTTGATAGGAGGGGTAAATCCTTGTTGAGGTGTTAAATGAGTTACAACACTTTCAATGAAAAATTACCAACTTAATTGGTGTGAAATTTTTTTTGCAAGTAGATTGATGGTTTCTTTTGTATCAAGGATATGACACTTAATTCCCCTTCCCCATATTTAGGGGTGTTCACAAATCAAGTTGGATTAGCTTAGTTTTCAATCAATTGTTGATTGTCAAATTAGAGGAAATAATTTATATCCCACCTTTGGTTAGATGGTCCATTTTTAGGTGGATCATTGAGTACAATTGATCATTACCTTTTATATATGTGTGTGTGTGTGTGTATTATGCTAACGAGTGCCGTTATGACATTGATTAATAATTCATTTTAAGAAAGTTTTGATACCACTTTTATGGGAAATGAAAAAAACTGTCAAAACCTTAGTTTTTTTTTTCCTAAAAATACTTTTTTTTTTTAAATGGATTATTTACCAATGCCCTAAAGGCATTCATTAACATTTCCCTATATATATATATAGAACACCTATTTACAACCACAAAAGTTCACAAATTTTGATTTCCAACAATACATACCTACAAGAACCAAGTTAGTGTTTTTTTTTTTTAATTATTTCTTTTAAAGGCTAAATATATTTTTTGCCTCTAAAATTTGCAAGAATTTTACTCTTTGTCTATATACTTAAAAGAGTTTGTTTTTCGTCTCCAAACTTTTGAAAATGTTACACTTATCAATCTTTAATTTAAAATTTTCATTTTCATCTCTAAGTTATTGAATATAATACTTATTTGTTTTCCCTTAACTACTGGGAAAAAAATTATAGAAAGTTTATGGATGAAAAAAAAAAATTTAAAATTCAGGCAATGAAAGTGAAATTTGTGCAAACTTCGGGGACAAAAGTAACATTTTGGCGAAAAGCAAATAAAGAAATCAAAAAAGCCACCTATTTACAAGTACCGAAAACGATTGCAATTAAAATTTTTAAAAAAGGCATAGTTAGTTAGTTACTTCAAACAACATAAATCTACCTAAAACTTTGAACCACAAGGCGGTGATATCATTTTCTCCAAAGTTGTTGGGGGCGCAAGTGCCTACGATGAATGGTTTTCGTCGATACCGTATTTTTTTTGGCCTCGATTCACGCGACAAAATAAGTGCAAAAATACAAATTCCAAATCCAAAAAGAGTAAAAATAAATACAACATGATCGGATGGAGGATCACAAGGTCACAACATTTAGAAACCCCTTTTATAACAACTGAGGCCAAAACCCTAATTTGTGTGGTCAAAAGGCTGACTTTTTGATCCAACAATTGGATCAAGTTTAATTTTGGATTGACTTGTAGGGAATTTTTTTCCCTTCGAAACGATAGTTTACGAGCCAAAATTGGAGTTAAAACAGATGAGATATCACCAAAATACCAAAAACCCTAATAAAAATCTTAGGGTATGTTTGGTAATTATTTTTTCCCCTGATTTTCTGTTTCCAAAATCAATTTCTATTTTTGAGATTAAAAAACTTATTTGGCAACCCAAAATGGATAGAAAACAAAAACTGTTTTCAAAACTCAATTTGGGAAGCAAACTAAAAACATGCAAAAAACGTTTGGTAGTTATTTTTTCCACTTATCTTCTGTTTCCAAAATTAATTTCTATTTTTGAGATTAAAAAACTTATTTGGCAACCCAAAATGAACAGAAAACAAATTTTTTTTTCAAAACTCAATTTGGGAATCAAACTAAAGACATGCAAAAGGTTGTTTTTAGTTTTTAATTTTCAAAAGTTAATGAAAACACACATTTAATTTAATGAATCTATTTCATTTAGTGAGTTAGTATCTGAGTTCACATCCTAGTAATAACATATTTTAGTATTTTCTATTTTTTTTGTTCAATTTTTTTTTTTTTTTTAATTTCAACTTGAAAGCTCAGATTTGTGTTAAAAACACAAGAGTTGTTTAGACCTCAAATTAAAAGATTACGGTTCGGTTGATTTTACTCTAACTTAAACTAAGTGTAAAATAGAGTAAATGCGAGTGAACAAACAATAAAAACTACTCTAAGCCATATTCATCATATCACAACAATAAAATGAAAACTAAAAGGGTAGAGAAGAGAAATGCAAACACATGATAACATGCCGATATGTTATCGAAGAGGAAACCGAAGAATTTGGCTAAAAACCTTTTCCCCGCCCTCCAAGCGGTAAATTGATCTACTAGACAATGAGTTGGGATACACATGTTAGGATGTGTTCCCTTAAATCTTATTATATGATGCTATATATGATATTATGTATGACACAATGTTGTGATTAATAAAGTTGTTTTATTATTATCTAAAAAATAATGGGAACATGAATATTGAGACATTATCATATAGTTCATGATATGCATAGTATGTGATCTATGTGATTTAGTCACAGAAGATATAAATCACAAGTTCTTTGTAAACTCAGAATTTTAGTTCGTAGTCAGTGATGAAATTGAGCATTTCATCTGCGAAGATAATAACATATCAACTAAGATGATTTGTCTTGATCATGGAAATGGAGATTTCTAGTTGATATGTTGATATGTTTTAAGAGTTAAGACATATTGAACTGGACCATTGTGGGATTTATTATTTTTTTAACGACTGTCAAATGAATAAATAATCTCATGACTTATATTTACATGAACTCTTAATCTTGAGAGAATAATAGGCCTGATCACAAGGTGTAGGTTGCTTTGATATATCAAGAGTGAGATTTAAAGTCAATGATTAAAACCTCTGTATGTTGGGCAGCCACATTTAGTGTTGATGGAACACATATTCTTAAGATAGAATTCATAATCTCTTAATGGAGATATAAAATATTCCTTTGAAATAAGTTTAATGGGTTTGGTTATTCAGAGTTTTAGGCCTAACCACTTTAGTAAGGAGTTACTAAAGTATCTATTTATGAAATTGGATTCATAAATATATGATGAATAACATTAAAGGATTAAACCAAATTAAGATGTAGTAATTTATAAAGTGGCAGTCTATATTGATGACTTTGTATTACTATGAATATTTTATGAAGGGGTTGCATGTGTAATAAAATCTTAGGATATAATTTATAAATAAGGCCTATAGTGCAACTATATTTATATAGTGGTATTAAATATAGTTAATGGTAACTTTGAACCTGTCAATAGTTGACAGAAAAGTCTAAGGCCCACTAGAACTAGTGTCTTATTAGTTCCTTTTGGTCCCACTCCAAGCCACATACTAAAGGCCAATTTGAAAGGCATAAAGGGCCAGCCCAATTAGATAATCAGTTAGATACAAAAGGAGAAACACACATAATATTATTGTGTGTGTGTGACACTATTGTGAAATGGTGTGTATGTTAGTGAGATATACACTCTTATTCTTCCTTAAACTGATTGAAAGATAACACTTCTTGGGCATTAGTGGAATTGGAGTGAAGATTAAAAGTATTCTCAAGTGCTTTTAATCTTTGTTTTGAAATTCACCGCTTCAAGGTATGCTCTCTTGTTTTTAAATTCTAAAATTTATATAGTGCATGTTATTAATTGTGAATGAAGTAGATCATTTTATTTTCCATTGCGTATGTTTTTTATGCAATGCAAACATGTATTTTATCCAATAACATGAATAGAAAAAGACCCTCCTAGCCTAATTTACCCAGTGCACTTAAGCCCTCCAAGCTTCTACTCTAATAAGACTTCTCGGAACCGTGTCTTGTCTAGCTTTTCGAATCCCACAATGTGCCCGATTGCATCCATCAAAGCTTGGCTTCTTCTAATGCTTCCCAGTAGCACCAAAACCTCACTTGACACTCAAATTGGGTGTGATAAGTGTTTGGGCTGTCAACCTCTTAGGGATATGGATATGGAAAGGTAGGAGTATAAGTATGAGTAAAACCACAAAGGATTGCGTCGATGATTGTGGGTATACAATATTTAACTTTCAAGTGTGTTTGCTAGGGTTTTCTCTCTGAAAAGCACTATTCGCAATATGTGGGTAATGTATGTATATATAGTGTGGGTGATGATATGGTGGAGCAGATAAGCCAAAATAGCAAAACAAAATGTTTTGCCGGTATCTAGCGAGAAGGCCTTACCCACGAGCTAGTCGCGAAAACTAGCTGCCACCAGATTGTCATGACTCTTCACATTCCAATCATGTGCTCTTCACGTGGCTTACTTCGTGGGAAGTTTACTCGCAAGATACTCGCGAAAACCACTCCTTTTTCAATGCAATCTTGAGTCTTCAACCTCTCTCTCACACACACCCCATACAATGAAATCCCATATAAAATACAAGGTAAGCATGATTGAACAAAATTACACTTAAATTTGGAACGAAATTAAAGCCAATACAAATTAGTTGTAAATAACAACTTTACAATCTCCCTATTTGGCTATTCCGTGACAAAACCCGTAAAACAGACTCTAGACTTAGACACGAGTTTGGGAACAATGACAAAACTCACTCACACCTAATCTAGAAGCTGTGAAGTACTTGCACGTATACACTTGTATCTTGAAACATTTGCACACAAACAAAACTTTCATTAAGCTTATGACAAGTTGAATACAAGGCAAATATAAGAACAAGTAAAATGTGATCAAGGTAATGAGCAAGATATGAATTATGAAGCATAACTTGATCATACAGGAATAATCATTAAAGAACGACTACAATGATCATTTAACAAGTAAAAGATCATCCAAAAATGCAATGCAATTAAGAGCAATGCAAAAATTAGTTGCATGTCTAAACACACAACTAATGCAAAACACCAAAGTATTTGCATTAAGGATACAAGATCCAACAAGGGCACAAGTGTGTAGTACTAAAGATAATGTATGCATTAATCTAAAAAGTACTTTAAACAACTACAAAACAATGGTACATAAAATAAAGTACTAAATATAAACTGAAGTTTTAAACTAGAGTATTTTAAAGCTTTAAAAGAAAGCAATGTAAATAAGCAATAGTTAATAAAAAAAAAACTATGAACCACCAATGTAAACTCCTAAACCACCAAAGTAAACTCCTAAACCACCAAAATAAATTAATATCTATGGCTATGCTCCCCTTCAAACTTAGCAGATCCCCCTCAAACAACTCCCCTTTTTGACCGGAATGGCCAAAGTGGCTAGAACTCTTCAAATTTTGATTCAGAGCCCTGTTGATGGCGTTGTTGCTCCATCATCATGTCATCAATCTGAGATGAAAGTGCAGTAATCTGGCCTTGAACATACATGAACTGATCTGAGGTGTGCTGCACATGGGATTCGATTATGCCATACATCTACTCAACCCTTGCACTGAGATGGTCAAGGCGATCGGGTCCTAGTGCTGGTGCTTGGGAGGATGGCTGTGCAGAGCCCTCCGGGCTGATGTAAACCTGCCTAATTCCTCCTTTATGTCCCCTCCTTCTTCCTCAACATTGTCCCTTGAGATTTGAGAGACACCGATTTTTGGTCCGATGATATGAGCTTTGCTTCAGGTCATTGTTAAAGCACCAATCAGAGAGTCTCTTTGTACCACGGTGAGACCACTCGGAATCTTTAGCTTCGTCTTTGCAATGAGACCTATGATGAGACTAGGGAATGGCATTACAGTTCTCGAATTCCTCTTAGAGATGGCTTTTGTTAGGAGGTGGAAGATGTGACCGCATATGTTGATCTCCTTATTTATGAAGAGATCATAGAGAAATGTAGTTCTTGGTGTTGACAATGTGATCAAATTCGTTACCAGGTAAAGGTTGTGGATCATGATATAACCCAATGTCCTCATCTTCGGATTGAAAGGAATTGTTTACATTGACTTCTTTTGGAGAGTACCATCAAGGAGATCCACCATTGGTTCAAGAGAATCCAATCTATCATCATATTGGATGGAGATTTGTTAAGATGGTGGATGAATTTCCAATAACTCCTAAATGAATCCTTTGTGATAAATAATTCCTTTTGCTACACCCAACAGTTAATGCAATCCCCTTTCACAGTGGTGTTTGAAAAGAATTCCCTTATGAATTTAGCAAAGACATTTCCACTTGGATTCTGCAATTTTGTCTAAGTCCTTTCCTTGAACACTTCTGGAATGCAAGTGTTTTCAAGGGTCTCCATTTTCACAACCCTTTCCATGATGATTGTTGTCTTTTTGTAGAAGTCATTGTTGGAAAAGCTGGTTTTGTATCTTATACATGAAATTAGAAGTCGTGAGATTAATAATTAAGGTGACAGTTGTTGATTGAATAATTAATCTCACAGCGGTCCAGTTCAATATGTCTTTACTCTTAAGACACATCAACAGATCAACTAGAAGTCTTTACTTCCATGATCAAGACAAATCATCTTAGTTGATGTGTTATAGTCTTCGTAGATGAAACGCGCAATTTCATCACTAACTACGAACTACATTTTGAGTTTATAAGGAACTTGTGGTTTACATCTTTTGTGACTTTTCACATAAACCACATACAATGCATCTCATGAAATATGATAATGTCCCATTAGTTCATTTATAAACAGTCTCATATAATTATACAATTTTATTATTTATGACATGCCAGTAAATTGGATTTTAGGGCATAAACCCCAACAATTGTTGTATGCCAACCTTGCACCAACGTCTCAGAAATTCTCTGTGTCTATGCCTGGATGCTTTGACCCTTTCTTTATGGCAAAATGCTTAGTAGGAGACATCTGCAAGAACAGAGACAAAGCATAGAGAAACAAGTGCAAAAACACAAATACAAGAACACAAACTTGATTAGTACCATGTTAGTCCATAAAAACGACTACAAAGTCACAATATCATGTCAAGAGTGCTAAACATGTAATAACAATTATATGGCATGAGTAATATGCAAAACATGACAAGTGAACAAAAGTGTGCATTAAGTGTTCATGTGGTGTGCATATGTGATGCATGATCAAGGCATAACAAAACACATATAGGTCAAAGTGTGTAAAACACACAACCAATGATCAAAACATGATAAACATGCATAATCATGGTAATCCCCAAAATTTGATACTCCTCGGAGTCCAAAACTACACCAAAATGCCATTTTGGCATTTTATCAAACACTTGGTATACACCCACACAACTAAGATATAAACAATGCATGAACATGTGTGAATCTTGCCTAAATACAAGTTAAAATGCCATAAGGGGTCAACATAAACACAAACCAAACAAATGGGACAGAGGCTAATCAAGAAATTGAAAAACATTTCACAAAATAGAAAATTCCCAACCTTTTTTCAAAAATATCCCAACTCATGAAAAATCTATAATCTAAGGCATAATCTAGGGAAATAGAGAGAAAAGATTGAATGAACTTACCTTAGAGATGACTGCTCTTGAGATTTGGTTGGGTTTTTGAGAAAAAATTGGTTTTAGGATGAGAGGGGCTTGAGGGAGGCAAAAGGTTTATGTTTGAAAAACTATCTTGATCAGCCCTTAAAAATTGAAAACATACGTTTTTCGCGGGATATCTTCTCTCGAAGTTACTTGTGAAAAATGCCATTGAAGCACAAAACTTTTCACGGGATAGACTTACTCACGAGACAGTCGTGAAAATTTCTGTTTGAATTTCATGTGTTTTCATTTTTTGACTTTCTTATTTTCACGGGAAGAGCTTAGTCGCGAGCTTCTTGTGAAAATGCCTCTAAAGGAATTTTTGTTGAAAACATAAAAATATACAATGAACAAAAACTCAAAAGCATAAAAATACTTTCAAAAACATATAAAATACTCAAAAATCATTTTGGGTTTGATTGACAAGCAATTGAGTATACACATCACATTTGAACATGTGCAACCACACAAATGAAATAAGCATTCTTTGAACAATAGACTTGTGTGTTGGGTGTGTGTATCGAATGTGAAATAGTCTTTAGTCTAGAGTGAAGTTTCAATGATCAATTCATTTAAGTCATACACAACTAGTACTAAGTCAAGTAGTCTATCTTAATTATAGAAATGAACATATATGACCTCCCACAAAAAGAAAATGATCTCAAAACTTTGAAGCTTTTCTTTTTAGCTTCTTACAACTTATAACTTTTGATCATATAATAACGTTACATCTCATTTTGAGATCAATGCCTGAAATTTTTGATATTTCAATTTTGCGAGTAAGCCTTTGGCTTTTTGAGGCACCATACATTCAATACAAGTCACTTCCCCTTTTTCCTAGTCAAATACTAGTATGTGCGACAACTTTTGCTGCTCATTATCTCTTTTTGAGATTTGACATTTGTTGAGCTATAGAGCAAAAACATTAAAAAAAAAAAAAAGTGAAAAGATATATAGGCACAAATCTATGCATGTATCAAGATCAACAAGACTATTGACTAATAATTCATGACAAGCTTGAAGATCGATTTACAACAATCACACGTAGATTTTAGGATTTTTCCCACAAAGATAGATGTGCACACAAAACAAGTCACACTCATAAATGCACTATGCCATTAGTACGAAGGTACTAGCCAAACTCATACGTGACAAACACAACACAAGCGGTCAAACTTTTTAGAGATTTTTCAATTTTTATGGGTTTTTGAATTTTTCAACACCCTTAAAAACAAAACAAGCAAAGTAAGATCAACAAAAACAACACACATGTAAAAGAAACATGTAACCACACACATGAGACTTATAAAGCAAGTATGTAACAATGAACAACATAAGGTCACACGAAGGATGGAAGTCAAGGGATGATACCGACACCAATGGTCTTACGAAAAGACTCAAATCATGAACCAGCAAGGGGTTTGGTGAATATGTCCACTTTCTGGTTGTCAGTGTTGATAAAATCCAACCACATAACCTTGTTCTTCACTAGATCTCGAATGAAATGGTATCGAATCATGATATGTTTTGATTTCGAGTGTTGAACTGGATTTTTTGATAGGTTTATGGCACTTATGTTATCACAAAACACACATATAGTGTCCTGAGTGATTCCATTATCATGAAGGGGCTTCTTCATCCACAATATTTTAGCACAACAACTTCCTGTTGTGATGTATTTAGCTTCAGCCATTGATAAAGAGACTGAGTTTTGCTTTTTGCTCTTCCACGACACCAAGTTATTCCCAAGATAAAAACAACCACCAGAGGTGCTGTTCTTATCATCAATGCACCCAGTGTAGTCAGTTTTCGAATATCTAGCTAATCACTCATTGGAGTCTTTTGAATACCAAATTCCATAGTCGGGTGTACCATTGATATGACAGATGATTCGTTTGACCACTGTCAAATGAGGCTCTTTGGGTGCTACCTGAAATCGAGCACATATCCTTACACCAAAGGCAATGTCTGGCCTACTTGCTGTGAGGTAGAGAAGACTACCGATCATGCTTCGATATAGGTTGGATCTACTTCCACACCGGCGTGATTGAGACTTAGTTTTGCCGATGAACTCATAAGAGTGGATGCATGCTTATTAAAATCTAAGCTGAATCTCTTTACAAGATTTTTGGCATACTTCTCTTGAGAGATAAATATCCTATCCTTCTGTTGTTTCACTTGAAGCCCAAAGAAGTAGTTTAGCTCCTTCACCATGCTCATTTCAAGTTCCTTTTTCATTTCTTCTAAAAATTCTTGAGCAATGTGATCAATTATGGATCCAAAAACAATGTCATCCATATATACTTAAGCAATAAGAAGAGATTTCTTATCTCTTTTAATAGAAAGTGTTCGATCGACTTGACCTCTCTTGAAACCATGACCCAAAAGGTATGCGGTGAGGCTATCATACCATGCTCTTAGTGCTTGTTTCAACCCGTATAATGCTTTCTTCAATCTTAACACATGGTCTAGAAAGTGAGGGTCTTGAAAACCTTTTGGTTGCTCAACAAACACTCCTTCGTTCAAAAGTCCATTCTAGAAGGCATTCTTCACATCTATTTGGTATAGCTTGAAGTTCATAATACACGCTATGGAGAGAATAATTTGGATTGACTCTAGTCTTGCTACTAGAGCAAATGACTCATCAAAGTCTACACCTTCAACTTGAGTATATCCTTGAGCCATCAATCTAGACTTGTTTTGGACAACTTCACGATCTTCATCGGCCTTGTTCTTAAATATCCACTTGGTGCCGATTACATGTGTATCCTTGGGCTTTCGTACCAACTCCATACATCATTTCTAATAAATTGATGTAACTCTTGGTACATGGATTCCACCCAATTCTTATCTTTCAAGGCTTCTTCTACCTTCTTAGGTTTAAATTGTGCTAGATAGCAATTGTACGTTACATGATTCACACTATAGCTCGGTCCTCTTCTCAAACAAAGTTTCTCATCTAAATCACCAATGATGTTGCTTGTGGGATGATTGAGACTTACTCTTGATGATGGTTTCTTGGAAGTGGAGGGTTCCCCATCACGTGAAATTGGAGGTTGAACTTTTGGAGGGGTGAGTGGACCTGAAGGCCTTTGCGTTGATCTAGTCTCCCTTCTTGATGTAGAAGGTGTGGACTCCTTTTCCTGTGATTCTTTCTCACCATCATCACTTTAAGAAATGTTATCATCACCTTCATTCTTCTTAAGGGTTGGTGCTTCGCCATCCTCATCAACATCCTTTTCCAAGATGGTGTCATCTATGGCCACGTTTATCGACTCCATCACCGTCTTAGTGCGCTTATTGTACACTCTATATGTCTGAATATTTGTGGAGTATATCCTATTAAGATCCCTTCGTCACTATTAGAATCAAACTTTCCAAGATTCTCCCTATCATTGAGAATGTAACATTTGCTTCCAAATACTCGGAAGTATTTCACCTGCGGCTTCATTTCCCTCCAAATCTCATATGATGTCTTCTTTTGTTCTAGCTCGGGAGACAATCCTATTCCAATATGACATGATCTGTTCACCGTTTCAGCCTAAAATTTATATGGAATGTTTTTATTGAGAAGCATTACTCTTGCCATTTCTTGGATCACACGGTTCTTTCTTTCAACCACCACGTTCTGTTATGGAGTCTTTGGAGCGGAGAATTCCTTTGTGATACCATGCCCATTGCAAAACACTTCAAATTTTGCATTTTCAAACTCTTTCCTATGATCACTCCTTATTTTGATTATGGGAACTCCCTTTTCATTTTGGAGCTCTTTGCATAACTTTTCCATCTTATCGTATGCCTTCAACTTCTCTTTAAGGAACTCCACCTAGGAGTATCTTGAAAAATCATCAACCACCACCATGATATATCGTTTTCCACCCAAGCTTTCTGTTCTCATTGGACCTATTAGATCCACGTGAAGTAACTCCAAAGGATGAGAGGCCCACTCTAAGTCATATACTAGAGCCCAATTGGATTGGCCTAAAAAGGACCAATAAGGCACTAGCTCCAATAGGCCTTGGGCTTTTTTGTCAACTTTTGACAAGTCCAAAGTTACCATTAACTATATTTAATACCACTATATAAATATAGTTGCACTCTAGGCCTTATCTATAAATTATATCCCAAGACTTTATTATACATGCAGACCCTTCATTAAAATATTCGTAGTAATACAAAGTCATGAATATAGACTTCCACTTTGAAGATTACTACATCTTAATCCTTGAGTACCCAGTTTAATCTTTTATGTTATTCATCATATATTTATGAAATCTAATTTCATAAATATATACTTTAGTAACTTCCTACTAAAGTGGTTGGGCCCAACTCTTTGAATAGCCAAACTCATTAAACTTATCTCAATGGAGTATTTTATATCTCCGTTAAGAGATGTTGAATTCCATCTTGAGAATATATGTTCCATCAATACTAAATGCGGCTACCCAACATACTGAGGTTTTGACCATGACTAATAGATCTCACTCCTGATATATCAAAGCAACTTACATCTCATGATCAGGTCCATTATTCTCTCAGGATTTAGAGTTGATGTAAATAGAAGTCGTGAGATTTATTATTTATTTGACAGTCGTTAAGAGAATAATAAATCTCACGGCGGTCCAGTTCAATATGTTTTAACTTATAAAACATATCAACAAACCAACTAGAAGTCTCCACTTCCATGATAAAAAAAAAAATGATCTTAGTTAATATGTTATAGTCTTCATAGATGAAACACCCAATTTCATCACTGACTACGAACTACATTTTGAGTTTACAAGGAACTTGTGATTTATATCTTTTGTCACTAAATCACATAAATCACGTAAATCACATACAATGCATCTCATGGACTAAGATAATGTCCCATTAGTTCATTTATAGATAGTCTAATATAATTAAACAATTTAATTATTTATGATATGCCAATAAATTGGATTTTAGGGCATAAACCTCAACAATACCAACAATTGGTATTAGAGCAGTCTTCATTTTCAAATCTGTATAACATGTTTAGTGAGTTTAGAATTCAAGAAAACTATTTTCATAGTTGTGAAGATTATGCAGTCATTTTTCTGCATATTTTAGTTTTGAAACAATTGTTTGATTAAAACAGATTTTGATGTTATGATGTTGTTTAAGTTTGATTTTAACCATGTAAAATTGAATTTTAACACTTTAACATCAATGAAATTCAAGTTTTAATCTTAATCTCATCGTTTTTGATAATTAAGAATGTGTTTTGTTCTTTGGAAACGTAAAAAACGGTTAAAAGAAAAACGGCTGTTTCTAGGCATTTTTGCAAGTGTGATCCAAAGCAGCAAACCTTCGAGTAAGAGTCTCAAGCTTATCCTCCTAACCCACAACCTAGGATCTCAACTGAACACACTCCGCCTTTGTCTTTAGAGGGACCGGCCCTCTTCGATCAAGCTTTGCCCTAAGAGTAGCGAGCTCACTCTCTTGTTCACTGCCCATCTCCTCAATATCCTCCATAAGGGTATCATCTAGGTCCCTGCAGCTGTCCCTATCCCTGACAGCCTCCCTCAGGTGCTCCCTTAGATCCATAAGGGCCCTCTCAACCCTAATCTCAAACTCCAGAGTGTAGTCTCTCAAAATATTAGCTGGAAGTGGTAGCTTGACTAAGACGGGCGATGATAAGTCAAAGACAAAGCTGGAATCTCTAGTGTCTCACCACACTCTAAACTTAGCAGAAAACCACTCCTGGTTATCCCTAGGACAAAGGGGGAAGTCAATGCTCGACTTGTTCACCTCCCAGAACTCAGAGGCATGCCCTATCACTACTACATCAATATCCACCAAGCCGTACTTGTAAGTGACAACATAGAGATCACTAAGTCGAGGGATATGCTAGATACCCCCAAACTGCCACATGGCTATACCCGGGAAGTACTTTATGCACCCCAGATACCCACCAAGGGCATGCTAAGTAAACCGACTTAGTGGGTCTGCCCTTGCCATCTAGTGATACTTCACTTGACTCTTCAGGTTCAATTAGTGGGACTTAGGCTACATAAGTATCTCAGCCAACCTTCAATATCCCTAGAAAAAGAGAGATCAAGGACTATAGTAGCCCGGACTCTATTCCTACTCACAAAGCCCATAGGCTGATCCCTAGAAATAATACTCAAGTGGCTACAAAACCACAGCTGTAACATATGAACATAGCAGCCTAGCTTAATTCTACCAGTCTCTCGACACAAAGAAAAGGACCTAATGGTCTTAGAAAGTAGAGTGGGAATGAAAGAAGTACCATGAGGTAGGGCACTCACCCAAGGGAGAATGGCAAAACTAATAGCTCCTAATGGTGAAGGAAATAGCACCGCACCAAAGAAGGCCACCAAGAAGGCCTGATGCAGGTAGGACATCCACCACTCCTTTAAGTCCACAAAGCCATCCCGGTAACCAACAAGGCACTCCAACAAGTGGAACCAGTCATACAAGAAATTAAAGGACATACTGCCTCCTATCCCACTGCCATACCAAGTCAGCGATTCCACAACGGGCCTCTTAAAGCCCAACAATTCAGTGAGTCTCTTACGGTAGTGTGGCCGCACTGGTGGAATGAAAATAGTGCTTAGAGAGGTAGGAATAGAAAGAAAACAATCATACTCCTCCAAGGTAGGCATCAAATCAATATCTCCAATGGTGACATATCGTAAAGTAGGGTCCCAGCAAAAGGTGATGACCTCCAACAAATGCCAATCTAGTGTAGTGTGAAGAAGAGCAGTAGCATCTCCAAGAAGATGTTGGATGAGTGCCCGGTCACCATAAGAAAAGGAGCTCCACCACCTTCTAAGCTTCTTCTCATGGTAAGACTCCTTCTCAAGCTCGACCAGAATGTCGTAGGAGTGAGCACTAAGAGCATCCATGAATCGATCTTACTAAATCTAATGATCTGATTAGAATCTATGTGAAAAATGATGAAAAAAAATAGTGTTTTCTACATGTTTTGGGTGAAGAAAAGGGTAGGAGAAGACCCTAAAAAATCACAGTTCAAGAATGAGTTGGGGTTGGGCTAAGCCCAACTTTTATGCACGCATCTTGAGGCGATAGTCCTTGAAAGGCCATTGACCCTCAGGACATATACTAGGGCTCTTCATCCCCCCAGGCACAAACCTACATATATTCTAAGCACTCTCCCCCTATTTGGCATGTTTTTGACCACATTGGAGTAAAGATTCCCTTATTTTAGCACCTGCTGTAGTGCACGGTCGACTAACAGTGAACTAGATTGTCAGAAACTCTCTCTCATGCATCCGAGACCACACAAATCCTACACTGGGGTAGTTTATCTTTGTGTATCTTTTTCAGCACCTCTAGATGTCTTGAACCTCATTTTCTTAAACCCGATTCAGGGGTTGGTTCATCCTCGGTAATAAGAATTTACAACGGAAAGACACTAGAGCCCGTTCTCAGCCATCCGGTAGGTTTTTTAGCTTTTTTTGGAGGACAGAGGGAGTCATTTTCCATGATGTTGCCTCAAGAAGCCTGTCTTTGAATATTTAGCTAGCTTGGACAATAACGGGGACACACTTTGCTTACCGCCACATGGCGCCTCTAAAGGAGATCTCGTTCAGAATGTCTGCATTCATTACCAGCATTTTGGTATGATCTATGAAATCAAGGCCACTTTGCCAATCTACAAGCTTGAAACCTCACAAAAACCTAAATTGGGGTAGTTTATTTCATGCGATCTCTCCATTCTCTCTCCCCCCAGCGAGACGATCATTGTCTAAATCCACCAGTAAACCCATAAAACTACAGTGTAAAACAATTAAGTGCGACACAAGTTGGTTCAAAACCACCATCCATGATGAGAATGTGATAGTGCATGCATACATCAGTAGCCCTTTTAAAGGTGACATCTAGAATTGTACATGTAAGTCCTAATCAGAAGCATTGTTTTTCACATATATTGGTAGTCCTCTTAAAGGAAATTGATCTAGAGTTATGCATGTAAGTCCTAGTCGGAGGCATTGTCTTTCATATACACCAGCGGTCCTCTTAGAGGCATTTATCTAGAGTCATGCACGTAAGCCCTACCAAAAGGCATTGCTTCTCATATATGCTAACAACCCTCTTTAAGGAGATTTATCTAGAGTTATGCATGTAATTCCTAATTAGAGGCATTGTTTTTCACACACATCGACAGCCCTCTCAAAGGCGATATCAAGATTTGTACATGTAAGTTCTATTTAGAGGCATTGTTTTTCATGCACGTCGGCAGCCCTCTCATAGGCGATTTCCCGGAGTATGCACGTAAACCCTACCAAAAGGTGTAACTTCTCATATATGTCTACAACCTTCTCAAAGGCAATTTATCTAGAGTTATGAATGTAAGTCATAATCAGAGGCGTTGTTTTACACATACATAGACAGCCCTCTCAAAGGCATTTTTTCAGAATTATATATGTAAGTTCTAACAAGAGGCATTGTTCCATACATATGCCATGCTGCAGAGAGATAATATTATACATCAAGGCCCACAGTAGGGCAATATAATACACACATCTCTAAGCCTAACAAGAGACGATACATAATATACATACATAACTAGCCCACCATGGGGCAATGTCTACAAAGTACATGAAAAATAAATTCCCACGCAGGGGCTACATCATGTAACAACAAAGGCTAGCCCAGTGGAGAGTCATCACTCTTAACATACTGGTCGGTATCATCATCATCATCATTGCCACTTGCAAAAGGGCCAGTGGAAGGACCCGCATTGCCTGAAGTGCTTGGAGTGTACCCTAGGTCTAAGGAAGGCCCCAAAGATTGAGCAAAGGGGTCCTAACTACACTGCGGGCCTAGAGGAGCTAGCATATACCTGGGCACGTATGGAGGAATGATGGGCCTCGGCCTGGAATATGAGGAGAAGGTGGAATAGGAATACGAGCCGCTCGTAACTCTCTTGTCAAGATCATGGTAAAGCCGTAAAGCATGGCTAGCTCACTCTAAAGCTGGCTCCGCTCTTTCTCTGCCATGGTGGCTCAGGCCTCCCTATCTCTCTACCAAAGCTACTTCTCTCAAGCTAATGCCCTAGCTGTCTCCTCCTACATGTGTACCTCCTTAGCGATAGTGGTGGCCTTAAGCTCTGTCACCCTAGCCTGTAGAGCCTCTATACGTACTCTCCATTTTGCTCCGGAGGCCGCCTGAGCATGAACAATGCCTTCTAGCACCCTACCTCCACTCATGGGGACATCTCCAATCATTGGCCCTGCGGAGGACTCTGCAAACTAAGTGGTATCCATATAGGCATCAAAAGAAGTTGTAGCGTAAGCTGGGTCATCCAGGACAATGGACTCAAATGATAAGCCAAGAGGAGATAGATCTCTAGGTACTTCATAGACTGGCATGACTTGATGAAAGGTCCCTTCTGCTAAAAAAACTTCCAGCTTGATAGGGCCTAAAACCAACGTCGTATCCTTGACTGGTCCATAGCATTAGTAAACTCTAGTCTCCCCAGCAATGAACCATCATAAGGGCGAACTACCATCTCACCCTAGGTAATGCAATTTAAAGCCATAGAGATAGTGACCTGCTGTACCAAGACAACCTTAGTGATTGCACAAAGAGCCCAAGCATATGCTCGAGGATACACTGTCCTTGACAAACCCGAGTACCGTGGTCACAAGGCTGGGATGTAGTCATATGCCCACCACGTCAAAATCTGCCAACATCCCTTCAGACTCTTGAAATCTTGCTTAGAAGCTCACCTCAAGAAAGCGATGAAAAAGTCGTAAGTGACAGACCCCTAGTCGTATCTCCCAATGTCGGAGACTACTCTTATGGCCCATAGTAGCTGGCCAGATAACATCGACTGGTTGTTGCCAAAGAAGCAACTACCAAAAAAACGTAGGAAGAACCGCCAAAGATGAATATCGGAAGGTGCCACACCCTAGGGAATGCTACCTATTAGGACATATGTGGTTCAAGTGGTTTCAAACATATGTCATTCTTTTATGTAATTGGCTTATCCTTTGACAAAACGCACTTTACTTGTAATTGGGTAGATTTAGGATGTGTTTAACGCTTCAAGAAATTGTGTTTCAAGATCAAGTGTTGAAGTCATCAAGTTTGTTTAAGAAACAAGCTGGAAAGTGCAAGTTACTAAAACTCGACACCTAGTCTCGACACATGCATCTATCGAGCTTTAGAAATTGTTTCAGCCCCGAGGCTCGACAGCTTCTCGATAGATCCTCGACACCTCTATCTGTCGAGATTTAAGGAAAACAGATTCTAAGTTCTGTTTTGAGTTCAATCCGTGAATGTGTCTTTGGGACTTCTTTTTTCTTAACCCTAGACATATAAAAGAATTATTTTAAGGGCCGTCAAAAGGAGCACAAGTACACAAGTTGCACAAGCATTAAGAAATCCTTGTTCAAGCTATTTGTGATCCAAGACAAAGTTCGTGCCCTAGTTCATCTCTTGTGAAGAAGTTGCTGTGTATGTGCATCGTAGGGTTTTGTAACCAAGCATCTTCTTGATCTTCATCGTGTGGATGAATTGAAGAATTTTGCAGCCAACAATTCTCTCTCTAGTTGGTGAATTGAAGTCACGTACTGGGATCCGTGCAATTGGTTAGGTACGTACTTAGGAGACATGCATCAAAAGGAGAAACTGTCACTACAGAACAAGTCCAATTAGGTATTAGGGTAAGGGTTCAACTGTAGGTTGGTAAGATACTGGGATTCCTTTACTTGTAACCACTTGTTGTGATAATAGTGGAGTTTCAGGAGTGGTGAACTTAAATCACCCGGTGGGATTTTTGCCGTCAGGATTTCCCCATTCGTAAACAAATCACCGTGTCAATTTTATTTCCACTGCATACTTTAGTTATTAATGATTTATTTGTGCTGCCACGTGAATTTGCATGTTAACTTGATTAATTAATAACTCGGTTAATTAATTAATTTAATTCATCACAAGGGGTCAACGCATTTGTGGCCTATCAAGTGGTATCAGAACATGCATACTTTGATTAGGGTTTAATCCTTGTGTGTGATCCATTGACACCCGTTTGTCATGGATAGAGGTTAGTCTCTCACTTAAAGAGATTTCTGCTATTAAATACATCTTGTTTTTCTAATCTTTATTTGTTTGAGTGTCTTAGAAAATACAAGTCTAAAAGTTATTTGATTTCTCTTGTGATGACTATTGGAAAGGATCTCAATTTATACAAGCAGGAACTAGACTGTCTCAAAATTAAAATGTGCAAAGGAGTTTGTCTAAGAAGAGTAAAAGTTAAAGGCCTAACTCGAAAAAGGCAGACGAGAGAAAGCATCATTCCCATTAATTTGACATCTAAGCACGAAGTGTGTTTTATGATGAAGTCCGCTTTTAAAGTGATGGACACGTGCTTGTGGTACCTCGACAGTGGTTGCTCAAGACACATGACTGGAGACCGATCCCTCTTCAAAGTTTTCGAGTCTAAGAAAGGTGAAAATGTCACTTTTGGTGATGGAAGCAAATCACAGATAAAGGGGAAAGGAATTCTACCTGGACTGCCGGACATTATAAATGTTCTATATGTAGAAGGCCTGAGAGTGAACCTTCCAAGCATAAGTCAGATATGTGATCAAGACTTCATGGTACTATTCTCCAAAGGAAAATGTCTTGTCATGGATGAGTCTAGAAAGAAACTCATAAGTGGTGTTTGTACTCTAAACAACTGTTATGGATTGGTTCCTGATGCTGATATTGTGTGCAATAGCATTTAATTGTCAAATGAAGATTTGTGGCATCAACGAATGGGACATGCTAGTTACAAACATCTCTCTATTGTATCTAAGCATGAATTAGTCTTAGGAATGCCAAAACTGAGTAGACTGAGCAATGTAGTGTGTGGACCATGTCAGCTTGGGAAACAAACAAAAGCTAAACATCTAGGCACTCAGACATCTGCTACATCTAGACCATTGGAGCTACTGCATCTAGATCTCATGGGTCCAACTAGAACCGAATCTCTTGGAGGTAAGAGATACATCATGGTTGTGGTAGATGACTTCACTAGGTACACTTGGGTCATTCTTCTGCGATCCAAGTCTGATGCTCTTGAGCACATTGAACCACTGTGCACAAGACTACCAAATGAAAAGAGCCTAAAAATTGACTGAATTTGAAGTGATCATGGTAAAGAATTTAAGAACTCATACATGGAGTCCTTCTGCACAAGATTAGTTATATCTTAAGAATTCTCTATTCCTATTACTCCTCAACAGAATGGTGTAGTAGAAAGAATGAACAAGGTTATTTAGGAGATGGCAAGAGCCATGTTGCACAGTAAGGATGTGGCTAGAAATTTGTGGGGAGAAGTCGTTAACACTACATGTCATACGGTGAATAGAGTGTATTTCAGACCCGGTACCAAAAAGACTCCATATGAGTTGTGGAAAGGAAGAAAGCCGAATGTGAAGTATTTCAGAATCTTTGGAAGTATTTGCTTCATCCTAAGGGATAGATAGAATGTGAGAAAGTTTGATTCCAGAAGTGATGAAGAGATATTTCTGGGATACTCTTCTATGAGCAAGGCTTATCGGGTACATAACAAAAGAGCCATGAAGGTCATGGAAACGGTGAATGTTGTTATTGATGAGTCTTTAGACTCTTATTTTGAGAAAATTTATGAGGAACTCCCCAAAGAAATTCTTCCTCCTGAACCTAGGAGAGCTCCAGAACTCATGGAACAAGAGCCCACATCCCCAAGTACTCCCAGTACTCCAAGTGTTGTAGAAGAGTCAGCAAATATGCCTACATCACCAGATTCTAAGTCTCATGAAGACAAGGACCTTCCTCTAGAATCAAACTAAATCATCCTCTAAAAACTATTGTGAGAAATATGAATGAACTCACATTACGGAAACGTACAGTTGATAAGTGTGTTGCTAACTTTGTGTCTTACTCATGCTATTTGTCACAGGTTGAACCCACTAAAGTTGAAAAAGCTCTTCAGGATGAAAGTTGGGTTGAAGCAATGCATGATGAACTACTTCAGTTTCAGAGGAATGATGTGTGGACTCTAGTTCCTAGACCGGAGGGCGAGAATGTCATCAACATAAAATGGATATTTCGTAATAAGACTAATGAAGAGGGCAATGTGATCTGTGACAAGGCTCGACTTGTAGCTCAAGGATACACACAAATGGAAGGAATAGACTATGATGAAACATTTGCCCCAGTTGCTCGCATGGAGTCCATTAGAATTCTTCTCGCCTTAGCTTGTCACTTGAAGTCCAGATGGATGTAAAAACAGCTTTCTTGAATGGATTACTTAAAGAGGATGTCTATGTGGCTTAACCTAAAGGATTCATTGATCCGCACTTTTTGGATCATGTGTTGTATCTCAAGAAGGCCCTCTATGGATTAAAGCAAGCACCTAGAACTTGGTATGATCGGTTGACTCAATATCTGATATCCCATGGGTTCACAAGAGGAAAAGCTGATCAGACTCTCTTCATCAAAAGAAAAGATGGCAGGCTGGTGGTTGCTTAAGTCTATGTTGATGATATCATCTTTGGATCAACTAAGGATGAACTTGCTCAAGACTTCTCAAAACTCATGCAAGCAGAGTTCGAGATGAGCATGATTGGAGAGTTATCTCACTTCCTTGGACTGTAGATTCGTCAACAAGATTCAGGTATATTCATCTTTCAATCTAAATATGCTAAAAATTTTGTGAAAAAGTTAGGATTAGAATCTGCTAGTTCTGTTAGAAACCCCATGAGCCCGAATGTTAAACTCACTGTTGACTTGTTAGGAAAAAGTGTAGACTCTTCACTTTATAGAAGCATGATAGGTAGTCTTCTTTACCTTATTGCTAGTAGACCTGACATTAGCTACAGTGTAAGAGTGTGTGCTAGATATCAGGCAAATCTCAAAGAGTCACATATGATTGCTTTGAAAAGAATCATAAAGTATGTCAAGACTACTGCCAACTTTGGTGTGTGGTACAGCAAAGACACAAATGATGTCTTAGTTGGATATTCTGACGCTGACTGGGTTGGGAATGCTGATGATAGAAAGAGTACTTCAGGGGGTTGTTTTTATGTGGGTAATAATCTTGTCTCTTGGATAAGCAAAAAGCAAAACTCCATCTCTTTATCCACTGCTGAAGCTGAGTACATCGCTGTTGGTAGCTGTTGCACCCAACTCCTATGGATGCAAAAACTCCTTCATGATTATGGTATTTGTCAAGAACATCTCACCATCTACTGTGACAATACCAGTGCCATCAATATCTCTAAGAATCTAGTTCAACATTCTCGAACTAAGCACATAGAGATTCGACATCACTTTATTAGGGATCTTGTCGAAAATGGGACTTTCATTCTTGAGTTCATTCACACTGATGACTAAATGGCTGACTTGTTCACCAAACCTCTGAATAGTAAACGTTTTGAATTCCTTCATCAAAACATCGGTGTCATCTCCATGGATTGATCTCCTTCTATCTTTCTTCTTCCTCATGCATTTGCATCTAGTTTTATGTATTGTTTTGCTTTCTTTAACATGTTTTTGTTTGTGTGTTTTCAGTTTTGTGTTTTATTTTTGCTTTTCTGATAAAAATAAAAAAAATTTGAAAAATTAAAAAAATTACAAAAACAATGTGTGTTTGTGTACTTTGGTTCTTGTGAACCTTAAAATGACCATTGAAACAGAGTTTTCTAAACTTTGTATCTCTTGTAACTTAGATGAGTATTCTTATGCACAACTAAGCAAGTGAGCTTTGTAGCTCTTTGTTTGTGATGAGTAAAGTTAAGTGATCTCTTGTACTTAACACTCGTATCACTCTTTTTGACAGGTAGGACTCGAAAATCCTAAGAGAGAGGCATAAATAGCCATCTCACCATTGTTACCCGCCAATCATGATATGACATCTGTATGCTTCGACATAGAAAAAGTGCAATGTCAATGACATCTGTATGCTTCGACATAGCAAAAGTGCAATGTCAAAAACTTAACATAATTGGATATTTCTTTTCTCTCTCCTGTATGCCCATGCATGATATGCTTAATAAAAAGAAAATATGCAAAGAAATAAAAAGCAAAAAGAACAAAATGCTTTAAAATATTATTGCAAGCATGTTTTCTAGGAGATGTGGGAGTTATAGGATGTACCTCGAAGGTGATAGTCTCCATCAAACAGTTATGATTGTGTGTGAGTTAAAGTGATTTTCTCATATCCCAAATCATCATAACTTTGAGACACTTATGCAATCTTGCGATATTTTTCACACACAACACGCAATATTCTTTGCTACTCTTGATATATGTGCAGGTACAATGTGATTTGGTCATCACAAAGTTTACATGCGTTAATGTATACTCACTAATCTGTCTTAACTCATTTTTGAAATATAAAATTGGTTAGACTTGTTTAGTGTGTGTGTGTGTTTTAGGATCCATGTGCTTTAAATTATTGTTGAGAGATGATTTTGAGAGCTTAATGTGTTGTTTGGATCATTGGTTGATTTGCATGCGTGATTACATTCATGTATGTGTTTTTCCTCCCTTGAAAAACTACTTTTTAAGGCAAGCTCGACACCTCCCCGATACCTCCTCAACACCTGGCTGTCTGTCAAGCTTCTCAGCTTCTTCTTATCGCAATCTCGACACCTGGTGGATCGATCGAGAAACTTTCTGTTTGCTCGATAGCTTCTCGACAGCTTCTAGATCGATCAAGTTTTTTTGTGTTTGATCTTCCTTTCTCGACACCTGTTCTTGATAGCTGTATCTGTCGAAGTTCCTTTTCTCGATACATACCTCGATAGCTGTCTCGATACCTTCATCTGTCGAGAATTATTGAAGGAGTATATATTGGATCTTAGCGATTTTTCTCTCATTTCTCTCGATCTCTTTCTCGATACATTTGCTGTTCTCACTCCCAAAACCTCTCTCACTCACTCCAAACCCCTTCTTAAGGATTCTTCAAGCTTTACTCAAGATCTTCCTCACTTGGTAAGCTTCAATCCTCTCATTCTTCATGCATTTCATGTTTTAAAAACCTAGGTTTTGGTGTTTTTAAAAATTTTGGAGTTTTTCAAAATTGACGAGTGTTTAATGAAATTTTGGGTTGGTTTTATAGATTTGATCTTTAAAATTACATGCATTGCATCACATTAGCATTCTAACAGTATTTTCATGGATTTAGATATGTGTTCTCTGCTTGTGTGCTGGTAGGATTGGATTGGGCTGAGCCCATGATTTTTGTTGTTGTTGTTGCATGTCACATGTTCATGTATTTCCTATGCATATGTTCTTTCTTTTCAATATACTTGTCATATATTGAACTGTTTAAGACTTTTTTGTGTGTTTCTGTTGGGTAAAAATCTGGTTTTCTATCTCATACAAAACACACAGCGAAAGCAACAAACAAAGATCTATTTCATTCATGATTGACAACATGCACTCTGTAAATTTCAGAATTTAAGAACAAGATAGCGTACCTTAGTGTGGAGAAATTCAAAACAAAGATTAGAAGCACTTGGGAAAGCTTTTAATCTTCACTCCAATTCCACTTTACGCCCAAGATGTGTGGTCTCTCAATCAGTTTCCAAAGGAAGAATAAAAGTATGTCTCACACTCTTTCTTTTTCTTTTTGATTCTTTTCTTAAAAAAATCTCTCAAAAAATTCTGTATGTTTCTCCCTTTATAACTAACTGATTATCTAATTGGGCCGGCCTATTGGGCCTTTCCAATTGGGCTTTAATGTGTGGCTTGGAATGTGACCAAAAGGGACCAATAAGACACTAGCTCCAATGGGCCTTGGGCTTTTCCGTCAACTCTTGACAAGTCCAAAGTTACCATTAATTATATTTAATACCACTATATAAATATAATTACACTCTAGGCCTTATTAATAAATTATATCCCAAGACTTTATTTTGCACGCAATCCCTTCATAAAATATTCGTAGTAATACAAAGTCATAAATGTAGACTGCCACTTTGTAAATTACTACATCTTATCCTTGAGTACTCGGTTTAATCCTTTAAAATTATTCATCATATATTTATGAAATCCAATTTCATAAATATATACTTTAGTAATTTCTTACCAAAGTGGTTAGGCCTAACTCTCTGAATAACCAAACCCATTAAACTTATCTCAAGGGAATGAGAATATATGTTCCATCAACACTAAATGTGGTTGCCCAACATACTGAGGTTTTGACCGTTACTTTAGATCTCACTCCTGATATATCAAAGCAACCTACATCTCATGATCAGGTCCATTATTCTCTCAGGATTAAGAGTTCATGCAAATAGAAGTCGTGAGATTTATTATTCATTTGACAGTCGTTAGGAGAATAATAAATCTCACAGCGGTCCAGTTCAATATGTCTTAACTCTTAAAACATATCAACATATCAACTAGAAGTCACCACTTCCATGATCAAGACAAATCATCTTAGTTGATACGTTATAGTCTTCGCAGATGAAATGCTCAATTTCATCATCGACTACGAACTATAAATTCTGAGTTTACAAAGAACTTGTGATTTATATCTTCTGTGACTTTTCACATAAATCACATACTATGCATCTCATGGACTATATGATAATGTCCAAATATTCATGTTACCATTATTTTAGATAAAAATAAACAGCTTTATTAAACACAACATTAAGTCATACATAATGTCATACATAGCATCATACAATAGGATTTAAGGGCATATATCCTAACAGTTTCTTTCTTTCTTCCTCTCTTTCTGTTTGCGTTAGTAGTGTCTATGGCACTTAAGTGTAAATTTATTTCGTCCCAGAACCCTTTTCGTTCTAGGGGTTCTTCTTCTTTTTCTTCTTCTTCTTCTTCTTCTTCTTCTAATTATACTCCTATGTCTGTCCGGTTCCGTGATGAGAAAGGCCAACATGACTTCTCGGGGAACTTTTCTAAACGAGGTGTTCATTCGAAACGCCAATTTATCATGGCAAACTTTGTTGACACTGACCTACCCAATATCACTCACAATCGGGGTTGGGAGTCACTGTGTGACATCTCGGTCACTTGTCCTACCGTGTTGATTTAGGAGTTTTACTCCAACATCCACGAGATTGATTCTTCAGTACCTCTCTTTCATTCTCACGTTCGAGGTACGCGCTTTGCTGTCACTTCGAAGCTGGTCTCCGAGGTTCTTCACATTCCAAGGGTTGATCATCCTGATTACCCCGGTTGTGAGCGTCTATGGACTGTGTCCAAAGACGAGATGATCTCTGTGTTCTGTGAGCGCCCCTCTAATTAGGGAGATCATCAGTACACACCATGTAAGCTTTTTGCTAAAGGTCCTCGTTTCCTTAACATGGTGATGACATTTGTTTTGCACCCACTCTCTCACTACAACTCCATCACAGAGCCTCATGCTCGATTTTTGTTGTCTCTTTTAGAGCATCTTACTATAGACTTCCCTTCACACTTCATCTTCTCTATCATAGATGTCTATAGAGATACGGCTACTCGTGATAAGCTCATTTTTCCTTCTGCTATCACGAGGATTCTTCGCCGTTTTTCCATCGTCCGATCATTTTCATGTCATGTCTGCCATAGACGCCGCTACCGTAAAACGTAGTGAGGCACAGTTCAGGTCGCGATAGATGGATTCCACAACTCCTTCCTCCTGTTCGGCTCCATCCAGATTTGCTTAAGCGACATCTGCTCCCTCCTCTTCCTCAAGCAACGTCACACTTGGAGACATCATGGCGCAGCTTCAGCACATGGATGCTCGCCTCGATACACTCTCTACGGAGTTGTATCAGGTGAACGTTCATGTTGGTCACATTGCCAGGCAAAAGGCGACCTTGGGCGGCTTTGCCTCTGAGGCTTCTCCTCCACCTCCTCATATAGCTTCTAAGACTGATGACGATCATGTGGCTTCTCCTTGTGTTAGGATAGATTTTATTGTATTCAACAAGTGAATATGAGCTTGAGTGCTCTGTGACTTCTCTCATATCTTCATTTGTTTGTTGTAGTTTTGTCACGGATTGCCAGAGGGGAAGATTGTTAGGACATATGTGGTTCAAGTGGTTTCAAACATATGTCATTCTTTTATGTAATTAGCTTATCCTTTGACGAAACGCACTTTACTTGTAATTGGGTAGATTTAGGATGTGTTAAACGCTTCAAGAAAATGTGTTTCAAGATCAAGTGTTAAAGTCATCAAGTCTGTCCAAGAAACAAGCTAGAAAGTGCAAGTTACTTAAGCTCGACACCTAGTCTTGACACATGCATCTATCGAGTTTTAGAAATTGTTTCAGCCCGAGGTTCGACAATTTCTCAACAAATCCTCGACAACTCTATTTGTCGAGATTTAAGGAAAACAGATTCTAAGTTCTATTTTGAGTCCAATCCATGAATGTGTCTTTGAAACTTCTTTTCTCCTAACCCTAGACATATAAAATGATTATTTTAAGGGCCGTCAAAAGGAGCACAAGTACAAAAGTTGCACAAGCATTGAGAAATCCTTGTTCAAGCTATTTGTGATCCAAGACCATCTCTTGTGAAGAAGTTGCTGTGTATGTGCACCGTAGGGTTTTGTAAGCAAGCATCTTCTTGATCTTCGTTGTGTGGATGAATTGAAGAACTTTGTAGCCAACAACTCTCTCTCTACTTGGTGAATAAAAGTCGCGTACTGGGATCTGCGCAATTGGTTAGTCACGTACTTGGGAGTCGTGCACCAAAAGGTGAAATTGTCACTATAGAACAAGTCTAATTGGGTATTGGGGTAAGGGTTCAACTATAGGTTGGTAAGGTACTGGGATTCCTTTCCTTGTAACCGCTTGTTGTGATAATAGTGGAGTTTCGGGAGTGGTGACCTTAAATCACCCGGTGGGGATTTTGCCGTCAAGTTTTTCCCATTCGTAAACAAATCACCGTGTCAATTTTATTTTCGCTGCATACTTTAGTTATTGGTGATTTGTTTGTGCTGCCACGTGAATTTTCATGTTAACTTGATTAATTAATAAATCGGCTAATTAATCAATTTAATTCATCACAAGGGGTCAACGCATTTATGGCCTATCACTACCCTGCAACCACTTGGTGCGGATCTATGGCGACGTAGTGGGCCCAAAATATCCTCTTATGTCTATAGTCAATGGGAGAGGGATTCCCAAAAGCTTGCAGGCCATCTTGAAGCTTATGTCATCGGTTCGAATTGAGTGTCCTCCAAATCTAATACCCAAGATGGCTGTGCAATCAAGAGAGAAGACTGTATACTTCTCACAGCTCAAGTTAAAGGTGCCTATCTCGGCATAAAATCATCACACCAAAGCCTCCCTAATCCCATGCATCATGGTTTACGGGGGGATTCGTAGGAAATCCTTGAATTACTGCTCTCTTAGAAAATCTGCATACCGATGGTGGGTTCTAGCAGCCAAAGAAAAGTGGACCAAGCACCCCGACCTTGGATCTTGTCAAGCCCCTACATTCAAAATCAGAAGTTATTCGTTAGCACATACATATAACAAGAATCTGAATGACAAAGGAAGAAATACAGCATACCTCTCCCTTTTGTGCTTGAGCAGAAGGATGATCCTTTAGCCCAAGCTAAAGGTGAGTGTCTTTGATGCCTCTGTCTAATGCTCTAATGCAAGCATAGGCCCTGGCTTGACGTGGCGGAAACCTCGGCCTTAAACTACGTCTTCGAGCGCCTAAGTCTGGATGGACCTCATCCCCATAAAAGTCAGCCTCTATCTCAATGAGGAGATCCTCAGCTCGCGTCATTCCTCTAGAGGCCCCTATCTTTGTAGCTAGCCTACGCCATGAGGAAGCCCCATTAGAAATTATACTAGACTCAAAGGAGACACTGGCCCTTTAGATTGAGTCTCCATAGAGATACCACCAACGAGCCCAATGTCATCACCCCTGCAGTCAAAGTGGCTCTGTAGAACCAGATTCGCCCGTTCGCTAGTCAAAGATGTCTCATCATTAGACGTCCTCATTGAACGTAGTGTAAACGGGGGCGTTCCCCCGGTTTCCTTGGAACCAGCCTTTCGAGACATGATCTATAAAATAACAAGAAATTCAAACACAAGTGGTAAGACCATAAGTCAAATGGCAATATAGATGAACTGAAACTTTTCCCTAAACATGTTATGCAGGTCTATGTCAAGCATATGATCTTACAAGAAAGCAGATTATTACAAGCATTCTACAGTGGGTAAATTGGCAGCCGCACTTCGGGCTTAGATTCTACAGTGGGTAAGCTAGCGACCGCATCTTAGACTTACATTCAATAGTGGGTAAGCTAGTGACCGCATCCTAGGCTCACATTCTATAGTGGATAAACTGGCAGCCGTGCTCCAGGCCCACATTCTATAATAGGTAAGCTAGCAACCATGTCCTAGACTCACATTCTACAGTGGATAAGCCAGCGACCATGTCTTGGGCTCACATTTTACAGTGGGTAAACGGGTAGCCACGCTTTAGGCTCACATTCTACAGTAAGTAAATCGACAGCCATGCTCTAGGCTCACATTCTACAATGGGTAAACTAGCGACCATATCCTAGACTCACATTCTACAGTGGGCAAGCTAGCCACCATATCCTAGGCTCACATTTTACCATGCATAAATTGACAGCCGCACTTCGGGCTCTCATTCTATAGTGGGTAAGCTAGTGATTCACATTCTATAGTGGGTAAACCAGCTGCCACGCTCTGGACTCACATTCACTCCAAAGTTTCCAAGCTCCTGATCTACAATGGGTAAACCAGCAACTGCGTCCTGGGCTTACATCCTATAATGCGTAAAACCAACAGCCGTGCTTCAGCCTCACATTCACTCAAGATTTCCAAGTTCCTAATCTACAGTGGGTAAACTAGCGGCCGCGCCTCAAACTCACATTCACTCAAAAGTTTTCAAGATTTCCAATCTACAGTGAGTAAGCTAGCAATTGCGTCCTAGGCTCACATCCTACACGTAAACCAGTAGCCGCACTTTGGACTCACATTCATTCCAAAGTTACCAAGTTCCTAATCTACAATGGGTAAACTAGCAGTCGTGCATCGGGGTTTTTTTCACTAAGAATTTCCAAGTTCCTGATTTATAGTGAGTAAACTAGTAATTGCGTCCTGGGCTCACATTCAATCGAAAGTTACCAAGTTCCTAGTCTACAATGGGTAAATCGGCGGCCACGCCTTGGGCTCACATTCACTTGAAAGTTACCAAGTTCTTAATCTATAGTGGGTAAATTGGCAGCCGCGCCCTAGACTTACATTCACTTAAGAGTTTCCAAGTTCTCGATTTACAGTGAGTAAATTAGTAGCCGCGCCCTAGGCTCACATTTCCACTATTTCCGACTACCTAGTAAGCCCTTTTACCTATATCCCGCATTTTATTTTCAGCATTTAAATTCCCACATTTTCACACACTCATATATCAAAAACGAAAAATATATGTGCATTTCCTAAGATAGCATGGCATAAATTATGGCAAAAAATATATGCTTATGAAAATGAAAAAAAAAAAAAAAAAAAAAGCACTAGCATGCATCCCTAATGGTATTGCTACTAACATTTTGCAGGAAAAAAGTAGAGAAGAAGAAAAAAATAGACACTAACCTCAAGTGCAGAAAAGACTGAAACAGCAGACTGAAGCTGAAAAGATGGACCCGCTAAGCTCGAGATTGCTCCAGAAAATTTTTTAGAAGTGGGAAGTTGAGGAAAAGAGTGAAATGAGGTGAAAAATGAGCAAGAAGGGGCATTTATTAGCTTATGGGGGAGCTTGGTTGCCCGGCTCACTTTGTTAGGACACCAAGTCAGCCCGACGCACCTTCAAAGGCTTCTAAGCAGTGTTGGCCAAGTCAACATTGACCCGGTCAAACTCCCTAGAAAAAAAGGAGGGGAGGGGGGGGGGGCTTTTCCTTTCCTATAGTTCAGAGACATGTTCATAAAATATTTCAGAGGCAGCTGCAATAGATCGGTCTAGTCAGGTGAAGTCCGGTCTCAATCCATGACTATTCTCTGCATGCAAATTTGGGGGAAACAAAATTTAAAATCACGTTCTCTATCCGGCAGCTCTCATTGCACACGAGATGTCAGATACAGAAGAGGTGGCTCTTGATACCGTATTTTGTCCGCCCTCGATTTGCGTGTTGGACCTCCGAAAAATCCAAAAATATTATTTTCTCTCCATGGGCCCACGAGAACATCCTGAATGATGTGGTGCAATTCGTTCGAGCATCGGAGCACCTGAAGTGCCTTTTTCAGCTAAAATGACCAAAATGCCCTTAGTCAACTCTAGGTTTGACCAAAGGTCAAACGAAGTCAAAACCCTCACAAAACAACATTCTTCATAGTTTTACATCACACTCGAGCTTCTCGGAGATTCTTAACAACTTTGACCAAGTTTGACTCGAAGTTGATCCAAAGTAGGCCCAAAAACCTTAATTTTGATCTGGCTGTAAGAATGAGTTGAAACTAACGCCATTATGAAGATTACCAAATTCTCATTCCAACAACTATTCATGAGTCAAAATTGTAGTTAGGACGGCCGAGATATTACGAAAACTAGGATGACAAACCGATCGATGCACCACTAACTTCCAAGAGCCATAACTTTTGATCTAACCATTGGATTTTCAAGTTCCATACCTTTTTAGAATAAGGAAGTCAAGATATTTCCATTATGTGCTCATATGCTTGTATGATGTTGCTTGCTATGCCTTGCTTGGATCTATGTGCTATATGGTTAGATCCTTGTCTTCACATGCTTATATGCTTGGATCCATGTTCTTCCATGTTTATGTGTTAGGTTTCTACATCTTTACATGCATATTTCTATGCCTATATGACTAGATTTTTGTTTTCACATGCCCATGTATCTATGTTTTCTACATGCTTTATACTATCTCCCATGTGTTCGTACTCTCAATGCCATGTTTGTGTGCCTAGACCTAGGCTATGTTTGTCATGCCATGTGCTATTGTAGCCCTTTTGTTGCTTTGTTTTTCTTTCTTGTGTTTTGGCCTATTGGTTCGGACCTGATCTAGACCCTATAGTCTTTCTCACTATCCGTACACCTTGGCCAACATCAAAGGGTTTGGATCATCCTTATTTATATGTTTATGCTTGCATGCTTCTGTGCTTTATGCTTGTGTTAGCCTCTCTAGTTCTAGGCTTTGCCATGTTTGGTGCCTTCCACGAGCTTGAACTTGTGTGGTTACATCTGACGCCCATTAAGCCTTGTTTGAATGTAACCATTTGGGATGCATCACCATGATGCCGATTGCTTCGGGCATACCTTTCCCCTTTTTCACTCTGTGCGATGATATGCTTACCATGTTTGTTTGTGCCACCTGATGGCTTTCTATGCATCTTTACACGCTTGCTTACATTTCCATGCTCAGTCTTGCTTGCTAGTGTGTCGTCCATGCTTCAACACAATGAAGTTATGGACATTCGATCTAAACCTACATTTGTCCCTCATAGACACTGCCTTTTGTTTGCTTTCTTGCTTGCTTGCCTTTTTGCTTGTTTGCTTGCTTTCTTGTTCTTTTCTTGCCATGTCTATCTTGCTTATCTGCTTTATGACTCCCTTTTATGCACATTGCATCTTTTCCTTCCATTGCTTACTTGTTTCTTGTCTTTGCCTTTGCATGTACACACATGGAGCAAGGATGCATGGAGCTAAGGTATGGTCTCCCAAGCATAAGCAAAAAGGGCACGGGTACAAGCATGTAGACATGGGCCAAGCAGCTATGTTTAGTAGATTTAGGAGTTTAGGCTTTCCCATTTGGTTATGTATTCTTTTAAAAACACTTCCGTTCTCTTTTCGTTCTCTCTTAAATGAGTTGCATTAGGTATATCATGTCGTGTACCATTCGTGGTCATCTCTAAAGTATGGCGACCCCTGTTTATTTTCCTGCACTTATATTTTGGGCCACGCTTTAGGGGCGTAGGCATTTACTTTCTTGCTCTGTGTGCTTGCATTATGCATGATGTATGTATATATATATACCTACTCGCCCTTTTCGATGTGATTGTCACAGTCTGTGTCACCTAAGGCAATCGATGCCTAATTTCTACCACAAAAGTAAGGTAACATGTCTCCAGATTTTCACTATGGAAATCTAGTCATGCGAAGTCCCCATGCATGTGAAGCCCGAAAGCTAATGTCAAAATCATGTTCTTTATTGCCAATGTTTGAAAATTAACGTTTTATCAAAACAAAGGACTATCATTGAATAGGCGTTGTGGGGTGCTTAACACCTTCTCCAAATGTAACCAAACTTTCGGACCTAAGAATCAAGATTTTTTTGTCATCCATGTTAGATTAGGAAAAATGCCTTTTTTCTTAACCTAGGATTGGTAAGAAAATCAACTAGTAATAGGTAACCAATCACACCTTAGAAAAACCCAATGATTGGTGGCGACTCCACTTTCCTTTGGTAATCTCTTAAAACTTGGCCTATAATCCTGTCATAACACCAAAGGTAGACTTACCTTCCTCTAGCAAGAGAGAGAGCACCTAAATCCCCGCGCAAACCACACCACACACTACACACACGCACACATGCAATACCATCGAGAAGGGCCTCCAATAGGCCCTCGCGCATGTGGGAGTGTCTCCACGGCGGGTGGTCAAACGAAGGCCCACGACGATGACGGCAATTTTTCACCACCCGTTTCGATCGAGGCTGAGCGTTGACATCAATGGTGATCCTATTCCTAACTGGCCCAACTATGCTCTTTCCAATCTCTTTCCTACTTTTTTCTAGTTTCTCAAGAGTATAACACTGACCACTCCTTGTAATTTCGGTTGGGCCTGAAGAGACATTAGAGCAAACCTCTTCCTTTCTAGTTAAGGTGGAGATCGAAGCCATATTATACTTCCATTTGGCACGAAGGCTATCTTCTTAAGGAAGGGGTTTCAGCATACAAATGATGACTCCCTTTTGAGTTTACAAATGATGGCTATCTTTGGATTGATGATGATTGGGCTGGGTAAAGTAGCTTCTAAAGCTTTCAGACTAGGTATCCTAGAGATTCCAGAGATAGACCTTGACAAAACTAGAGGATCGAAACCTCGAATGGCAAAGACGACAAGGGTTCCCTATTGGATAAATCCTAGAGGTGGCTCTGCAACTACAGGCAATGCTAAGACCAAAGGAGTGAAACCTTCAATGGCTGGTATGGTTTGTCCTTTCTTTGGAGTTGGCACCCTTGAATCCATAAGTGATTCTATGATCTCTTTGATAACAACCAAAGTCAGAGGAGCTAGTGCCCTCATCCCTAGAGGAACCTTACAAAGGTGCTCTTACAAGTGTTTGCCGTAGTCTTTCCTTGATCCTATCATTATTGCACTATGGCTAGTTCTCGCTTGGGTACTCGAAGGCCATAGGCTAGCTGCCATGCAATCGTTCCCTCGTACCACTTCTCTTTTGATCAAGATAATGCCATAGTCAACTAAACTCTAAACTTGTGCCCTGAGCACTCTACAATCGAATACAATATGTCAGTCCCAACTGTGACAGAATGAACAGACTTCCTAGTTGAAACTTGGGGCTCTTATGATTTCTAGAATAATGTGACTTTCTTGGGCTAGAGCCAGTAACATGGCTTTCCAAGGGAATGAGGGAAATGAAAAATTTGGGATCCTCTCTTCATCTGTAGAGATAGCATTCACGTTCCCTTCCGGATGAAGAGGCAAGGGATTAGTGATGACATTCAACTCAGTCGTGTTGTCAAACTGCATTAGCTTGTTGTCAATAAGATCTTAGATTCAATATCTCAACAGCACACATTCTTCCGAGGTATGCCCTTCGACTTCAAAATGGTGCTCACATTTCGTAGATGTATTGAAACCGAACTGAGGTGGACTGTTTCTGGGCTTTGCAAATATTGGAATCAATAGCTTCTTCTCCAATAGATAAGCATAAAGCTTTGCCATGGGCATAGGTAACTGAGGGAATTTCTGTGGTTCCACCTTGGGATATCGGGGTTGATCGGGCCTTTACCTTTAATTGAATGCATGGTAAGGTGCCTGTGCTGGATAAACCTATTGTTGATAAGCTTGGGCATTTGAGGCTATATAAGTAGAAACAACGCCCTTTAGCCTTTCTAGTGTTTTGTCGATCATATGAACATCAGATTCCTTCCCTTTGCAGCCAGTTGCCCTTTTTATCTGTTATTCTATCATAGAATTCAAAGCCTCAGGATCGACTATTTTATTGCTACTAATACCCTTATTAATGCGCTCCCTAATAGGAATCAGGCTTGCAAAGTGAATGACTTGGGCACTAATCATCTTCTTAATAGTAAGCAGGCCTAAGGTTATCGATGACCACTTGATCATTTCATCTTCCATCATGGGAGGAAGCAATTGGGTAGCTAGTTTGTGCCACCTTTAGTTTTACTCACAGAAAGATTCCCTAGTCTTCTTTTCTATCCTTTGAAGAACTGTGTAGTCGGGAGCTATCTCAATATTGAGCCGATAATACTCCAAGAATGCATTGGCCATTTGTCTCCAACTGGAGGTCTTTTCCAATCTTACATACCATATGGTTGTAGGGCTAGTCAAGCCATTAGGGAAAATCTAATAGAGCAAAGGATGATTGTCTCTATAAGGTGGCATCTTCCTATAGAACATGTGTAGATGGGCGCAAGGATCTCTAGTGCCATCGTACTTGACAAACTTGGGTGCCTTGAACTTGAGAGGCACAATGACCTGAGGGAAATTGTTCAGACTGTCTAGATCAACACTTCCTCAAGTCGAAGCCCTCTATGATATACATTTTCTCGGTCAGAGTCTCCAATTGACTTTTCACCTGATTGTAACCAGACTCTGAGGACTTATCCTTAGAAGGATCCAAATCCTGGTTATTCCCTTGTGGGGTGAATGGTGGCATGGTTTGGCCCTGATTTGGTCTGGTGGAGGTCGAGTCTCATTTTCAAAATGGGGTGCAAAGCCCATTGGAGTAGGGCCGAATGAATCTTGATTCCCTCCTACAACTAGCTGTTGTATTATGAGCATCATTTCTACCATCTACTCTTTCATCTATATGAATTCGGCGACACTTACTTCAGAAACTGAAGGATTAGTAGTAGACATCTCTCTAGCACAAGACCTAGTGATAATGGGATCACAACATGATGGTAACTTGCACTATTTCCTTCGAGCAATCTTTTCTCTTTATGATCTTGAAAGAATGGGATGGGAAAGACATTTGAAAATTTGACAATGTGGAAACACAAAACAAACACAAAGTTAGTTTAGGCTCTTGCTTATTTAAATTGCACCTATCATTTTTGAAAATATTGGCTTGAACCCTTGATCAGGCATTTATCATGGTGAGTTTCTATAGTGATGCAAATTAATGCATAAGCTTGGCAAGTAACCGGAACATTCATATCATGCTTGAACTTGTGAGATGGACCCTTCCCTTTTGGATTACGTGGAAAAGTAATTGCTTTACAAAATTTGGCTTTTTACAATGCCCAAAGATCATGGGCTATAGGAAATGGCTCCAATAGTGGGCTGTTTACAATACAAGGAAATTCAAATTTACAATGAAGAGCTTCATTGTTGATAGCTTAGTCTTCTCGGGGACAAACTTGGACACCTAGGAATGTCCTTGGTGTGGAGTTCTAACTACTTGCCACAAATTTTATCTTTACACATTTACATGACAAGGCCATTAGTGCATGTTGTAGGGTTGGAAACCCTTAGGGATTATGTATGATCTAATGTGTAAGCAACGTGGTTGCTTTTCCCTAAGGGTAAATCACAAATGCTATGTAAATAGGATGGATAGAACCTAGAGTAGAGCATGACTCTTTGATGCAAGCCAAAAGGGTAAACCTGCAAATGAAAATGGGGACTTTCCCCTTAACTCATTTTGAAAACGATTCTATGAAGGATATCCTAACCTAGGCTCGGATGTTCACTTGAACTTGGGTCTTCCTAGGCCTCATGGGCTTGGCATAGTCTAGGCAAACTATATGTGCCACGACTTAACTGGTAAGTTGATCCTATTCTTAGGGGGGACCTCGACCATCTAATCATTCCCTTCATATAAGTTACGAGATAGAAAGGATCAAGGGGGTCTTTTCAGCATAATCTTGCCCACCCATAAACCTAGGGAAAGCCTACAGTTTGGCATCCAATAACTATCTAAGGTATACACATCCAGCATTAGCCTTCAACACTGAGCTCACTCAATATAAGAGGTGATATCATGCATTTTGAAATGAAAAGGGAAAGGCTTTCCAAGCACAACAGATATATGAACAGATAAAGGTGCAGTAAAAATTAAATCTACTACCCTAGCTTTGTACAAATGAAGGAAAGTTGTAAAACATGCTTTAGAAAAGCAGTAAAGCTTCACACATACGAAACTACCTCAAAGTCGGTTTTTGGAAAACAATTTGAAAAAAATTTTGGAAACTATTTTTTGAGTTTTGAAAAATTTTACTAGGATATAGTAAAAGCAATGTTCAAAAGGAAAGCCTTGGAGGCTAATGCCACTTTCAATGTTTTTGAAAGCTAATGTCCAAAGATTATGGTTTGATCAAAAGCTCTAAAGGCTAAAATCTTTACATATCCCCAGCGAAGTTGCCAATCTGTCGACGCCTCGTGATCGCTTGACCACACATGGCAGTAATGTTTGCAAGCTTTATCTCGGAGCGAGAATGATATGGAGCTGTGTCATACCTCTGGAGTGTGACTGGAATCTGAGTCAATCTTAAGGAAATTACAAAGGCTAAGTGAAGTCACCACCAATCAATGCGTTTTTCTAAGGTGTGATTGGTCACTTAACTCTATTTGATTTTATTACCAATCCTAGGCTAAAAAAAAGGTTGTTTTTCCAAATCTAATATTGATGGGTGAAAATTCTTGATTCTTGAGTTTGAAAGTCTAGTTACGTGTGGCGAAGGTGTTAGGCACCCCCATAACACCTGTCCATAGATAGTTCTTTGTTTTGGTAGAATCACAATTTTTGGACACTAACAGTTGAAAATGAGCTATTGGCATTAGCTTAAGGGGATTTAAAAGTGTTGGGTTTTGAGGTTTAATTTTGGAATGGGTATTATCCCAGTCAATGCTTTCCTAGTGCATTTGGAATCGATGCCAAATTTCCACGGTGAAAATCTGGCTGCATTTTGCCTTATTTTTGTGACGGAAATCCGGTAGCACTTCGCCTCAAGTGCATCATAGCACACAAAATTCTATTCTCACAAAACTTTTGCCATGAAAATACGGCAACAGGGTGCCTCATTTTCACACCGAAAATTCGGCAGAATTTCGCGTTTGGTGCACTATGGCACACCGACAGGGTTTCGCGTCTATGTATACAACGCATATTGACATGCTCGTGTTGAGATGAGCTGAAGCCCTACAAAGTATCAAGCGTGTTGATATGTATTGCATACACAGGGAAACCAGTGTCAATATGTAACATGGATGGGGATAATCACACCGAGATGATTATGCACGCAATATCTCATGAATATGCACTTATGGCAATCGCCTTGACCACATACCCACACTACAAAGGCAAGAGTTCTCATTACTAGAGAGGGTTACTCAGGTAGATATACAAGCAGATATAGATATACATACATCATGCACAATGCAACCAGACAGAGTGGGAAAGTAAATCAAACATTGCCAACGTTTCAAGGGTATGGCCTAGCATGGTACAAAAAATGTAAAACAGACATTGCCATACCTAGAGAACGCGACCCAAGCAAGGAGCAAGAAAAAGTAAAGGGGGTACATGAAGGGGGACCCTGATACAAGCTCTAGAGAAATGGCTAAAGGAGGGAGATAGAAAGACATAACCACTCAGGGAGGCAAGGCCTCTAATCTACTGAACATTGCCCTTTTTGGACTTGCATTTGCTTGCTTGTATCTTTGCCCTTTTTGCTTGTGCCTAGGAGGTCATGCCCTTGATCCAAGCGTCTTTGCTTCATGCATGTACATGCAATAAACAACTAAACAAACCAGCAGATAAGCAAAGAAAGAAACATAGGATATGAAAGGGCAAACAAGCACGTTATCAAACAAAAGAGGGTGCCTTAGGAGGACAATTATAGGTTGGGATCGAGTGTCCATAGTTCCATTGGATTGGAGTATGGACGACATAACTAAGCAAAGACTCATGCATAAATATGTAGGCAAGCATTCAAAAAGAATGCATAGAAGAAAAGAAAACAAAGCAAGTGGCATAAAGCAAGCAAGGCAAGTAACATCGCGCGGGGCAGAGAAAGGGTATGCACCGAGCAAACCGGCATCACAAGGAAGCATCTCACAAATGGTTACATCCAAACAAACCCTAGGAGGAACGGATGTAACCACACAAGCAAGTGGCCCCCAAAGACCAACAAGCACAATCCCACGGGGGGTACAAAGCATGGCAAAGCCTAGATCTAGATAGGCAAATATGGACATAAAACATAGAAGCATAGAAGCAAGCAAGCAAACATAGACATGCATAAAGGAAATGATCCAAACCCTTTGATTTAGGCCTAGGTGTATGGATGTAGGCCTAGACCACAGATCTAGATCTACACCCTACTGAAAGGGCCAAAACACAAGAAAGAGAGATATGAAAGGACAAAAGGGCTATAAAAGCACATGGCATAGCAACCAATATAGGGATTTACGCACAAAAACATGGCATGGAACACATAGACACATAGATCTAAACATAGGCATGACATGAGGCCCGAAGAGACATAGATCTAAGAATAAACATGACAAAGAACACATAGGCATGTCCATCTAAGCATAAACATGGTAAGGAGCACAAAAGCATGTAGATCTAAGCACAAATATTAAATTTAGCCATATCCTAGCCCAAGAAGGCTAGGCCAACAACACCAAAGCAATAAATCATGGAAAAAAGCAAGGAAACATGCTAGAGAAACCTTAAAACATGCTAAGAAGAAAAAACAGGCTAAGAAAAGCAATAAAACATATTATTAAACAAGAAAAAGCTATGAAAAGTGTGGATTGTAGCTAAAAAGCTACATCCACACCCCTAAACCTCAAATCCAAGGAGAGGGAGATTAAATGCAAGAACACTACCTTTTGATTGTTGAGAGAAAGAAGGAATCAAAGGTTTTTTGATGTGTTTTTGGAGAGAAAAGTAGAGAAAAGAGAGAGTAAACTGCCTAAAAAATGCTCCAAAAATGCCTAAAAACATTCCTACTAGCCTAAGGGGGATCTGGGTCATTTACAGCAAAAACGTGACTATTTAGCTTCCAGCGGCCAAAGAGTGGCTGCTAGCTTCAAATGCCATTTTGAAAGCCTTCCTGACCTCAGTTTGAGTTGATCTTGGTGTCCCTAGAAAGCTCTAGATGACTAAATGATAAAGAACTCTAACGTGCCCAACACGGTTTTCAAGATATCTCAACTATTTTAACTCCGATTTTGGTCCATGAGCTGTCATTGGAAAGGAATTTGATACTCTTCGCAATGAAGCTAGTCCTAACCCATTCTGATGGACGGATAAAAAAGTAGGGTTTTCGCTGCCTCTAAGAGTCAACCTCGGGTCAAACTTGGTTAAAGTTGACAAAAACCTCCAAGTGGCTCAAGTTTGATGTAAAAGCATGAAAAATGTTGTTTTTGGGAGGATTTAGACCTTTTTTAACTTTTGGTTAGCTCAGGGTTGACTAGGGGCATTTCAGTCAATTTGACCGAAAAAGGCACTCTAAGTGATCCGATGCTTGAACGAGATGCACCACGTCAATCTAGATGTTTTCACATTCCTATGGAGAAAAGATAGTATTTTTAGAATGTTCAAGGTCAGACACACAAACCAAGGGTTGACAAAATATGGTATCTACTGTAAACCGAGGGTTTCCTTGGCCTTTATTTTCCAAAAATAGATTTATTTGCTCATAAAAAGTTATATTTTCCATTTTAACATTTCTCAAATTAATATAAAATCTAATTGGGCTCTAAAACAACCTTGGGCCTTAAAATTTCAGCAACATTGGGGAATGGGGGCTCGAGTTGTAAGGGGTACAAAATACGATGTTTATACCTTTATGTCTTCCTTCTAGCGGACTACATTTCTAATCTCAAGCTTAGTATCGTCCCCCATGGTACGCTTGCTGGCAGTGTTATTCTCTTCTTGGTCTTCTCTCTCATGTTGGTAGTTCGTTGGAGGGTGATTATTGTCATGCTCAATGTCATGTTGACCATTTATCTGGTCATGGTGCTCGTGTAGTTGGTTGACCTACTACTCAAGCTTTTGGTTTTGCTGTGTGAGTCATTCGACAGCTGTGGCAAGAGATTTTAATTGCCTCTCCAAAGCATTAAGGGGATTTTCAGTTTCAAGATTAGTGATAGTCATTGATCCCATTTGAGTCATATGACTCTTTATCTTAGAAGTGATGATATGGCTAGTCACTCATTCCCATAGACGACACCAACTGATAATGCACAAAAATCATTAGTTAGTCGATCGTCTAGACACATAGTGATAGGGGATGGCTGAAGAATGATAGGTGAAGAACCTACAAAGATCATGTGTGGACTAGCTGAAGAATGAAAGATGATGAACCTGCAATGATCACTGGTGGGGTAGTTGAAGATTGAAAGATGAAGAACTAGACACGCAGTGACAGAGGCTGGTTGAAGAATGAAAGATGAAGAACCTAGAGAGTGCACTAGTGGGATACTTGAATAACAAAAGGTAAAGAACTTACAAAGAGCATTGGTGGGGTGTCAGCTAAAAACCCTTTGAAGTTTAATTCAGTAACTAAATGATTTCTAATAACTCGAGTATGAGAGCTAGAAAATTATATGTACCTTGGAGAAGCAGACGCTGAGTGCTTATATGGTGGCGTAAAGCTAACCCAAATCCCGTGATTATAAGCTCTTCCTTTATAAGGAGGGCATGGAGTTAATGCTCCGAGATCCTCGAGCCTAACTTCCCATATTTTGGGGATAAACATATTTAGAAGGATCTTTGGGCATGGAGTGCAAGTTCTTTCCATATGGAGATATTTGAGTGGAGAGCACGCAAATGGTGTGGAGCTAAGTATAAGGTGTTGTCAGTATGGGATCCTTCGTTAGTCATATGAAATGCCATATAATCAGGCATCTGATAGCCATCTTGGGCCTCGCCAGAGGCATGGGGGCCTGAAGCTCCCTTAGGAGTTGAACGATGTCAATAAGCCTGAAGACACAAGACGAGCTTGATGATCCTTTATTGCTTGACTAAGCTAACATGGTGCCACACTCCCTTCGGTGACCAAAGACTCTTTAGTGACAGAAGATGCTTTTGTTGACCAAAGACTCTTTTAGTGAGCTCATGTACTTTTGGTGACTGAAGACTCTTTTAGTAACTAAAGATGCTTTTGGTGACTGAAGACTTTTGGTGAGCTTATGATGCTTTTGGTGACTGAAGACTTTTGGTGAGCTCATAATGCATTTAGTGACTGAAAACTCTTTTAGTGACCAAAGATGCTTTTGGTGACCAAAGACTCTAGGGTGTTAGACAAATTTTCAAGATGGTGAAAATATTCTCTATCAGTATGGAATGTCCTACCTACTTGTTCAGTCCTCAATAACAAGTTTGTTCTCTCTTATGTTAATTGTTATTTATGCAACAATGCAGTTGAGTCAATAAAGCGTCATTTTATTCCATGTGATTGGGCTACCCAAATTTGGCTAATGTCACCTTGGCCAATTAATTTGAATAGATTAAATAACCTTTCAATTTTAGATTGGGTGAATATGATTTTGTACATTGAAGACTTGATGGGTTTAAACAGTGAAGAATCCATAAATTTCCAACTATTTTCTACAATTGTCTGTATCCACCTGTGGACGATCAGAAACAAAGTAAGGATAAAGGGAGTCAAAAGCAACCCTATGGAGATTGCAAGACAAATATTGATATCTTTTGAAGAGCACAAACAAGCATGGAGAGAACTAATTAAGAAACCATCTAGGGACCGAAAATGGTATCCTCCACCCATAGATTGGGTTAAATTGAATTTTGATACAACTAATAGAGAAGGATATAGCTTTGTGGTTGTGGTGAGCAGAGACCATAAAGGGTATCTTAATGAGGCATGGACTAAGCAAATTAGTCTAGGAAGTTCTATTCGTGGTGAAGCTGAGGCAGCTAAGAGATTCCACAGAATAATTATAAAAGGAGATGCGTGGAATGTGATAGAGCCTCTGCAAAAATCAGGCTTATCCCCTCATTGGAGCATCAAAGCTATAGTTAAGGGTATTCTTAATTTAGCAAAATCTTTTGTAAATGTAAATTTCTCTTATGCGCATAGAGATGGCAACGTGTTTGCCCATCTTTTTGAACAATGAGCTGCCCTTTTGTTATGGACTGGGCCAGTGCCCATCTCCTCCCTGTGGCCTTGAATTGTCCAAGTTTTGGATAGAGATGGATCCAGGCCTAGCTCTTCTGAGTGTTCTTTTCTTTTGCTTGGTCAATAGAGAACTATTCAGCCACACAAAAAAAAAAAAGTGGTTGAAAGCTTGGAAGCATTTACTACAATTTTAGAATATAAAATGCTTGTTTGATAGCCAAGCATTTAGCAGACCATAATTGTCTGCAACAGCCAATTCATGTTCGCTACCACAATGAGTCAAAAAAAGGCCGTGTTTGGCTCGATGTAAAATATTTTTCAAAGTATAAAATTTTTTTAGGTGAAAATATTTATTGGGAAAGAAAATATTTTCAGTTGTTTGCTTGTGTTTTGGAAATACACTGGAAAATGGTTTCCAATATTTGGTTTGCATGTAAATGGTTATCGAAAAATATGTATAATTCGACAAATAGTCGGATGATGTCTCTCTCTCTCTCTCTCTCTCTCTCTCTCTCGGTTTAATGTGTAAAATGGTCAAAGGTAAAATAAAAGTGTAAAACAATTTACACTCCCACCCCCTCTATTTTTCGGTCAAAGTGAATTTGAAAGCTCAGATTTGTGCTAAAACACAAAAGCTTGTTTAGACAAAAAAAAAAAAAATTACGGTTAGATTGCTTTTAATCTAACTTAGACCAAGTGTGGAACAAGAGTAAATAGGCGCAATAAACCAATAACACTACCCTAAGCCATATTCATTCATCATTAACAATAAAGTAAAAGCTTAAAGGGTAAGGAAGAGAGATGCAAACACAAGATAACACCAAGACATGTTATCGAGGAGGAAACCAAAGAACTAGGCAAAAAATCTTTCTGCGACCTTTCAAGTCGAAATTAAACCACTAAAGAATAAAGTTGGAGTACACGAATAACAAAAGACCCTTCAAGCCTAGTCTACCCCATGTACTTGAGGTGTGGTAAGTATTTGCGCTTGCAACCTCTCAAAGATTTAGAGATGGAGAGGTAGGAGTTGAGGAAAACCACAAGAAAATTTGTAGATAATTGTGAGTATAATAATTTCTAACTTTCAAGTGTATTTTCTAGGATTTTCTCTCTGAAAAGCATTCCTTACAATTTGTGGGTAATGAGGGTATATATTGTGTGAGTAAAGACTTGGTAAAACAAAACACAACTTTTTGTCAAACAGAGACTTTCGTGAGTCTTTTGCGAGTTGGCCATTCTCATGAAATAGTCACAAAAATGACAGTTTGGCACAACTCTTCGTTTTCTATTCATGTGCTCCACACTTGGCCTTGTTGCGGGTTGCTTCTCGCTAGCTACTCCAGAGCCAGTCGCGAAATTCACTGATTTAACTTTTCAAGTTTGATTCTTCACCGATCTCTCACATTTAAAGCCAACACAATATAGTTGAAAGTCACAACTTTACAGAATTGATTTCAATTTGACCATATTTTCCAGTCCACCTAAACACAATGTCGGGTGTAAGATATTTTTTGTATATGTTTTTCACCTAAAATAAACAGCCAAATTCTAGACCAATCTTAACTAGCAAAATATGCGGAAATGACGAAAAGGCAGAGAGAGAGAGAGAGAGAGAGAGATATTATAAATAAGAACCTTTTGTCAAAATAAATAAATAAATAATAAGAACCTTGTATAACCCGTGACCGTGAGGAGCTATTATTATTAGTTTCAAACGGTGAGATTCTCCAACGGCATCAAGACATTAAGGCCCGTAGATTTATAGGCCCAATTAGCGGTGGACCTCACGTGAACCTCACCAACCCAACGATACCAATAACAATACCAAATACCATGCATATTTATTTCAATTTGCGCCTTAATTTCCAAATATAGCTAACACTTACACTACTTCATTTGGATTGCATTGTGTTAGTGGTGTACTCTTTAATTTGTTACACACTAAAACCAAATCTACCTTCTCAAAAAAAAAAAAAAAAAGAAAAACAAAAAACAAAAAAACAAATTCTAGGCATGGAAGCTTTGTGGAATTTAGAGGACAAACTGAAGCTTTCAACTCAAGAAGCAGTTATTCTATTTGTGTGCGCTGCTTTTGCTCTCATCGCTCTCTGCACCGCAACAATACTAAAGAAGAAGGCTAAAAGAAAGCAACTTCCTAGGCATGACATGGTCACAATAAATGACTCCAATATGATAGAGAAATGGCCTGTGGAGCCAAGTTGTGGTAATTGGGTTTCGATCAAGAGGCTGTTAATGGGGTCTATGCGGTGGAGCAGAGCAAACAAGTGGGGTGAATTAGAAACAAGTAATATTGGAAATTGGAGAGAGAGTCCAACACCACTTCTTGGGTTGAGAAGGTGTGAATTTGATGTGGGTTGGCAAAGCCATAACACTTTGTCACCACTGTGGCAAAGGCCAATACTTATGGGAGAGAAGTGTGAGCTTCCTAGGTTTAGTGGGCTTATTCTTTATGATGAAGAAGGCCGGCTGCTTAGCGAGTCCCAATCATGCAAGGAAAACACTCATCAACAGGTAATTAAATCATTGTACTATATATGTGTTGCTTAATTTATTTGATAACACATTGCTGCATTCCTGTCCTACATTAGATTGAGACAATAAATATAAATTTTTAGTCCCATTTTGAGTGTCTCATTTTATGCTTCATTAATCACAACTTGCCACATGTTATTTTTTATTTTTATTTTTTGTAAATCAATAATTCTACATGCACAAAGAATTTCAAATTTGTCAAGGTCGCAAGTTTTTATTGGTAGGTAAAAAAATAATGTCAATGGTAGGGCAAAATGAAACTTAGTAAAAGTTTACTAACTCAACCATTGTAAATGATTTGTGAAAAAAAAATTCAAACACATGACATATTGCATTTTGTTAAACATAAAAGAGAACATTAAAAGTAAAACAAAAAAATCATTCAATTGAGGCAATCACATATTGGATGAGTTTGTTGTTTTTAATTTATATTAGACCTTAATGATATGCTTATATCAATTAATATGGTATGCCTAGCAATAATGACATCCTTTGTACTATCTCATGCCTGTGATTTGAATTTCATCTCTCCTTTCCCTTCTCCCTTCCACACTATCTCTACTAGTAAGAAAATATTTATATATAGATAGTGCAAAATCATGCATGATACACAAATGAAGTGAAGAAGGCGTTTGATTGCCAAAGAAAAGTTGAGAAAAGGTATGGACAATCTTATAACCAATTGAAAGATGGTTTCTCTTCTATTTTTACTCTGCTTTTCCCAAAATTTCCCCTAAAGTTGTCCTCGCAATCAAATTGGGAGATACGAGTGGAACCTTTTGTCTTGTTGAGGGATTTATTTGATGAGTGTGGAACGAGTTTTGTAAAATTCCTGTGATCAACTTGCTCTTAAAATTGCACAAGATTCAAGATAGAGCTGGCCTTACTAATTTTGGAGGATTTTATTGTTCACTTGGTTTCCGCTTTTGTGTAGGTACTAAAACCTGCTGCTGCGGAGTGAACTACGCTGAGAGACTTGCTGTAATTTCTTGTTCTAACTTTTAAGTAGTTGTAACAAAAAGATAGTGGAAATTTCCATTGACTGTGGCCTGAGTTTTATTCGCAATAAGAACCAAGCAATGACGCAACACAATTATCACGTTACTTACCGCACATTTTTCATCCCCAATTTCATCCAATTTGCTTTGGTAAATAATTAGATGCATGATCACCAAAGTACCTTGCTTCTACGCATATGTCTAAGATACTCCATGTCTATGCGTTACATACAAAAGAATAAAAGTCGTCTTAATTAATATGTCAAGAGCCTTGTTATTCAATTAGTATGTCATGATGTTTTTAATGTAAATATTCAAAGTTCTCCACACTTTACTGTAGCTATAATTACTGAATTATCACCAAAAAAAAAATTGTTTTAATATACATGGAAAGACGTGAATTCTAATTAACTTAATAGGTGAAAGTTTTTGTCATTGAACAAAGAATTTGAGTTCAAATTTTGTTTACACTAAAAACTATATAAGAAAACAGGAGTGTTAGAGGATAGAGAAGATCACAACAAACTAGAGAGAAAAGATTGAAGTAGAAATTTCTATAATTGAATTAATTATGAAAACTGAATGTACAAGAGGTATATATACCTAAACTAATCCCAAAATGAAAATAACTAATTTGTAACTAACTCCACACTATATGGGCTTAACCTCTACAATCAATCACTGCTTTACATGTGTTTATATACATAGCTTCTAATTGATCTAAGCCTCTAAGTCTAAACTATAGGTCGTATGAAACATCACAGTTGTTTAGCTCAAGCTTAAACATAAGTCTTCCAATGCTCTTTTTAGTTGCTCTGCCTTTGTGCCTGAGCTCATATCTTCAAATACTCTTCAATCTAGTTCACTTGAATTGTTTGCATCTATCTTCTTTGTATATATCTTCTTCTTCTATTTCCCATCTGTACAGTCAACCAAACTTTTACATTCCCCCTTAAGATGAGAAGTTGAGCTATGGATGTTTACAATATTCATCTTGCCTAATAAGTACTTTAATTGTTGACTGTTGAGAGCTTTGGTAAGTAAGTCAGCCAATTGTATGTGTGGGAGTAAAGAACAATCTAACTACATTGTCTTGCACCTTATCTTTGACTACATGGCAGTCTACTTCTATGTGCTTGGTTCGTTCGTGAAACACTGGATTTTCTCCAATGTAAATAGCAGCTTGATTATCACAAAACAGTGAGGCAGATTGAGGATGATAGATCTCCAAATCCTTCAATAAAGCTAATAGCCGAGTCATCTCACAAACTGTCACAGTCATGGCCCTATATTCTTCTTCAGTAGAGGATCTAGACACTACGGATTGTTTCTTGGACTTACATGACATAAGAGACTCACCCAAAAATATGCAAAACCCTGTAGTTGACCTTCTAGTATCAATGCAAGATGCCTAATTAGCATCTGTGTAAGCCTTCAAATGGAAATCTAATGTAGCTAATAGAAAATGCATTAACCAAGACAACTCTTTATGTATTGCAGCACCTTATAAGCAACATCTAAATGAGGTTTCCTAGGTTTGGACATGAGCTGGCTTAATTTATGAACAAGGCAGGCTATATTAGGTCTAGTGATTGTTAGATATAACAATCTACCCACTAACCTTCTATATACTCCAAGATCAGATAGCAACTTTCCTTGAAATTTGCTTAACTTCAAATTCTGCTACATTGGCACTCTGCTAGGCTTGCAAGTTGACATTCCACATCCTTTAAGACCTCTAAAGCATACTTTCGTTGACACAAAGTGATTTCCTTGTCTGATCTAGCTATCTCAAGACCAAGAAAGTACTTTAGACCTCCAAGATCTTTAAGTTTAAAACGCTGATCTAAAGAAACTTCAAGCTCTTCAATTGCTTGAACATTGTTGCTGGTTATGAGAATGTCATCAACATAAACCACCAAAGTCATGAAAGAATCATTGAACTTCTTTGTAAACAATGAGAAGTCAGCTTTAGACTGTTTAAACCCATGCTGCTTGATGACAGAACAAAATTTTGCATTCCATTGCCTTGATGCCTGTTTGAGCTCATATAAAGACTTGTTCAATTTGCAAACAACATTCCCGCCTTTGCTGTGAAAGCCTTAAGGGAGTTGCATATACACTTCCCTATGACGATCACCATTCAAGAAAGCATTGTTGACATCTAATTGGACCAAATGCCAACTGTTAGGACATATGTAGTTCAAGTTTGTGAACATATGTCGCTATTTTATGTAATTGGCTTATCCTTTGACAAAACGCACTTTACTTGTAATTGGGTAGATCTAGGATGTGTTTAACACTTCAAGAAACAGTGTTTCAAGTTTCAGTGTTGAAGCCATCAAAGTCTGTCCAAGAAACAAGTAAGGAAGTGCAAGTTACTAAAGCTCGACACCTACCTCGACACCTACCTCGACACATGCATCTATCGAGCTTTAAGAAGCTGTCTTGCCCCGAGCCTCGACAGCTCCTCGACAGATCCTCGACACCTCCATTTGTTGAGAATTAAAGAAAACAGATTATTAGTTCTGTTTCAAGTCCAATCCGTGAATGTGTCTTTGGGACTTCTTTTCTCATAACCCTAGACATATAAAATGATTGTTTTAAGGGCCGTAAAAGATGATGCAAGTTGCACAAGCATTGAGAACTTCTTGTTCATGCAATTTGTGATCTGAAAGACAAAGTTCGTGCCCTAGTTCATCTCTGATGATTTGAAGAACTTTGCAGCCAACAATTTTCTCTCTCTAGTTGGTGTTTGAAGTCGCGTACTGGGATCCGCGCATCTGGTTAGTCATGTACTTGGGAGCTGTGCATCAAAAGGAGAAACTGTCACTACAGAGCAAGTCCAATTGGGTATTGGGGTAAGGGTTCAACTGTAGGTTGGTAAGGTACTTGGGATTCCTTACTTGTAACCGTTTGTTGTGATAACAGTGGAGTTTCGGGAGTGGTGACCTTAAATCACCCGGTGGGGTTTTTGCCGTAAGGTTTTCTCCATTCGTAAACAAATCACCGTATCATTTAATTTTCCGTTGCATAACTTAGTTTTGGTGATTTGTTTGTGCTACCACGTGATATTGTATGTTAATTTAATTAATTAATAACTAGGCTAATTAATTAATCTAATTTATCACAAGGGATCAACGTTTGTGGCCTATCAAGTGGTATCAGAGCAAGCACACTCTGATTAGGGTTTAATCTTTGTGTGTGATCCATTGATCCCAGCTGTCATGGATAGAGATCAATCTCTTATTATACTTCCTTTATTCGATGGCACTAACTATGCATACTGGAAAGTACACATGAGAGCTTTCTTGCAGTCTTTAGATGAGAAAGTGTGGCAAGCTGTGGAGATAGGTTGGACCAAGCCTACAGAAGCACCGGCCGACTGGGATGATGCTAAGATCAAGGCAGCAAACTTCAACAGCAGAACATTGAATGCCCTATTCAGTGCAGTCACTAATGAGGAGTTCAAGAAAATTTCCTCAACTGAAACTGCTAAGGAAGCATGGACCATTCTACAAACAACCTATGAGGGCACCAAGGCTGTCAAAGATTCAAAGCTACAGAGGTTCACCACACGCTTTGAAGAAATTAAGATGGAGGAGGATGAGTCATTTGATGAGTTCTATGCCAAGCTTAAGGACATAGTAAACTCAACCTTCAATCTTGGAGAAATCATTTTTGAACCCAAGATAGTAAGGAAAGTGCTCAGATCGCTGCTCGAGAGATTCCATGCTAAGATCACGGCGATCGAGGAATCGAAGGATATTGACAGAATTCCTCTGACTGAGCTGATTGGAAACTTGCAAACCTATGAGTTAGGGCTAACTAGGTTAGGCAAGTCAAGCAAGGGCAAGAGCTTGGCACTAAAGGCCAAGAGCAGTGATACGGATGATTCTTCAGATGATGAAGATTCCAAGATGAAGTCCTACATCACAAGGCAATTCAAGAAATTCATGAAGAATGCCAATGGAAAGGGCTTCAACAAAGACCGTAGACAATCCAGTTCTTCACAACTCAAGAATTCGGATAAAGGGAAGAAGGAAGTCAAGGATGGTAGTCAGTACACTATTCCTGTTGGGCCAAAATGCTTTGGGTGTCAAGGCTTCGGGCACATGAAACAAGAGTGTCCTACGTACCTTAAGAGCATAGGGAAGAGCAAGGCACTTGCTATTACCTTAAGCGACACGGAGCCCGAGGATGATTCCGAAGATGAAGATGAAGATGACGAAATCTTGAATGCCTTCACTGCCACTATTAATCCTACTGATGGGGTTACTAAAGAAGTGGATGAAGAGAAGGAACTGGTGGATTCCAAGTGTGAGATTATGGATGATCAAGATGATATCCATACCGCATATGAGAAACTATACAAGCTTTCAGAGAAGCATGAGAAACTCTATAGGCTGGCCACCAAGAAACTCAGTGATGTGGAACTCGACCGTGAGGAGCTGTCCACAAAGGTTGATGAAGCAAATCAAACCATTGGAGCACTGAGGTTCGAAAATAATTTCTTGACTAAGAGGACCAAGAAGCTTGAAGCGGAGCTGTTTCAATTTAGAGCACAATTGGAGAGGATGTCAAGTGCAAAGCTGGACGAGATGTTGAGTGCTCAAAAATCTTCTTCAGATCGTACTGGATTGGGGTATGAATTCTCTCTCTCTAATACTCCTACTGCTAGTACAACTGTGTTTGTTCCACCTGCTAATAACATTAAAACTGAGGATAAAAATGTTAAAACTGAATTAGCTAGTGAGAACGTAGACAAGGGCAAGTCCATCCTAGGAGCACCCCCTAAAATTGAGAAAAGGGAAACTAGAAACCCTAGGACCAAGAAGACTATCTCTCAAAAGTCTAAACAGAAGAAGCCGCATCTCTGCTATCATTGTGGTGTTGCCGGTCATTCACGACCAAATTGCTATAAGTGGCTTGCCACTCAACAAAGCAATGGCATGATAGCATCTGGGAGCCAGAATCAGCTTCAGACTTCTCTCGCTCCTCTTGGAGACATTCTTAAAGCCCTCATGTTCCTCTCGAACTTGAACGGTTCATGTTCCTCCCCCCCTTCACCAGTTCAAGGGTCGACGAAAAGGAAAGGTTCTTCCAAGGTGTGGAAGGCAAAGGGATCTAAGTGATAGCAGTCACTTTTTCTTCTCTCTCCCTGTTTTTTTGTGTTGCATTACTTGTGTGTTTCTTTACTGTTTTGAGTCAGTCTAGTTTTATGCATTGTTTTGCTTTCTTTAGCTTGTTTTTGTTTGTGTGTTTTCAGTTTAATGTTTTATTTTTGCTCTTCTGATAAAAATTAAAAAAAAATTGAAAAATTGAAAAATACAAAAATAGTGTGTGTTTGTGTGCATTGGTTCATGTGAACTTTTGAAATGGCTATTGAAACAAAGTTTTCTAAACTTTGTATCACGTGTAACTTTGATGAGTATTCTTCTGCACAACTAAGCAAGTGAGCTTTGTAACTCTTTGTTTGTGATAAGTAAGGTTGAGTGATCTCTTTTTCTTAACACTTATATCACTCTTTTTGACGGGTTGAACTATAAAATCCTAAGAGAAAGGCATAAATAACCATCTCACCACTGTTACTCGCCAATCATAAGATGAGATCTGTATACTTCAGCATAGCAAAAGTGCAATGTCATAAGCTTAACATAATTGGGTATTTCTTTTCTTTCTCTTGTATGCTCATGTATGATATGCTTAATAAAAGAAAATATGCAAAGAAATAAAAAGCAAAAAGATCAAAAATGCTTTAAAATATGGTTGCAAGCGTGTTTTCTAGGAGATGTGGGAGTTATAGGATGTACCTCAAAGGTGATAGTCCCCATCAAGCAGTTATGATTGTGTGTGAGTTAAAGTGATTTTCTCATATCTCAAATCGTCATAACATTGAGACACTTATGCAATTGTGCGATATTTTCACACACAACACGCAATATTCTTTGCTATTCTTGATACATGTGCAGGTACAATGTGATTTGGCCATCACAAGGTTTACATGCGTTAATGTATGCTCACTAAACTGTCTGGACTTATTTTTGAAATATAAAATTGGTTAGACTTGTTTAGTGTGTGTGTGCGTGTTTTGAGATACATGTGTTTAAAATTCTTGTTGAGAGATGATTTTGAGAGCTTAATGTGTTGCTTGGATCTTTGGTTGAGTTGCATGCATGATTACATTCATGTCTGTGTTTTTCTTCTTTTGAAAAACTGTTTTTAAAGGCATCTCGACACCTCCTCGACACCTCTCGATAGCTAGCTGTCTGTCGAGCTTCTTAGACTTTTTCTTAACGCAGTCTCGACACCTGGTGGATCGATCGAGAAACTTTCTGTCTGCTCGATAGCTTCTCGATAGCTTCTGGATCGATCGAGGTTCCTTCATGGTTGATTCTTCTTTCTCGACACATGACCTCAATAGCTGCATCTGTCGCAGTGTAATTTCTTGATAGCTGTCTCGATAGCAGGCTCGATACCTCTCGATACCTGCAGCTGTCGAGAATTACTAATGGTCTATAAATTGATTCTTCACGATTTCTCAGTCATTTCGCTCGATCTCTCTTCCTCGACAGAACCTGTTTTCTCTCTCAAAACACTTCTCTCTCTCTCCAAACCTCTTTCAAAGGCTTTCTCAAGTGTTTTTCTTAATCCTCATCACTTGGTAAGCATCTTTTCCCTCATTTTCATGCATTTCATGTTTTTAAAACCCTAGGTTTTGTGTTTATGAAAACTTTTGGGATTTTTCAAAATTATTGAAGTTTTCATGAAAATTTTGGGTTGGTTTTCTAGTTTTGATCTTCAAAACCACCTGCATTGCATCACATTAGCATTCTAATTGTATTTTCATGCATTTAGATGTGTGCCTATCTGTTGTGTACTGTTAGGTTTGGATTGGGCTGAGCTCATGATGTTTTTTTTGTTGCATGTCACATGTTCATGCATTTTTCATGCATATGTTCTTTTCTTTCAATATTTATCTTCCAATATTGAATTGCTTAGGACTTTTCTATGTGTCTCTTCATCTTTCCCCCTCTCTATGTTTGCGTTAGTAGTGTTTATGGCACCTAAACGTAAGTCCATTCCATCCCAAAACCCTCTGCGTTCTAAGGGATCGTCTTCTTTTGATTCTACTCCTCTTTCTATCTGGTTCCGTGATGAGAAAGCCCATAAGAACTTCTCGAAGAACTTCTCTAAACGAAGTGTTCATTCGGAACGCCACATTGTCCTGGCAGACTTTGCAGACACCGACCTTCCCGATGTCATTCACAGTCGGGCTTGGGAGTCACTGTGTGATGTCCCGGTCACATGTCCACTCGTGTTGATACAGGAGTTTTACTCCAACATCCACGGGATCGATTCTTCAGTACCTTTGTTCTACTCTCGAGTTCGAGGTACGCACTTTGCTGTTACTCCGGAGTTAGTCTCCAAGGTGCTTCATGTCCCTAGGGTGGATCATCCTGATTACCCTAGCTGTTAGCGTCTATGGACTGTGTCCAAAGACGAGATGATCTCGGCGTTCTGTGAGCGTCCTTCCATTTGGGGAGATCATCAGTATAAACCATGTCGACCTTTTGCTAAAGGTCCTCGTTTCTTTAACATGGTGATGACCTTTGTTTTGCACCCACTTTCTCACTACACCTCTATCACAGAGCCACATGCTCGATTTTTGTTTTCCTTCATAGAGGATCTCTCTATAGACTTTCCTTCACACTTTATCTTTTCTATCATAGATGTCTATAGAGATACGGCCACCGTGATAAGCTCATTTTCCCTTCTGCTATCACGAGGATTCTTCGCCGTTTTTCCATTCCATTCCCTTCGTCCGATCCTTACCATGTCATGTCTGCCATAGACGCCGCTACCGTAAAACGTAGCGAGGCACAGTTTCGATCAAGACAGTCCGACAGTGCCACTCCTTCCTCCCATCCGACTACCTCCAGATCAGCTCAAGCATCTGCTGCTTCTTCCTCGGGCGATGTCACCTTAGGAGACATCATGGCGCAGCTTCAACACATGGATGCTCGCCTAGATACACTTTCCACGGAGTTGTATCAGATGAACGTTCGTGTTGGTTGCATCGCCAGGCGACAGGCGACCATGGGCGGCTTTGCTCCAGAGGCTTCTCCTCCGCCACCTCATGTGTCGACTGAGACTGAGGCTGATGATGATAGTGATGACGATGATGCTTCTGAGGATGATGATGATGGAGATGCGAGCTCTTCTGCTGAGATGTCTACATGACACTCTACCCTTTGTCACTAGTGACAAAAAGGAAGAGTAGTTTTGGTATGAGAGTAGTCATGCTTGGGGGGAGTATTAGCATAGGACATTTTTGATAGGGGGATTGTGGATTAAGGGATGTAGTGAGGTGATCATATGTATTTTTTTTTTCTTTTCTATCTTTATAGAGATACATTGATCATGTATTGACATACATTGTACTTATTTTCTTGATATATATGATGATGTATGTTTTTCTTTCACCTACCTTTACATGTGTTGTTTCTTTTCTGTCTTTATACACATGTTTGTTTACTTGTGCGCAATCTATTATTTTTGTTTCACACAAAGATGCCTTGATGTGTTTTGTTTATAAGTGTTTCAGAAATACAGGTTGTCAAAGTCTACTTGCTATAAACTCTCTTCTTGTAAAGTTTTTCAAGAGTTTGTGTTAGGATAAATTTTACTGTGTGTAACATTTGAAATATAAGTTAAAGTGTTTTATGACTTCTCTCATATCTTCATTTGTTTGTTGTGGTTTTGTCACGGATTGCCAAAGGAGGAGATTGTTAGGACATATATAGTTCAAGTTTGTGAACATATGTCGCTATTTTATGTAATTGGCTTATCCTTTGACAAAACACACTTTACTTGTAATTGGGTAGATCTAGGATGTGTTTAACACCTCAAGAAACAGTGTTTCAAGTTTCAGTATTGAAGCCATCAAAGTCTGTCCAAGAAACAAGCAAGGAAGTGCAAGTTACTAAAGCTCAACACCTACCTCGACACCTACCTCGACACATGCATCTATCGAGTTTTAAGAAGCTGTCTTGCCCCGAGCCTCGACAGCTCCTCGACAGATCCTCGACACCTCCATCTGTCGAGAATTAAAGAAAACAGATTTTTAGTTCTGTTTCAAGTCCTATCCGTGAATGTGTCTTTGGGACTTCTTTTCTCGTAACCCTAGACATATAAACGGATTGTTTTAAAGGCCGTAAAAGATGATGCAAGTTGCACAAGCATTGAGAACTTCTTGTTCATGCAATTTGTGATCTGAAAGACAAAGTTCGTGCCCTAATTCATCTCTGATGATTTGAAGAACTTTGCAGCCAATAATTTTCTCTCTCTAGTTGGTGTTTAAAGTCGCGTATTGGGATCCGCACATCTGGTTAGTCACGTATTTGGGAGCTGTACTTTAAAAGGAGAAACTGTCACTACAGAGCAAGTCCAATTGGGTATTGGGGTAAGGGTTCAACTGTAGGTTGGTAAGGTACTTAGGATTCCTTGCTTGTAACCGCTTGTTGTGATAATAGTGGAGTTTCGGGAGTGATGACCTTAAATCACCCGGTGGGGTTTTTGTCGTAAGGTTTTCCCCATTCGTAAACAAATCACCGTGTCATTTAATTTTTCGCTACATAACTTAGTTTTGGTGATTTGTTTGTGCTACCACGTGATATTGTATGTTAATTTGATTAATTAATAACTGGGCTAATTAATTAATCTAATTTATCACAAGGGGTCAACAGTTGTGGCCTATCACCAACCTTTCATAGCAGATATGGCAAGACGAGTCTTGACAGTAGTCAATTTTGCAACTGGAGAGAAAGTATCAATAAAATCTAACCTCTCTTGCTGTGTAAACCCCTTAATAACCAGCCTTGCCTTGAACCTTTCCACAAAACCATTAACCTTGTACTTGACCCTGTAAACCCATTTACATCCAATTGCCTTTTTATTTGAAGTTGAAGGCAAAGGAGTAAGGCTCTAAGTGTTATTTGAAACCAAAGCTACAATTTCAGCATTCATGGCTTCTTGCCATTTAGGATCCTTAACAGCCTCATGATAGAATCTTGGTTCTAGAATAGAAGTAATAAGGGAACATAAATTGGCATAGGAAGGAGAGAGAAGTGAAGTGACAATATAATCATAAATAGGGTATTTAGGAGTGCCAAAGGAAGTACCTATTTTGCTGATAGAAGTGGACTAGGGAAGCTTGTTAGAATTGATAATGCTGCACTTGTAGTCTTGCAAGTAGTAAGGGGTTTTTGTAGGTCTAGATGATCTTCTTAAAGAAGGTACAGAAGCATGGGGAGCAACATTAGGCCCTAGATCAAGGAGCAAAGAACCAGGTCCTGCAAAATCTGTAAAGCCAAAATATGAACCTATGGAAGCTGGTATGACAGAATTTGAGGAGACTGGAATGGAAGAGTCTAAAGGTGGAGTAGATATAGGAATAGGACCAGAACTAGGAGAAGGAGAATTTGGTGAGGACTAATACGTTCTAGAAACATGGAATCATGTGGAAAAGCCACATTAGGACAAATGTAAGGAAGGGAGATGCAAGTATGGGGAGAATATGTAGATGAAATGAAAAGGAAAACAGTTTCATGAAAAGAAACATCCCTTGAAATGAAAATCTGCCTTGTGATCAAGTTTAACAACTTATAACATTTAACACCAAAAGGGTAACCAAGAAAAACACAAGGCATTGATCTATGAGAAAATTTAGACCTATTGTGAGCTAATGTAGAAGCAAAGCAAAGGCAGCTAAAAACTCTTAAGTGATGATAAGAAGGAATTTTGCTATATAGCTTCTCAAAAAGGAGTCTTATGATCTAAAACAATGCTAGGAAACCTATTGATGATATAAACTGCTGTCAAAACACAATCACCCCAGTAACAAAGTGGTATGTTGGACTAAAATTTTAATGCCCTTGCAATGTTTAAAATATGTTGATGTTTTCTCTCCACAACTGAATTCTGTTGTGGAGTAGCAACACAGGAATGTTGATAAATAATTTCATGTTGAGCATAAAAGTCTTTGAGGAAAAACTCCTGAGCATTGTTAGTTCTAACCACTTTGATGTTGGAATGAAATTGAGTGAGAATCATTTTGCAAAATGAAATGAGTAAAGGCCTAGTATCTGTTTTAGATTTCATAAGGTCAACCCATGTGGACCTTGTAGCATCATCTACAATGGTAAGAAAGTATTTAAAACCATCATGAGTTGCTTTAACAAAGGGTCACCACACATCATAGTGAATCAAATCAAAAGCATGATCAGACAAGTGATTGGCATTAGGAAAAGGTAACCTTTTAAGCTTTGCAATGAGACAAACAACACAACCTTTATTGGAATGGAAAGAAGATACATGAAAAATACAATGTTGAAGTTTGTCATCAGAAACATGTCTTAATCTAAGATGCCACAAGTAAGGCTTAGTAACACTAGGAACAGAATAAATAGAATGAACACAGGACTGTAAAACTAACTCTAGGACAGTAGTGGCTTCTGAGATTGACTTGCAATTGACTAAATTTTGTAGCAGGTACAGATTGTTATGAAGCTTGCCCAATCCAATCATTTTCCAGCAAGTAAGGTCCTATATGAAACAATAGTTTGAAAGAAAAACCAAGAAACATGCCAAAGACTTGGTTAACTTGCTTACTGAAATCAGATTGAATGTAAATGTTGGAACACAAATCACATCCTCAAGAATTAAGGATGAAGTGACCTGAACTGTGCCTATGTGTGTGGTAAGAACCTTTTCACCATTAGGCAAATGCACAAAAGAAGATATAGAACTAGTAATTTTAGTAAACACGAACATAGAATGAATAATATGGTCAGTAGCCTCTATATCAAGAACCTAAGTTTCTTCATTATAGGCTGTTTTGTTTAAAGGATTATCTATAAAATTGAATTCTTCAAGTTAAGGCAAATAGAATCCTGGAAAGAAACACAAGAAATACTTGAGAGTGCTGAATTTTCTGAGTGAATAGCTTCATTAGTGCTAGAAGAAGAAGCATGTGAGCTCAGTAATAACAACAGTTGCTGACATTGTTCAGATGTGAAAGGAAAAGACCCTGACTAGGATGCAGCCTCGGATTGACCAGATTCACCATCAAGAACCACTTGATTAGCCATAGATACCTTGCCCTTTTGCTTGTACCCTGGTGGAAATCAAACCAACTTGTAGCATTTCTCCATGAAATGACCAACTTTGCCACAATGACTGCAAATAGGTCTCTGTTTTCCTTTTGTGTTCTTCCCAACTTGATTGAAGCTTGAGTCTTGACTACAAGAGCAATTAAGTCAGCTGAAGTTCCTCCATTGAAGCCTAAAACCCTTTGCCTTTCCTCTTGTATCCCCAAAGAGAAAGCCCTGTCAATGAAGGACTTGGCTCCATCATCAGAATCTAAGATCGAACTTGTGAATAAACTTCATTCAAGCCATTGAGGAATTGCATCAAGGAATCTTAATGATGAAAGGATGTGATCTTGTCATTCATTCCATAGACACACTTACCACAAGAACAACACGGTAAAGGCTTGAGATTGAGCAATTGATCCCAAGAAGCTTGAAGATTAGTGAAGAATGTAGTCACTATTGCATCTCCTTGCATAATTGTTGAAATCAATTTCTGAAGTTGTGAAATCCGTGGGCCATTAGCTTGTGAGAAACGATTCTTGAGTGAATTCCAAACCTCCATTGCAGTGTTTTTGTAAATCATACTTGCACTGATGTGAGGAGAGACAGAATTCGAGATCCATGAAGAAATCATGGAATTGTCCTTTGAAGTTGATATGGAACCATTCACAAAACCTAGCTTACTCTTCGCATCTAATGCCATACGCATAGCCCTAGCCCAATTAGGGTAATTGTCTTTGTCAAGAGCTGAGTGACAAGAATTGCGCCTGGTGACTCACCATGATGCAAGAAAAATGGACTTCTCGTATCCTCCATTGGAGATAGGTCACGAGGAGCAGTGGATTGAGAAGAAGAAGAAGAAGATTTTGAATTCTGGTCTTGATTCACCATTGATAGAAGCACAGTGCTCTGATACCATATAAGAAAACAGAGAGCTAAAGGATAGAGAAGATCACAACAAGCTAGAGAGAAAAGATTGAAGTAGAAATTTCTGTAATTGCATTAATTATGAAAATTGAATGTACAAGAGGTATATATACCTGAACTAATCCCAAAACGAAAATAACTAATCTGTAACTAACTCCACACTATACGGGCTTAACCTCTACAATCAATCACTTCTTTACACGTGTTTATATACATTGCTTCTAATTAATCTAAGCCTCTAAGTCTAAACTACAAGTCGTATGAAACATCACAATCGTTTAGCTCAAGCTTAAGCATAAGTCTTCTAATACTCTGTTCTGTTGCTCTGCCTTTCTGCCTGAGCTAATATCTTCAAATACTCTTCAATCCAATTAACTTGAATTGCTTGCATCTATCTTCTTTGTATTTGTCTTCTTCTTCTGTTTCCCATCTATACATTCAACCAAACTTTTACAAACTAATTGATCATTGATTTAATAATAAAAAGCATTAATTATCAAGAAACATATGTGATATGTGATAGGACCAAATCCTATCTTTTGATCCTATCATATCCGTCAAAAGATATAATGTATGGAAAGGCCACCAAAAAAAAACTTTTGTATGCAGTATTGAACCCATACGAAACAAACTTACCTGCAGACCGAAAAAGAGAGAAATGGCCAACTAGGCTGAATTTGAAGCACAAGTCAATGGTGTTAACCATCAGGTTGGGGAGTCAAAATTTGAAGTCGGTGTGTTGATGGATAGGGGGGCTCACACATGGGCTCAAAAATCATGGCTTTTATGGCAAGTCAAGGTGATAAAAATACAAAATACTTTCATAGCCGAGCAACGAAGAGATACAAGAAAAATCAGATCATGGGCATTAGAGATGAGATGATGCTTAGAGGACTCAACTCGATGAGATTTCTGCCGTAATGACAGAATGCTATCAAAACCTTTTTACCACTTCCAAACTAGCGAACCCAAACAATATGTTGGCACATGTACCTCAAATCATAAGAGATGAGATGAATTTGTCCTTTACTTGTGACTTCATGGAGAGCGAAGTTTCAGAAGCTTTATCAGATAGCTCTGGTTAAAGTACCGGGTTTGGATGGAATGCCTCCATTATTTTATCAACACTTCTAGAGAACTATTGATAAGGATGTCACCTCTTCAATTTAATCTTGATTAAATTCAAGTACTTTGCCCCATCCCATAAATCACAAATTCATTACATTCATACCTAAGGCTGATAATTCTAAATTTGTTCACCAATTCCACCATATTAGTCTTTGTAATGTGTTGTATAAAATATTTTCTAAGGTGTTAGCCAATCAATTGAAAAAATTCTGTCTCATATTATCACCGGACATCAATCAACTTTTACTAAAGATAGGTTGATTTCTGATAATATCTTAGTTGCATTTAAAATACTACATTGTATGCAAAGATATAATTTAGGTACCTCGAGATTCATGCACTCAAATTGGATATGAGTAAAGCATATGATCGAGTTGAGTGGAGGTTTCTTGAAGAGTTGATGAGGAAAATGAGTTTTCATGAAAGATGGATCAACTTAACTATGATCTACATAAAGACAGTAACATGTTCCATTTTAGTGAAGGGCGAGCCACGGGGTCTCATCCACCCATCTAGAGGCATCAGACAGGGTGACCCTCTTTCACCCTTCCTTTTTCTATTGTGCACTGAAGACTTAAATGGTTTGATAAAACATACGGAGCTGAATGGAGATATTCATGGCTTCTCTCTTTGTAAGAGGGATCCTAACACATTTGTTATTTGTAGATGATAGTTTTCTCTTTTGCAGGATAATAGTGGAGGAGTGTGGCCATGTCTTGAATATCTTGAAAAACTATGAGGAAGTTGCAAGTCAAAAGGTGAATAGGGACAAAATAGCTTTCTTCTTTAGCAAATTTGACCCTAATGAAACCAAATCAAGTATTAAATAGGCCTTTGGAGAGCAGGAGATTTTGCAATATAAAACTATTTAGGCCTTCCTTCACTAGTGGGGAAGGGGAAGAAGGCAAGTTTCAATTACATCAAAGAGTAGGTATGGAAAAAACTCCAAGGTTGGGAAGGGAAGCTACTCTCACAAGCAAGAAGGGAAGTCTTGGTGAAGGTGGTGAACTAGGCTATACCTACATATAATATGGGGTGTTTCAAAATTCCATTGGTTTTGTGCCATGATAATGAGGCATTGATTAAAAAAAAATTTGGGGCCAAAGAGGTGACCAGAGGAAAATTCATTAGGTAAGATGGGGTGAGTTGACAAAATCCAAAAATGGTGGGTGGGATGGAAATCAAAGATCGAGCTCTTCACAATGATTCACTTTTGGCAAAGCAAGCTTGGTACCTTTTACACAATAAGACTTCTTTTTTCTACAAGGTGTTTAAGGCACATTTCTTTCCAAATTGTACTATTATGGAGGCCAAGGATTCTAGAACAGGTTTGTGTGCTTGGCGGAGCACACTTAAGGGCAGAGATGTTATACAAAGGAGAGCTAGGTGGCAATATGGGAATGGTAAGACAATTAAAATATGGTAGCATGGATGGATTCCAAGGAAACACTCTCCTCTAGTGGCTTCCTACCAAATTAAGTCTATGGCAGATGCCATGGTTTCATGTTTGATTGATGAAAATACTAGGCAATGGAATGAGGGGTTAATAGATGGAATTTTTTCCTCATGAAGAGACTATAATCATTAAAAAAATACCACTAAGCCAAATGGAAGCAAATGTTTTGACATGGCCCTACTCGCAAGATGGCCAATATTCATGCAAATTGGGATACTGGTTTCTTAAGGAAGAAGCAGCAATGGACATCACCTAGGATGAGGTAATCATGGATTCGAAGCTATGGAAAGGCATTTGGACTCTTCAAATTCCTAACAAAGTCAAGAATTTTATGTGGCGTGCATGTCGTGATGCATTGCCAATGAAAGCTAGCCTTGTTTGCTGTACAATCATCAACGATCCATTTGTGACCGCTGCCATGAAGCACATGAGATGCCTTTACATGCTATCTGGGATTGAAAGGAATTGGACATGGTCTGGGCAGGCTCAGAGCTCAGTCAGTCTTGTTGGAATGCAAACTTTGTGGATTTCAAGGAGTTGTCTTGGAAGCTTCAACAACATGGCAAGGTGGAGATTTTTAGGATGACTACTTGGTTGATTTGGACTTGTGGCTTCATCCTGAAGCTGCCTCTCTCCATCAGATCCCTCAATTAGCAAATGATAGGTTTGCTAAATTCTTGGCTTGTCAGCCAACATCAATGAATAGACATGCTAAACTCAAAACTAGATGGTAACCTCCTCTAGTGGATTTTATGAAAATTAACTTCGACGGAGCTATTTTTTCTAGTGAGAACAAGTCTAGTATTGGTGTGGTCATACGAAATAGTTTCGGCTTGGTCATTGCTTCATGTTCCCAAAGACTATCACAAGCATATAGCAGCGATAAGGTTAAGGCATTTGCAGCGGCCAAAATGCTGTCATTTGCAGCAGAGATAGGCATTACTAAGGTTGTGTTGGAAGGTGATTCTCTAACTATAATAAATGTGCTATCAACTGATCATTGGTCTTTATCTTCTTTTGGACCTTTGATAGTGTTAGGATATGTGCCCTTAAATCTTACTGTATGATGCTATGTATGACATTATGTATGACTTAGTGTTGTGATTAATAAAGTTCTTTTATTATTATCTAAAATAATGGTAGCATGAATATTGAGACATTATCATATAGTCCATGAGATGCATAGTATGTGATTTATGTGAAAAGTCACAGAAGATATAAATCACAAGTTCTTTGTAAACTCAGAATCATAGTTTGCAGTCGGTGATAAAATTGGGCATTTCATTTGTAAAGACTATAACATATCAACTAAGATGATGTGTCTTGATCATGGAAATGGAGACTTCTAGTTGATATGTTTTAAGAGTTAAGACATATTAAACTAGACCGCTGTGAGATTTATTATTCTCTTAACGACTTTCAAATGAATAATAAATCTCACAACTTCTATTTACAAGAACTCTTAATCCTGAGAGGATAATGGACCTGATCATGAAATATAGGTTGCTTTGATATATCAGGAGTGGGATCTAAAATCATGATCAAAACCTCAGTATGTTGGGCAGCCACATTTAGTGTTGATGGAACATATATTCTCAAAATGGAATTCATAGTTTCTTAACAGAGATATAAAATATTCTCTTGAGATAAGTTTAATGAGTTTGGTTATTCAGAGAGTTAGGCCTAATCACTTTGGTAAGAAGTTACTAAAGTATATATTTATGAAATTGGATTTCATAAATATATGATGAATAACTTCAAAAGATTAAACCGGGTACTCAAGGAAGTAAGATATAATAATTTACAAAGTGACAGTCTACTTTCATGACTTTGTATTACTACGAATATTTTATGAAGGGGTTGCATATATAATAAAGTCTTGGGATATAATTTATAAATAAGGCCTAGAGTGCAATTATATTTATATAGTGGTACTAAATATAATTAATGGTAACATTGGACTTGTCAAGAGTTAATAGAAAAGCTCAATGCTATAGAAAAGCCCAATGCCTATTGGAGCTAGTGTCTTATTGGTCCCTTTTGGTCCCATTCCAAGCTACACACTAAAGCCCAATTGGAAAGGTCCAATAGGCCAGCCCAATTAAATAATCAGTTAGTTATAAAGGGAGAAACATACAGAATTTTATGGAGATGTGTGCATGAAATGGTGTGTATGTGAGTGTAAGACACTTTAATTTTTTCCATTAGAAATTGATTGAGAGACCACACTTCTTGGGCGTAAAGTGGAATTGGAGTGATGATTTAAAGTGTTCCTAAATACTTCTGATCTTTGTTTTGAAATTCACTACACCAAGGTACGCTCTCTTGTTATTAAATTCTGAAACTTACATAGTGCATGTTATCAATTGCCAATGCAGTAGATCCGTTAAATTTTAGATGTGTATATTTTGTATGTGATACAAACATGTATTTTTCCAACAATAGATGATGCTAAGTTTAGTTCAGTTAATTTTGATCAATTCCTTTACTCTCATGTCAAGAGAGAATGTAATTTTGCTGCTCATAGTCTAGCAAAGTTTTCTAGAAATATTCTAGATTTTTTAATGCGGATGGAGGATGTTCCACCACAGCTTTCTTTTGTAATTCAAGCTGATTTGGACGCCTTTAGTTAATGGAATGTTCCCCCCCCCCCCCCCTCAAAAAAAGAAAAAAACATGGAGATGCACTTGGAAAATACAAAATCCTTTTTTAGTAAATTTATAATGATCATCCGTTGAAACCAATCTGCCAAAAGAAGTTATATATTATCCAAGAAATACGGTACCCATTTTATTGTTTTGGCTTTGACAGCGTTTTTTCTTAAACAACAAAAAAATCCAAACAATATTATTAGTTAGCCAACGTTTCGAACTAATTTCGTTTCTAACAATTCGAGTCCAATGGACTGGATTTTTTCATTATAAATCGAGTATAGTGTGGTTGATTTCTCGATCGTAGCACAGTCTGAGCTGGACAAGGAATCCACGTAGACATCAAAATCGAGTCCTTTGGACTCAATTTCCATGTCCGTCACTCCACACTTTTGAGACTTTTGAGACTTAGGTCACGTGCTCATTTTAAAGGAAATCGAGTCTACTAGACTTGATTTTTGGTCACCACCGTGTTTCGAGCACGTGGACATAAATCAAGTCTAGTAGACTCGAGTTATTTGCATTTGAAAATCGAGTCTACTGAACTCGATTTCTGTGAATGGTCCCCAGACCATCCACGTGTCGTGTGGGTCCCAACTGGGAACTTTTTCCCCCCCTTTACCCAGCTCACAGATGTGCTCTCTCATATTCTCTTCAGCTCTTTGCAACCCTCAAGCTCACACTCACATCCTCAAATCTCACACAATTTGTCACTCTCAAGCTCACACTCACATTCCTCATATCTCATATAATTTGTCACATTAACAACAATCTCTCCCAGCTAATACAATACTGAAAATATTTTTTGTTAGTTATTATAATTATTTGCTAGTTTTTTTTTTTAAGAAACAATTAAAACGTATTAGGTAATTTTTTTTTGTTTGTTAGTGAAAATATTGTGATTAATTTATTTGTTAGTATATTGTGATTAATTTATTTGTTAGTATATTGTGATTAGTTTATTTTGTTAGTATATTGAGATTAATTGCTAGTTTTTTTTTTTAAATTAATATTATGATTAATTATTGGTAATATTTGTTTTTTTTTTGGGTTAGTGTAAATATTGTGAGTAAATTTTTTGCTAAGTTTTAAAAAAAAAAAATATATATATATTGTGATTAATTATTGGGAATATTTGTTTATTTTTGTTAGTGTTACATGTTGTGATTAAATTATTTGCTAAGTTTTTTTAAAAAAAAAAATTAATATTGTTGGGAATATTTGTTTATTTTTTGTTAGCGTAAATATTGTGATTAAATTATTTGCTAAGTTTTTTATAAAAAAATAATATTGTGATTAAATTATTTGCTAAGTTTTTGTAAAAAAAAAAATTAATATTGTGATTAAATTATTTGCCATTTTTTTTAAAAATTAATATTGTGATTAAATTATTGGAGAAAATAATTGGGGGAATATTTAGTACCAAATATTGTGATTAATAATGTTATTACAACATATTGGGAATATTTTTTTTTGTTAGTGTAAATATTGTGATTAATAATATGCTAGGCTTTTAAAAAAAAATAATATTGGGATTAATTATTGAGAATATTTAGTACTAAATATTGTGATCAATTGTTAGGAATATTTTGTACTTTTAGGTCTTTATCATGGGTATGAAATGGATTATGAGTTTGATACCTAAGATAGTATTTATAATCTTTTTAGCATAAATTATTTGAAGATATATTTGTTTAAGATTTGTAACAGAGATTTTAATGGATAACTGGTTGGTATAATATTTAAGTTTGATACGTAGAATGATTTGGAATTTTAAAAGAATATGAAATTGGTATTGACTATTTTTGTATGTGAGCTGAGGTGAGTATAAGCAAAGTTTTGTGATTGAGAGTTATAAATTTGTCACTAACACAATTGCACTTGATGATCTATAGGTTGATAATGATCTATATAAATATATACTACGGTGGACCCCTTAACAATGCCAACCCTTATGATGGATTTCCATTTGAAGGTCCAGGTATCCAATGCTATCATATGATGATACGCCGTAAGTTAAAGACCCTGAGTGATTTGAAGATAATAATTATGGAAGAGCTGCAACTGAACCCTGCTTTGCATGACATACATATTATTTTTCGTTCTCTACATGAAGTCCTCAATCAATGCATTAATTACAGATATGCAGTGATAACAGAAGACAAACATGTGAAGATCATGTTTAACAAGATGCGTCAATGGGAACAAGTAGCAAATTTTGAGTTGTACGTCACTTTGGAGCCACGTGCGGAAGTCGACGTAGAGGATATTGTACAAACAACTACATATCTACAATTTGCAGTCCTAGATGATCAATGCACGACATTGGGAGGCTATACATCCCCTTTTTAAGAGACACCAACAATAGTTGAGAGCGAACCTGGCAATAGAAATGAAGAGCAATTTTGTACACATCGAGGTGAATCCTCTACACTTCCAGTAGTTGAAGATGAAGACAAACATTGTGTTGGGGAGGATCTTGATGATAGAGATGAGTTCGAAGAGAGGATTGATCGAGGCGACTTTGAAAGGGATGTTGATGACCATGAAATTACTCTCAATCCTCTTGTTGATGATATGAATGAATGTGATGAAGATGATGCGGACGCTACTGTTAGAGTTCAGCATGTTACAGATACGACCCCCGTTTATGAACCTCCCGCCTCATTATTTTATGCAAATACTTGGGAAAATATGGTTGATCCTGAAGTTGATGAGCAAGCATTTGCTTGTTCTTGGAATAAAGATTTAATTTTTGTAAAGGGTTGATTTTTGTGAATAAAGAAGCGGTGAAACGTGCATTAACAATTGATGCCGCAAAGCATAACAAAAACTTGATGACTAGTAGGTTGACCAAAAGTAGACTGAGTGTGAAATGCATGGATAAGTCATGAAGTGGTACGTTGGGGCAGTCATGAAGCCTAAACTGGGAATATAGATGGTCACATCTTATGTGAATCCTCACAGTTGTATGACCCTTGGGATGGCTCTTGATGGTAGAATGATGGATTGTAATTTTCATGCAGCAGAATTTGTTCCAATGTTGCAAGAAAATCACGTGGCAACAATTGGTCACCTTAGAGATTTCATCAAAGTGAAGTATTATGAACATAAACTTTCTTATTATAAGATATGGGATGTGAAACAAAAGGCTATTGCAAAGATATTTGGCGATTGGGAAAAGTCTTACGAAAGATTGAAAAAGTTGTTGTTGGCATACTTGGATGAAGAAACTGGCACCCGGTACTGGTATCTCACAGAACCGAGGGAGTAGTTCGGTGATACAATATTGCGTTATGTATTTTGGGCTTTCGCTTTGTGCATTGAAGGATTCAGACATTGTAAGCCAGTGATTAGTATTGATGGGACCCATTTGTATGGTAAATATCGAGGGGTGTTGATGATTGCAATGGCCACCGATGCCAATAACAAGATTTTGCCTCTCGCCTTTGCTCTTGTGGACAAAGAGTCAGGGCCTAGTTGGAGGTGGTTTTTAGAATGCTTGAGGATTTCACAGGGGGATGTCATAGCAAATAAGGACATCTGCATAATTTTTGACCGACATAAGGGTATTCGAAACGCAATTGCAAACTGGCCTAGAGGTGATGATGGAAAAGTACGAGTACATTGCCTTTGACATGTTGCTAGCAACTTCAACACGCATTTTCAGGATGCCACTTTAAAGTCATTGGCCTTGAAAGCGGGGTATGCTACTCAGGAAGCTAAATTTGACTTGTACATGCAACCTATCAAAGAAGTTGAGATCCAGGCCCTTAGGAAGAAATTAGCCACCGAACAACAGGCAAGTGAACCCGACTCATCCATCATGCCATACACATATCTAATGAAAGAGGAGCTACACATGTGGACCCGACTACTTGATGGTGGATACTGTTATGGGGCTATGACAACCAATGTCTCAAAGTGCTTCAATGGAGTACTCAAAGGTGCCCGTGACCTGCCCATTGCTGCAATGGTTGAATTCACTTGGGACAAACTTGTTGCGTATTTTCATGATCGACACAACAAAAACTACTCATGATCTCTTGGAGAGCAAGGTGTGGAGTAAATATGCCTTAGAAATCTATGATGCAAATCTAAAAAAATATAAAACACATCAAGTAAGGCCATTTAATAATGTCCATGGTATATATCAAGTAACGACTGTGTACAACATCCATAGCTCTAGAGGGGAACACCATAGTCATGAAATAAACGTATTGGTCAGAACATGTGGTTGTGGAAAGTGGCAAAATCGAAAGATCCCTTGTTCACATGCAATTACAGTTCTTCAGTACTTAGAGCAAGATGCAAGTACATATATTGACCCATGTTATAGTTTGGAGAACGCCATTCGCACCTACTCACACCAATTTGTGGTGCCAAAGTCAGAGTCATTGTGGAGGGATGTGGAAGGTCTAAAATGGGTGCCTGACCCAAACCTGTTACGGGCCAAAGGTCGACCTGTAAAGTCTAGGATAGGGAATGAGATGGATGGGGTTCGGCAAAAACCGGGAAGCCGAAGGCCAGATCCTGACTTAAGGGAGATTCAACAAAAGCAAAGCTGTGAACTGTGTCATCAACATGGGCATAACCGTAGAAGATGTCTGCTTTCCCGTGGGGCTTCGACAAGCAGTAATGACCCAAACTAGGTAAGTGAGGCTTTTATATAAAATGCTATGATTGTATCAATTAGCCAAGTTGCATAGTACCTTTGTTTTAGCTTTTGGTATCTAAAGACAATATTTCAATTTTTGGCAGGTATGCAGATACTCGATTTTGGAATGACATTGTAGATGTAAATTGTGATTTTCTTTATTGTGTACTCGAACTTACTACTAGGTTGTATCGGCACAATTATTATTTTCTTTTATAACTGAAAGCACTTGTAATTGAAGTATTCTGTATCCAATGTACCTTTTTCTATATTGTGATATTATGAATGTTTAATTTTATCTTTCAATTAGTTATTAATTATTTCTATTAGCTGTTATACTCATCCGTGTTGGTGCTTCATGTTGAGACTAGAAGTCTTTTTTTTTTTTTTTTTTTTGATAAGTAACTATAAATCTTTTTTCATTAGCTGCTCTACTCATCTGCATTGGTGCTTCTTGTTAAGCCCTTCTCCATCTTAACTTTTTACTCATGAGCTTTCAACATTGGACTGGCGTAGCATGGGCAACTTACAATTAACTTGTATGAGGCATGGTTTCATTACAATATTATGACTAGATGGCTTTCCAATCCTTTCCTTTTGCATTTTCTTCCTCATCTGTATAGCTTCGGATTCTTTTACCACCTTCTTTTCGTCAAGTTTGACTTTATTTTTACTCTGCATGACATTGTTCACTTACTTTTTATAGTTTTAAGTCTTGTTAAGCTGATTGTGGCATTACTTGTGAGGAAGAAAAAGAACCAATAAGGTGGTTTTCTAAAGGTTTTGTTTATGCTTCAGTTGACATACTGAATAGAGAGAGCAAAATATCTTCTGTTTCTGCACTACATTTAAAAAAAAAAAAAAACAAAAAAAAAAGTTGGTGTCTTCAGTTGATATACTGAATAGAGAGAGCAAAATATCTTGTGTTTCTGCAAAAAAAAAAAAAAAAAATGCTTATGCTTCAGTTGACATACTGAATAGAGAGAGCAAAATATCTTGTGTTTTTGCACTACATTTAAAACAAAAAAAAAACAAAAACAAAAAAACAAAAGAGGAAAAAAATAGGAAAAAAAAAATACATAAAACTCGACTCTAGAGGGATTGAGTTTGTCCTTACTCTCTGCCTGAAATCGCGAATTGTGGATACTGAAAGTAAAACTCGAGTCCATAGGACTCGATTTATAACAACATAAATCGAGTTCTATGAACTCGAGTTATGGGTTTTTTTTTTCTTTTTTTCTTTTTCTTTTTGGCGGCTTCCTAGCCATCAGGCCTTGTGTGATAGTGATACACCCATTGCAGTCTCCTGAGTTAGGCCACTCATATTTATAAGTTACTGACACATACTAAGCAGCCACACATACATGAATGGAACAAGGGTGTTAGCGGTGGTGGAGGTGCCAAAGGAGGAGGAAGTGATGGGGGCAAAGTTGGTGTTGAAAGTGGTGGTGGTAACTCATCAAAGGGCTGTGTTAGTGATACTGAAAAGGCACCTCATTATTTAAGAACCAAATTCAACCAACCATAAATTGAAGGAACTAAAATTGAACCAAATTCCATTTTTTCGAATTTCATTGATGAAATCCAAACTGTTTAATTTGTGAGACCAAAATCAAATCAATATATATATAAAAGCAGAGACCTCATACGAGAGAGCATGAGGTTCTACCATGTGGCGCACTCTATAAAGAGAATTGAAATACATCTTAAGCCACATTAAAGATAAGAACAAATTTAAAAGTAGAGACTCTTTATTTTCTTTGGTTCAATGTTTTCAGACTATTTTTGTTACATTATTATTCAATATTTTAAGACTATTATTTGTTTTATTTGGTTCAATGTTTCAAGACTTTTCATCACTCACACACAAAAAAATATTTGCATTTCCATTCACCCTTTTTACTTCTACTCCTTTATATACACATGTACATAGTCCTTCATATCATCACATCTCAAATACACTCAGACAAAAAACAATGTCATTTACTTTCAACCTTTCAATGACACCTACATAACTTCAACGTTGTAGTATCATTTGATCGTAACCTGTATGAGTAGGCTATGACCATGGAAGGGGGCTTGCATTTTTTATTCAGTGATGGTAGCTTACAGTTTTGATGTTGAAGTCAGACATTGTAGATTTTGTGAAGATTATGATTCGCTTGGAGTCTTTGGGTGTTTGAAATTTTGGTTTGGGAAAGTTATAAATGTATTTTTTGAGAACTAAAGAAAAAGAAAATAAACATTCTAATTGATTACTTATGAAGTTAGCTTTTTTTTTTTTTTTTTTTTTTTTTAATTTGTGTTAGAATTCATAATTTCTAGGTTTCTTTGTATGTTTATTTTACTGCTATTTTGTGCGGTATGAACCATAGTGATAGAAACAAAAATCAATGGTGATTTAGAAGTATTTTTTGCTTTTTTTTAAAGGATATGAAAGCCCAACTAAAGTCGATTGAATTTTGATAAATGAATGTGTTTTTAGCAAATTTCTCTTTGTTTAATCACGTTCTTTTTATATTGATAATTACAAATAATTTCCTTAATTTCATTGAGATAATTAATTGGGTGTTTGTGATCAAGGTCTCTATATTTGGTTGTGAGAATAGAGTTGTTGAGAAAGTGTTTGATAGGTTTCTAAAATTTATGTAATTTTAGGATATAAAAGTATTATATATTTATAAATTCTTATTTGTAGATTTCAAAATCATTTAATCAGTTTGAAAAATAAAATCTATTTTTAAAGGTAAATATTAAAATATATTATAATCTTACAGTGTTATACAATTATTTTTAAAGAAAATATGAATTATGAAAATCAAGTTTCAAAATTAACAATATTGTGGGCAAACATAAATATTATACAAAAAAATGATTTCAAATAGAATTGTAAAGTAGTCCGCACATCGTGCGGGATATTATCTAGTCTATATCAAATTCCAATAACTGTAAGTGTAAGTTACCCTTTACTTACAATTCAATCTTCTAATGAATTTTAAACTGAATTATAAGTTTAACGTGTCTAGCTAATTTCTAATAAGTTTAACCATTATAGTGGAAATGAAACTAACCTTCAATTAAAGTGACAACATTGACAAGGAGATTAATAATAACAATCATGGCATCAACGATCATAGTCATAGGAGTACATAGTCTTTCTCATTATTATTTTCCAATTCACATCAAAATGACCATCGCACAGCACTTATAATTTTGAAAGTGGTACATACTTCATCTAAAAAGAAAAGAAATGTATAGCATCCCCTTTTATTGGATAGGGAAAACTCTGGGACTGAAGTTACTAACCTATATAGTGCATACATAGATATAACGAGAAATACACCATCAACCTGAAGACTCCTAAAATGAACACACCAACCAAAAAATGGTGTAATCCTTATTCAGGACTGATCAAGACCATCCTCAGTGCAAGTCTACTTCCTAGGGACTTTTATCAGGTGCCGATCACGTTCCTTAGACATCACCTCCATTGTGTTTGATAAAGAAACTGATAGCTCTTGTGTCTTATTATCATCAGAAACAGAAGCATCATTGACATGTAATGCAGTTAAGGGTCGTGTGCCTATAATTTGTTGGGCATAAATCCTTTGACTTGACATACCATTCGGCTCAACCTTCTGTTCAAATTAAAGCAACCGTAGTTAATCATTAACCCCATTCTATAAAATAAAAGCACAAGGTATATATATACAATCCGAATATAGTATACGAAAATGTGCAAGTGTTTTATATATGACTCTACTGGTAAGAGATGCATAAATTTCATGCACGAAATGATACATCACTGGCCGCAAATTACAACACTAGATGTTGATAAGATTAACCACTCACCATAGCCAAAAATTAGTTGGATGTTCTCTAGGGATTAATGATTTGTCTTTTCTTTTCTTTTCTTTTTTTTTTTTTTTTTTTTTTTTTTTGTGGTGAGTTGTAAGTTGTGCACGTGCACAATTAAAGTTGAACATAATTAAGCATGCTCATAAGAAGTACCATGCATCTATATAACATGGTTGATAGAAATATCCAAATTGATACGAGTTGAATGAAGAGTACATATTCCAACCCTTTTGTTTACTTTCTTTTATAGATGAACGTGTCCAGTCCAGGTATCTTTGACAAAAACCAAGTAGTAAAAATGAAGTTGGACAGCCATATTAATTTTAACAAGTTTATAAAACCAACACACCCCCCCCCCCCCCCCCCCCCCCCCCCCCCCCCCAAAAAAAACATCTATATATCAATCCTTAAACGTAACTATCATCATATCCAATACCCAGCTTCGAAAAGTTTTTGTTTTACACAAAATTTACCTCAATATTGGGTTTTTCTTGATCATATGCTGATTTTAACATCCCAGAACTTGGAGTATGCAGATTTAATCCCATCTGAAAAAACCGTATAATAATAGTCAGTCTCCTCCCTCTTGAAACAAGCTGGAATCATTCTACAAATAGTTCCAATGACTCATGGCATTGCTTACCAATTATCTTCATCAAGGCTTTTGGAAATTAGATCAAAATCCATGTAGAAAAACTCTAAGGGCCAATCGACAGAGTATTCAAGAGCAATACCATCCCATCCATCAAGGGACATCTCTGAAGAAGCACTTCACAAAGTAGAACTTGAGTTTCCATCTGCATAATCTTTTGGCTTTGAAATGTCTACTCGGGAGGATTTGACCGTGAATCCAAATGAAGGCATCCTAGAAGAAGTACAAATTTAAATAAGTACATATGCTTGTCAAACTTTAAAATGAAAGGATATGACTGACAGAAAAATGGTTTTACAGTCAAGTTTTTAGGTAAATCACTGAGTATGAATAGTCAATCTTGGATCTAACCGCAACGATACTCTCGGATAGTATTTGTCTTCCTCACTGATAGTCTTTACTGCAGCCTGCATTGCAATCAAGACCAATGCATGTGTTTCCAACCATCAGTAATAAATGTGAAACATACACAACATGTAAGAATAGACAAATTTGCTACATCAATGCCTATAATCACAGGCACTAGAAATCACTTATGCTAACTTACCAGCTAAAATGGGACCATAAGATCAGCTTCAGCAGTAGACTGGCGAGGAGGCAAACACATCAATTGGTGACTCTCCTCAAGAAAGCACTGTAAAAATCATGTCTTATCCAACATTTAGATATCCACAAGAATTCATAACAATTGCATAGCTGTTTATCTACACAAGTTTTTTTTTTTTTTTTTAGTAAGTATAAATTCCAATTGTCATAGTATAGTAAATTTTGTGCCTACTAATCAATAGCTCAACTGCCACTTCCTTCTCCCATAACTTCTTGCTGTAGGTGAGGTCGTGGGTTCAATTTCAAGTCCCACTGGATGCGTGCTTACCAATCAAATGTGTGTATGTGTGTCTATATATATATATATATATGAGACGGGTTCAGGTTGCACCTAGTTCCACTTAACCAAAGTGGCACATTTATTAAACTGTCCATTCCTATTTGATCTAACAAGTCAGAAAATCACCATTTATTATGTCATTAAATAAAGTCAGCTTAAGTTAATCAGCTGGTAAAAATTTTCTATTCCCGAAATCATCTCTCTCTCTCTCTCATTAGATTCAGCCTTGACTGTCTTGAAGACATACTTACAGAACACTAAGTTCTTCAATGGTTAATGGTCAGAATTGGCCTATCTTCATGACTTCTTGCTGGACTCAAATGGGTTGGTTTCAGATTCAACCAAGCAGGTGGAATGGACTATAATAGAAAATATAACTCTAAATTGATATTCTCCTTTGCTTGTGTACATAATTCTCCACAGTGACTTCATATGCACAAATTTGTTTTACCCAAAGAAACAGAACCAACCAATTAATAATAAAACCCATCTGGATGCAAATAGTCCATTAATATCTCAGCTCTTCCAACCAAAAAAAGAAAAAGAAAAAGAAATCACAATCCAAAGAGATTCTATCTGATTAAGAATTTTCGAATCAGGATTCTGTCTTTATTAGACAGAAACATAAATTGAAATAAGCACAAATCACCCATGTGAAAATGGGCATAAGAAAACCAAAACCCACGAAAGTGACCAATGCTTTCCAAGCAGGTTACCCATATATAGAGCCAAACACATCCAAGCTGAACCAAAATACAATCAAATGCCCCAATCCCTTTAGATCTAGATCCTTTGTCGGATCCGGTTCTTCTGGGTCGAAGACCCAACTGTGTTCTAAAGATTTTAGTTTTACTTACAAAGAGGAAGAGAGAGTGATAGGAAAGAAGTTTTGGGAATAGAAAGTTTTAACAAAAATGGCATATGGCTGATGTGTTAAACTTAAGCTGATTTTATTTAATGACATAATAAATGGTTTTTTTCTGACCATTAGATCAAATAAGAATGGACGGTTTAAAAAATGTGTAACTTTGGTTAAGTTACACAAGGTGCAACTAAAGTTTTGTGTCACATGTATAGTCATTTTTTTTATAACACATGTATAGGAACTTACATTCAACCAGAGATATACCAAATACAAGGTATATCTATAAACAACAAAACAAAAAAAGAATAAAATGGGCAAAAGAGGTGGCATTACTCCATTATCATTATCATAAATCATTTGGAGCAATTTTCATATTTATTAACTTTACAGTATCATCCAAAAGTTACATACGAATTTCACAAGTGGATGCGCAAAAATTGGCATGGCATTTTTTGCGCATGGCATATAATGCCATTAAATAAATAGTTTGAGGTACTCATTGCTATCATATATAAGCAAATGAGAGAAAACATCATAAGATTAATATAAAACATAGCACCCATAAGAGTAGTCCAATAAAAATGCAAAAAGGAGCATAAAACAGATTCATATTTTACCTGGAAGAAGTCTCCTTTTGCTAAGAGAAAAGAGTCTTTCAGGGCCTTCAGGTGGCCATTCAAGTCAGCGCGTACAAGGGGGATACCATCCATTACAGGGTACTGTGGTGCAAACAACCTTTAGATCTAGAAGCATAGCTTCAATCTTATCTGCCTCAGTTTGTGGAAGTAATTCTTCTCCCATCAGTTTAGCATCCATGAGAGGCTCTTTTTGAAAAGAAATATGGCCCATTAACAATTGATTCTGCAACACGCATGTGGATGTACTCAGGCAGCATATCCTGCAAAATAACACAGAAAGATTAAATAACTTGGGAAAGCAAGAAAGTTCCAATGATCAGTGCCTTGGTGCAAAAGAGACTGTAAAGTCAAAAAATTGATAAGTGAAGAAAACTTTCTTTAAGAAATGAAAAAAAACCTCCATTATTTCCTGGTCATTGCACTTCCTTCAAGTCCTCAGGAAGTGAGCAAGATGTCATAGATAGACATGCAATTGCAATATAAGTAGGAGGGCACTCTTCATGCAAATCTTACTTCATTTTTATAGGCTAACAGTCACATTATGAAGTCCCATTTCCTTTGACTCATAAATAACTTCATGTTATGTCTAGCATAGCCATAGTCACACTGACATATAGAGTACCTAAAATTTTAAATAAATAAATTATGCAATTAACAGCATGTACAATGCACATGTTGGCTGATATAGAGTATAAACATCCTTAACATGGCTCAGACTTAGCTTGTAAAGCATAGCCTATTGAAGAAATACCCCCGATACTTGGTGACAAATAACAACTACAAATACTCTAGAAAATAAAAATTATGCAAACAACTACAATGATCAATTATGATTGCTCATTTTAAACCCAATGCCAAAACTATTTAACTCTACTTAGCAATCTCCTTGCAACATATAAAGACAATCTACAAAACAAAAAAAGCAACGACATCTGCAGCATAATTTCAGACAAAATGTTATGGTATAACCATCAGTGCTTTTCTGGTACACACCACTGATTAAAGATAACAGTGAGCATGCCTGTGAGAACTTCTACTAAAATATCCAGCTTGATTAACAAAAGATTGAAAAGAGAAAGTGGAAAATCTAGCCAATATATATTATTAAGATCGGCAACATTCATTATTCAAATCTTAACAAACTCCCATCAATACACTAATTGAGTGGTCATTGAAAAATAGGAAACAAACCAAAATTTTGAAGATAATAGTTCAAAAAATACCAAAGAAATATGAAATCCCAAGTACCAATCTGGCAAAGATGTATTATCGGTTGATAAGGGAGCCAACTTCTCAGGTATATCATGCGCTTGGAAAGGTCATCTGCCTTCTGTTGAAAGGACTGGTACTTGCCAACTTGTTTATTCAGCAAAGACATCAATGCAAGGAAACTCTTGATCCCAATTTGCCCATTATCATTGCTTTCTGTATCTTCAAGGCTTTCTTGCTTCCCTGTCAGTCTCTCAAGCATTAGAAGTTGCTGCTTCAGCCTTTTGATCTTATAAGAAACTTGAAGAGCATGAAGATCCATCCTCCAAGGAGAATTGTTTGTCTTATTTAAGGGCTGACTAGATGATGCCAGTTTTTCAGTAACATCAATATCAACTGGATTTGTTCTTCCCTCTTTTACAGGACCCTCATTGGCAATTTCCTTATCATCTTCTAACTCTTTTTCAGGAGAGTAGGCTATTAAACCTACATCCTTGGACTGGTTATAGAATGAGTTTCCTTCTTCTTTCTCTGCATCTTCCTCTTGACACAAATCCTCCGAATTTGGAGTCCTTGTTTCTTGCTCTCTCTCATTCTGTTTTCTCTTACTGATTACTTCAGAGCCAATGGCCTCATGGGCTATTACTGGACTATGTACAGAACAATTTAAATTAGTATTTTGGCAATTTAGGGCCTTCAATTGTGATGCTAGATGCTCTTTTAAGGAAGTTAATTATTCTTCTCTCTCCAATAACAAGGCTTCCAATTTCATATTATCATGTCTGAGCTGTGACATATCCTCATTCATTCCCTCAATATGGGACTGCAGCCACTTTGATTCTAGTTCCACGCTCATCAACTGCCAATGAAATGTTTCTAATTTCTCATCTTTGATTCTCATTTGTTCTGCAAAAGCATCCAGTTCTAAGTGATGCCTTTGCTCAATTAAAGTTGCATACTTCTCAGCTTCTGACAATACCCAACTTTCCAATTGCTTAACATCAGCTGTCATAGCTTAAAAAGCAAGAAAAGGGAAGGTATTAAGAAAATAAGAATCTATAATTTGATACAAAATCAGGAATTAAAGCATTTTGACTGGATTTTTGGAAAGAAAATAAAATCAAGAATATGTGTGCGCATGCGCACGTGTGTATTAGAGTTTGCAATTGATAATTTTGGTTAAAGCTAAGAGGTCATATATGTTAAATCCTAATGAAAATTGGGAACTTTGTTCTTACCCAATGCCTCATTTCCTTCCAGTGAGTAGCAGTCAGAGATTGGAGAAAGTTCTGGCTCCTTTCTGTCCTTTATAAGCCCAATATGCCCATACTCAAGAACAAGATCAGTTGGCTGTGATCTTGTCTTTCCAATGTGTGATGATCCCGTTGCATGCTGATGCACCCCTCTTGCCCCTGTGTAAAAGTCCAATTTTGAATTTACTTGGTTAGTCAACATACTTCTTAATGAATGCCTCTCATGTCTAGACTCTGATACTGCCCTCCACCTTTCAGTTTCTATTTCAGCTTGCTTTCTCTTAGCTTTTGATAGTTTAACTTCCTTTAAAAGCAATTGTTTCTCTGCTGTATCCAGCTTGTTCTTCCTAAGCAATGCTGACAGAATTTTGTCTTTTCGCTCCAAATCCTTGTGCATTTTTACCATCTCCATGGATAGTTTTTGAGCCATCAAGTCTGCCTCCTCCTTTTCCTAAGTGCGCGGCCCATTCCAGCTTCAAGTTGCCCTTGGTTTGACACAACTTTGATGAAGGCAGATTTGTGCTTCCATAGCTCAGAAGAATGCTCTTGGGCTTTAAGCGCTGCAGTCTCTCTCAATTCTTTGATGACATTTTCAGCTTCTTTTAGCTGATTAAGAATTCACTCTTATTCTGCTTCTCTTCCTCCAATTCCTTATCCTTATGCTGCACCATAATCTCCATTTCCTTCAACTTTTCATTCAATTCAGAAACAGCATGATCGTTTTTTTTCACAATAACTCTCAATTCATTCAAAAGAGCCCCAAGCTGCTGCCGGAGCTTCTTCCTTTCATTCAACCAGCTCTACTCTTTTGTAGCAAAGATTCTCACAACTTTCTTAGTGCCTCTTGCATCTTCACGTCTCAATTTTTTCAACTCTACCGTCTCTCTCTCAGCTGTTTCAAGTTTATAGAGAAGCTCACACTTTCCTTCACTGGATCCTTCTCTCTGGACCTTCCACACAAGCAACCCCAGCAGCTGGGCACTTCCTTGGAGCATGTTATCGCATACTTTGGACCATCTTTCACCTTCAAATTCTGGTCTTGACAATAGTTGGAGGGCATAGAATGCACAAGAAGCACCAAAACACATTGGATACAAGCTATCACTCTTCTTTTCAAATTCGGCTGAACAAAAGCCGGAGATTTGCTTCTCATCCATTATTCAAGACTTTGCTTCTTTTCCTTTGCAAAGGGAATTAAGAGTTAGAATACACTAAACAAAACTGAAATTCCTAGCTTTCTGCTAAAAGCTTGAAGAATTCACATCAATAAACTGTAAAGAGAAAAAGAGCCTACATTAAGCTAATGTAGTTACACCTAGTTTCAATAATTTGAGCAACAAATATGCTTAATACACATGGTTCCACATATGAACAGCTCAATAATTGAGGGAACAATAATATTCATTACAACTATAGGTGCACAGAAGCTACTGATCATTAGTTTACCCAATCCAAGACTAGAGCAATACAAAAAATAGATAAACAACAGGTTTAAGACTTCTTTTAACTCAAAACAAGACAACACAACCTACTTGAGAAAACAAATTGTAGCTTAGGTAGAGCAGTGTTTCAATTGAGAATCACACAAACAGCATGACTATGGTTATAAAAGCGGCTACTGATAATGAATGCCTAAAGCATGAATCAACACGTGTATGATAAAGCAAATTCAGTTAGAAATGTGCTGTATTTTTAACAGAATGGAAGAAGAGCTATGATTATTGTCCCCTGGTTTTCAGTGAAAGACTGACCCTATTAACCCCACTTGCTCTTCTTTGCTTCCCCCACTAAATTTCTTCCCCTTTTCCTCTCCTTTTCTTCTTCACCTGAGGTCATGACCGTTATAAGAAGCAAAAGCAGTAGATTCTTGGTCGTTTGTCACCATTACATATTAAGAAATTGAGGTTGGACTTTGAAGGATAAAAGAAACATATCTCTGTCAAATAGTTCTCAAAAAATTAAAATTTTCCAGGGTGGCTTACCTCTTACTTATGTTTAACTAATCTGCATAAAGTATTTTCAAAAAATAGACAAGAAGAATAAGAAAGTAGTTTTCACTAATCATAAAATGTGATTATAATTTCTTGTTTCTTCTATTTATGAAAACGATATGGAATTTACATTTTGGCAATGTTGATTAGAACTCTTACCGACTTCTTTTAAGTCAATGATTAACATGGATGATGTCAATCAAGGTACCATATTTAGGCTAAAACAAGATCAATAACTCAACATAGACCACATAATTATTATGTGTCATTGTACAATTACAGCACCTATAAGAAAACCTCATGAAAACTCTAACATACACCAAGCAATGAAGCTCAAACCAAAAATACCCACTAACCCATTTATCAATTGCTAGACAAAAACATTAAAAAAAAAATCTAACATTTTTCCAATAGCAATGCATGTATACCATACATTCATATATAATAAAGAGCATTTTGTGCAAAGAAAAAAAGAAGAGAGCAATCAAACTGTCAGTTCACTATCGTAATTATGGAGCCACCTAAGGTACCACATGTCTTCATGGGTCCAGAAAAAATTGAAGTTTCTCCAATTGCTTCCTTGGCTGAGACCTGTAAAGCAGGAACTTGTTCAAGAAAGTCTATACATAACGTTAGTCCATTTTATTAAAAAAAACCACTTGGTTCAAAAATAAATACTATTAAGTACTGGGCCAATAGTAAACCATATTTTGCTTTTTAAATTCCAAGATCTGCTCTGGGAACCAGGACTTGGGCTATCCTCTGATTCATTCATTTGATTATATTTAAAGCAATCTCTCTCTACAGGGCAGTACACCAAGAAAACAAAAAGGACAAAGTGATAAGGTCACACTCAAGCCTAAAATACTTGTGGTCACAGACAGCTCGTGCTCTCTCTCTCTCATTGATTGAGAATGAGAAGAAAATTAAAATCCACACACCAATTCATACAGAACGCAAACAAGAGAGAATGTCTAAAGTCACAGTCACGTGTAGTCATTTGTGGTTACAGCCCACGTTCCCATCAAATATTTGTAATAAAGGATGGAATCTTTCTGGGGTCCCATATGACTAGACTGGTTCAGCCATTACCGCTCTTTGATTTCCCTTCTTGATGAAGGTATTAGTGACATTTTCACCCAGTAAAAGTTTTGATCTTGTTGAGATGTTCGATTAGTGCAATGTTACTTTCACTCTAATCTATTATTAGTACAAGTTTTAGAATAAATTTTGGTTAAAGTGTCTACTAATCAATGTAATAGAAACAATTGGAGAACATAATCTACAGCATCTCATACCATACCACTTTTACAATGGTGAAAAATAATAGTGATGTTGAGCTCCCTATTTTCTTTTCCCTTTTGACCATCTTTATGTCAGTGTAAACTGTAAAAAAGATAAAAACTCCTCATTGAAATTTTGACATATTATGGTGTCATTATTATACCGCATTATTTTTTCCTTTTTGCTCTCATTATTCAGGAGTCTAAGTTTGAATATTAAATTGCTATGCTTGGATGGGTTATGACAATATTCTATTTTTATACATTGCCTGCAACTTTGATGAATATATTGCCTTAAAGAATTTGACCCAAATCGAGATAAGACTTTTTTTTTTTTTTTTTTTTGAGGAAAAAATCGAGATGAGACTTGAGATTCTGAGAATGGCTTTGGCAACCAAATTCACTTATAAATAATACATTTGCTACTTAAGTAATTTAATAAGCGACATTACTTTCACATGGTTCTATTATTAACTATATTTTTATTATGTACTAATCACAATAAAACATATTATTTGTTGTGAAAAAAATTGTATTCCTTAATTTAATAGGGGGGGCACAGTACAAGTGCCATCTAGAATAATGAAATTTGTTTATAACTACAATTTCATATAAAACTTCAGCAGCAAGCAAGGAGGAAACAGAAAATTAAGTTGCCAAAACATGTATACCTCTGAATGCAAGTCTGCAACTGAGGCACTCCACAGTGGCACCGCTTGTGTAACAAGTTAAGAACCTGACCATCTAGTCAATATTATGACGCTCAATTTCCAAAATCAGCTCATACAAAGGCGGCAAAAGAACAAAAAACTGCAGGGGGAAAACAAACTATAAGAACAATACGAGATCAAAATATCAACTATTCACACTAGCATCCAAAATTAACAACACCAACAAAACCTTATTTAACATGTATTCTTTTTCTGCATTGTGTTCTATCCAAAGTCATAGTCTCTGTTAATTCCTTAATTAACATGTCATTTTTAACAGCTTCTACTAATGTTATTTTTTGTCTTCCTCTATGGTGATTTTTGTCTTCCTCTATGCTGTCTTCTACTAATGTTATTTATTTTTTTTGTATCAGAAACAAATTGATCGAGTACTGTGTTATGAATATCATAGAAAGAAAGAATACCTCAAACCAGATACAGAAGGTCTTTGCAACCTAGTAAATTGAAAACTTCCATTTCCCTCATGGTCATTCATTTTTCAGAGGCATTCTTGTAGATCTTTGCAGCCAAGGTGGACACTCCTATAGGAGCTTCTTATAGGCTGTCTAGTCCATATGTGATACCTTTATCCACTTAGCATGGTCCTCCACCCAAGGACTTGTTTATACCACTTAGGTAAGAACATTATTCAAGTCCCAACTCCCACATATACCAATTTCACTTCGGCAATGGGTAACAAAGTCTATACAGAAAAATAGGAACAGTGAGAACAATAATGAACCAAGGAAGAGATAGAGACAAAGAAAAAAATACATTGCAAAATATATATAGATAGATAGAAGCTTTGCATCAATTAACCTGAATGCGATTTCGATGAGCAAATTGTCATACAGCCCGATGCTCCAACAAATCTTTGCAGCTCACTTGGCCTTTCCCTCTCAGCCTTCTTCAGCATATCAGTAGATTGGTCTTCTCTATTGTCATCAGAAGCAACTCTATGATTCAGTTATATGTGCATTCAAATATTTAAGTAAAGTAAAGAAATCAGCCAATTGATTCAACTTAAACCTCAACACAAGTAAAAAGGTATAGAGTTTTTCATCATACGAGCATAATAAATATAAAATCAACTTTAAAACTGAAAAGTAATTGAACACCAAAAAAGTAATTGAACACCATTTGTAGGCAAATGGGGTGCTGACCTAATGGGGTGCTGACCCTATGGCACTTGACGCTTATGCTGTCTTGTATAGTGTCTGGTATGTGGGGGAGGGGGTACCGCGTCTCCTTGGTTAGGCTCCTCACGTTGCTGCAAAGACGAAGTTACAAAAAAATAATGGATCAAATGAATTCTAATACCAACCATAACAGCAGTCACGAAAGTATTCAAAGCTAGTAAATGACCAATCATACCGTGGGACCAGCCTTGTATCCTGCTTTGTGACCACCTATCCCACAAGGAGGTGCTTTTCTTGTGTGTTTAGGCCGACCTTGTAGGGGTGATTGTAACCAAACTACTTGCTTATTCTCCACATGCATAACTGGCTGATTTGCTTGACTCCCCAACAACTGAAGATCCTGCAACTGCGGGGGAGGATGGTGTAGTGGATGAAATGGGAGTAAGGCTCGTAGTCATAGGAGCTGTATGCAGTCCAGGAATGGGCATGAATGACATGGAGTCACTATGGGGTGGTACATGGTGTATATGACCAATGCTATATAAGGGAGATTGAGTGTGCATGACAGGAGGGGTGTCATTGAAATGAATGCCTAGATCAAAGGATGGCGGAGTAAGGGATAGATGAGCGGGGCCAGAAAATGTACATAGGGTGGGTGAAAGGATCTCAGGGTGAGAAGATGCATGTGTAGTGGGTACAGGGATGTGTAGGTCAGGAAATGCAGAAGCAGTAGAAGGAGGGATCTCTGGGGAAGGAGATGCATGTGGGGATGGAGGGAACTTTGGGGCAAGAGAAGCATGTGGGGGTGGAGGGGGATCCGGCCTTTGTCGTTGATGGGGTGCAACGCACTGGCCATGGCTATGGCTGGTAGGAGTTGAGCTCATGCTTGGTCATCCATTCTGTTGTGGCACTTCTGGATTTGCCCCATCGACATCTTCCAAGGGAAGATGGGCAGCTAGACAATGAAGGCAATCCACTTCATTCAACATAGCTGTAATCAGCTTGTGCTCAAGACTGCCTACCACATAATGCGTCAACATCTGCTTGTGCATGGCGACTTGCAACTTTTGTAATACAATTAGTACACCTAATGCAAAATATGGTAATACGCAATGAAATTTGGAAAGAAAGGTCAAAGCAATTTCCGTAATAAGAAGTGAGGCGCTAGTGTGGTCAACGAACCTCCAAGTGACTCTACCATACCAGCCGAAGTATGGATGAACACTCAACATAGCACCCTCTAGTCGTGCTCCATTACATAGTTCTTGTGCTCTCGTATTCCATACTTGGATGTGGCCAAAATGTCTGACCCTCCAATCCACTTCAGTCTTCCCCCTCAAGTCTATCTTATGAAGGGCATCGTCAGTATCAACATCTTCAGGAATTTCTTGCACCATCCCAAAATGACAAAGAACACAATCCAATGTATGTTTCTCTACTAGCTAGAAACATACAAGCGGCACCTTCGCCGTCCACATGTCCCATCCTATTACACAGAACGCAAGCAGGTGGCCTAATTCGGCTTCATATGGTTGCCACACTACCTGATGTAGTAAAAAAAAAGCGCAGCACATTATGCAATGTTCCAAATATATTTCAACTGACATATTTTACAGTTATAATAGTATACAGTATTCATAAACATTACAAGAAACACAATTTTGGTACTTGGTTGGGATACATAGAATCTAGAAGCTGACGGTACCGAACCAAACAGATTTCGGCGGGGCCATTCTTCGTGCTCACGATCCAAACTAACCTACAATGAAGAAAGAGGGAATCAATATCTACCAATTATGCAATGTAATAAAAAAGAAAAAGGATATGTATGCTGATGGAAGCTTAAAAAACCGCATGTTGTTTATTTTTCCTTGAAATACTATTACTACACTACATAAGCATCCTTAGTTGTAGAATAATACTTGAATAATGCTAAGTTCAATTATTTTGTAATGCTAAGTTCAAAAACTTAAGTAGTTGAATAATGCTATGTTCAATGTGTCATATCATTTAAAATTATGGATCCATTTCTAATAGAGAGAATCGGTTAAGGAAGAGACTTACTTAATAGACAATGACGAAGATGGTAACGGTGGGCCATATGCACCATCTGGTGGGAGGTCCATCCTTGGGCACAAAAAAGGGAATCTGAACCTTGCCCAATACTGAACGAGTATCAAGGCCCCACCAATTTAACTGGCCTTTTTGTCGGTTGCCCTGCATAACTTTCTGTACAACCCTACAAGGCAAGCGCTCCCCCAACTATACCGACGTGGATTGTGAAGGTCTCTCAACATTTGCAACCACATCGTATGCACCCTATCGCCAGACTTGTCAGTGAAAATTGTGTCCCCTAGGAGCGCTAGAATATAACACCATGCATACTGATGCACAACAACCTCTTCTGCACCATCGGGCAACCCTTGGTCAATTTTTTCAAGTAGCTTCTTAATTTGGATCCTCTGTCCTTTAAGCACCACAGAATTAGTAACAATTCCAAGCATTTGCTGACATTCAACAGCCCACGTCAAGTCACAAGTTCCAACAATTGCCTTACCATTGATTGGAATCCCCAAAAGAACCTCCACGTCTTGTAATGTGATCGTCATCTCACCATGTGGAAGGTGGAAGGTGTGGGTTTCAGGCCGCCATCGCTCAACAAAGGCCGTTATCAAGTTATGACCAATCTCTCTAAATGGGGTCCTATACAGCCCCTCTAATACAATTCTCTTGACAATGTCGAGAACGCGATCATCCACCATTGGGCTTCGTTTTCGGAACTCCTCATTACGACCACGACATTTCAATACCCCCGGATCCTACACATGATAGAACCATGGTGATGAGATGCAATATGCCATAACCTTTGTATAAATGATTGTAGCTATTGTTCACAAAATATCCCATAAACTTTAATTGGAATTTCCATGAGTTTATGACAACTTATTTAACGAAGCGTTTGTAGTCTCCTTACAAAAATACAAAAACTATATATCAAGATTAAGGTTATGCTCAAGAGGTTATGCTTAAGAAGAATTACATCAACAAAATCAGGAGTGTAGCCTAAAACGAAAATACTAGAATTTCATTTTGCAAGAATTGCTAGCAATCTAACTCAATCCAACTAATGGGAATGACTATACATTCAAAGCTACTAATACCATTGACAAACTTAGGATTTTAGAAATGGAAAAAAAAAATCAACATAATGTAAAAGGATAAGAAAAGAATATAGAAATTCAGCAGGTTGTCAGTTTTAATTCTACCTTGCCTTCCCAAATAGCAGACGATCGATGTTCTGTCAGAAACCTTAACACCAAAGGAACCCTGGGACTAGGACCGTACTCATCAACCACCTCAGTAGCAACGGCAGCCATACTACACAAAGTTTAGAGAGTCAAGAGTAATATAAGCACATGTTCAAGATAAATTGGCAAGGATGTCAATGTATAGCTTAATTTATTGCACAATTCTCCAAATACCACTATGCACACAAGCTCCATAAGAGATAATATTTATGTCAATAAGATAGAATCAAGTGAATAGAAAAACTAGCTAAATAGAAGACATCAACTTAAAACTACTAGGTAAGTTCGGGTGACATTGCAAGGAGAAAATTGGCATATAAAGATAATTGTCAAAGATATTTGTTAGTTAACATCGTTTTCAAACTAATAAGCAAACTAACATCTCAAGTTTCTTAATATGTTAGTTAACATCATTTTCAAACTAATTAGTAAATTAGCATCTCAAGTTTTTAAACTCGATTTCACTGTAGCAACGGGTGTCTCAGAAACTTGAGTTCCACGTGAACTTTGAAACAAAAACAGAACCAAAAGGAGAAAATTGACATAAGACACCCATTTTCAAACATATTCGTTACTTAATGTCATTTCCAAACTAATTAGAAAACTAACATTTCAAGTTTCTTAGACTTGATTTCACTATAGCAACTATCAAAACAGTAACACGAAGCAACTATCGATTTATTTACACTCGATTTCACTCGATTTCGAGTTTCCAAGTGCATCAAGTAGCACATGCATTGTGGAGCCAAGGATGCAAAGTATTGGCGTTGGCACTACAAAGCCGAATCAGTGAGGTAGTTCGTACTTTCTTTGATGATACTTGATGAGTTATTTACAAACAAAGAGTAAATAAGGATACTTTCTTAACTCCACGACATTACCCTCCACCTCATTATTAAGGAAGGAGGAAGTACCATTTGAGCTAAAGCTCATTGGCAAGAAAAATGAGTAAGAGAAAAGAAAAAGAAATGGATAATCTTTGATGAGCATCATCCTGTTTTAAGATTCAACCCCCCTCTCACCCATTTATCTTATTTTCAGTCTATCCTCGTTTAATTTGTCAACTTCTTTTCCTCCTCAGGTTTTTGGAGTTGACATACATCCAGGTATGTTTATTTCTACTACACTTTCTATGCTATTCAAAATTATTGAGTTTGGCAGACTGTAACAAGTTGTTAAAAATAAAATACAATATTTTGTTAAGATTATAACTCTTCCTTCAATTAAAAAACTTAAATTCTCTTGCTTTCCTTTATTATTTTAATGAGTTGTTTAATTATTTTAAATGAAGTGATAAAAAAAATAGACCATTTGATATTGGATGTATTGTTAAAGTAAGGTGTAAAATAGATAAAATAAATTTTTGAGATGCTAAAAGGTAAAAGTTTTAAACATCACCATTGTAAATGCTCTAACTTCAACTAAAAAAAAAAAAAAAAATCCTAGTTAGCTTAGTTTTAAAAAAAACCATTATTTTATTTTAGTTTTTATCCTTGTTGGTAAATGATTTCATCTTAATATATTTAGAAAAAACAATTTTGAGTATTTATAAATTTTTAATACTATATGAATGCTTATTTGGAGTTAAAAAAAAAAAAAATTATTCCAGCTGCTGCTAACTTAAAATCCTAGGTCCATACCTGGGTTGATCTTAGATGCACGAACCATAGCTATATAACATAGGATTGAACTACATTTAAGGGTAAGACTTTCATTCAATGCTTAAATGTATTGGATGGGATACAAGACTAACATGTAATCATTTTTGGACACGTGTCATGTTTGTATCACATTCAATGTAATTGATGCAAGCTAAACCATAAATGCATTCAAGTGATTGCAATGACAAATAAAATATACAATTGAATATAATTTTAATTAGGAAATATAATAATGTTTGTGTTGCATTTCCTTATATGCATGAATATGGAAATATGACTCCACGGTTTATTATTTTATTATTTATTATTTTAGTTATTAATTTATTATTTTTCCATATATAGTAAACATTGCGACTAAAATTTTTTTATCTCCTTCACAAATCTATGCTAATCATTAATAACTAAATAATTTTTGAAATTGTACAAATTGATTTAATCAGATGTACTAATTTCATTATGAACTAATAAAAACTAGATTCACTAGCCTTGTAGTGATTAAAATTACATATAATTTTTACTACAAAACTAACTATTTATATTATCAATAAATATAAATATAATTTGTTATCTTATGAAATTATTTTCAAAATTACAAAATCTATCTGAAGTTTATATAAGTATACATATTATATATACTTAAACCAAGCCACATATTCATGAGCTTGCTCAAAAACACATTATACTTATCAAAAGAAAAAGAAAAAACATTATTATATTTTAGCTTGGCTTGCTTAGGAGTCAAGCCTAAACATGTGTTTGAGCTTGGCTTGTTTGCTAAATAAATGAACATAAATAAGCTTTAGTTCAATTACAGCCCTAATTGTATATTGTCCCTCTCTACTTCAAATGTTCAGAAAGCAATTGCCAAAACAAAAAAGTAGATAAATGAAGGGTCATTTTGTTGTAGCTTCAAATTTAACATTTTCATTCCAAAATGCTAAAGCTTTCTCTCTGAAAGCTCATCAAGAGAAAATGCTCTATTTATTAAGAGGACCACACTTCATCATGTGCAATTTTTTATTATGAAGGACATATTTCTATGGACCATGAATCAATAGCTCAAAGCCATACATCCGTGAGAATAAATATCTTTTTTGTCCAGATAGCAAATACCTAAGGTGGGAAGAAAAGAAGCTACTGGAATTTGTCAGAGAAAATGACTCCACGGTTTTTTTCTTTTTTCCTCTTTTTTTGACTTGCAAATCATTCTTTAGCTTTCACTTATTTTTTGCAAATGACACTAACTACTAGATGCAGAAGGCAACACTTCCTTATTAAAGCCCAAAGCATGATAATTGCAAGAGCAGCTTTTGGTGCTTACCCGAATAATGATTCAAGTGTTTCATATCACCAGAAAATTGCACTTGAATACCAAAAAAAAAAAAAAAAAAAAAAAATACAGACAAACTAAAGAACCTCAACAGATGTTTGTTCCAATTAATTGAACTATCCATAAAAAAGAAAGCACTATATTTGAAGGGTGCTTCAGTGCTCTCTATCTATTTTTAGTTCTCATCTTGGTTAAAAAGTGCAAGGTGTATATCTAATTGCATAGACAACTAACATGGATGATCCTAAACACCATTGACCAGGCTCTATGAAGCAATAATCTCTCACAAAAAATTTACATGGGCCAAAGTAAAAGAAAAGAAGAGAGGGGGGGAGGGGGATCAATTGCCAGATATCAAAAGAGAAACAGAGTAAAACATGTAAAATTGTATGGAGATTTTATTGATATGACAAGAACTTGAGTTGATCATTTGGAGCTTTGAATTAATAAATATGGATCTTGGACTTATGAAAGGTAATGATCCCAAAACTCAAATAAAGAAAAAAGGAAGTGAGTTAGATAAAATGAGAAGAAACTAGGACAAAATAAGGGAAGTGACTTGGACTTTTTTGTTATCAATAACCACAAACCAATTATATACATCGAGTTCAAGTAAATTTTCAGAAGTATTTCATGAACATTTCTTCAAGTAGGACTCCAAAATGATCCAAGCTGCTTGAGTTCAAACATGGTACCTGGCTTCTTTGGAGGCTCTCTCAAAGCACATGTAAATGCCAAATGAACTGAGCTCAATCAATTTAAAAGCTCCACATTTTTCTTAGCTGAGATTGTGCATAGCACGACTTGTATCTTTTTTTAGCTAAATATGACTCATAATAAATATATTAGTTGTACATCAAAAGATTAGGATTGCTGAGCAATCACCAATTTGACTTCTAAGATCACATCAATAAGGGAATTCTCGGAATTGACTAAAGTTTGTCTAGACGGCCTATTAGTGTAATTATATTTATGATCTTATACACATTAACACACAAACAGAGACACATATGACTTATTTTGATGTCAAGGTTACGACATTTAGCAATCAGATGGTATAACCCACTTAACAAACGGACCTCAGTGAAACAACGACCTAACTCTTCAAACAAAAACAAAATAAGGCAAACAAAAAAATCCTCTCAAATTCCTTCAAATTCGAAAAACTCACTTGCACGAAATTCGAAATTCAAACCCTAAGACTCTGAAACAAATACCAAAAGAAAAGGACTGGGAGAGGTGACCTTGGCAGTCAGGGAAGAGCTTGATGAACCAGGCTTGGAGGTAGATGCCGTCGGAGGATCGGAGCTAGATGTCCTCGTAGGAGAGGCGGAGGCGAGTCGGAGTGATCTAGTAGGAATTGGTGAGACCAGGTAAACTAGCTTTTCCTCAAACGCCACCAGCAATGGACTCTAGTTTGTGTGGGTTTCAGTGGGTGTTTTGAGAGTGAGAGTGGATGTTTTGAGAGTGGGTGTTTTGAGAGTGGGAATGGATGTTTTGAGAGTGGGTGTTTTGACTAAGAAAGACGGTGTGTTTGTGTGGGTGTTTGAGAGTGAGACTGAGAGAGACGGTATGAGGGTGTTTGAAATTGAGGGAAATTTGGGAAAGTTATCTGGATGTGGATTTCACTGATTTAGGACACGTGGAAAGCTCAAAAGAAATCAAGTTCAATGGACTAGAGTTCCTAATCCTAGTCCAAAGGACTCAATTTTCAGGTCTACGTGGACTCACTGTCCACCGCCTACACACGTGACCTGAGACTACGTGGACTCGATTTTTATGCCTATGTGGACTCCTTGTCCACCTTAGCGGGTGCCGCGATGAGGAAATCGAGTACTCGATTTATAAGCCCAAAATCAAGTCCTCTGGACTCGATTTGTTAGAAACCAAATTAGTTTCAAACGTTGGCTAACTAATAATATTGTTTTGATTTTATAGTTATTTAAAAATTTTGTCTGGCTTTGACCTTGAATTATTATTATTTTTAATGACTTGTTGTTTTGGAAAATATATATATTTTTCCCTGCTCTACTCAGATCTTAGAAATGAACCAAAAAAATATTTTCTTTTGTTTGGTTTACATGAAAAGTCATTAATATTTTTTAATTTCAAATAATTATACAAAAAAAAAACTTTAATTAAGAAAAAAACACGCCAAACTGGAAAAAAATTTTCTGTTATTTTGAGCTATCAAAAAGCCTTAAATTGAAAACATATCACAAACTCAAAATGCACCCAAAAAAAAAAAACTATGTAGAAAAGCGACAAGTTTAAGTAGAAAATGTCATTTAGAACAAATTTAAAAATTCGATGAACATTGATCAATACTAGTCTATGGTGTGTTTGTGGGGAGAGAAAGAGAGAGAGAGGCTAAGAGAAAAAAAAAAAAAAAAAAGTTACTATTAGGTGAGTTTTGTGAGATAAAGTTTATTTCTAAAATTGTTTTTGCTTAAAAACAAAAAAAAAAAAAAAAAAAAAAAAAACAAATCAATACAAAAAATAAACATAACAAAAAAAATTTCAACTTATAGAGCTTGTTTTTCATTAAAAGATTTTTTGTTGACATATGATTAAACGCTTATACATATGGTCCAAGAAATATGGCAAGATAGAATCCATTTTGGGGGTTTGGCTTTGTATCCTATATTTTTGGTTGACATGTGATAAAAGATTCTTTTTCCTTGTATCTAAATATGTACATGGTATTATGTCATATAATTGTTAAATAATGTGGTATTATGTGATGCCACAAATTGATTAGATATTGATTAAGTGTGTATTTTGTGGGTATGTTCTAAGTCTCGTGTCAAACATATAGTGGGTTGATTTTTGCTTTATAAACAACTATAAGGAGCAATTGTGACTAGACATGCCCTTTTGGGTATATGTGTGAGTGAAGTCTCACTTTAAATAATAATAAAAAGAATGAATGGTTAATATAATAAAGTTTATACTCATTGAGCTTAAGCCTTTTGGATTAGATGTGTCTCTATATATTATATTAATTGCTCATAGAATCTCCCTAAAATGTTTATCTCCTGGACACAATGTAAGTGTGGCTAACACTTTACCTTGGGTCATTACAAATAGTATCAAAATTTGTATCCCCCTATGGACTTGGGGATACTTCCTCAGAAAAAATAGGCCTTGATGAGGAAATCAAGGATATAAGTGGGAAGATTACATTGGATATATGTTGAGATAATTTTATAAACAACTAAAAAGAGTCTTAATTGTGGCTAGATTAATCTTTTGGGTGTGGCTATCACTTTTTCTTGATTATGCACTAGAATTACTTTTAGATTGAAATGCATCGTACTTCTTCAGCAGAAGTCATACACAGTACATTGTTTTGGAGTGACATCAACCATTAAAAACAAAAGGGTAAAAAAGAATAAAAGAGTTTCACACAACCCATAAAATTAAATAAATAAATAAAAGAATTGATGCCAAAATTTCTCACTTTTGCCCTCATTGACAAAACCAACCAGTACGTTCAATCTCACTTCTCTCTCTCTCTCTCTCTCTCTCTCTCTCTCTCTCTCTCTCTCTTTTAATGGGAAACTAAGAATGTCTCTAGTTGGTTTCTCACGCTAGCTAGGTTTTTTCCTCTCAGCTGTGTGTAGAATAGTGTCCCTAACCTAGTTTAGGGTTTTGTTCTGTTCACATCTCCGAACTAATAGGACGGTGTGTTGAGTTCGTGTGTAGCCTGTGGATTACTTCCCTTGGTGCAACTATCCCTCATGGATAGAATAGAAGATTTTTGGGCTTGATTTACTCTCACTGAGGACAAAGAAGGGGGTGTCGATGTTCCAAAACAAGAAGAAGTAGCAGTGCATCGACTGGCAGGTAGATTTTTCACCAAGAAAGTTTTGAACATTGACGTTGTGGCTCGCACGTTCAAGCCACTATGGAAACTCAGTGGTGAAAGGAAGATCCGAGACTCTGGTGATAATATTTTGGTCTTCGAGTTTGATGACATATTGGACCTTGAATGAGTGTAAAAGTATGAGCCTTGGTAGTACGATAAACACCTAATTGCGTTCCAACGAATGCATGATGTTGAACTGATTCCCCACCTTGAATACTCCCATGTCACGTTTTGGGTGCAGTTTCATAATATCCCCCTAAAGAACTTAACATATGAATAAGGCGGATTGATATGGAATTCAATTGAAATGGTAGTGCAAATGGCTCACCCGGAGGACGATGGCTCAAGTGGCGACTTCTTGAGAGCCCGAGTTACCATGGATATTGTTGGAAAAACTAGTTTTGCATTTCATACAAAACACACAGCGGAAGCAATATAAGTATCTTGTTCATTCGTGTAAGATAACATGGAATATCTAGAATTTTAGAAACAAAGAATAGAAAGGCATACCTTGATGGAGTGAAATTCAAAACAAAAGACCTTCGAACTTGGGAAGACCTATACTCTTCACCCTATTCCACAAATGCCCAAGATGTGTGGTCTCTCAATCAGTTAAGTACATACTTGTTCAAGAGAGAATATAATATATATATATATATATATATATAGAGAGAGAGAGAGAGAGAGAGAGAGAGAGAGAGAGAGAGAAACTATCTTGTTTCTTTTTTAATTGTACATACATTTTTTTTTAACTGTCAAAAGGTAGTTACTTTATTTAATAACTCTTATTAAATAAACAACTAATTATCTAATTGGGCTAGCCTTTTGGGCCAGCCCAATTAGGCTTTAGTTTGTGGCTTGGGATGAGACAAAAGGGACAAATAAAGCTCTAACTCGAATGGGCTTCGGGCTTATCTGTCAACTCTTGACAAGCCCAAAGTTATCATTAATTATATTTAATACCACTACATAAATATAATTGCACTCTAGGCTTTATTAATAAAATTAAATCCCAAAACTTTATTATCTAAACAATTAACCCCTTCATGAAAATATGCGCAATAATAAAAAGTCATAATATATAACTGCCACTTTGAAAATTATTACCTGTTAGGACATATGCGATTGGATGTTAGGAACATATGTAAACATCTTATGTATTGGCTAATTCTTTGACAAAAAACACTTTACTTGTAATTGGGTAGATCTATGATGTGTTTAATACTTCAAGAAACAAGGTTTCAAGTTCAAGTGTTAAAGCCATGCAAGTCTGTCCAAGAAACAAATGAAGAAGTGATGTTCATTAAAGCTTAACAGCTGCTCGACAGATAGGTATCTGTCGATATTTATGAAAAACAGATTTTCAACTCTGATTTTCATCCAATCCGTGATTGTGTGTTTGAGCTTTCTTTTCTCACAACCCTAAATATATATAGGGATTATTTTAAGGGCCGTATCAGATTGCATAGGCAAGAGCACAATTGCACAAGAGCATAATTTCTCAAGTGTAATCAGAAACCTAGTTTGCCCTAGTTCTTGAAAAAGTTGCTGTGTTTGTACACTGTAGGGTTTTGTAACCAAGCAACTTTGTGATCTTCATCGGTTGATAAACAGAAGAACTTTACAGCCAACATCCTTCTCAAGTTGGTGATCAAGTCGCATATTGGGATCCGCACATCTTTTGGTTAGTCACGGACTGGGAGTTGTGCAATACAAGGAGAGATTATCTCTACAGAACAAGTCTAATTGGGTCTCAGGGTAAGGGTTCAACTGTAGGTTGGTATAAGGTACTAGGATTTCTTTACTTGTAACCGCTTGTTTTGATAATAGTGAATTCTCGGAACTGATGACCTTAAAATCACTTGGTGGGGTTTTTGCCATATAGGTTTTCCCTATTCGTAAAAAAAATCATCGTGTCATTTAATTTCCACTGCATATTTAGTTTTTTGGTGATTTGTTTGTGTTGCTACACTCATTGTATGTAATTGAACCTAATTAATTCACTTGGCTAATTAATTAGTTAATTCATCACAAAGGGTCAATACATTCGTTTGGCCTATTAAGTGGTATCAGAACAGGCACATTCTAATTATGGTTTAATCTTTACTATGAGATCCATTGACCCCTGTTTGTCATGGATAGAGGACAGTCACTTATTGTACCTCCTTTATTTGATAGAACTAACTATGCATACTAATAAGTACACATGAGAGGTTTCTTGTAGTCCATAGATGAAAAGGTGTGGCAAGCTGTGCAGATAGGTTGGACTAAGCTGAAGAAGCGCTGGCCGACTAGGATGATGCAAAGACCAAGGCGGCAAACTTCAATAGCAGGGCATTGAATACTTTATTTAGTGTGGTCACAAATGAGGAGTTCAAGAAGATCTCCTCCACTGAAACTATAAAGGAGGCATGGACCATTCTCTAGAAAACCTATGAAGGAACCAAGGCGGTCAAGGATTCGAAGCTTCGGAGGCTTACTACTAGCTTCGAAGAAATCAAAATAGAGGAGGATAAGTCATTTGATGAGTTCTATGCCAGGCTCATGGGCATAGTGAACTCAGCCTTCAATCTTGGGGTAACCATTTCCGAACCTAAGATTGTGAGAAAGGTGCTCAGATCTCTACCCGAGAGATTTTATACCAAGATCACCGCTATTGAGAAATCAAAGGATATTGACAAGATTCCTTTAATAGAGGTCCTTGGAAATTTGCAGACCTATGAGTTGGGTTTGTTTAGGCTCGGGAAGTCAAGCAAGGGTAAGAGCATGGCGTTGAAGGCCAAGAGCAGTGACATGGGTGAGTCTTCAGATGATGAAGATTCTAAAATGGTCTTGCATCACCTAGCAATTTAAGAAGTTCATGAAGAATGCTAATACAAAGGGCTTCGACAAGGACCGTAGGCAATCAAGTTCTTCATAATCTAAGAGCCAAGATAAAGGGAAGAAGGATGCTAAGGATGGCGGTCAGTACACTGTTTCCTTAGGACCTAAGTGTTTCGGGTGTCAGAAATTCGGTTACATGAAACAAGAGTGTACCACTTATCTTAAGTCTATTAGGAAAAGTAAGGCACTTGCTGCTACCTTGAGTGATATCGAACTTGAGGATGATTCCAAAAATGAGGATGATAGAATCCTAAATGCCTTCATCACCATTGTCAGTCCTACTAAAGGGATTATAGAAGATGTGGGTGAAGAAGAAAACTTGGTGGAGTCAAAATTTGAGAAGATGGATGGGCGAGATGACATCCATACAGCCTATGCTAAGTTATACAAGGTCTCGAAGAAACATGAGAAGCTATATAGGTTGGTTACCAAGAAGCTCAATAATGTGGAGCTTGAACGAGAACAACTCTTCACAAAGTTTGATGAAGCAAATCAAACCATTGGAGCACTGAGATTCGAGAACAATTTCTTGGTTAAGAAGACCAAGAATCTTGAGGTAGAACTGTTCCAAGTGAGAGCTCAGTTGGAAAGGATCTCAAGTACAAAGCTTGATGAGATGCTCAGCATACAAAAATCTGTCTCTGATTGAATCGGTTTAGGGTATGATTTTTCTTCTCCTAATATTGTTTCTTCTAGTAATATTTTTTTTGTTTCTCCTGCTAACAATATTTATTCTGAGAATAATGATGCTAAAACTGTGATAGCTAGTGAGAACATAGACAAGGGTAAATCTATCTTAGAAGCATCCCCTAAACTTGCTAAGAAAGAAACCAAAAACCCTAGGGCTAAGAAGAGTAATGCTTAAAAGTCTAAAGAGAAGAAGTAGCATCTCTTTCATCACTGTGGCCCAGCTAGACATACTCGACCAAATTCCTAGAAGTGGTTAGCCACTCAATAAAGCAACAACATGATTTCGTCGGGAAACCAGAATCAGCTTCCATCCTCTCTTGCTCCTTTTGGAGATCTCCTCAAGGCCCTTATGTTCCTTTGAAACTTGAACGGTTTCAATTCTTCTCCCTCACTGCTGGTTTAAGGTTTTGCTCAAAGAAAAAGTTCCTCCAAAGTGTGGAAGGAAAAGGGCTTCAAATGATTTAGTCACTTTTTCTCTATCTCCCTCTTTTTGTTATGATTGCATTACTTGTGTGTTTTGTTTTCTTATTTTGAGATAGTCTAGTTTTTATGCATGCTTTATTTCACATGTTTTTGTTTGTTTTTTTTTTTTTCAATTTTTTTTTTATTTCTTTTCTTTTATAAACATAAAAAAATTGAAAAAATCAGAAAAATACAAAAATAGTATGTTTGTGTACATTGGTACTTGTGTATCTTGAATAGCCATTGAAACAAAGTTTTCTAAACTTTGTATCTTTTGTAACTTAGATGAGCATCTCTATGCACAACTAAGCAAGTGAGTTTTGTGGCTCGTGTTTGTGATGAGTAAGATTAAGTTATCTCTTGTACTTAACACTCGTATCACTCTTTTTTATGGGAATGACTAGAAAATCTTAAAAGAAATGCATAAATAACCATCTCACCACTATTACCCACCAATCATGAAATGACATCTGTATACTTCGGTATAGTAAAAGTGCAATATCAAAAACTTAACATAATTGAGTATTTCTTTTCTCTCTCTTATATGCTCATGCATGATATGCTTAATAAAAGAAAATATGAAAAGAAAAATAAAAGCAAAAAGATCAAAATGCTTTATATATGATTGCAAGCGTTTATTTTAGGAGATGTGGGAATTATAGGATGTACCTTGAAGGTGATAATCTCTATCAAACAGTTATGATCATGTGTGAGTTAAATTGATTTACTCATATCTTAAATCGTCATAACATAAAGACAATTATGCAATCTTGTGATGTTTTCACACACAACACGCAATATTCTTTGCTACTTTTGATACATGTGTAGGTACAATGTGATTTGACCATCACAAGGTTTACATGCGCTAATGTATACTCACTAAATTGTCTTAACTTGTTTTTGAAATATAAAATTGGTTAGACTTGTTGTGTGTGTGCGTGTGTGTGTGTGTGTGTTTTGGGATCTATGTACTTACATTTTTCTTGTTGAAAGATGTTTTTGAGAGGTTAAAATGTTGTTTGGATCCTTAGTTGAGTAGCATGCTTGATTGCATTCATATTTGTGTCTTTCTCTTCTTTGAAAAACTATTTTTAAGCAATCTCAATAGCTCCTTAATACCTCTTGACACCTAGCTTATCTATTGAGCTCTTCAGCCTCTTTTTATTGCAATCCCGACAGCTTCTCGATAGCTCCTCACTCAATCAAAAAAGTTTTTGTCTCCTTAATAGCTGCTCAACCCATCAAGCTTGTTTTTGCTGTGGACACCTTTAGACAGCTGCTCAATAGCTATATCTCTTCATGCCTTTAAAGCTCGACACTTCTCGATCTGTCAAGAATTATGAAACTTCTATATAAACGAACTTTGCATTTTCTGATCTCATTTCTCTGATCTCATTTCTCTAATCTCTCTCTACAGTTTCTCTTTTCTCACTCCAAAACTCTTCAAACTCAAACCCCTCACAATCCTCACTTGATCTTTAGCCTAAATCAAGTTTTCTTCATCTAGCATGATTCTTTCTCACTCATTAATCATGCATTTCACTCTTTTCTGACCTAAGTTTTGAGTTTTAAAAAAATTTTGGGGGTTTTTCAAAATTGATAAGTTTATGAAAAATTTTGGTATGAGTTTTGTATATTTGATCTTAAAACATCATGCATTGCATCAGATATACATTATAACACTTCCTCATGCATTTAGATGTGTGTTTACAATATGGAACTAATTGTGTGCTGGTAGGTTTGGATTGGGCTGAGCCCATGATATTTTTACTATTGCATTTCACATGCTCATACATTTTTATGCATTTGTACCTTACATTCTCTATATTCTTATATATTGATTGTATTTGGTGCTTTACTGCATGTTTCTCTTTCCCCCTCTCTCTCTCTTGTTTACGTTAGTTGTGTCATGGCACCTAAATGTAAGTCTACTCCATCCCGGAACCCTCTTCATTTTGGGGCATCCACTTCTTCTTACCCCACTCCGTTTCATGTTCGATTTCATGATAAGAAGGCCAAATCGGACTTCTTTGAGAACTTTTCTAGATGACGCGTTCATTCGGAATGCCAAGTCATTTTATCGGACTTCTCCGACATTGACCTACCCACAGTCATTTACAGTAGGGGTTGGGAGTCATTGTGTGACGTCCTGGTCACTTGTCCATTGACCTATCCACAATCATTCCCTAATCAATTCTGACTTGGGTTTTGTGGAAATCTGGTGAAGTGCATCGTATATTTCTACCCCATGAAGCATCTTTGGTGTTGGGAATACCTTTAAGCCTTAGAAAGTGCCCGGACCGTAAAGCTTGGTCTTGCACTCCATCTGGGAATGTTAGTACCAGCAGCACTCACAAGCTCTTGACTGCCTCGGCTTCAAAAAACATTGCAAGTACTTCCAATCAGGATGCTCAAAGAAAATTCTAGAAAGGTGTTTGGCAGATGCGGGTGCCCAATAAGATTAAGCATTTCATATGGCGAGTCTTTGAAAATGCGTTACCAACCAAATGTAATCTGATGCAAGGCCATATCACCGATTCTAATTTATGTGAGCACTGTAAGGAAGCTTCGGAAGACTCTCTCCATGCGCTGTGCTTCTGCAGCCAAGTAGCACCTGTGTGGCAAGCTTCCCAATGGTTTCAGACCATGATATCTCCCCCTCCCCTGGATTTTTGTGATTTACTTAACAGATTTTTGTAGGTTCATGATGATCTCAAAATGGAGATATTTGCAGTGACATCGTGGTGTATATGGAACCGACCAATTGCTCTCCATTTTGGTCGATCTGCCCCACCCCATCTCACGTATCAGCAAGCTCGATGCTTCAAAGAGTTCATTGCCGTTCAGAACGAAGAACCTCCCCACCTCGCAACCCCCCCTCCCCCCCTGGGACCACGGCGACGCATCAGTGGCACCCTCTATAACCAAGCACCATAAAAGTAAATTTCGACGCTGCTATCTTCAAACATGGTAACTCAGCTGGAATTGGTCCCATAGTCAGTGATTGGCGTGGTGCTGTTCTCGATGCCCTGTCAGTGCCTACTTCTGCCTTCATCGGTTGCTGATATGGAAACCCTTGCATGCCTCAGAGCGATCCAATTTGCTACCGAACTTGGTATTCACAGTGTGATCTTCGAAGGTGACTCGACCACAATCATCACTGCGGTTTCTCAGGGGAATTCAACACTGTCCTCCTTTGGAAATATCACAGATGACATCCGATGTTTAATTGCTAGTTTCCCCTCAGCTAAGTTTATTCGTGCTCACCTCTCTAGTAATTTAGGGTCCGTTTGGATATATATTATTTTGCTGAAACTAAAAATTAAAAACTAAAAACACTATAGTAAAATAATTTTTAAATGTGTAAATAGTATCGTGAGACTCATTTTTAATAAAAAAATTGCTGAAAAATAAAGTTTGTGAATCTCATGAACAGTACACGGTGCACTATTTACGGTTGAATTGGTCAAAAGTTGCGGCTACTGTTCATGCACAATGCATAAACAGTAGCCTTTGTCCCTTAAAAGCTGAAAGGCTGCGCAGGAGAAAAAAAAAGAGCTGAAATGTGAACGCAATAAACGTAAACGCAATAATTTATATCCAAACGGATATTTAGTAACGGATGCTCTTGCTAAAAAGTCCTCGACCAGTGTTGGTTGCCAAGTATGGTTAGAGGCTATGCCCCTTGACATTGTAGCTTTGATTGACTTTGATTTCCATTAAGGCCTCGCTTGGGAGGAGGGAATGGAATGGAATATAAATGAATGAAAAGAATAATTTTAGAATATTCTTCCCTTCCCTTGTTTGGGAGTTTTAATGGAGGGAATGGAAAGTCCATTCCCTCGTTTTGGAGTTTAAGTGGGAGGGAATTAAATGGATAGGAGAGAACACTTATTTCTCTCTATTCCCTTAAAACCTCAAATTTTCATTCCCCCCGAAATTGGGAGGAATGAGAGGGAATGAAATTAGATTTAATGAATTTTTTATTAAAACTCCCAAAATACCCCTATTTATTCAACCATTTATTTTAAAATAGGGGTCTAATAGTAATATTGCAATAAAATGATTCCATTCCATTCCCTCTATATTACTCCCAAACAGGATTACTTACATTCCATTCATTTTCATTCCTTTCCATTCTTTTATTTTAAAACATCCAATCAAAGTTACTTAATTCTATTCCATTCCATTCTATTATTTTCCCTTACTTAAATTTATTCCATTCCATTCTTTTCTATTCCCTTATGATCATTTCATTCCATTCCATTCCCTTCTCTTATGAACTTCCAAGCAGAGCCTAAGTGGGTTTCTGCAATAAAGTCCCAGGCTTGATGTCTGGTTTCTCAAAAAAAAAAAAAAAAAAAATCTCAAATTTGAATTAGCCGAAAGGGGGAGAAAAAGCCCAAAAGCTAATTAATTGTGGAAAATCTCCTTTCTCAATCAATTGAGAATTACCGTTTGGAGTTTAGAAATTTTTTCTTAACATACCTTTTATACAACTTGCACTAACCCATATATATCAAGAAACATAACCCATTAAGAACATCCAGAGCAAAGACCATATGAAGACCCAATAACCCAAGGTATATCTCTAATTCACACACTATTGGTCTACGGCCCGAGTGTGTGTGTTTAATAAACAAAGGTAGTATCGTAAGTCAATTCTTATCTGACAGGATATACCACGTACATCTCAAAGTAGCATGCGGCCCCAGTTGCTAGTATTGGCTGCCCAGCTCAAATACAAGCATTGATAACCACATAGATGCCACTAGACCCCAACGCAGGGTTAATAATATATATATATATATATATATATATATATATATATATATATATATTAAAGACCATAACTCATTTACAAAGAATGCTAGATATAATGTGAAGTTCGGGTACCATGTGGCTAAGCAATTAAAGATGACAGAGAGTAATAGCGGGGAGGCCTTGGTTCAAAGAGCAAACAATTCATTTTGGTCAGGGATTTGGAGGGCAAAGGTTCCAAATAAGGTTAAAATCTTTTCTTGGGGAGAATGTCAAAACATTTTGCCTACGCAGGATAACTTGGTTCGCAGGAGGGTGATGGAGGATGCACATTGCTGTTTCTATCATAGAGCTACTGAAATGGTTTTGCATGTGCTTTGGCAGTGTGGGGCTGCACAGGGTGTATGGGCTGGTAGTGCTATTAGATTTCAAAAAGTTGGTACTGAACAAGAGGATTTTAGGTAGCTGGTTGCTAGTCTCATACTGAAGCTGTCATTGGAGGAATTGGATTTATTTTGGGTTATCTGTTGGAAAATCTGGTTTTATGGAGGTGATTTTAGAAGGTGACAATGCAATGGTGATGAAGATAGTATCACAGGCTCAACTAAACTTATCTTGGCTTGGGTTAATTTATAAAGATATTTGGTGCTTGGCTGCAAGCTTTAGATCAATTTCGGTTAATTGTGTTAGGCATAGTGCCAATAGTGTTGCTTATGCTTTGACAAGATTTGCTAGATCATCTAATAATAAAACTGTTAGGATATGTGCCCTTAAATCCTATTGTATGATGCTATGTATGACATTATGTATGACTTAATGTTGTGTTTAATAAAGTTGTTTATTTTTATCTAAAATAATGGTAACATGAATATTTGGACATTATCATATAGTCCATGAGATGCATAGTATGTGATTTATGTGATTTAGTCACAGAAGATATAAATCACAAGTTCTTTGTAAACTCAGAATTTATAGTTCGTAGTCGGTGATGAAATTGGGCATTTCATCTGCGAAGACTATAACGTATCAACTGAGATGATTTGTCTTGATCATGGAAGTGGTGACTTCTAGTTGATATGTTGATATGTTTTAAGAGTTAAGACATATTGAACTGGACCGCTGTGAGATTTATTATTCTCCTAACGACTGTCAATTGAATAATAAATCTCACGACTTCTATTTGCATGAACTCTTAATCCTGAGAGAATAATGGACCTGATCATGAGGTGTAGGTTGCTTTGATATATCAGGAGTGAGATCTAAAGTAACGGTCAAAACCTCAGTATATTGGGCAACCACATTTAGTGTTGATGGAACATATATTCTCAAGATGGAATTTATAGTCTCTTAATGGAGATACAAAATATTCCCTTGAGATAAGTTTAATGGGTTTGGTTATTCAGAGAGTTAGGCCTAACCACTTTGGTAAGAAATTACTAAAGTATATATTTATGAAATTGGATTTCATGAATATATGATGAATAACTTTAAAGGATTAAACCGGGTACTCAAGGATAAGATGTAGTAATTTACAAAGTGGCAGTCTATATTTATAACTTTGTATTACTACGAATATTTTATGAAGGGGTTACGTGTAAAATAAAGTTTTGGGATATAATTTATTAATAAGGCCTAGAGTGCAATTATATTTATATAGTAGTATTAAATATAATTAATGGTAACTTTGGACTTGTCAAGAGTTGACGGAAAAGCCCAAAGCCCATTGGAGCTAGTGTCTTATTGGTCCCTTTTGGTCCCATTCCAAACCACACACTAAAGCCCAATTGGAAAGGCCCAATAGGCCGGCCCAATTAGATAATCAGTTAATTATAAAGGGAGAAACATACAGAATTTTTTAAGTGATTTTTCGAAAAGAAAAATAAAGAGTGTGAGACACACTTTCATTCTCCCTTTTTAGAAACTGATTGAGAGACCACACATCTTGGGCGTAAATTGGAATTGGAGTGAAGATTAAAAGTTTTCCCCAAGTGCTTCTAATCTTTGTTTTGAAATTCTCCATACCAAGGTACGCTATCTTGTTCTTAAATTCTGAAATTCATAGAGTGCATGTTGTCAATCATGAATGAAATAGATCCTTATTTGTTGCTTCCGCTGTGTGTTTTGTATGAGATACAAAACCAGATTTTAACCAACAAAAACTGTATGGATGGAGGAAGATCCTCCACCAGTATTGGATGCTTTGTATTTGGATTCTAGTCTTCTGCATTAATGAATATTATTTGGTTCCGGCTTCAAAAAAAAAAAAAAAAACAAACAAACAAACAAAGACCATGACACAATTTTCTCTCAAATAATGAGAAAAATGACATTTTTCATGCTTTCAAAAATAGTTTCCCTACATTCAACCTCTATCGTGATTCAACTAGAAAATGGGGAAATAAAACCTCTAACTAAATTGTATCAAACGTGTATTGACATGCCTTATAAAGTTATTGATGTTATCTTTATTAGTTTAAAGAGCATTATTGGCATATAAACTCTTTGATTGAATATTATTTCTCATGCTTCCTTACACCATTCGTAGTCAGCCATCCAAATCCAATTTAACACTCGTAGTCATTTTCAGGATTTCTTAATTTTAAACAACTTATTCCAAAGCTTATAGTCAATCTACCATGTCATTTTTATGTGTCCACTGCAATTATAGCACTAAGTGCTCGATTTTATTTTGCTTCATTTTGATATTTGAAAATTTATTTTATTTATATATTTTTTTCATTTTAATATCTAAAAACCAGTGGGGAAAAAAAAGGACTTGAATGTAGTGGTGGCTCTAGGATCTTTTTTTTTTTTTCCCAGGGGGGTTCATTAAGAAACTTATGTTAAATAATATTTAATAAATAGGTAACTTAAATATGTCAAGTAATTGACCAAAAAAAAAAAGGTCAAACGCAAATACATGAAGTTTTACAATTTCTTTCTACAAGTTTTCATATTTTGAAATCCTTACATGATAATTCATTATGATTTGTCATTATCTATCTTTATTTTTTAAATGACTAATTTTATAATAGAATGCTATCATAACATAATAACAATACACAAATATAACAAACTGCCTATATTTACTAATGATTCAATTATATAAATATATATTATACACTAATACATGCACACATATACACAAATAACATTATAATAATAAATAATACACACAATCAATATCAGACACATAGTCACACAAATAATATATAAATTTATAAAGAAAAAAGAATCCACGAACACTCGCATTTTACTCTTAGAGTTAGAGGTACTAATAGTCATATCGAAAAAAGAGATTCATGAGAGAGAGAGAGTGAGAGAGAGAGATTGAGATTTGCACTATATATTGTTGGTTGGTTTTGGGATGAGTTGATTTGCATTGTTGTTTGGTTTTGGACACGTCTAATCTGTGTCAAAGTGTGTAAGATTTAAGTCAAGGTGTGCATAACTTTTTTTAGTGTGCGTTTGAACTGCACACTGGACGTGCATTTTTGCATTTGGCATTTGAAGTGGGACCCACAGGCATTGTGCATGTTTTAGCCATTCACAAGATAAGTTGTGTTTTGCATTTTTTGGGCCCCACAACACTGTTCATGAACCACCAAACTTAGCAAAACGTATATTTCTAGGTAAATTTAGGTCTCACAGTACTATTCACACATTTAAAAACTATTTTACTATAGTATTTTCAATCATAAGTTTTCAGTTTTCAACAAATAAGCGATATCCAAATAGACCCTTAAAAGTAAATTAAACTAATAAAAAATATTTTGTATATATAATTTATTTATTTATTTTTTTTTTTTTTTTTTTTTTTTTTTTTTTTTTTTTTTTTTTTAAGTTAGGGTGTTAAAATGAACCCCTAAAGAACAAGTAATACTGCACCTACTTGAAAATTTTATGAATTTCACTTTCTTGCACTCACTTTCTTACTTTCTTATAGTCAATCTATCATGCCTTTTTTATTTATTTATTTATTAGTTAAAAACAAACACACACTCAGGGGAGAGAGGACAGGGTTCTAATCTAAAAGTGCACCACACTCCGCTCAAAAACTAATGGTAACTTTTTAAGCCATGTCATTCTTTTTATTGATGCTCTAGACATTTCATAGATTCGAAAAATACGTTGTTATCATCTTGGTCTTGAGGCACAAATAAATTACAGCTACCTAAAGCTCATCAAACTTTTAACGCAAAAATAGTAGTCATTGCATGGCGATGATAATCAACAATTTAACATGTTAGGCATATCATTCAGGATCTTGCAAGTAATTTGAGAAATGAAAGGGTAACTGGAGCTTTCTGAAGCCCAAAACCGACTAGCAAGAGAATTAAGAGGTTTAAGCATATATAATTGGCAAGCAGTTAATCTGCAATATGAGAAGGAAAAAGGGAAAGCAACAGCAATATGTTGATCAAAAGTCATACGAGAAATCAACTGATTAACATGTGAGAAAGATTATTCAAATTGTAGACTAGAAAATAATTTCAAATATAAGGGCAACCAAGAAATCTACCACATTTAGCTTAAATAAACTGTAAGCAGGTATGTAAAATTACAAATAACATTGCCAGTGACTTGAGAAAGCAAAGTGAAAAACACAGCACTCAATAATACAAGCAATTGACAAGCAGGCAGTGTGCAGATCTTCACGCCAGTACTTGGATCTCTGATAGTGTATCATTTCATCTATATCAATAGTGCAAGCTGATAAAGCCATATCAAAAAAGGGCTTTACAGGTTTAGAAATTTCTGTGGAAATTGCAAACAGCCAACTGTGAAGTACTGCTGATTTGATGATCTTTTCCTTAGACACATTTTGAAACCACATATTTATATAGAAACACATTTAGGGGGAAAAGAGAATAGGAAAAGGAAACAAAAGACAGGGTGATTCAAATATACATACATACATACATATGTATATGGATGCTCAAACACACAAGGACAGAGAGACAGTGGGAAAAGGAAGCAGGTTGAATGGCTCAAGAAATGGTTTTAGTTTCAAGTTGGAACTTTATCCGTTCTTTATTTCAAGCAGTTTGCCTTCTTATTTCTTGTACAAAAACAGCATCGGCTTTCACCTATTAATAATACAAAAATCAGATCCCACTAATGCAATTATTAAACTGCAAATAAAATTTACAAGCACACATTTGTGCTAAGAGAAGCAGTTTGCTTCTGCGTGTGTGGAACAAGAGGAGCATAACACCTTTTTTCTTGGACAGTAAATTTGATCACTCCAAAAGGTCTTTCTTGTCCACACAAGGAAAGAGTAGAGCAGGGCTTCCCATCACAGGAATACCACAGAGAATAGAATCATCTCACATGATAAAAACAATGACCTAATGACTCAAGCAAAAACAGTGCATCTGTGTCGTTACCTCTGCCTGTCATCATAGCTATTCATCCATATGACACTATCAAAGGTTCTCTGGAATCCTCTCTTGATCTGTTGCTATAGTAGAAGTACAACACCAATTGTACAATCCCCAAAATGGTTCCCATCCCATTTGGGACCTGAAATTCATAAAGAAATAAAATATTTACTTGTGGGAATATACACAAGCCCACATATAAAAAACTGAACTGGTACAGCATTGGTATCAAAGAAATTAGAAAATAGAGGGAGACAGAGACAGAGAGAGGAGCAAACAATGTGCTGAGGGAAGCTTACATAAATGAATGGATCATGATTAAACAGTCCATATAGAAAGAAAGATGAGCTCATTAGGAAGGTGGAAAGGGAGAGATAAAATGGCATAAATTCTACACTCTTTGTCCGGATCACCAAATTCTGAAGGATAAAACAACATACAAAAAGTTATCAAAAGTTAAGCAATTATAGAGACATAACCATTTCTAGCAAAAGGTATGCAAATGCCTGATATAAAACTTACAATTATAAACAATGGAGAAGCAAACATTGACACAAGGGAAGCACCACTCAGTGATCCAACAAAGATCCACCGCATCATACGGTCAATAATTTGCAAGCTTCCAGCCACTACAATTGCAAACAACACAAAAACTGCCAGCAACAAGCCAAGCATCCTCAACTGCCAGCAACATTTAAGGGGAAAGTAAATGACAGCTTAGAATTAGACAAGAGGCTTTCAGGATTTTCATCATCATATCAAGTTTGCGTGTATTTAACCTTTTTCTCTTTCTCAGCATATACTATGAAGAGTATGATGTAGATCAACTGAAAAACTGCACCGATTGAATTGACAGTTGTAACCAATACATTGTCAGAAGATATGAGGGGGGTGCCGTACCACATGCAGAGCAAGCAATTCAAAAGCGCATATACATACGGCAGCCCTGAGAACTGTTCTGTTGACTGGTTTCTGATAATTCTCCTAAAAGTGGGCCTGAATTTATTGTAGTTATTGGGAGGAGGGAGGGGGGAGGGGGGGTAAAAAAACTAGTTAGGGCATGAAATATAATATAATCTATATGCTCCTCTTTCTCCTCTTAAAAATCTTATAAAACAGGAAGACTATTCAGGTCTGAAACTTACATAGGGGATACAAACAGCCCAAAAGCAAAGATGTTCCCTGCAACAAATAAATGTGCATATTAAAATATCATAATTCTAAGATATTAACCATTATATTCCAATTATTTTATGATTAGAGCAACACAAGAACTAATCTCATAAAATCCAATCTTTCATAACAATCTTGAATGTTGTAGTTAAGAGCGAATTAAAATTTTGACGGTTACCTACCCCTCCACACACACACAAATCTCTGATGGTACCAAATTTGTTAGAATAAAAGCACATGTGTTTCCTTTTCTGAAATGCACTGCTTCTCTTATTACCATATTCATTTGTAGATATACTCAAATTTCCAGTGTAATTCTTGGGAACAATATTGACATTAAACCAGCCCCAGAGCCCAAATTTCCTAAAGGAGTGTCTAACCATGACTCCCCTCAGCACTTGCCAAAAGTGCATGTGAAAGCAACCTCAGTGCAACATGTATTTGAAGTGAAACTATAGTAGAACTTGTATCTCAAATGAAGCGTTCCTTATGTACCAATGCTTTCAGTAGCCAATAGAAATGCACTAATCCTACATTTTAGAACTCTAGTGCTTCATAAGAAGGTGAAAAAAAGAAAAAGAGAAGAACACATGTTCAACTTCTAGACTATGCCACAGAATTCAATACCCACATGGGGCTCTAATTTTACTAGCTCACAATTGCTTGATGGACTCTTTTTATTAGTGCAATATAACTACTACTTCCTTTTAGAAGCCAACAACTCTAGCATATGACTCTCAAAATCATGCAAGGTACTAGTACTTAAGAAAGCTGAATCAAAGGGTACAAAGGTCAGTAGTTTTTTTTTTTTTGCTTTCAATTACCAAAATCAGGATAAATATATGGATTGTGCACTCCCACAACTGCAGGCAACTCTTAAAAGATTCTTCCGAAATTATCAACCTCTTTATTCATCTTTCAACAAAACCCCAAGAAGGTTCGAAAAGTTTCTGAACAAAATGTCTAATGAATATCGATATTCCTATTCTTCAATTTATGTTAAGAATGCAAGAACAAACTAGAACTAAAACCATTAGAACAATAACCAATAAGTTTCTTAATGATAGGAATTCCTAATTCCAGAAAATTAAGACTTCATCTTTGTTCATGTAATTAAAAAAAAAAAAAAAAAAATTTGAAACAGGTAGAACAGGAACCAATGGATTCCATAGAAAAATGGTGTGTTATCTTTGTTTTGGAAAAAAAAAAAAAAAAAGGCTTTGTTGCTGTTTTATTAATGCGACTCTCTTTGGTTTAAAGCCAAAAGAAAAGAAAAAAATTCCCAAAACCAATAATTTAGCTAAGTTATCACAATGGAAAGAAAAACCCAGAAAATATAAGGAGACAAAGAGAGTGAGAGAAGAATAATACCTGCGACTCCAGCTGCATCCTTGCAAATTGCAAGAACAGAAGACGAACTAATCATCAATAAATAAATAAAAAATAAAAATTCAAAAGCAACACACCCAACAAACGATCAACCAAACCAAACCAAACTTCCAAACCCCAATGTTTATATCATTATCACATTTCCAACCCCCACCCCATTCTTTCAAATATATCCTCTCTCTCTCTCTCTCTCTCTCTCTCTCCACGTTTATAAAAATTATAATGGCATCATGACCATTGCGAGCAACGTTTTTTTTTTTGGAAAGCGACAATTGCAAGCAACTTTAAAACGAAATAGTAATATAAATTGGGCAGCCTGTCGGCCTTTTTTCTTATTTGTGTATTTTGGGAATGAATATGTTGTTGGGTATGGAGCATGTATTCTTGGTCTTCTATTATAGTGCAAATAGAAATATTGTGAAATTGAGCGTAAAAAAGATTATTTATTTTTAATAATTTGATTAAAAAAAATTGAATTCTAGATTGAAAAGATTAGGAAGTGGAGGTGAACAAGAACCATTGAAAAACAGCGAGTTTGTTAGTGGTGTTTTTTTTAGATGTCTCATATTTATAAATATGAATAACAGGGTATCATTTTATAACAAATATATATATATATATATATATATTTTAATGTTTATCAAATAAAAAAAATTCCCTTTTTTTCTCCTTAAAAAAAAAAATAAAACATTTTTCCTTATCCTATACCGAATACTTTCTCCTCAAATAAGGTATACTAAGCTGGCATGATACCAATGCACGAGGAGATAATATTAATACATATATGTGAGGAATTGACTTATAGGCGCCAAACAAATCTCTCTCTCTCTCTCTCTCTCTCATACTACTTGTCCTAATCCACTCCTCCAACTCATATCAGATCTGACTCAACAAGAAATGATGGAAATTTTTATATTATTTAAAATTCTATAAGAAAATTTTATTACAAAATAAATAAATATTATCCACGAGGTCCTCGAGGAATCTCTTTTTCATTATTATTGAATTTTCTTCTTCTACCTACTTGTATCTCATGGTCAGTGATTGAATTTTGTAATCAATATTAAGGAAAAGTAAATGGATTTGTGTCGTTAATTACGTATGAAAATATTTTGAGACCTTTTTTTTTCCAACACCTTTTAACATCTAAACTGAAATGATCTTCTAAAATACATTTACCAATTTATTTTTTGGGCAAATCATTTACCAAATAAAGCTGACAAAATATTCAGGCCAATTTATATATAAAGATTGCGAACACGGTGAGTTTGCTTGATTAAAACTTTAGGTAGAAAGAAAAATATAACTTTCTATTTCTTTACAAAATTAATCCTCTCTATCCAATCATTGCCTTCTCCAATTACATATATATATATATATATATATATATATTTTTAATAAAAGATAAATGCATAATCAAACTTATACGTAAGCCGTACCTTTATTTATTTATCCTTTTAGGTGGGAAGCTAAATACCTCTAGTTGAATTCCATAATCAATCTAAGGGTTGTTTCAAAATAAATCCTTCACTAAGTACGCGTATTAATATAGATTATAGTTAACTCAACTAGTAAACTCTTTTTTCCTTGAATAAGAGATATAGGATTCAATTAGGGCTAGCAAATTCCAATATGACACTAAATTAGCAGATTATTGAGGTTTAATAGGTTTGTGTTATATTCAAGTTGACACAACAGACTCATTTAATAAATGTGACGTGTTTGTATCCAATCCACGAGACGCATTTGACTCGCTTGACTTGTTTAATTGAATGTCATTGTACCAATATACCTTTCAAAACTGTAGGTATATAAACTTATTGAGAAGTCTATGTTAATTGGCTTTATTTAGTGACAAATTTGTATGTATATATTTTCAATTTTAATGTATATTTCATGGACTTAATTGTATTTGGGGTAAAAGTACTTAAGCCTCATTTGCTGTGTGTGAAGCTGAATTCAGAGTCATCTCATTACCTTAGTCAACCTCAGGTGACCTACTCTGCCATTGAGTGTCACATGGTAAAATGTTAGGATTAGAGTGATGACTAGGCAAGTCATGACCATCTTGCAACCAGCCAGGCCGTGACAAAGTCATGAGTTGCACAATCATTGCACTATGTTCTTTGTACATTTTTTTTTTTTTGTTGGCCATTGTGATTATGCCATCACACACCCTCACAACGATTGTGCACAGCTAGCCCTTCAAATAAGGGTCTTAACTAACCCTAGAACATAAGTTGAATATCTAAGAGGCCAACCCTTGCACGAAAGAGAGCTTTTGGTTTTAACCAAAAACAACTCTATCATATCTTTTCCATCTCTTTCAATCTTTGATTAAGATTTTGTGTTCTTCATCTCACCTATACATAGACATTGTGAGCTAAGTGAAAGTTCTTGGAAACTTGAGAAGCCAATTTCAAAATCCAATTCATATTGGTGGTGTTTCCATTGGTGCTTTAAGGCAAGTTCTTTGTAAGCCAGAGAAAGAAAGGGTTTGGTGAAGTCAATTGTTAGTTGGAGCTTAGAGGTCTCAAGTATACTTAGGCTTATAAGCTTGGAGAGCTCATATTAATTTATTGTACTAAAACTATCTTGTCTAGTGGAGATTTCTGAATGGTGGTCTAGGGAGAGGTTTTTCCACCCAAAGTTTTGGGTTTTCCTCTTCCTAAAAACTTCCTGGTGTTTAGCTGTGGTTTTCTTGTGTTTTACCCACTTTCCATATTATTCTATACTAAGCCAAAACCTGAATGCAATCCAATACTATCCAATCCAAATACCCATACCTAAATCATATTTAAACCCAAATTTAAAGAACCAAAAACAGAGACTAACTGGTGGAAGATACGAGATCTGATGGTAGCAGAGGCCTGACTGTCTTTTTAGATTTTCTCTCTCCACTCTCTATGCCTGACCAAATCACTCTCTCTAGCATTCTCTTTCTCCCTGTCTCTCTATTTAATAATTCAGTGTTACGTGTTTTTCGTGAACCGTTTTTTGGGTATTTATGTTTTTGTTTTTCCTTATATGGGTGTAACAATTGGGCTTTCAAACGATGTATTGATCGGGCTTTTGGTTGGGTTTAGCTGTAAATGTGGCAGAAGGTTAAACGGGTGTTTTTTCTTAAGTGTCACAACATCCCTAATTGTAGGAAAAAGCTTCTGATATTATATATAGTATATGATATGACATGCTTTATGTAGCTTAGTTCTTGTTGTATGGAAATTGGTTAATCACTTATACTTGGACTAATTCATTAGTTTAGCTCAAAAGTGATTTAGCTGTAAAAAGCATGGTTTTGGGTTCGAAATATCTTTCTAGGATTGTTTTAGCATCTTTCAATTATTTTCTTTCCAAGTTGCATTATCCCAAGCCCTATGGCTTCCACTCATTCTCAAACCTTAATCTCACCTCACCTCACCTTATTTTCTTAGACACCATTAGCCTTCTATCATCGTATTGCCAAGCCGTTGTTGCGCTCATCCTCCACTTCTTGCTATCACTCATAACTCTAGATGTTTCCATCCTTTACTTTCATCTCAAAATTCTTTGCCACCATCACATTATCATTGTTATCCTTTTTCATTATTTATTGTCATTAAATTGATTTCTGGGATCTAAGTCATCTGGCATTTGTTGTTATGGTTTATTTTGTTTGACATATTGTAATTAATTATTTGTAATATTAAAATATTCTTAGTTTTGAATGATTATTTGTGATGCAATTGCTCTATTAGTTTTGAATTTTATATTACAAAAAATCTATTTGTTTGATTTTTTATTGTTTAGTGAAATTGGGTTAATACTAAAATTTGTATAAATTTTTTACACTTTAATAAAATATGATAAACGGGTAACATGACTGACCTATTTAATAAATAGGTCACGTTAGGATTGGAGAATCTTGACCAATTTAATAAATATGTCATATTTGTATTGGCTGATATAGTCGAATATTCATGTGTTGACATAACACGAATCCGATACAAAACAAGGATTGCCACCCCTAGGTTCAAGCCTTGCGTACATTAAATTAGTAGTGTATTAGCCTAATGATAAAAGGCCAATCAAAGCAAACACCAAAAATAAAAATTCTATTGTATCTATTAAAAAATAAAAAGTAGGTAAAATTATTCATACTCTTGAAATATAATTGATGTTACGAATAAAAAAAAACTATTTAATAAAAAATTATGAGATAAATATTAAAAATGATGTGATTATATTTTTTTTCAAAATATTTGTCCAATGATATTACAAAATTCTTTTAATTAATTTCAATTTTTGTAATGCAATTTTAAATTTTTTTTTTCAAAATACGTGCCCAACCCACCAAAATGTACACACATTATTGGTTCCTGAAATTTGCCTAGTGTGCGCAATTGGTCCTTTAAGTTTAAAGCGAGCATAATTGGTCCCTCATGTTTTAAAACTGAGTTGTATTAGTTCTTTTACTAACTGTTATTAGAGGCGTTACTTGCGTGGCTAACAGAATAATAACTCGATTTTTCTTTTTTCAATAATGTAGCATGATTTTACTTTAAAAAAAAAAATAGTTTCCACATTAGATGAAATTTAAATCATATTGACCCAATTAAGAACAAATCTGATGTTTGTTTAACAAAGGCGAGAGAGAGAGAAAGAGAGAGAGAGAGAGAGAAAGAGAAGGGGAAGAGATAGATTGACAGCCACGAGAGAGAGAAGGGGAGGGAGTGAAGAAAAACCTAAGCGTAGCCCTCGCCACCAGTGGAGACTCAATCTCTAGCTGTCGTCAACAACAGCCCAAGTCCTAGCTGCTGTCAGCTATAGCACTACTTCTCTCGCACAACCACTAAACCATTGTCACCTCCCTCTGTTGGCAACGGTGGCCTCTTGCCTCCAAGAAATGCTTCCTTCTCGGCCACTTTTGTGTCTTCATGCTAGCCTAACCACTAATACCTCGCCCTTGCCGCTCCTCCTCCCCTTAACGAAAACTTTCTCAAGTATTGTTGATTTTTGTCTTCATTGGTGTGTTGTCATGTTGGGTGGGTATTCAATGCTTAGGATGTTGGAATCATACATGCGCAGCGGAAGAACAAAACAATGTAAACGGATCTACTTCATACATACAAGTTAACATGGGCTATTTAAGTTTCAGAATTAGAGAACAAGAGAGTGTACCTTGGAGCGGTGAATTTCAAAACTTGAAGATGAGAGGCTCTTGGGAATACTTTCAATCTTCACTCCAATTCCACTAACGCCCAAGATGTGTGGTCTCTCAATCAGTTCCAAAGGGAGAATTAAAGTGTGTCTCACACTCTCTCTTCTTCTCTATGAAATCTCTACAGAAAAATTCTGTGTGTTTCTCCCTTTGTATCTAACTGATTATCTAATTGGGCCGGCTTTTGGGCCTTTCCAATTGGGCTTAAGTGTGTGGCTTGGAGTGGGACCAAAAGGGACCAATAAGACACTAGCTCCAATGGGCCTTGGGCTTTTCTGTCAACTCTTGACAAGTCCAAAGTTACCATTAACTATATTTAATACCACTATATAAATATAGTTGCACTCTAGGCCTTATTAATAAATTATATCCCAAGACTTTATTATGCATGCAACCCCTTCATAAAATATTCATAGTAATACAAAGTCATGAAAGAAGACTGCCACTTTGTATATTACTACATCTTAATTCCTTGAGTACCCGGTTTAATCCTTTAAGTTATTCATCATATATTTATGAAATCCAATTCCATAAATATATACTTTAGTAACTCCTTACTAAAGTGGTTAGGCCCAACTCTCTGAATAACAAACACATTAAACTTATCTCAAGGGAATATTTTATATCTCCGTTAAGAGACTATGAATTCCATCTTGAGAATATATGTTCCATCAATACTAAATGTGGCTGCCCAACATACTGAGATTTTGACCTTAACCATAGATCTCACTCCTGATATATCAAAGCAACCTACACTTCATGATCAGGTCCATTATCCTCTCAGGATTAAGAGTTCATGCAAATATAAGTCGTGAGTTTATTATTCTATTGACAGTCTTTAGGAGAATAATAAATCTCACACCGGTCCAGTTCAGTATGTCTTAACTCTTGAAACATATCAACATATCAACTAGAAATCTCCATTTCCATGATCAAGACAAATCATCTTAGTTGATATGTTATAGCCTTCGCAGATGAAATGCCCAATTTCATCACCGACTACGAACTATAATTCTGAATTTACAAAGAACTTGTGATTTATATCTTCTGTGACTAAATCACATAAATCACATACTATTGCATCTCATGGACTATATGATAATGTCCTAATATTCATGTTATCATTATTTTCAAATAATAATACAACTTTATTAACCAAAACATTAAGTCATACATAATGTCTTACATAATAAAATACATAGCATCATACAATAGGATTTAAGGACAAATATCCCAACAATCTCCCACTTGGCCTAAAGACTATTGTGCACTAATCTAACTCCCATCTCCTCCAAATGTGACTTGAAAGTCCTTTGAGGCAAGGCTTTGGTGAAGGGATCCGCTAGATTCTTTGCACCATCAATCTTTGCTACATTCACATCTCCACGAGCAACAATGTCTCGAATGATGTGGTACTTTCTTTCTATGTGTTTTCCTTTCTTGTGATTCCTTGGATCCTTGGATTATGCAACCGCTCCACTATTGTCACAAAACAATGTAATAGGAACTTGCTCAATTCTTATAACACCAAGATCACAAAGAAATTTCTTGAGCCAAACAGCCTCCTTTGCTGCCTCACAAGCAGCAACATATTCGGCTTCCATGGTGGAGTCCGCAATACAAGATTGCTTAACACTCCTCCAACTTATGGCTCCACCTCCCAAGGTGAAAACACAACCCGACGTGGATTTTCTGAAATCTAGATCCGACTGAAAATCTGAATCTGTATAGCCAATGGGAATCAAATCCTCACAATGGTAAACAAGCATATAATTTCTCGTTCTCCGTAGATACTTGAGAATATGCTTTACAGCTTGCCAATGTTTAAGTCCTGGATTTGATTGATATCGGCTGACCATGCCAACTGAATAACAAATATCCGGCCTAGTACAAAGCATGGCATACATGAGACTTCCTACAGCAGAAGCATAAGGAACTTGTCTCATCATGTTTTCTTCCTCTTGAGTCTTAGGCCTTTGGTCATCAGACAGAGGAACTCCATGTCTAAAAGGAAGTAATCCTTTCTTGGAGTTTTGCATGCTAAATCGTTCTAGAACCTTATCTATGTATCCAGCTTGTGACAAACCTAACATCCTATTCTTTCGATCTCGCCAAAGCTTGATCCCTAGAATATAGTTAGCTTCGCCCAAGTCCTTCATATCAAATTGGCTTGACAACCAAACTTTAACCGATGACATTACTCCTACATCGTTTCCAATGAGTAGAATGTCATCAACATAAAGTACTAAGAACATTACTACTTTGTCTTGATGTCTCTTGTACACACATGGTTCATCAAGATTTTGCTCAAAACCAAATGATTTGATTGCCTGATCAAATCTGATGTTCCATGACCTAGATGCTTGCTTAAGTCCATAAATGGACCTATTCAACTTGCATACCATATGCTCTTGGTTCTTTGCTATGAAACCTTCTGGTTGCATCATATAGATTTCTTCTTCAAGATTGCCATTTAGAAATGCAGTCTTGACATCCATTTGCCAAATCTCATAATCATAATGAGCAGCAATGGATAAGAGAATTCTGATAGATTTAAGCATGGCTACTGGCGAAAAGGTTTCATCATAATCGATGCCTTCTTTTTGTGTATACCCTTTCGCCACTAGTCTTGCTTTAAAAGTTTCAACCTTTCCATCTATCCCTCTCTTCTTCTTGTAAACCCATTTGCAACCAACAGGTTTAATGCCGTTAGGCGCCTCTACAAGACTCCAAACTTGATTGGAATACATAGAATCTAATTCAGATTTCATAGCTTGGACCCAATGATGTGCATCTATGTCATTCATTGCCTCCTCATAAGTGTAGGGATCCGATTCAGCCTCTCCTGAGATAGCCTCATAAGTTTCTCCTAAACCTATAAATCTCACAGGAGGCCGAACAATTCTCCCACTACGACGAGGAACTTGTGTACTAGACATTTCATGAGTAGTATCATGTGGTGTATCTAATACAACCACTTTTTCCTTAGCTTTATCCAATGGTTGTTGATTTACAGACTCATTCATTTCAGCCAATACAACTCTATTTCTAGGAGTAAAATTATTCATATAGTCATTTTCCAAAAAATTAGCATTTGTACTAACAAAAACTTTGTTATCATTTCGACTATAGAATAAATAACCCCTAGTTTCTTTTGGATAACCAACTAGCAAACACACTTCCGATTTTGGTTCCAACTTATCAGGCTTCCCCTTAAGCACATGTGCTGGACAACCCCAAATGTGAAGATACCTCATACTAGGCTTACGCCCACTCCACAATTCCATGGGTGTTTTGGGGACAGATTTTGATGGAACTAAATTCAAAAGATGTATTGCTGTATCTAAGGCATATCCCCAAAAAGAAATTGGTAAAGTTGAATAACTCATCATGGACCTAACCATTTCCAAAAGAGTCCTATTCCTTCTCTCCGCTACACCATTTTGTTGAGGTGTTCCAGGTGCAGTCAATTGGGATATAATCCCATTTTGAATTAGGTAATCCTTGAAAATCCCAAGAAGGTATTCGCCACCTCGATCAGATCGAATGGCCTTTATGCGTTTGCCTAATTGATTCTCAACTTCAGCCCTAAACTCTTTGAACTTGTCAAAAGTTTCGGACTTCCGTCTCATTAGGTACACATAACCATATCTTGAGTAATCATCTGTAAAGGTGATGAAATACTCATAACCTCCTTTTGCTTGGGTTGACATAGGACCACATACATCTGTATGAACTAATTCAAGCAACTCTTGGGCTCTTCTACCTTTTGCATTAAAAGGTCGCTTAGTCATTTTACCTTCCAAACAAGATTCACAAACTGGAAATTCATCAAAGTCCATGGGCTCTAAGAGTCCATCTTTGATCAGCCTTTGAATTCTGTTTGAATTAATATGACCTAAACGCAAGTGCCAAAGATATGCATCATTTGAAGGAAACTTTCTCTTTAATGATTTTACATGTGAGTTAGTATCTAATTCAGAATTATGTAGTTCATGCTTAATAGGAGTTAAAATATAAAGACCATCCACAATATTGCCAGAACAGATAAACATTTTATCCTTCTTTATTACAACATTGTCGTTTAGGATAACACAATATCCTTGTTTACCCAAATAAGTTGCAGAAATTAAATTCCTACGTACATTAGGTACAAACAGACAGTCTTGCAATATTAAAACCCTAGACTCAAAGCATAAATGAACAACACCAACAGCTACAACCGGAATTCTGCCCCCATCAGCCAAAGTTAGAAACAATTCTCCTTCACTCAACTTTCTGGTCTCCTGAAACCCCTGCAAAGAATTGTAGATATGATTAGTACAACCTGAATCCACACACCAGGAATCAGTGGGATTCTGTACCAAACATATTTCAAGTAAAAAAGAAGTTTTCATACCCTTGTTCTTGGCAGCTTTAAACTTTGGACAATTCCTCTTCCAATGTCCTTTCTCACCACAATGGAAACACTTTCCTTTGAGCTTCTTTCCTTTATCGGCAACCCCTAAGGCAATTTGCTTACCCTCTTTCTTAGTAAAGTCCTTCTTCTTCTTCTTACCCTTGCCTTTCGACTTAGGTTGTGAAGTAGAAGCTTCACCAACATTGGCTTCAATACTAGAAGTACCTAGGATGCCTTCCGCCGCCACTAACTCATTCATCAATTCAGACAAAGAATAAACCTTTTTGTTCATATTATAATTCAGTCTGAATTCCTTGAATGATTCCGGTAGTGACTGGAGTATCATGTCCACTTGGGACTCTCCATCAATGTCGGCACCTAAAACTTCCAATGTATTCAGATTAGAGATCATTGTAAGACAATGTTCTCTTACTGAACTACCTTCAGCCATCTTGGTATTGTAAATTTGCCTCATGGTTTCTTGCCTTGCTGAACGGCCTTGCTCACCAAACATCTCCTTCAGACTTAGCATAATGTCCGAAGCTAGTTCTACATCCTGCATTTGATGCTGTAGAACATTTGAGATGGACGCTAGGATATAGCACTTGGCCATTTCATTAGATTTCTGCCAACGATCATATCGTTGTTTTTCCTCAAGAGGAGCATCTAATGAAGGAAAGCTAGGACATGGTTTAGTAAGCACATATTTGTGCTCTTCAGCAGTTAAAACAATGTCCAAGTTTCTTTTCCAGTCAACATAGTTGGATCCAGTCAGTTTGTTTTGATTAAGAATAGAAACAAGTGGGCTAAATGATGCCATGTTCAAATCTGAAAATAATAGACATGAATATAATAAGTAAAATGGACATTATCTATTTAGCATATAAGCATATAATATGGAACCTTAATAAAATCATAAAATAATATATGCAACGACAACCCAATCCCATGTTTAAAATTCCTTGGAAGCAAGTAAATTATAAACACTATGATTGATTGAGAACCATTCTCATTATTAGTGCTATCATGATAACTCTTATCAAACACTAATAACATGCCGTTTCTACTTTAGCCTCTAAGTAATAATGACATAGCTCCGAAGGGAGATTAACATTAAACTTAGTCTAGTGTACCCATTGACTAAATTATATGTGAGTCATAAAGTAACTCCACGGAAGCGTGGTCGTTCTTTATCTAAAAAACACATATTATTCATCATAAAGAAGTTTAACCTGTAGTACCATGAATTAAACACCCTCCGAAGGGAGTAAGGCATATACGCCAAAGCGAGGTGCTTAATCACACTACAATAAACCGACAATGGAGGCCGTGAGATCCAACCCTTGTATCTCTCTCCCACTAGATATTTTAAAATAAAGGTTTTTAGATATAAAACATGCATAATATAATTACACATAGCCTTAATCTTTTATATATAGAAAAACACTTAGAAAAAAATTCTGGATCTACAGTTCTCGATCGATCCTCGACAGATTCTCGATCGATCCAGAAAAGTTCCGCAAAGCTCGACAGATCCTCGATCGATCGAGAAACTTTCTGTTTGCTCGATAGATACTCTACAGATTCTCGATCAATCGAGCTTCGCGAATTTTGAATTTCTAGAATTTTTCAGAATTTTCCAAAAACAGTTTTTCAACGTTTTCATGTACAAAACTACTGTCATACAATCATAATGAACATAAATTGATATCTAAACTGAATATCATTGATGTTTGTGAGAGACCGCGCCCCCGGCCCGTTTTATAATAAGTTCGGGCCCAACCCACGTGAATGGGTGGAGTCGTGTTATTGTCTCTCAAAATGGAGGTTCGACTAGTTATATTTTTCCCTTTAGATTAGGGGTTTTACAATGGAGTCGCCACTTATTTAATTATTGGAAAAATAAGAAAACCAAAATTAAAAAAATTCCTCATTTTATTAACTTTCAATTGAATTTACATTGGTCATAGGAAAATTACATGGCTTTGGTCCTAGATACAATCTAAGAAAAAGTACATGGCTTTGTTTCCTAGTTACAATCTAAAAATTGAAAATTACATGGACAAGCATTTGATCTACTAACCCTTGATCTAAGTTCGGAGGCTATGTTACAAGGTGGGAAGGTGTTAGGCACCCACCTTGCCCGGTAAAACCGGTCTTCTAGACTATGGTGGCCAACGTTCATATCATATCATCCAATATGTCAATCAATTTACATGTTGAATTTAAGGTGTGTGCATGTGATGAACCCTAATTCAATTTATTAAGCATGGCATTTGGATTGAAAAAAAATGAATTCTAGTGAATGTGTGTGGATGGTGATACCCTAGATTCAAAGATTTGAAAGAATTATGAAATAAACATGTTTTTCATATTTTTTATGTGAATTTAGGATTAAAACTAGTGTTATGCATGAACATGTGATGAACAACCAAGAACATGTGATGAACACATATGAATATTTAAGAACATTCAAACATATTCAAGGGAATTTAATAGTTACCATCATGCTTTAATCCTAAATTCCTATCATGGCAACATAAAAAACAAGTTAGGGAAAGAAATTATACCTTCATGCAAGATCCATAGGGTGGATGAGGAGACTCTTGAGGGAGGTCCTATGGGTGGAGGAAAAGAAGAGTTAGGAGAGGAAGAGTAAGTCTCACTCAATACTTTGAGTCTCAAGAAGACCAAAATATGACAAGACTACTCATCTTCCTAGAACTCAAGAGAGGAGAAGAGATGGGGTTTCTCTGTATCTTGGAATGAAGGAGAGGTGGGTTTATATAGTAGTGGTGGAGGAAATAGGAATGGAAGGCCATTAATGAGGGTTGACAATGAATCATGAACCTAGACCTCATTTTAGCCTTTGGGGAAATTTGGTGCATTAAATGGAGAGATTTGTGGGAGTGGGGAGCAAGCCAAAATTCGGTTTTCCCGTAGCTGCTGTAACAGCCTGTAGAGCCAATTTTGAAAACTCATATCTGACTCAATTTTGATCGGAATTGTGTCGTTCTTGTGCTCAAATTGAAGCCCTGGATGTCTAGTTTCTGGGAAAATTAACCTCATTCACAGATTCAAAATATTCTAAGAGATATCAATGAAATAGTGAGCAGAGGTCATTTCCTAGAAAAATAGTTTCAGCACAATTAACATTAATAGGTCCCAAATTAGTTTCCAATTAACATTAATAGGCTCCAATCACTCCCATTTCAGACCTAATTAGTTCCAAATTTACCCTAATTAAAAGATAATTGCACAAATTACTCATTAAATAATTAATGTTTAACTATCTAATTAATTAGGTGTATGCAACCTTACCATAAGATGTAGTCCTAACCAATCAAATTATGACACATCATTAATTTCAAATTGATTATAATTATAACCAATTGGAATTAATTGTTCATAATCACATAAGGTCGGACTCAATTTGTGATAGTGCATCTCGGCCATTAAAACTTGATTTGATGATAACTTTCAATCTGATGGTCCGATTAGGGCTTATAACTAATCGATTTGATCGTTACAACATCAAGATCATCTTGGTGAAATGAGATTAAGGATCTAATGCTAAAATCAAGATACATATTTCTAAGGTGAAATTACCCTTTTACCCTCCAAGTGAGGTTAAATGCGGGTTGCAAAATGAGGTGTCAACAATGTTATGGCCTTAAAATTCAGTTTAACATACTTAAACTAAAAATTAAACAACATCATAACATCAAAAAACAGTTTTCATCAAAAACAATGATTTCAACAACCATGCAGAAAACTATTTTCTAACAACATGAAATCATTATCACTAATTCCAAAACTCAAAAACATGTTAAACAGATATGTAATGAAGACCGCTCTGATACCAATTGTTGGAATCATACATGCGCAGCGGAAGAACAAAACAATGTAAACGGATCTACTTCATACATACAAGTTAACATGGGCTATTTAAGTTTCAGAATTAGAGAACAAGAGAGTGTACCTTGGAGCGGTGAATTTCAAAACTTGAAGATGAGAGGCTCTTGGGAATACTTTCAATCTTCACTCCAATTCCACTAACGCCCAAGATGTGTGGTCTCTCAATCAGTTCCAAAGGGAGAATTAAAGTGTGTCTCACACTCTCTCTTCTTCTCTATGAAATCTCTACAGAAAAATTCTGTGTGTTTCTCCCTTTGTATCTAACTGATTATCTAATTGGGCCGGCTTTTGGGCCTTTCCAATTGGGCTTAAGTGTGTGGCTTGGAGTGGGACCAAAAGGGACCAATAAGACACTAGCTCCAATGGGCCTTGGGCTTTTCTGTCAACTCTTGACAAGTCCAAAGTTACCATTAACTATATTTAATACCACTATATAAATATAGTTGCACTCTAGGCCTTATTAATAAATTATATCCCAAGACTTTATTATGCATGCAACCCCTTCATAAAATATTCATAGTAATACAAAGTCATGAAAGAAGACTGCCACTTTGTATATTACTACATCTTAATTCCTTGAGTACCCGGTTTAATCCTTTAAGTTATTCATCATATATTTATGAAATCCAATTCCATAAATATATACTTTAGTAACTCCTTACTAAAGTGGTTAGGCCCCACTCTCTGAATAACAAACACATTAAACTTATCTCAAGGGAATATTTTATATCTCCGTTAAGAGACTATGAATTCCATCTTGAGAATATATGTTCCATCAACACTAAATGTGGCTGACCAACATACTGAGATTTTGACCTTAACCATAGATCTCACTCCTGATATATCAAAGCAACCTACACTTCATGATCAGGTCCATTATCCTCTCAAGATTAAGAGTTCATGCAAATATAAGTCGTGAGTTTATTATTCTATTGACAGTCTTTAGGAGAATAATAAATCTCACACCGGTCCAGTTCAATATGTCTTAACTCTTGAAACATATCAACATATCAACTAGAAATCTCCATTTCCATGATCAAGACAAATCATCTTAGTTGATATGTTATAGCCTTCGCAGATGAAATGCCCAATTTCATCACCGACTACGAACTATAATTCTGAGTTTACAAAGAACTTGTGATTTATATCTTCTGTGACTAAATCACATAAATCACATACTATTGCATCTCATGGACTATATGATAATGTCCTAATATTCATGTTACCATTATTTTCAAATAATAATACAACTTTATTAACCAAAACATTAAGTCATACATAATGTCTTACATAATAAAATACATAGCATCATACAATAGGATTTAAGGACAAATATCCCAACATAGGAGCGCTTCTATTTATTAATAATTTTGAATGGATAAACTAAATTCAAAATATTACATTTGGCTTCCAGTAAAGTTGTGAAGTTTTTGTTTTCTTTAGCATTGCTGATTTGAACCATGTTATAGCCATCTACTTTTGGTCCTTCTTGAAGGCTCCTCTATAGTACAGGTACATGTACCAATGTCAAATTTATTTTCTTGTCTTTGGTTCAACAAAGTTGACCGATTTATCTCACGTGATCAATTAAGCTTTGCATATACTTACTTGAAGTTGAGGAGAATGAATTTAGAAAGATCATTTTACTTAAATATTTTTTAGGTAACACATTTTCTTTTAGTGATTCATTGTAGTTGTCTATGTATTATTATATTTAGTTTTCTCTAGAGCTGTGGCTAAAATGGTGTTTGTTAGGATGTGTGCCCTTAAATCCTATTATATGATGTTATGTATGACAATATGTTGTGATTAATAAAGTTGTTTTATTATTATCTAAAATGATAGCAGCATGAATATGGGACATTATTATATAGTCCATGTATTGGGATTAGTGCCCTTAAATCCTATTGTATGATGCTATGTATGTTATTATGTTTGACATTATGTATGACTTAATGTTGTGATTAATAAAGTTGTTTTATTATTATCTAAAAATAATGATAACATGAATATTGAAACATTATCATATAGTCCATAAGATGCATAGTATGTGATTCATGTGATTAAGTCACAGAAGATATAAATCACAAATTCTTTGTAAACTCAGAATTGTAATTTGTAGTTGATGATGAAATTTGGTATTTCATTTGCGAAGACTATAACATATCAACTAAGATGATTTGTCTTGATCATGGAAATGAAGATTTCTAGTTGGTATGTTGATATGTTTTAAGAATTAAAATATTGAACTGGACCGCTATGAGATTTATTATTCTTCTAACGACTGTCAAATGAATAATAAACTCACGACTTATATTTACATGAACTCTTAATCCAGAGAGGATAATGGACTTGATCATGAAGTGTAGGTTACTTTAATATATCAAGAGTGAAATCTATAGCTACGATCAAAATCTCAGTATGTTGGGCAACCACATTTAGTGTTGATGGAACATATATTCTCAAGATGGAATTCATAGTCTCTTTACGGATATATAAAATATTTTCTTGAGATAAGTTTAATCGATTTGATTACTCAAAGAGTTAGGCTTAACCATTTTAGTAATAAATTACTAAAGTATATATTTATGGAATTGGATTTCATAAATATATGATGAATAACTTTAAAGGATTAAATTGGGTACTCAAGGAATTAAGATATAGTAATCTACAAAGTGGCAATCTTCTTTCATGATTTTGTATTACTACGAATATTTTATGAAGGGGTTGCATGTACAATAAAGTCTTGGGATATATATTATAAATAAAGCCTAGAGTGCAGTTATATTTATATAATGGTATTAAATATAGTTAATAGTAATTTTGAACTTATCAAGAGTTGACAGAAAAGTCCAATGCCCATTGGAGCTAGTATCTTATTGGTCCTTTTTGGTTCCACTCCAAACCACACACTTAAACCCAATTGGAAAGACCCAAAAGGCCAGCCCAATTAGATAATCAATTAGATACAAAGGGGGATATATACATAATTTTTCTATATAGAATAACAAGAACACTATTGTGAAGTAGTGTAAGAAGTGTTAGACACTTTGACATTCTCCTTTTGGAAAACTGATTGAGAAACCACACATCTTGAGCGTTACTGGAATTGGAGTGAAGATTGAAAGTGTTCCCAAGTGCTTCTGATCTTTGCTTTTGAAACTCATAGCTCCAAAGTACACTCTCTTGTTCTTATATTCTGAAACCTACATAGTGCATGTTAACAATCATGAATGAAGTAGATCCGTTATTTTTCTGCTGCACATATGCATATTTTTATCACCATGAAACGCATAATATGTGATTTATGTGAAATGTCACAGAAGATATAAATTACAAGTTCTTTATAAAATCAGAATTATAGTTCGTAGTTGGTGATGAAATTGGGCATTTCATCTGCGAAGGCTATAATATATTAACTAAGATAATTTGTCTTGATCATGATAATGGAAATTTCTAGTTGGTATGTTGATATGTTTTAAGAGTTAAAACATATTAAATTGGACTGCTGTGAGATTTATTATTCTCCTAACGATTGTCAAATGAATAATAAATTCACGACTTATATTTACATGAACTCTTAATCTTAAGAGAATAATGGACTTGATCATGATGTGTAGGTTGCTTCGTTATATCAGGAGTGAGATCTAAAGTTATGGTCAAAACCTTAGTATGTTGAGCAACCACATTTAATGTTAATGGAACATATATTCTCAAGATGGAATTCATAATCTCTTAACGGAGATACAAAATATTCCCTTGAGATAAGTTTAATGGGTTTGTTATTCAGAATGTTAGGCCTAACTACTGTAGTAAATAGTTACTAGAGTATATATTTATGAAATTGGATTTCATAAATATATGATGAATAACTTAAAGGATTAAATCGGATACTCAAGGATTAAGATGTAATAATTTGCAAAGTGGCAGTCTACATTTATGACTTTGTGTTATTGCGAATATTTTATGAAGGAGTTGCGTGTACAATAAAGCCTTAGAATATAATTTATTAATAAGGTCTAGAGTGCAATTATATGTATATAGTGGTATTAAATATAATTAATGGTAACTTTGAACTTGTCAAGGGTTGATAGAAAAGCCCAAGGCCTATTGGAGTTAGTGTCTTATTGGTCTCTTTTGGTCCCACTTGAAGCCACATACTAAAATCCAATTGGAAAGGCCCTAAAAGATAGCCCAATTAGATAATCAGTTATAAAGAGAGAAACATATAGAAATTTAATAAGTGAGACATCATTCTGAAATGGTATGTATGTGAGTGTTAGACACTCTCTAATTCTCTCCTAAACAAACTATATAATTGATGGAGAGACCACACTTCTTGGGCGTTAGTGGAATTGGAGTGAAAATTAAAAGTGTTTTCAAGTGCTTTTAATCTTTGTTTTGAAATTCACCACTTCAAGGTACGCTCTCTTATTCTTAAATTCTAAAACTTAGATAGTGCATGTTATCAATAGCGAATGAAGTAGATCCGTTAATTTTTCGTTACGTATGTTTTATATGCGAAACAAATATATTTTTTCCATTAGTGTTGAGGTTCAAAATATTATAAGAATTGAAATCTAAAACTAATGAGCCTTCAAGGATAAGAAAGGCCCAATCCGTGAGCCAATGCCCATTTAAAATAGGTAATAGGAAGCCCAAGCTCATGAATGGGTAAGCCCAAGTAGAGGAAACTTGGCCCAGCCTCTGTGAGAAGAACCCCCAAGGAGCCCAGAAAGAGATTGGACGAGAACACCAAGGAGCTACTAGAACTAAGGAGGGGATCCTCGAGAAGTGCAGGAAACAATCAGCTGGAAGTTGAACAACTCATGGAAGCATGCTCATGGGCACAAGGAATGAAGACAGACATGTCCCTTTAGCCAACTACAACTCAAAAAAAAAAGACTTTGGAAGCAGCTAATGACTTAGGAATCAGCACATATGAAGGGAAGCTTAGTACCTTGGGAAGAGTAGCAAGGTGAACCATAAAGGAAGGTGGCTGAGGATCTTTCAGCCTAACAGGGGGGGAATGCCTATTTAGAGAAAAAAGACAAAGGATGAGGTAGCCAAAAGAGGGGTTCTAAAAAGCCTCTCTAAAAGCCTTGGGAAAATAGATTAAAAGTCAGCCCCTAGGATCCCCTAAAAGAGAAAGGTTAGCTGAAGACTTTTTAGAGGGAAACCTCAAAAGAAAAATATAGTGATAAAATGAGGAAAGACCATCTACCAATATTGCTAACACAACATTAGTTTTGGTATTTAGAGTAGGAAATGGAGGGAATTGATGGTACACTAAAAACCTTAGGAAGGTACTATAAAAGGGTATCAAGTCATCAGCAAAATTTATTCAGAATTAACTAATCAGAGCCTAAAAACCCTTTGAATTGCTTCTTCAAATTCAAAAAAAGGAGAAAAGAAGGAAAACACTATGTGGGATCCTGAGATAGGTACTAGAGGATACACTTAGATTCAAAGGGATTCAAATCTCACAAGTCTCAGAAGCCTACAAAGAGCTATCTAAGTCTATGACTTTTGAACTTATTTGGACCTTGTGACATATCCTAGTAGAAGAAGGGGCCAATGTACCAAAACTTGAAAATAATGAAATATCATTATCTTTTTGAGGATCCTTGATGTCTTTGTATATATGAATATGTATGTGTTGTAGGATCCATGTTTTGTGTACAACTTGGTTCGTAATCAGTCCAATATAACTACGGTGAATCAACTCCAGTCTACCAAACAACAAGCACAAGACTTTTTGGGTGCCTAAGATCCTTAATTCTACTTGGGCCTAGGTACTGCCCAAAATAAGAACCCATAAATGGTTACCAGAGCTACTCTAATCATACATTTATTGGTACTTCGGGATCACATGGAAATCAAATCCTATCAGCAAAAATTAAGTATTGGCTTAGAACTAACAAAAGAAATAGAATATGAAAGAAACGATCACACAATGAACTAAACTGGTCGGGGTATGTACCATTATATTATCTACAATCCTTATAAGCAATAAAAATTCATGTTTCCATTTGAGATGTCATGGCTGATGGATACTATTGCATGACTTATTTATTTTTTACATAGACCCAAATAGTTTCTATTTACAGATTGTATAAAATTTCATGACAACACTTATATTTCCTATATAGGGATGTATACTGAAGGTATATAGGACTGCACTATGAGTGCCTTTTTCCTTTTCCCACTTCCTAGAATCAACTTTGGTGCAAGGTGGACCATAACCAAGCCATATTGTCTAGCTCCTTTCCTTGTTGCCAATGAATGTTTCAACTTTCAAGACTATCCTATTGTATAAGAATGCGATGGGATTCAATTTTGGCCTTACAAAATAGTAATATAACTAGTCACGAATTGTAGTTTGTGAAGATAAATTCAATTTTGTTTGATTCCCATGAGATTCTTTAAGAGGGCAGGGCCAACTGTATTAGGTTTTAATTTGCTCTACATCATCATAATCATGGGGCCTTAAAGGATAAAGGAAGGCTAAAAATTATTTTTCCATTCTACTTTCTATAACTTTTTGTGAATATATATTTAAAAAATTACCCCATAACTAAATGAATACATGGCTTTATGCCTTCTCTTTTGTTTTTATTTATTAATTTGGTGTTTCTTAATTGTGTGTGTGTGCATGAGAGAGATCCTAACTGAAAGCTTGAATTTGTGTTAAAAACACAAGAGCTGTTTAGCCCCTAAAATAATAAATTACGACTCAGTTAATTTTACTATAACTTAAACTAAGTGCGGAATAGAGTAAATGTGAGCGAACAAATAATACAACTACTCTAAGCCATATTCAACATAACACAGCAGTAAAATGAAAGCTAAAAGAGTATGGAAGAGAGATGCAAATACAAGATAATACTCTAATATGTTATCGAAGAGGAAACCGAAGAACTCAGCGAAAAACTTCTCCGTCACCATCCAAGCGGTAAATTGATCTACTAGACAATAAATTGGGATGCACGAATAGCAAGAGACCCCCCAAGCTTAGTCTACCTAGTGCACTTAAGCCCTCCAAGCTCCTACTCCAACAAGGCTTTTCGGAACCATGTCTTGTCTAGCTTTCCGGATTCCGCAATGCTCCCGATTGCATCCATTAAAGCTTGGCTTCTTCCAATGCTTCCTAGCATCACCAAAACCTCACTGGACACTCAGTATGGGTGTGGTAAGTGTTTGGGCTATCAACCTCTCAAGAATTTGGAAATGGAGAGGTAGGAGTAGAAGAAAACCACAATGGATGGTGTGGAGAATTATGGGTATGACGATCTCACACTCTCAAGGGTATGAGGTTAGGGTTTTCTCTCTAAAAAGCTCTCTACTTAATATGTGGATAATGATGGTATATATAGTGTGTATGAGGATGTAGTGGAGCAAATAGGACAAAATAGCAAAGCAGATTGTTTCGCGGGTATTTCTCGAGAAGGCCTTACCCGTGAGACACTCGCGAAAACCAGCTGTCACCATCTGTCATGACTCTTCGCATTCCAATCATGTGCTGAGCACATGCATTACTTCGCGGGATGGCTAGTCACGAGCTACTTGCGAAAACTCCTTTGTCTTTAAAAGATGCCTTGAGTCTTCACACTCTCTTTTTCTCTCACACAACCCTTACAAATAAATTCCACATAAAATAAAGGGTACAAAAGATTGAACAAAATTACAATCAAATTTGGTACGGAATTAAAGCCAACACAAAATAATTGTAAATTACAACTTTACACTAACTACTTGTACATTTGCAAGTCATGCTTTTTATGAAGATTTGAACTCCTAGTCTTGGATTTGTATAATGACTTTTATCCCTGTTTGTTACCATGACAGTCATGCAATTTGCATCCATTTTTTTACTAGTGTGAATTTCATGTTGCTCGACCACTAAGACTATCTACTGATGCCATCTTTAAGCACTAGCTTGTATAGTCAATAAAGCAAATAAGCCAATTCTTTCTAGCAGTCTAATATATTTGCTGTACTAGTGCATTCTATTTGGTTTCTTGCAAATAAGCCAATTCAATAAAGCAAATAAGCCAATTGTTGACTATTGACTGCTTTTTATTTGGTTTCCTCCAATAAAGCAAATTAAACCATTCCAGGGATAACAATATATCTAAAAAATTGATCATTTTAAAATAAAGATCGGCCAACTATATAATCGGACAATGTTCCCAATAAACATCATATTAATTGCACCGATTAACATGTTCACAATAGTGACATTAAATAACCTATATTTCAAATTGTTCCAAATAGTAGTAATCCTCGAATTATTTTAAACAATAACAAAAAAATATTGAAGTGTTCCATCAACTCTAAAATACATATTTATCTCTGCAAGCACCTTTACTTTTGCACATTTAACCACAAGAAATGTCGTTCACTTTTGCACTTGTGCATTCTTATAAAATTTTGAAATTCTTTTGCATGTCTCACTTGTGGCAGCCATTGTCCCTACTAACACTCCAAACCTGTAACTTCATTGGGTCCAACTTGAAAAGGTGCACAAGGATATTAATCTACTAGAAATAACATAGGCAATTTTTTTGTAACATATAAATGTAATAATAATTATTTGAGATGCTGGTTAACTTTGATGTACACCTTCACATTGGAGTGTTGGCTGGCTTTGTGTTGTGACATTTCTTTTCCTAACCTGAAAATGCATTATAGTTTCATTGCAATACATTAACTATAAATCTGTGATTTTTTCATATGAGACTAACAAATATTGTGCAAACATATTTTCTAAGACACAAGGTCTCATCAGGTAAGCCTTTTTACTTTGGAGGCTATTTCATCACTGCTAATATACCGTGCAAACATATCATCATCATTACTTTCACTGCATCCAAAATGAACCCTATGAACACTATCCTCTTCACTAACAGCCCCATCTACTTTTTCTCCCTCGTCAAAATTACCCACCTCATTATTACCACCTCCCCCATCTCCCTCATTACATTCTCATAATCATCTAAGAACATAACATACACTTCCACTTCATTATAACCTCTAATACACTTTACCATGCTCATTACATCAACATCATTCTCCAAAGGTTTTAACCCACTTGCAAATGGCATTGTAGGCACTCTATACATAAATACATTATTTTCACCATACCCAAAATTTTTGGCCTCATTCCATATCTCAATAAGTGACTTTTCATCGAAATTATTGTCTTCGTATATCTTTACATCCCCTCTTTCGTATTTGTATGGATTATTCCTAATCTTCCCTTAATAGTAAAGGGCAATTGTGAAGTCAAAGTTGTTCATCCCTACAACAAGAGTAAATAATTTACTGTTAAAAGCTGACATTGGAAAGGGTTGAATTATTATTTTAAAGTTATTCTACAAGATAAACAATGAATTATTTGACAAATGGTTGAATTATTTGACAATCTAGGAATTGAATGTTTTAGAGTTTTTAAAATACATTTGATATTTGGACACTTAAAAAAATTTTGCAACCTGCTACAGAAAGTATGGGTATATACAACCTACTGTAGCAGGGATGGATAAATAAAATATTAATTTTTCTTTCCTCTCTCTTCTATTTCTTCTTGTTCCAGAGGATCCAGCTACAGGAGAACCAGGAAGAGAACGCCCCCCCTTTCCGTTCTTGTACATGAGGAATTCCGCCCACGGGAGTGAGTTTGTTCCGGTTAAAAAGCTGCATACCTTATAAACTCACAAGTTCATTATAAATTCAAAATATAGTTCCTTATAAATCACAAGTTCCTTATAAACTCAAAATATAGTTCTGAGTCAATGATGAAATTGAGTGTTTTATCTACGAAGACTATTATGCATCAACTAAGATAATTTATCTTGATCATGGAAGTAGAGACTTTTAGTTGATGTGTTTATATGTCTTAAGGGTGTAAGATATATTGAACTGGACTACTATAAGATTAATTATTCAATAAATAACTGTCACATGAATAATTAATCTCACATCTTTTAATTTCTTAGATTCTTAATCTTGAGAGGATAGTGAACCCAATCATGAAATATGGGTTACTATGATATGTTAGGAGTAAGATCTAGTTTTACGGTCAAAATCTCAGTATTTTGGATAACTACACGTAGTGTTAAAGAAACACGTATTCTCAAGATGGAATCCATAATCTCTTTTTGTAGAGATACAAAATATTCCCTTGAGATAAGTTTAATGGGAACTGATTATTTAAGGCCAACCACCTTAGTAAAGAGTTTAAATCATATTTTTAGAAATTAGATTTCGTAAATATGAATAACTAAAAGATTAAACCGGGGACTTAAGGAATAAAATAGTTGTTTACAAAGTGACAGTTTATTATGATTTTGTTCACTATAGATATTTCATGGAAGGGTCAAATGATATTATATTAGTCTTAGGATATAATTTATTAATGAGGCCTAGAGTGCAATTATATTTCTGTAGTAGTACTTGTTATATAAATAATGGTAATTTCAGGCTTGTCAAGAGTTGACAGATAAGTCTAAGGCTCATTGGAGTTAGAGCCTTATTAGTCCCTTTGGTCACATCTCAAGCCACACACTTAAGCCCAATTGAGCTGGCTCAAAAGGCTAACCCAAATTAGATAATTAGTTTTTATTTAATAAGAGTTATTAAATAGAGTAACTGCCAAGGTAGTTAAAACGTATGTATAATTAAAAATGAAGAGAAAACAGCTTTTCTCTGCAGGATCTTGGAAATATACTTTTCTAAAGGAAAATCAACATACACAAGAACTGATTAAGAGACCACTCATCTTGGTCACCATCTGGAATTGGGATGAAAATTGAAGGTATTCTCAAGTTTTGTTTTTGAATTTCACTGCATCAATGTATGCTTTCTTTTCTTTGTTCTAGAATTCAAGGTTACATATTATCTCTCATGAATGAAATAAATCCTTGTGTCGCTTCTGCTGTAGGTTTTGTATGAGATGCAAATCCAGTTTTTCCAACATAAATACGATCAATTCTGAAGCTTCAGGTTTTCCTCTTTACAAGTAAAGGATCAAAATTAAATGATGACTCAGTGACGAGGCACTGGCGACGCCACTTAGAGTCTAGGGTGTTCTTAGGAACACCCTGGCTTGAAATTTTTTTTTTATATATATAATAATTCAAATTTTTTTATTTGTTTACTCCTAAAAAACAAATAGGAGCACCCTCAAGTAATATTAGGAACACCCTCAAAATTTTTATGCCAAACAAATTTTGAACTAAAAAAAAAAAATATATATATATATATATATATATATCGTAACATAGAATCTGAATTGAGGAAGTAAAAGTCATGCAGAAGCAGGAGTGTGTGTACACATGAGGTGTGTGCTAACGCACAGCTGGGTGTGTGCTAAACTCCTAGTAGTTAGTAAAAAAATGAATGAAGCAACTAAACACCAATAGTTAATAATTTAATTAACTAATACATTATAAAAGACAAACAAATTAAATTATGTTAGGCTAAACAACAATTAAAATTTTATAATTAATGAAACAACAATACAACAAATTATAGTCCATAAAAGACAAAAAAAATTATGAAACAACTAAATAACAATAATTAATAATTTTATTAATATTTCAAATGAACTTATAGTTTATTGGACAGGTACCTATGTTCATTTCATTTCTTTTTATTATTTTTTTTCCTTTTAAGGTTTTTTGGTGTACAGAATGCAAATTTGTTTTGGTTTTAAGAGTTTTTTTTTTTTTTTTAGTACAAACTTCATGCTTGCCAAATCTTGAATTTCGGCCGGTATCTACCGAAACATACCGAAACACCCAAAATAGACCGAAATAACCCAAATTTTTTTCAAAGTGGAACAGGAACACTCTGGACAAAATTCCTAGAGTCGCCACTGTGACGAGGTTACCTTTAGTTTGGATTTGGTTGTCAATTTTGTCACATATAGGAACCAAGGTGATAGTCTCTGGCTCTCTGCTTTTGTTTTTGCCGAAATATCTTTTTTATTTGTAATTAGTATGTTCACTCATAAACACTTTAGCTGTTGCAGCTCATTAAGGTCTCTCTTTGTGTGTTCTTGCAGATAATCATTGAAAGATACTCAAGGACGGACCTGCCTGAAATGGAAAAGAAAAAGTAGGCTCTACCACTCTAGCTATTATAATTTCTATGTTTCTTACAATGCTTTTAGACTAACTTTGTTTTATTAAAAGCAACATTCATGCCATATCAATACATGTGGGATTCAAACTTGAAGAACATAATTACTTCTTGGAAACTATTTTCATGATATGGTATGCGACAAATAAAGACAAGGTTGCTGACTTTAGGTTATTTTACTGCTTTTGTCCGTTATGCTTAGGTAGCGTTTGGGTACGGCTGAAACGCAGTGTGTCTGCATTTCAGCCGTTTTTTTTTTAACCAGGGCCTACTGCACTGTTCATAGGACGTGAACAGTACAAATAGGCAAATAAACAGTAATTTCATTTGTGAATAGTAACCAGGAATTAATATTTTAATATTTTCAGTTTTTAGTTTCTAACAAAATAAGCGGTATCCAAACGCACGCTTAGTGTTTAGAGGATTCTTCCACGTTCTATGCCTATTGCTCTTTATGTTGAACAACAGAATCTTGTTCAACTTTGTGCCTTATTTCCAGAAAACAAACGCAGTTATAAAAAAAATTGCAAAACGGAATGTAATCTTTTGAATTTAGTTACAAGTATCCAATTCAAAATTATTAATAAACAGAAATGCTCCTATGAATAGTATAGAACACCCAATAATTTTCTCCGCCTCAGGTATTGCACCTATGAAAAGCAATACACTAATTCGGAGAAAATAGCAATACACTCCTGTGAAAATAGCAATACACTTATTCAGAGAAAATATCAATACCCAACATGGCAACACACTGATGAAGAGAGAAAATAGCAATACTTGAGGCTGAGAGGCTTTTCAAAGAGGGGAGGAGCGGTGAGGGTGAGGCATTGGTGGCTGTGCTAGCAAGAAGACACACTAGTGGGGACGCATTGCTTGGAGGCAAGAGGCCGCCGTCACCAGCAAAGGGAGGTGGCATCGCAGCAGGCTAGGGTCCGTCAATCTCTCTTTCCCCTTTCTCTCTATGGTGCTGTCATGCATTTGTGAAACAAAAATGAGATAATGAATTGTAACCGGGTTATAATTTTAAATTTGATTTCAACCAAGTCAAGTTGCCAAAATCTTACGTGGAAATTAGTTATTGTAATTTTTTATTTAAAAAAATTGCTACATCATTAAAAAAAAATGTCAAGTCATTGTTTCATTAGTCACGTAAGTAACACTACTAATGACAATTAGTAAAAGAACTAATACAACTCAGTTTAAAACTTAAGGGACTAATTGTGCTCGCTTCAAACCTAAGAGACCAATTATGCACACAAAATAAACTTGAGGAAATAATAATGTAGTTTCGCCTAAAATAAATTTTAAGAATTTAGGATGCAATAACTACACTTGTTAAAGGACCAAAACGTGAAAAGGAAACGTGGGAAGTAGAAGTAGTAGTTCCCAAGACATTTATTGATCTGTGTAGTGCCAAGAGTAAGGACAAGTGATATTGATGTTGTGTTGAGAGCGTAGGGATAACTGCCAGTAACTATGGAAGATCTCAATAAAGTATAAATAGAGAACATATTCTCAAGAAAGAGACACCCTTCTCCACTAACAAATTTGTTTACATAGAGATCATTTTCGCTAAGAGTTCGTAGGATTTAGAAGGAGCTCACGCTGATAAGTTTATTATCTTGTAATATATTACTTTGACTGATCTTATTTATATAGGCTTCCTTCAATTAGTTCGATTCAAGTTCTTAGTTGTTAATCATGTTTGATCCTAAATTCTTTACCATTGATATAAGTTGATGTAAACTAGTAGTCTTTTGATCTGTTTATAAATGCCCATTTCACACAAAAAATCAAGGATTTTACCTCCTTTCCCAAACTAATTAGGGAAGTGCCCCTCTTTTAAAACTCGATTTTCTCAAAATCGAGTATGGGGCGATCAGACTTGAAAAAAAAAAAAAAAAAAAAAAAAATTTTTGCATGAAACTCGAGTTCATGGAGCTTGAGTTCCATGCAAAAACGGCACTATAGGGTTTTAAAACGCCGCTATAGGGATCCCTGAACGCAGCTCTATGATCCAACTTAAAAAAAAAAAAAAAAAACTTGCATGGAACTCAAGTTCATGAAGCTCGAGTTCTATGCAAAAACGCCGCTATAAGGCTCCCTGGACGCAGCTATAGGTATGGGGCGATCAAACTTAAAAAAAAACTTGCATGGACAAACTTTAGTTCCATTTAAAACGCCACTACAGGGCTTTAAAAAAGCTTAGGTATGGAGTGATCAAACTTGCAATTATTATTATTATTATTATTATTATTATTATTATTATTTTTTTTTTTTTTTTTTTAAAGTTTGATCATATAACTGCGTTCATAGAGCCCTATAGCTGTGTTTTAAAACTCTATAGAGGCAATTGTTTTTAGTTTGATTGCCTCATATTCAATTTTCTACAAATCAAGTTTCAAAAAAGGAGCATTTTTCTAATTAGTTTGGGAAAAGGGGCAAAACACTAGTTTTTTTGCACGAAAAGGGCATTTGCCCAAAGTTTATTATTTAAAAACTGCCTAGACATCAAAATTTCTACTTGCTTTGATAGTTTACATAATCATGAAGTACTCAAGTTTTCTTGAAATTAATGGTTTTAGATCTCACTTAGAATTTAGGTATGGTACTCATTCACTTAGGCCTGTTTGGATTGAAGGGGGATGGAGGGCGAGTAGAGGAGAGTAGAGTAGAGTAGAATTAACTCAAAATAGGATAATTTTGAGCCAATTTCACTAACTATTCTACTCTACTTTACCCCCCTCAATCCAAATAAACCATTAGAAATATAGTTTATTTGCATTCCATAATCCTCTGTTATTAGCATCTTCTCCATCGAACTTAAAAGTCCTCTTATTTGAGAGGCAATACCAAAACACATTCTAAAGTCAAATAACCTATAAATTCAACAATTTAGGGAACATCACATATTCAACAATTCAAGGAACATCACTCTTTTATGAAGATTCAATGTTGATATCTATAATATTTTGCAAAATCAATCTTCCAGTTCTTTCTTAGCTGTTCCTGTTAGCTTAGTTCACACTCTACTATACTTTCTCCCCCGACTTGGATGAAAAAAAAAAAAAGTCAATACGTGCGCTTTACGGTGTGCCAAATCAAATCCTATTCCTACCAAATTCCCAGGTCCCAACTCCAAGACCTTAAGTACAAAAATTCAACGTATTTTGCATGGTAGTTAGATTTTTCCATAAGTAAGTTCAAAATGTAGGAAACATTGACCCGAAATGAAGGTCTTATAGGAGGGCCCTTAAGCGTTAGACTTCTCAGTACTCTTCACAGTAGAGCGATGGTTACTTAGAAGCTGATTTAATATCATGCATTGGTGGCGTATTTTAACGAAGATATATATAGATAAATATATATATATATATATATAGTTTATAACATTTTCGCAATAAGTTTAGGTGACAATATGTTATTTTTATTTGTGCCCATCAATAACATTACTTTTTTTAAAATATATTATTAACAATTTGTCACCTTAGTTTTATTTTGAAATTGTGTATATATCATTTACCAGTAAAATATTGTCACCTAAAACTTTATTGTAAAAATGTTGTCAATATAGCACAACTATATATATGAACTAGTCGCTAACCTATGCGATGCACGGGATAATTAAATAAAATTGAGTTAAAAATGAAGGAAAATAAATAATTTAGTTCAAAATAAAGGTTCAACTAAAAAATTGATAAAAAAAATAGACAATTAGTTTTTACTTTCTTTGAAATTGAACCTAAAAACATAACCGTACATATATGTGAGGACAACGAAAAATGATATCAAATATTATCATGATGAATGAATTGAAAATTCACAACTACATTAAATTTAAAGAACAAAGACATTTGTTTCACAACATTATATTAAATGATTAAAGCCCTTAAAATGAGTGAGGAAGACAAACTTTTGCACACCAAGAATTGAGAGTAATTTGGTAGAATTGTAAAGTAACGCTTTCTTTCATATGCCAAAATATCATCCAAAGTATAAAGTGTCTAATGGAACAATAGAACATGAAAATATATGCTCACTAAGATACAAATAACTTAATTAAATTTATGACTAATCAACAATAGCATGGTTTGGAAATTGTTTATATATAAAAAAGGAGTATCTAACGATCAAACATATGTATCTAACAATTCTAACCATAAAGCAACTACAACATGAGAATTTGGTTCAAAGCATTAAAACAATAACTATAATTACAAAATGCCTTTTATATATATTTGCAGTGATGGTGTGATGCCCCACCAACAGTGATAGAGCCTCACCTATTCAACATATGCTCATTGTCCGCTGGAGGTTTTCCTAGAATTTCATATACATTTGTAACATTAACAATTAGCTGTGTCCACCTATGTTAACCCTCCAAATTGTCTTCAACTTCCAAAAAGGAAAAGTGTTAGCTCTCTAGAAACTACTGTTCTTTCGGGCAAAGATGAATAGATGAAAATCAATAAACTTACTATTATGTATTGAACACTATTTTACAACTAAAATCTCATATTACTCTTAATATGATTCTTCTTTGTTTTTTTTTCCTTGAATGCTCAGGCTCTCCAAGTGCCATTAGTAGTTGGAAGAATTGGAGCTTGAGCTTCATAGCTTTAGTGATATAAAAGCTTTTGCCAAATCAAACAAATGTTAGACATGTTGGTGAGAATCTATAATTCCATTTAGTTTTGGTGAGAATTTTTATCTTCCCAAGCAACATTGTAATAGTTGCACAATATGATTCTACATTGTATCCCAAAGGATCTCTCTTGGATTGCTTCATTCTTCTATCAGGCACTACAACTAAAGCTCCCCCATCATAACTTTCCTACCTTGCAAAACATCACAAACAAAAGCAAAATTCCAAAATTTTCATTTCCTACTTTGCAGCCCCCAATCAGACTAACTAATAGATAATTTGAAATTGCTATCAGACATTGACCATGATACTTGATAATAAAACAAAGGTTGGAAAGTAAGAGATCAACATATCTAATAGTAGCAATCAACACTTACCAATTATAATTCACCATCACTGATATCACTGGGGACACACAAAAAATCCCAATTTTGCTTCAAAACTGAGATGGAAAAATAAATAACACAAATTTCCACCTTAAATCGCTAGAACCTAAAGCAAAAAATAAAACCCTTTTTTAATGCCAGCAAACCAAAACACCTACCATCATACTGCTAATTTTCACATAAAAATGTTTAATTACAAATAATCCCTTGCACAATAGTATCATTAAAAGTGAATAATCTCATCATGAATCTCCATTAATACAGCAAAGAAACCATGCATAGATTGTGCAGTTCTCTCATGGGTCACATTTATATATATAAAAAAAAAATCCTCGAACTTCCTTTTAAGTTGTAAACTTATAGTTATCTCTTTCTGCAGATTATGCATGTGTGATGTATAAATGCTACAATTATTTGCTTCTGCTTCTTATAGCATATTCTAACCAGATAACTACAACACAACTATCAATGAAGGTGGTATCATTGTTAGATGAAAACAATACCTTTAAAAATGCCCTCATCTCTTATAAATCAATTCTCATTATTGTATCCTAAACATACATTAATAGCAAAGATAAATAGTAAAGCAAATGAAAAACACAAAAAATACTTAAAAAACTTCCAGCTTAGTTGAGTATTCTTTGCACTTACTTTTCTGTAATTTCCCATCTCCAAGTCATCCATGGAACCTATACCATTAGTGAATAATTCATCTACCACTTATTCAATTTGTTTAAAGAATGAGAGAATGAACCAAATTGTACTACTAACATGCTATTACAAAGCATGAATCTAAAGATTGATTGATTTGTGCACCTAATCCTACCTAGCATATAAAATGTAAATTTGACTATGTTTCAACCATATTAAATTCTTACAAATCACTCTATGATGATTCCTTTATTCACGTCATGGATTTTATGAATGATTTGCAATTATGATACCACATATTACTAGCTAACTAATTTATAATATTGATTTTTATCAACTGAATGTATCCATTGTATTCATAGCTATGACTAAGAATTAAAGAGTACTAAATAGTTGAGCCCATTTCTCAGCAATCTCTTTGCTCTCCCTGTATCCAACTGACTTCTACATGGTAATCTAAACATAAACCTCTAGTCAATTAACTAATTTACCTAACAAAAATTGGGGGCTTTGACATTAATCCAGAGAGATCCTAATCCTTCCTAATTTTTGAAAGGTATTAGAAATAATGTATTGAAACATTGATGGAAAAAATTGGCACAATATTATAGTGAGTAAATAGACATTCCTCACTTTGGTTAAAAAAGCATCACATGCTCCAAAATAAGGCTAAGGCACCCTAGCCAATAATTTTCCTTCAAATTAAAGTTTTGACTATTTGCAATCCACACAACATAACCCAACCAAAAAAAAAAAAAATGATTAAATAGTAATAATCAAGCTGTATCTCTCTTCAATAACTACTTAAAATCTAAAAGATAGAATAGCAAGAAAAAATCTTAAGGAAACAAACTTACCTCCTTTTTTTCAAACAGTTGCATAATGTTTTAGTGGTGCATTGGTCAGGTCCAAGGCAAACTTCACATATGCCACAAAATCTCTTTCTTGTGCTTTGGCTGATTTGCCATCAATTCCTTCACATAAATCAAATTCACTCAATTTGTATAGAGTAAGAAAATGTAAATATTAAGTATTCTAAATGGCATAATGGATTCTGCATATCCACATTGCCTAATCATATCAAAATATGCCCAAAGGATCCAAAAGCCAAGACAAAGTATTCAAATTAAATACTTTCTCCCTTGACTATAACATTGTTTGCCTTACAAATAATTTGCAAAGGGTGGACTTGAAACATCACACACAATCATTTGTATAGTTATGTGTTAGGATGTGTGCTCTTAAATCCTATTGTATGATGCTATGTATGACATTAAGTATGCTTAATGTTATGATTAATAAAGTTGTTTTATTATTATTCTTTAAAATAATGGTAACATGAAATCATATAGTCCATGAGATGTATAGTATGTGATTTATGTGAAAAGTCACAAAAGATATAAATTACAAGTTCTTTGTAAACTCAGAATTATAGTTTGTAGTCGGTAATGAAATTGGGCATTTTATCTGTGAAGACTATAATATATCTGTTAGAACATATGTAGTTCAAGTTTGTGAACATATGTCACTATTTTATGTAATTGGCTTATCCTTAAACAAAACGCACTTTACTTGTAATTGGGTAGATCTAGGATGTGTTTAACACTTCAAGAAACAGTGTTTCAAGATTCAGTGTTGAAGTCATCAAAGTCTGTCCAAGAAACAAGCAAGGAAGTGCAAGTTACTAAAGCTCGACACCTACCTCGACACATGCATCTATCGAGCTTTAAGAAGCTGTTTTGCCCCGAGCCTCGACAGCTTCTCGACAGATCCTCGACACTTCCATCTATCGAGAATTAAAGAAAACAAATTTTTAGTTCTGTTTCAAGTTCAATCCGTGAATGTGTCTTTAGGACTTCTTTTCTCCTAACCCTAGACATATAAAAGGATTGTTTTAAGGGCCGTAGATGATGATGCAAGGTGCACAAGTATTGAGAACTTCTTGTTCATGCAATTTGTGATCTGAAAGACAAGTTCGTGCCTTAGTTCATCTCTGATGATTTGAAGAACTTTGCAGCCAACAACTCTCTCTCTCCAGTTGGCGTTTGAAGTCGTGTATTGGGATCCGCGCATCTGGTTAGTCACGTACTTGGGAGCCGTGCATTGAAAGGAGAAACTGTCACTACAGAGCAAGTCCAATTGGGTATTGGGGTAAGGGTTCAAGTGTAGGTTGGTAAGGTACTTAGGATTCCTTGCTTGTAATCGCTTGCTGTGATAATAGTGGAGTTTCGGGAGTGGTGACCTTAAATCACCTGGTGGGGTTTTTGCCGTAAGGTTTTCCTCATTCGTAAACAAATCACCGTGTCATTTATTTTCCGCTACATAACTTAGTTTTGGTGATTTGGTTGTGCTACCATGTGATATTGCATGTTAATTTGATTAATTAATAACTAGGGTAATTAATCAATCTAATTTATCACAAGGGGTCAACGCATTTGTGACCTGTCAAGTGGTATCAGAGCAAGCACACTCTGATTAGGGTTTAATCTTTGTGTGTGATCCATTGACCCCTGCTGTCATGGATAGAGGTCAATCTCTTATTATACCTCCTTTATTTGATGGCACTAACTATGCATACTGAAAAGTACGCATGAGAGCTTTCTTGCAGTCTTTAGATGAGAAAGTGTGGCAAGCTGTGGAGATAGGCTGGACCAAGCCTACAGAAGCACCAGCTGACTGGGATGATGCCAAGATCAAGGCGGCAAACTTCAACAGCAGAGCATTAAATGCCCTATTCAGTGCAGTCACCAATGAGGAGTTCAAGAAAATCTCCTCAACTGAAACTGCTAAGGAAGCATGGACCATTCTCCAGACAACCTATGAGGGCACCAAGGCTATCAAAGATTCAAAGCTACAGAGGCTCACCACACGCTTTGAAGAAATTAAGATGGAGGAGGATGAATTGTTTGATGAGTTCTATGCCAAGCTCAAGGACATAGTAAACTCAGCCTTCAATCTTGGGGAAACCATCCCTGAACCCAAGATTGTAAGGAAAGTGCTCAGATCGCTGCCCGAGAGATTTCATGCTAAGATCACAGCGATCGAGGAATCGAAGGATATTGAGAGAATTCCTCTGACTGAGCTGGTTGGAAACTTGTAAACCTATGAGTTAGGGTTGACTAGGTTAGGCAAGTCAAGCAAGGGTAAGAGTTTGGCACTAAAGGCTAAGAGCAGTGATACGAATGATTCTTCAAATGATGAAGATTCCAAGATGAAGTCCTACATCACAAGGCAATTCAAGAAATTTATGAAGAATGCCAATGGAAAGGGCTTCAACAAAGACCGTAGACAATCCAGTTCTTCACAATTCAAGAATTCGGACAAAGGGAAGAAGGATGTCAAGGATGGCAGTCAGTACACTGTTCCCGCTGGGCCAAAATGCTTTGGGTGTCAAGGCTTCAGACACATGAAACAAGAGTGTCCTATGTACCTTAAGAGCATAGGGAAGAGCAAGGCACTTGCTGTTACCTTAAGCGACACAGAGCCCGAGGATGATTCCGAAGATGAAGATGACGGAATCTTGAATGCCTTCACTGCCACTGTTAATCCTACTGATGGGGTTACTGAAGAAGTGGATGAAGAGAAGGAACTGGTGGATTCCAAGTGTGAGATTATGGATGATCAAGATGATATCCATACCGCCTATGAGAAACTATACAAGCTTTCAGAGAAGCATGAGAAACTCTATAGGCTGGCCACCAAGAAACTCAGTGATGTGGAACTCGATCGTGAGGAGCTGTCCACAAAGGTTGACGAAGCAAATCAGACCATTGGAGCACTGAGGTTCGAAAATAATTTCTTGGCTAAGAGGACCAAGAAGCTTGAAGCGGAGTTGTTTCAAGTCAGAGCACAATTGGAGAGGACGTCAAGTGCAAAGCTGGACGAGATGCTGAGTGCTTAGAAATCTTCTTTAGATCGTACTGGGTTGGGGTATGAATTCTCTCTTTCTAATACTCCTACTGCTAGTACTACTGTGTTTGTTCCACCTGCTAATAACATTAAAACTGAGGATAAAAATGTTAAAACTGAATTAGTTAGTGAGAACGTAGACAAGGGTAAGTCCATTCTAGGAGCACCCCCTAAAATTGAGAAAAGGGAAACTAGAAACCCTAGGACCAAGAAGACTATCTCTCAAAAGCCTAAACAGAAGAAGCCGCATCTCTGCTATCATTGTGGTGTTGCTGGTCATACTCGACCAAATTGCTATAAGTGGCTTGCCACTCAACAAAGCAATGGCATGATAGCATCTGGGAGCCAGAATCAGCTTCAGACCTCTCTCGCTCCTCTTGGAGACATTCTAAAAGCCCTCATGTTCCTTTCGAACTTGAACAGTTCATATTCTTCTCCCTCTTCACCGGTTCAAGGGTCGACGAAAAGGAAAGGTTCTTCCAAGGTGTGGAAGGCAAAGGGATCTAAGTGATAGCAGTCACTTCTTCTTCTCTCTCCCTGTTTTTTTTTTGTGTTGCATTACTTGTGTGTTTCTTTACTGTTTTGAGTCAGTCTAGTTTTATGCATTGTTTTGCATTCTTTAGCTTGTTTTTGCTTGTATGTTTTCAGTTTTGTGTTTTATTTTTACTTTTCTGATAAAAAAAAAAACAAATTGAAAAATTGAAAAATACAAAAACAGTGTGTGTTTGTGTGCATTGGTTCATGTGAACTTTTGAAATGGCCATTGAAACAGAGTTTTCTAAACTTTGTATCACCTGTAGCTTAGATGAGCATTCTTCTGCACAACTAAGCAAGTGAGCTTTGTAGCTCTTTGTTTGTGATGAGTAAGGTGGAGTGATCTCTTCTTCTGAACACTCGTATCACTCTTTTTGACGGGTTGAACTAGAAAATCCTAAGAGAAAGGCATAAATAACCATCTCACCACTATTACTCGCCAATCATAATATGACATCTGTATGCTTCGGCATAGCAAAAGTGCAATGTCATAAGCTTAACATAATTGGGTATTTCTTTTCTTTCTCTTGTATGCCCATGCATGATATGCTTGTTAAAAGAAAATATGCAAAGAAATAAAAAGCAAAAAGATCAAAATGCTTTAAAATATGGTTGCAAGCCTGTTTTCTAGGAGATGTGGGAGTTATAGGATGTACCTCAAAGGTGATAGTCCTCATCAAGTAGTTATAATTGTGTGTGAGTTAAAGTGATTTTCTCATATCTCAAATCGTCATAATATTGAGACACTTATGCAATCTTGCGATGTTATCACACACAACACGCAATACTCTTTGTTATTTTTGATACATGTGCAGGTACAATGTGATTTGGCCATCACAAGGTTTACATGCGTTAATGTATGCTCACTAAATTTTTTGGACTTACTAAACTGTTTGGACTTATTTTTGAAATATAAAATTGGTTAGACTTGTTTAGTGTGTGTGTGCGTATTTTGAGATACATGTGCATCAAAATTCTTGTTGAGAGATGTTTTTGAGAGCTTAATGTGTTGCTTGGATCCTTGGTTGAGTTGCATGTATGATTGCATTCATGTCTGTGTTTTTCTTCTTTTGAAAAACTGTTTTTAAAGGCAACTCGACACCTCCTTGACACCTCTCGATACCTAGCTGTCTATCGAGCTTCTTAGACTTTTCCTTAACGCAGTCTCGACACATCCTCGACACTTGGTGGATCGATCGAGAAACTTTCTGTATGCTCGATAGTTTCTCGACAGCTTCTGGATTGATTGAGGTTCCTTCATGTTTGATCCTTCTTTCTCGACACATGACCTCGATAGCTGCATCTATCGAAGTGCATTTTCTCGACACCTATCTCGATAGCTGTCTCGATACCTCTCGATACTTGCAGCTGTCGAGAATTACTGAAGGTGTATAAAAATGTTCTTCGCGATTTCTCAGTCACTTTGCTCGATCGCTCTTCCTCGATAGAACCTGTTTTCTCTCTCATAACACTTCTCTCTCGCTCTAAACCTCTTCCAAGGCTTTCTCAAGTGTTTTTCTCGATCCTCATCACTTGGTAAGCATCGTATCCCTCATCATTCATGCATTTCATGTTTTTAAAACCCTAGGTTTTGTGTTTTTGATAATTTTTGGGATTTTTCAAAATTATTGAGGTTTTCATGAAATTTTGGGTTGTTTTTTTTATTTGATCTTTAAAACTACATGCATTGCATCACATTAGCATTCTAATTGTATTTTCATGCATTTAGATGTGTGCAAATCTGTTGTGTGCTGTTAGGTTTGGATTGGGCTAAACCCATGATGTTTTTATGTTGCATGTCACATGTTCATGCATTTTCCATGCATACGTTCTTTCTTTTCAATATTTACTCTTCCAATATTGAACTGCTTGGAACTTTTTTGTTTGTCTATTCTTCTCCCCCCTCTCTATGGTTACGTTAGTAGTGTCTATGGCACCTAAACGTAAGTCCATTCCATCCCAGAACCCTTTTCGTTCTAAGGGATCGTCTTCTTCAGATTCCACTCCTCTTTTTATCCGGTTCCGTGATGAGAAAGCCCATAAGGACTTCTCGTAGAACTTTTCTAAACGAGGTGTTCATTTGGAACGCCACGTTGTCCTGGCAAACTTTGCCAACACCGACCTTCCCGATGTCATTCACAGTCGGGCTTGGGAGTCACTGTGTGACGTCTCGGTCATATGTCCACTCGTGTTGATACAGGAGTTTTACTCCAACATCCACGGGATCGATTCTTCAGTACCTCTCTTCTACTCTAGCGTTCGAGGTACGTGCTTTGCTGTCACTCCGGAGTTAGTCTCTGAGGTGCTTCATGTCCCTAGGGTGGATCATCCTAATTGTTAGGATATATGCCCTAAAATCCTATTGTATGATGCTATGTATGACATTATGTATGACTTAATGTTGTGTTTAATAAAGTTGTTTATTTTTATCTAAAATAATGGTAACATGAATATTTGGACATTATCATATAGTCCATGAGATGCATAGTATGTGATTTATGTGAAAAGTCACAGAAAATATAAATCACAAGTTCTTTGTAAACTCAAAATTTATAGTTCGTAGTCGGTGATGAAATTGGGCATTTCATCTGCGAAGACTATAACGTATCAACTAAGATGATTTGTCTTGATCATGGAAGTGGTGACTTCTAGTTGATATGTTGATATGTTTTAAGAGTTAAGACATATTGAACTGGACCGCTGTGAGATTTATTATTCTCCTAACGACTGTCAAATGAATAATAAATCTCACGACTTCTATTTGCATGAACTCTTAATCCTGAAAGAATAATGGACTTGATCATGAGGTGTAGGTTGCTTTGATATATCAGGAGTGAGATCTAAAGTGACGGTCAAAACCTCAGTATGTTGGGCAACCACATTTAGTGTTGATGGAACATATATTCTCAAGATGGAATTCATAGTCTCTTAATGGAGATACAAAATATTCCCTTGAGATAAGTTTAATGGGTTTGGTTATTCAGAGAGTTAGGCCTAACCACTTTGGTAAGAAATTACTAAAGTATATATTTATGAAATTGGATTTCATAAATATATGATGAATAACTTTAAAGGATTAAACCGGGTACTCAAGGATAAGACGTAGTAATTTACAAAGTGGCAATCTATATTTATGATTTTGTATTACTACGAATATTTTATGAAGGAGTTGTGTGTAAAATAAAGTCTTGGGATATAATTTATTAATAAGGCCTAGAGTGCAATTATATTTATATAGTGGTATTAAATATAATTAATGGTAACTTTGGACTTGTCAAGAGTTGACGGAAAAGCCCAAGGCCCATTGGAGCTAGTGTCTTATTGGTCCCTTTTGGTCCCATTCCAAGCCACATATTAAAGCCCAATTGGAAAGGCCTAATAGGCCGGCCCAATTAGATAATCAGTTAGTTATAAAGGGAGAAACATACAGAATTTTTTTAACGTGATTTTTCGAAAAGAAAAATAAAGAGTGTGAGACACACTTTCATTCTCCCTTTGGAAACTGATTGAGAGATCACACATCTTGCGTGTAAAGTGGAATTGGAGTGAAGATTAAAAGTTTTCCCAAGTGCTTCTAATCTTAGTTTTGAAATTCTTCATACCAAGGTACGTTATCTTGTTCTTAAATTCTGAAATTTACAGAGTGCATGTTGTCAATCATGAATGAAATAGATCCTTGTTTGTTGCTTCCGCTGTGTGTTTTGTATGAGATACAAAACCAGATTTTATCCAACACTAATTACCCTAGCTGTGAGCATCTATGAACTGTGTCCAAAGATGAGATGATCTCGACGTTCTGTGAGCGTTCTTCCACTTGGAGAGATCATCAGTACACACCATGTCGACCTTTTGCTAAAGGTCCTCATTTTCTTAACATGGTGATGACTTTTATTTTGCACCCACTTTCTTACTACAACTCTATCACAGAGCCTCGTGCTCGATTTTTGTTATCCCTTCTAGAGGATCTCTCTATAGACTTTCCTTCACACTTTATCTTTTCTATCATAGATGTCTATAGAGATATGGCCACCCGTGATAAGCTCATTTTCCCTTCTACTATCACGAGGATTCTTCGCCGTTTTTCCATCCCATTCCCTTCGTCCGATCCTTACCATGTCATGTCTGCCATAGACGCCACTACCGTAAAACGTAGCGAGGCACAATTTCGATCGAGACAGTCTGATGGTGCCACTTCTTCCTCCCGTTCGACTACCTCCAGATCAGCTCGAGCGTCTGCTGCTTCTTCGAGCGATGTCACCTTAGGAGACATCATGGTGCAGTTTCAGCGCATGGATGCTCTCCTAGATACACTCTCCACGGAGTTGTATTAGGTGAACGTTCGTGTTGGTCGCATCGCCAGGCGACAGGCGACCATGGGCGGCTTTGCTCCAGAGGCTTCTCCTCCGCCACTTCATGTGTCGACTGAGACTGAGGCTGATGATGATGGTGATGACGATGATGCTTCTGAGGATGATGAAGATGGAGATGCGAGCTCTTCTGCTGAGATGTCTACATGACACTCTACCCTTTGTCACTCGTGACAAAATGGGGGAGTAGTTTTGGTATGAGAATAGTCATGCTTAGGGGGAGTGTTAGCATAGGACATTTTTGATAGGGGGAGTGTGGATTGAGGGATGTAGTGAGGAGATCATATGTATTCTTTTTCTTTTCTATCTTTTTAGAGATACATTGATCATGTATTGACATACATTGTACTTATTTCTTGATATATATGATGATGTATGTTTTTCTTTCACCTATCTTTCCATGTGTTGTTTCTTTTCCAGTCTTTATACACATGTTTCTTTACTTGTACGCAATCTATTATTTCTGCTTCACACAAAGATGTCTTGATGTGTTTTGTTTATAAGTGTTTCAGAAATACAGGTTGTCAAAGTCTACTTGCCATAAACTCTCTTCTTGCAAAGTTTTTCAAGAGTTTGTGTTAGGATAGATTTTACTGTATGTAACATTTGAAGTATGAGTTAAAGTGTTTTATGACTTCTCTCATATCTTCATTTGTTTGTTGTGGTTTTGTCACGGATTGCCAAAGGGGGAGATTGTTAGGACATATGTAGTTCAAGTTTATGAACATATGTCGCTATTTTATGTAATTGGTTTATCCTTAGACAAAACGCACTTTACTTGTAATTGGGTAGATCTAGGATGTGTTTAACACTTCAAGAAACAGTGTTTCAAGATTCAGTGTTGAAGTCATCAAAGTCTTTCCAAGAAACAAGCAAGGAAGTGCAAGTTACTAAAGCTCGACACCTACCTCGACACATGCATCTATCGAGCTTTAAGAAGCTGTTTTGCCCCGAGCCTCGATAGCTTCTTGACAGATCCTTGACACCTCCATCTGTTGAGAATTAAAGAAAACAGATTTTCAGTTCTGTTTCAAGTCCAATCCGTGAATGTGTCTTTGGAACTTCTTTTCTCCTAACCCTAGACATATAAAAGGATTGTTTTAAGGGCCGTAGATGATGATGTAAGTTGCACAAGTATTGAGAACTTCTTATTCATGCAATTTGTGATCTGAAAGACAAAGTTCGTGCGCTAGTTCACCTCTGATGATTTGAAGAACTTTGCAGCCAACAACTCTCTCTCTCTAGTTGGTGTTTGAAGTCGCGTACTGGGATCCGCGCATCTGGTTAGTCACGTACTTGGGAGTCGTGCATTGAAAGGAGAAACTGTCACTACAGAGCAAGTCCAATTGGGTATTGGGGTAAGGGTTCAACTGTAGGTTGGTAAGGTACTTGGGATTCCTTGCTTGTAATCGCTCGCTGTGATAATAGTGGAGTTTCGGGAGTGGTGACCTTAAATCACCCGGTGGGGTTTTTGCCGTAAAGTTTTCCCCATTCGTAAACAAATCACCGTGTGATTTATTTTTCGCTGCATAACTTAGTTTTGGTGATTTGTTTGTGCTACCACGTGATATTACATGTTAATTTGATTAATTAATAACTAGGGTAATTAATCAATCTAATTTATCACAAGGGGTCAACGCATTTGTGGCCTGTCAGTATCAACTAAGATAATTTGCCTTGATCATGGAAGTGAAGACTTCTAGTTAGTATGTTGATATGTTTTAAGAGTTAAGACATATTGAACTGGACCATTGTGAGATTTATTATTCTCTTAACGACTGTCAAATGAGTAATAAATCTCACGACTTCTATTTGCATAAACTTTTAATCCTAAGAGAATAATGGACCTGACCAAGAGGTGAAGGCCGCTTTGATATATTAGGAGTGAGATCTAAAGTCACGATCAAAACTTCAGTATGTTGGACAGCCACATTTAGTATTGATGAAACATATATTCTCAAGATGGAATTCATAATCTCTTAACGAAGATATAAAATATTCCCTTAAGATAAGTTTAATGGGTTTAGTTATTCAGAGTGTTAGGCCTAATCACTTTAATAAGGAGATACTAAAGTATATATTTGTAAAATTGGATTTCATAAATATATGATGAATAATTTAAAAGATTAAATCGAGTACTCAAGGATTAAGATGTAGTAATCTTCAAAGTAGCAGTTTACATTCATGACTTTGTATTACTACGAATATTTTATAAAAGGGTTGCATGTATAATAAAGTCTTGAGATATAATTTATTAATAAGGCCTAGAGTGTAATTATATTTATGTAGTAGTATTAAATATAATTAATGGTAACTTTGGACTTGTCAAGAGTTGACCGAAAAACCCAAGGTCCATTGGAACTAGTGTCTTATTGGTCCCTTTTGGTCTCACTCCAAGCCACATACTAAAGCCTAATTGGAAAGGCCCAATAGGTTAGCCCAATTAGATAATCAATTAGTTATAAAGGGAGAAACATACATAATTTTTTACTAGAGAAAGAGAGACATCATTGTGAAATGGTATCTATGTGTGAGTGAAGCCACTCAATTATTCTCCCTTGGAAACTGATTAAGAGACTACACTTCTTGGGCGTAAAATGGAATTAGATTGAAGATTAAAAGTGTTTCTAAGTACTTCTAATCTTTTGTTTTGGATTTCACCACACCAAGGTATGCTATCTTGTTCTTAAATTCTGAAATTTACATAGTGCATGTTATCAATCTTGAATGAAATAGATCCATGTATGTTGCTTTCACTGTGTGTTTTGTATGAAATACAAAACTAGATTTTTCAACAATTGGTATCAGAACCAGGTTTTCATATCGTGTTTGTATAACATGTGATTGAGTTTTAGAATTTAAAAAAATCATTATCTTTGTATAGACATGGTTTGATAATCATGGTTTAATGAATTTATGTTATTAGCGTTGGAATTCATATGCCATAATTCATTTATGTGATATATAGATTAAAGTTCCATAAACTTCTAGATGATTAATATATATACATGCTCCAAGTCACAATACTTATTGAATAGTGTCATGTCTTAATAGTTGCAATGATATGGCAGTTACTGAATGTAACAGTTTTGCAGTGATTGCACTACTTGGACTTTCTTGCATCGTCTTTAAAAGACAATTTAATATTTATAGCCTTGATGGCCATTTTGCATATGTTAATTGAAAGTTATTGGCTTGATGGCCATCTTGTATATGCTAATTCTTTATGGCCAAGGATATATATATATATATATATATATATATAATTGTCAGATGTAACTATCAGGTGCTCTTGGACATGGTTATTGAATCTAAGTGAAATAACGGGCATGTGCATGCACTTTGATATTGTACCACTTGTACATATTGCCTTGGAGGTAGAATCCGTATGATATATTATATTATATTATATATATATATATATAATCATATAGGTTTACATGTAAGTCATATATAATGTAATAATCATATATTACATGTAATAATCCATATATTATATTATATATATATAATATAATATGGGTTTATAATGTAATATGGGTTTGTATTACATTATATGTATTTATATATATTAATGCTAGGATTAAAGTATTCATTTAATGAAATTTATTCCTAATGAGATTAGGATTATGTTTTCAAGGGTTTCTAGCATTATTATGGTTCTTGATCTTAAAAATGTTTAATTTAAAATATCTAGTGGGAGAGAGATACAAAGGTTGCATCTCACAACCTTCATTGTCTGTTTATAGTATTATGAAATATATACTTTGTCTTTACTTCGAGCTTAGCATTCCATGCGGAGAGTATTTATTTCATGGTGCTACAATATTGAACTACCTAGTTTATAGTAGTTTGATCAAACACCTTATCTTAGCCTTAAGCTTTGCATTCCATACGGAGGGTGTTTTGTATCATGGCACTACAAAATAAACCTATTAAGGGAGATGAAATGTGGCTACACATGATTCTAGACAATGGTATACACTAGACTAAGTATTATAGTATCCTCTATGCTGAGTTCTTACTATTATTACTTAGAAGCTAAATGTAAAACAACATATTATTAGTGTTTGATAAGACTTATCATGATAGCATTAATAATGATAATAGTTCTTAACCAATCATAGTATTTAATATTCACTCTATGCTGAGGGATATTGAATACGAGATTGGGTTGCCATTGCATATTTTATATTATAGTTTTATTAAGGTTCCATACTATATATTTATATGCTAAATTGATAATGTCTGGTTTATTAATTATATTCATATTTTTTATTTTCAGATTTAAAATCATGGCATCATTTAGCCCACTTGCTATTCTTAATCAAAACAAACTAATTGGATCAAACTATGTTGACTGGAAAAAAAATTTGGACATAGTTCTTACTGCTGAAGAACACAAATATATGCTTACTCAACCATGTCCTAGCTTTCCATCATTAGATGCTCCTCTTGAGAAAAAACATTGATATGATCATTGACAGAAATCTAATGAGATAGCTAAGTGCTATATGCTAGCATCTAGAAATTTGCACATTGTTCTTACTGCTAAAGAACACAAATATATGCTTACTTAACCATGTCCTAGCTTTCCATCATTTGATGCTCATCTTTAGGAAAAACAACAATATGATCATTGATAGAAATCTAATGAGATAGTTAAGTGCTATATTCTAGCATCTATTTCAAATATTCTACAGTATCAAATGTAGGATGTAGAATTAGCTTCAGACTTAATGCAAAGTCTGAAGGAGATGTTTGGTGAACAAGGTCATTCTACAAGGCAAGAAACTATAAGGCAGATTTATAATACCAAAATGACTGAAGGTACTTCAGTGAGGGAGCATTATCTTAGGATGATCTCTAATCTAAATACATTGGAAGTTTTAGGTGTCGATATTGATGGAGAATCCCAAGTGGATATGATACTCTAGTCACTACCAGAAATCATTCAAGGAATTCAGACTTAACTATAATATGAACAAAAAGGTTTAGTCATTGTTTAAATTGATGAATGAGTTGGTAGCGGTGGAAGGCATTCTTGGTACTTCTAGTGTTGATGCCAATATGGCTGAAGCTTCTACTTCTCAACCTAAGTTGAAAGGCTTGGGTAAAAAGAAGAAGAAGAAAAAGTACTTTACCAAGAAAGATGGTAAACAAATTACCTTAGGAGTTGCCAACAAAGGAAAGAAAACTAAAGAAAAGTGTTTCTATTGTGGTGAGAAAGGACATTGGAAGAAGAATTGTCCAATATTTAAGACTGCCAAGAATAAGGTATGAAAAATACATTCCTTCTTGAAAAATGTTTGGTATAGAATCCCACAAATTCCTAGTTTTTTCATTCAGGTTGTACTAATCATATCTGCAAATCTTTGCAAAGGTTTCAGGAGACCAGAAAGCTAAATGAAGGGAAAATGTTTCTTACCTTGGCTGATGGGAGCAAGATTCCAGTTGTAGCTATTGGAGTGTTTAATTTATGTTTTGAATATAGAGTTTTAATATTGGAACACTGTTTGTATGTACCTAATGTTTGTAGGAATTTAATTTCTGCAACTTATTTAGATAAACATGGATATTATGCTATCCTTAAAGACAATGTTGTAATAAAGAATGATAAAATGTTTATCTGTTCTGGCAATATTGTAGATGGTCTTTATATTTTAACTCCGGATAAACATGAATTATACAATTCTGAATTAGATAATAACTCTCATGTGAAATCATTAAAGAGAAAGTTTTATTCTACTAGTGATGCATATCTTTGGTACTTGCATTTGGGTCATATCATTTCAAACAGAAATTCAAAGACTTATCAAAGATGAACTCTTAGGACCCATGAACTTTGATGGTTTTCTAGTTTGCAAATCTTGGAAAGAATGGGCAAAGTTGCATATAGAATTGCCCTACCACCGGCCTTGTCAGGAATTCATAATGTTTTCCATGAATCTATGTTAATTAAATACATTCTTGACCCTTCACATGTTTTGAGCTATGAGCCTCTTCAAATTAGAGATGACATGTCATATGAAGAAATTACGGTAGAGATTTTGGACCGTAAGGAGCAAGTGTTACGTAATAGAACAATATCTTGGGTAAAGGTGCTTTGGAAGAATCATTCAGTGAAGAGGCATCTTGGGAGCGTGAAGATGATATATTGTCAAGATACCTAAGCCTTTTTCAAGATCAAGGTACGTAAAATTTTGAGGACAAAATTTTTATAAGAGGGGAAGAATGTAACATCCTAGTTAGCCCCAAAGCAAAAAAAAAAAAAAAAAAAAGGTCAGATTTAGTCCACACGTGCCCCCTACCTAACTCGACTCCCCACCACTCATTTTTTCAATTATCTCTTACTCTCTTTGACTGGCTCTTCACTTCTCCTTCTCTTTTCTTCTTTTTCATTTTTGGTAGAACACTCCTTTTCACTCCCTCAAACTCTCCTGCCGGTACCTCCATATCACTATTTCCCCCATCATTTTCTGGCAAGATCACTGGAAAATTCTTGTGAACCCATAAGCACCTTCACATCTTTTATTTGAGGTAAAAAATTTCTAATCTTTTTTGTGGGTTTTACACTTTTGCTTGAGGTCATTCTTATCTAAGCTTTAATAATGATACCCATGTGATTTATGAGCATTGGAAGTGATATTTATGTGTTTTTATGTATCAGTTTTGTATTGGTGGAATTATTTGATGAGTGAGTATATAATTTGTGCTAAAAATGGCTACTTAAGGTTTATGTATGGTGGAAAATTTAGGGGTTTTAAGTTATAACATGTGATGGTTGGTAAATTTAATTTTTCCATTGCCATTGGGTTTATTTGGAGTTAGTTGAAGTCTTAAATTTCTTGTCTTGGAGGATATTTTGATTTTGCTTTCATGGGTCTCTTAAAAATGTAGTGTAAATTTTATGAAAGCTAGTCATAATGTTGGAGATGATATTAAATCGGTTAACTTTATAAATTGGAGTTGATGCCTTGTAAATCAATTTATTGATAAACTTTGGAAATGGTATATATTATTATTGATAAGGTTAAATACTAGGCTTACTTAATTAAGTGCTTATTTGGCAAATCCTAAATTGTAGCTAGATACAATTTCAAGCTCTATGCTTATTGTGATAGGTTTACTTGATATATTGTTTAAGTTCTAGCTAATCTCCTTGGAGCTTGGAGAGTTAGGTTTTTGTGGTTGCGAGGTAAGTAGCTTTTTAATGAGATTTTTGAAAAATAATAATATTGCATAAATGTTGTTTTTGGGTTATGTTAGGACATATGTAGTTCAAGTTTGTGAACATATGTCGCTATTTTATGTAATTGGCTTATCCTTAGACAAAACGCACTTTACTTGTAATTAGGTAGATCTAGGATGTGTTTAACACCTCAAGAAACAGTGTTTCAAGATTCAGTGTTGAAGCCATCAAAGTCTGTCCAAGAAACAAGCAAGGAAGTGCAAGTTACTAAAGCTCAACACCTACCTCGACACATGCATCTATCGAGCTTTAAGAAGCTGTTTTGCCCCGAGCCTCGACAGCTTCTCGACAGATCCTCGACACCTCTATCTGTCGAGAATTAAAGAAAACAGATTTTCAGTTCTGTTTCAAGTCCAGTCCATGAATGTGTCTTTGGGACTTCTTTTCTCCTAACCCTAGACATATAAAAGGATTGTTTTAAGGGCCGTAAAAGATGATGCAAGTTGCACAATCATTGAGAACTTCTTGTTCATGCAATTTGTGATCTGAAAGACAAAGTTCGTGCCCTAGTTTATCTCTGATGATTTGAAGAACTTTGCAGCCAAAAACTCTCTCTCTCTAGTTGGTGTTTGAAGTCGCGTACTGGGATCCGTGCATCTGGTTAGTCACGTACTTGGGAGCTGTGCATTGAAAAGGAGAAACTGTCACTACAGAGCAAGTCCAATTAGGTATTGGGGTAAGGGTTCAACTGTAGGTTGGTAAGGTACTTGAGATTCCTTGCTTGTAATCACTTGCTGTGATAATAGTGGAGTTTCGGAAGTGATGACCTTAAATCACCCGGTGGGGTTTTTGCCGTCAGGTTTTCCCCATTCATAAACAAATCACCGTGTCATTTATTTTCCACTGCATAACTTAGTTTTGGTGATTTTTTTGTGCTGCCACGTGATATTGTATGTTAATTTGATTAATTAATAACTGGGCTAATTAATTAATCTAATTTATCACAAGGGGTCAACGCATTTGTGGCCTGTCAGGTTAGACACACTTTTGGAAACTACCTATAGAAACTATATTTTCCTAAAAGCTATTGTGTTATAACCTTAATATATATATATATATATATATATATATGAAAATGCATCATATTTGGTATTGCATTTGGGGAAATGCATGAATTGTTGACATGAAATATATGACCATCTTTTATTTAAACTTTGATAAGGAAATAATGGATTTTATGGTGTATTAGAAAATTTAAAGATGCTTATCTTGTCTTGTTATGTGGAAAATTGATAGAAAATCTTTTGACAAGAATGAAGTTGAAAACCTTACAAACTTTGTAGAAATTATTATTTAAGGTTTTCTGAAACTACCTGGATATAAATTATGTATTTCAAAGTATATGTAACCTGTGTGCTTATGTAGTTTTAACACCATGCCACGTATGATTTTCTAGTGATCACTCGATTTGGTTTTCGTAATCTTTGTGACAACAGAATCAAATCCAGGTTAGTGCCCTTTCACTTTGGATGACGTGTTCTTCCTGCTACCCATGGAGGGAAGAGGTTCCTTGATTGTGTGTAGGCGAGGCTGCTGTCCATGGGGCCAAGAGACCACATGCAACAGAGGTCCTATTTGACGTGCTCTCTCTGCTGCCCTTGGGTAGAGAGAAAAACCTTGAGTGATCACCTAATTTCGTTTTCGCAATCTTTGTGACAACGGAATCAAATCCAGGTTAGTGCCCTTTCACTTTGGATGACGTGTTCTTCCTGCTACTCATGGGGGGAAAAGGTTCCTTGATTGTGTGTGGGCGAGGCTGCTGTCTATGGGGCCAAGAGACCACATGCAACAGAGGTCCTATTTGACGCGCTCTCTCTGCTGCCCATGGGTAGAGAGAAAAACCTTGAGCGTATGGGTGAGATTGTTGTCCATAGGGCCAAGAGTCTACATACCAGAGAAGACAATATCATGCCAATTGTGAATGGGTGGATTCTCTGACTGGTCTATGTGTAATGTGGTATATTTGTGATAATTTACCTTATGTTAGATATTATGGTTTTAGAAATTATATTGTTGGTGCTCACAGATTATAGTATATAGTTTCAAGGTATTTACTTTAAGAAACTTTGTGTTTCATATTTAATCATTCTTGTCATGTTATTATTATTGAAGATGAAACTTGCATTTCCCTCACCCCCATTAATTATGCTACTTACTGGGCTCTGTCTCATTCCATTATTTTTATAATCTTTTCAGAGTAGGCAACGATCTTTTGAGACAACTTTTTGGTGACTAACAGTAGTTAGACTAACTACTAATGGCGGCTGAACTTTGTAATGGAGACATTAGATGATGTACATCTTAGAATATGCTTGACTCATTCTTTTGTATATTATAGTGGTTGTGACTTTATTCCCATTAATGGGACAAGCTGTTGATATGTAATTGTTTATTCAGACCTCTATTCTTTTGTGGCCAATAGTCCTTATAATTAATACTTAAAGCTTTGACTTACTTTGAGAGTATATTCAATGGAATTATTATGGTAATTCTTGATGTTGTTACTTGATAGGATTTATGTGGATTGAATTGTCAAAAAAAAAAAAAAAAGGAAAAATTTATATGTACTTGAGACGTCTTTCTCATGCTTTGAACCCTTTGGGGTTTAGGGCGTGACATCATGTGTAGTCACATAACTCTACCCTTGTAAGGCCTAATCTTGTGGTATCATGACGCAAAACACCCTCTACATGGAACACAAAGCTTGAGGCTAAGAAGAGGTGCTTGCCCACACCACTATAAGCCGAGAAGTTCAATCATGTAGTACCATGAAATAAACACCCTCCGCATGGAATACAAGTATCGAGGCCAAGATGAGATGTTTACCCCACACCACTATGAACCGAAAATTAAGGCCGTGAGACTCAACCCTTGAATCTCTCCCGCACTAGAAATTTTAAAACGAGTGGATTTTCTTGAAATAATTGCGATCTTATCACAACTTTAAGCCTACACATCAGATGTGTTTAATTGTTTAAATTCAATGTGATCTGACTAAGACATGTCACAATAGCATAACAGACATTCATGTAATCACAAAGAAGTTTAATCATGTAATCCATGAAGTAAATACCATTTGCATGGAATGCAAGACTCAAGGCCAAGACAAGGTACCTACTCACATTACAAGAAACTTACCAAAACGGTTATTTTAAATCCAACACTCCCACCTGTTATTTGGGTTTTCTTTAGACTATTGTGATCTCATCACAACTTATAACCTTGCACTTGTTAAAGACTCTAATCTCATTAGAATCACTAACTAAAATGGAATTCCTAAACTATTTAGGATTCCATTTAGGCGTAAATGCACTTTTAGTCCCTACATTTTGACGTTTTTTCATTTTAGTCCCTACATTTTATTTTTACCACTTTTAGTCCCTAAAACAATTAACGCATGTTATTTTCGTCCTTTCCGTTAGTCAACTGACGGAAATTGCTGAGTTGGCTGCTGGAGGAATTAAAAAATTATAAAAAATGCCACGCCATTATGACACATCAGCATATAAATTTAACAAAATTAAAAAACATAAAAACAAAATTTAAAACATAAAAATACATTAGATTTGAATAAAAATAAACAAGATGAACCAGATCCAATCTTCTATTAGAATAACTCAAACCAAATTACAACAACACAAACAAAAAAAGAAAAGAAAAAAACAGAGATCAAACACAAGCACAGACCCAAATCACAAGTATAGATCAAACACAGACCCATATCACAACAACACAAATGAGAAAAAAAAAAAAAAAAAAAAAAAAAAAAAAAGATAAAAAAATTTCTTCCAATCTCAAGACTCAAACAACATGATCACTCAAAATCAAGATTAACTCTCACGGTCTCAAGACCCAAACAGCATGACCCATAAGACAAACCCCAGCAAGGCCCAAACAGAATGACCGATCTGAAGAAGAGCACCGCCGCTTTAGCGGTGGAGGTGGACTCGCTGGGGTCGGCGGAGGAGAGAGAGGTCGATCTGATCCACCATGCATTGTTGATCTAACCCACCACGCACCACTGAATCCATCGCCTTTATTGTCTTCAACAAACTCGTTATCTAATCACTAGAAGAGCTTTCCTTCGCCGGCCAAAGTTTTTAGAGCAGCGCCGATGTGAAAAGTGAAATGATTGGCGTGTCGATGGCGGTAGCGTCGCCAGCTCTGGCCTCTGTGTCTTCTTCCAATGCTTCGGTTCAGAAGAAGATCGTGTGTCATGGGTGATCTAAGAGAGCCACCAAATCAGAGAGAGGAGAGAGAGAAAGAAAGATGAGAAATGAGAGAAAGGAGTGAGAGTGACCGTGTGATTGAAAGAAAAGAGAGAAAAAAGTGATATTTTGTAAATGGGTTTAATTTTGAATTCATGTTTTTGGTTTGATTTTCTGGGTTTGTGTTTTTGTATTTTTAAATTTGAGTTTGTGTTTTTTTTTTTTTTAGTTAAAATTGAAAAATTATTTATAAAAAAAAAAAAAAAGATGCTGATGTGTCATGGTGACGTGGAATTTTTTATAATTTTTTAATTCCTCTGGTAGCCACCTCAGCAATTTCCGTCAGTTGACTGACCGAAAGAACGAAAATAACACGCGTTAATTGGTTTAGGGACTAAAAGTAGTAGAAATAAAATGTAGGGACTAAAATGGAAAAACGTCAAAATGTAAGGACTAAAAGTGCATTTACGCCTTTCATTTACTCTAATGGATCAAAAATTAGTTATAAAGAACTCTATCCTTAACTTACTTGATGAAAAATTCTAAACTCATTAGAATCTATATAACTTTTAATTAGAGTTTTAATCTCATTAAAATCTCCTAATTAAAATAAACCAAGGACTTTTAATCATACAATAATTTCAATCTCATTAGAATGTCTCTTAAAATACAAGTCCTAAACAATTTAAAACTAAGAGTTCTATTTAACTAATATCCTTTAATCTCATTAGGCCTCTTAGTTAAATAATGATTCATAAATGTTCTTAACTTTTAAGGACTATAAAAAATGAATCACTTTATATAGAATCATATGTAATCTCATCACACAAAGCCTTGCTTTTTATCAAAGTTTTAACACTTTGTCAAAAGCAAGTGAAAATTCAATACCTTCGATCAGTCAAACATTTTTCTCAATTGATCGAAAAAGTGAAGAAATTCATCACAAAGCCACTACCTTATTCAATCGTTTCTTGATTCCTTCGATCAATTGAAAAAAACATTCGATTGACCGAAAGGAATTCTCAATTGATCGAGACTCGTAAAATTGAATTTTTAAGAATTTTCTAATAACCGTTTTTTGACGTTTTTTATTATTTTCCATCAAAAAACACCTTTAAATTTTATAAATGAAGATTTCTAGATCAAACATTTTTCAAGATCAAAAACAAGAACCCTAAAATATATGACAAGACAAGCTACAATACACGTTCATCATACCTATCTTAATATATATAAACATGAACAGATATCGACAAGCCAAAACGTGGTTTGTACATCCGCACATTAAAATATATTAATTAATCCAAGGATATAAGCTCATCCGAATGAGTAATTCTTATCTATCATAATAGATGCTCATATCAAAAATAAGTAATACTTCATTAAAGGTAGTTGTAATCTTTAAAAAATAATACCCATTAGATCTAGTTTATAAACTATCTCAATAAACCCATTTGCAAGATATGTAAATGGTGTCCAACTCTAATACAATCACCAAAAACACAGCACAAAACAAAAGCTATAGCAATGTCCTCAAGCAATAATTAATATATCTCATATATTAATCATAACACACGGGTTTAGAGTTTATAGAACAAAAACATTATGTAGAAAAAACTACTGTAAAAATTTGAAACACCAAGAGAATGGTTTTCTTTAATTCTAAAAATCAATCATATGTTATACAAGCATGATATTGAAGTTTTCTCTGATGCCAATTGTTGGAAAATCTAGACTTGCATCTCATACAAAACCCACAATGAAAGCAACACAATAATCTACTTCATTCATGAGAGATAACATATAACCTTGAATTCTAGAACAAAGAAGAGAAAGCGTACCTTGATTCAATAAAATTTAAAAACAAGACTTGAGAATACCTTCAATCTTCATCTCAACTCCACATGGTTCCCAAGATGAGTGATCTCTTAATCGGTTCTTAAGTACGTTGATTTTCCAAAAAGAAAAATGTTCTCAAAAGATACTGTAGAGAAAAACTGTTTCTTTCTTCTTCTTTTTAATCATACGTACCTTTTAACTACCTGGACAACTACTTTATTTAATAACTCTTACTAAATAAATAATCGATTATCTAATTGGATTAGCCTTTTGGGTCAGCCCAATTGGGCTTAAATGTGTGGCTTGGGATGAGACCGAAGGAACAAATAAGGCTATAGCTTCAATAGGCCTCGGACTTACCTGTCAACTCTTGACAAACCCAAAGTTACCATTAATTACATAACAAATACCACTATAGAAATATAATTGCACTCTAGGCCTTATTAATAAATTATTTCCCAAGACTCTAATATGATATTATTTGACCCCTCCATGAAATATCCATAGTAAACAAAATCATAATGAATTCTCACTTTGTAAACAACTATTTATTCCTTAAGTACATGAGTTACTTTTTTAGTTATTCATATTTATGAAATCTAATTTCAATAAATATAAACTTTATTAACTATTTACTAAAGTGGCCAGCCCTAAATAATCAATTCCCATTAAACTAATCTCAATGGGATATTTCGTGTCTCTATAGAAAAAGATTACGGATTCCATCTTGAGAATATGTGTTCCCTCGACACCGTGCGGTTACCCAACATACTAAAGTTTTGACCGTTAAATTAGATCTCACTCTTGATATATCAAAGTAACCTATATTTCATGATCGAGTTCACTATCCTCTTAGGATTGAGAGTCTATGAAATTAGAAGTCCCGAGATTAATTATTTAGGTGACAATTGTTAATTGAATAATTAATCTCTTAGCAGTCCAATTCAATATGTCTTACAAACTTAAGACATATTAACACATCAACTAGAAGTCTCCACTTTCATGATCCAGACAAAATATCTTAGTTGATGTGTTATAGTCTTCACAGATGAAACGCCAAATTTCATAATTGACTACGAACTATATTTTGAGTTTACAAAAACTTGTGATTTATATCTTCTGTAACTAAATCACATGCAATGCATCTCAAGAACTATGATAATGTCCAATTAGTTTATTTACAAACAGTCTCATATTAATAAACAGATTAATTATTTATAGCATGCCAATAAATTGGATATTATGGCATATACCCTAACAATATCTACATTTTCGCTCTATATGTATATGTATTGTGCATACTATGTATGTTGTAAAGGTAGCCATCCACTTTGAATGATGGACATACGTGGTTAGGAAGGCAACCCCTCCCTAATCATAGATGCTTTTAACCTTGAAGTATGGGTATGCATTCAAGGCTTATGCTGCAGATGCATATTCATGCTTCATTGGGTGCATGACCTACCATATGTGTGATCACCTTTATCCATGTCAGCTAGTGACATCAGTTTCCCCATGTATATGACATGTATCATGTGTTCAATACTTTGGTAAGCCTTAACATAGTCTAAGCATATTGATGTATGTTGTATACATAGGCATTAAACCCTGCTGGTGTGCCATAGTGCACCAAACGCAAAACTCTACCAAATTGTCGCTATGAAAATGTGACATCTTCTTGCCATATTTTTACCATGAAAGCTTGATGAGAATAGTGATTTGTGTGCTACAACGCACTTGACCCAAAATGCTACCGAATTTCCACCACAAAAATAAGGCGATATGCTACTGGATTTTCATCATGAAAATTTGGTAGTAATTCAACATTTAAAAAAAAAAAAAATTTACGTTGAACATGCAAAATTGTATAAGTTTTTCTAAAAATTGCTTACTTTGAACTCACAAAATTATATGAGTAGTTTAAGTAACAGTGTTCATCGAATGCAATTTACAATATTTTTTAAAAAATTACAAACTTAGAATGTACAAAATTATGTTAATTCTTTGAGTAATAGCGCTCGTTGAGTGCACAGAATTTTAACATTCTTTGAAAAATATGTACATTATTCGAAAAATTGTGAACTTTGAATGTACAAAATTATGTAAATTCTTTGTCTAACACTATTCGTTGAATGTGTAGAATTTTCAACATTCATTGAAAATTTGTGTACTTTGAAACCTATTGAATTGTCTACGTTTTTCATAAAGCATGTACTTCAAAAGTACAAAATTATGTAAATTTTTTGACAAGTAGTGTTCGTTGAATGCCCAAAATTTCCAACATTCTTTGAAAATTTGTATACGTTAAATGTGCAAAATTTTGAGCATTCTTCGAAAAATTGTGTACTTCAAACCTACAAAACTATGTAAATTCTTTGAGTGATAGTGTTCGTTGAGTGTGCAGTCTCTGCCATATCATTATTTGTGGCAATATGAAGTGTTACTTAAAATCTATGATCAGTAATACCCCCATATAGAAATTCCTCACTAACAAGATTTGTAATGTTATATCCTGAGTGTGGAGATTCCACTATTTTAAATAATATTATTCTTTTATTTAAATTCTAATTAGAAACAATATGATAAATAGTTAAAAAGTGAAAACCTAATTTGTTTCTTGATGTCCACATGTCATATGTTAAACAAAATCTTCCACTATGTGCATGCAAAATACTTTAAATTTCACTTTTTTGAAGTTTAGAAGTCTTCATAATATCTCTCTACTTATTTATTTTTATTTATAAATGAAATAATCTTTTTTTATAAATAAATAAATAAATGAAAGAGTCAACAAAATTTTTTAAAGAAAAGAATAAAATAATTTACAACTTTTTCTTTTTTAGGTCAAACCCCTTTTTTTTTTCATTAAGATTTTAAGTACCTTTTTTTCTTTTTCTATCCTTCAATTAAAAAATGTCCAATGGTTTTTTTTTACAAAAAAATCAAAGCTACGAGACTAATAACAAATTATATATATATTAGTAAGTATAAATTATAACAATCACTCCCAATTATTTAGTTGTTAGGCGTGTTGTTTTGAAGTGTTTATCATGTCTAAAGTCTAATCTCTCACCCCTCTAAATTATTTTGTTATAAATTTTAGGCAATTGGTTGGGTAAATGGGCGAACACTGGGCCAAGATGCTCATTAGCCCAGTGGACTAGAGGGCTACTAGGCTAGCCCATCGTTCATGGACCATTTGGTGACACGTGGTCAGAAGAGCATTTGGACTATTCATAGTAGTGGATGACTTTGTGAAATTTTTTATTTTAGGCTTTCTAGGAGTTCCAGATCCAAAGGGTGAAAATGAAGAGAAACAAAGATTATTGAAAAGATATTTTTACTCTTGTTTTCTAAAGGAGGGCACTTCAAATAGGTTAAGTGACACTTTAATCCACAAGTAAGCACTATTAAAACAGGCATAAACACAGGTAGGTTAACTGTACTTACCCCTTAAATTTCGTTCCCAATGAAAGTTTGAAAGTTTATATGTAAGAGGAGAAATCACCAGATGAATGGTCCTAGGCTCAAATTTTAGGTCCGGTATCCAATAATATCATCTAAAAGCCTAGGCAACAGAGTCAATGGGCTAGGAGGAACTTCGGGGGTTGCATCTTCTCAATCCAAGGCAGCAAAGGACATTGGTGAAAATCAGGCCAAAATGATAGCATCCGTGTAAGTTACAAGAGTGTTGTAAACTAGTAACACAGAATTTTATGTATATTTATAAAATGAGACTGAAACTTACAAAATAGGCTTCTCTTTTCCCTTGTTAAATTTCGACAACATACATCATATAAAAACGGGGAAACCTAAAATCGGATGCATCTACAAGAAAAAACAAACATGAACTTCCACATGAGATCTGAATCATGCAACAAAAACGGCACAAACAAAAAATAACAAGGTATGTTAACCATGGGGAAAGTGAGGGATCACGCATAATATCTTCTGCTGGAGTTATGATTCAAGTCTATCTTTCTTTCTGCATCCTTCTATCCCTTATGGGCAGCTCAATGGGCCTCTGAGCCTCATGTGGATGATCTGGGCCCTTGTAAACCTTCAGGTGATTGAATAATGCTCTGCCGAGCTGCACAAAAAGAACACACTTTAAAAGCAGCTAAGCAATACACAATTATAGACATTTCACAAAAATAGAAGACCTGCATAGAGAATTGACAAAATTTGATTCCTTTTTTCCTTTAAGGATACACACTCAGTTATGGCATTGTCAAAAAAAACCTGAGTTGAAGATCACACAGATGACCACCCCAAAGTATCAAACCCCAATCTTTTCTTTTCTGCTCTTTTCCTTTTTTGGGTACTCCTCAAATTCCAATTTTTACTTAACAAGTTGGACTCTCTCTATCACAACACTTGTTACAATTTTAATCAAACTCTCCTGAAAGTATCATCTACAGGCTTCCACAGATTGCCCAGACAACTTAGTACTATGTGATAATTTACATCATAGATGAAGGCCAATTGCCTTAATCTATAATCTTATCTTTCAAAAGTTTCTTACCATGTTCAAGAACAAGATTTGTGGTTACAGTCATCTCTCATACAAATCCCCGGCCATTCATGGTTAGAAGTCCCTTGCCATGCCTCCCACGATAAATGTATAGCCTTTCATGCCAAAGAATCCCTTAGAATTTTCACTCTCCGATGACAGGATATTATTTCATTTATGACTTCAAATAAAACACACACACACACATTATTATGAAGACAAATTAATAAAGGGATGAGGGAAAGGTTGTGGGTTCAAAACCCACTATGTCTTTGTGAAACTTACCAATAAAAAAATATTTAAAAAAACACAAAAACAAAAGACTGTTACAAAATTACATGTCAATTATTTATATCACTTTTATGACACTTAAGATGCTCCAGCTTTGACAGAATTTTGAATTTGGATGCCTTTGTGCTTCCTCTCTAACTTTTGCACCCACTCAGTGTGACTAAGTTCAACACTGCTGAGAAGGTAAGTCAAACTAGGGAAAACATTTTTCTTGTTGACCCCTAATAACAAGAAGGGGTGTCTGAAAAGCCTATCTAGAAGAAATAAAGTGCTCAGTAACTTGGAGTATACCCACCTAACAGAGTGACATGAATATAGGTATATTATGGCTAAACTATATGGCAGACCCATTCCCAACCTTGCACCAATTGTGCAGCACTGATATCATAAGCCAACTAACCAAGCACTATCTCCAACAGCTCCAACATACTTCAGCAGGGCGACCAACATTGTATGTAGCAAAACACATACTACTAGTAAAAATAAGTACTTAAATCAAATCCAGAGTACTAGAATAAATAGCAGAAAAAAAATTGGCATACAATAAAAATTCCGAGCCAGAGAACCTAGTAGCATAAACAAGAAAAAACTTGGGCACAAAATGGGCATTCAAATAATGCCCAATTATCAAAGAACCTAGTAGTATCCATCGTTAACATATAGAGAATACCTATTATAAAATACCTCTGTAACCTTGAATCAATTGGTACCATTTGAGTAGATGTTTTTTTTTTTATAGGTAATAAAAACTTTATTGATAAGAAAAGTACAATGATTTTACGATAGTAAACTCACTTCAAAAAAATGGATACAAATAGATCAAAGGGAAAAGCAAATAGAATTAATGAAATCAAGCAAATAAAGTACAACGCATAAAACCTCAAAAACGAGACCACTCAAACAAAGTCCTAGTTAGTAAAGACTTCAATAGGTCCACAGTTCTTTCAGTGTCCTCAATGTTCAGGCATTGCATTCTTCCCAAGTTAACCACATAAGACACGCCGGTACCATATTCCAAACATCGGAAGAATGAATGCCCAACCAATTCCACCATGTAGAAAGTAGAGAGAGCATTGTCTTCGGCATCACTCATTGAACCCCAAACAAGTAGAAGACTTCACTCCACAAGGTTTGGACAAACTTGCAATGTAGTAATAAATGATCCATAATTTCCTCCTCACACTGACATAGGCAACACCAATTTACAAAAGGCAAGTTCTTAATGAGGTTATCTATTGTGAAAATCGCACCCTTAGCAACTCTCCATAAGAAAAAAGACACTCTTCTAGGAACCTTAACACTCCAAATGCATTGCCAAGGGAAAAAAAACTGACAATGCTTTCAATAATGATTTATAAAAAAAAGCACATCAAAGACACCACTATGATTTAATTGCCAAACCATGGTATCATCACCCCCCACAGGTATTTTGGATGAGATATGCGCAATGAAAGCATAAAACCTTGCCATCTCCCAATCCTGAAGCTCACGGCAGAAGAGTAAGTTCCAGCTTCTAACACCGCCATTAGGTACAATGTCAACCATATTAGAAATCCTAGCTTCTTAATCCACAGCACAAGTAATCAATTCCGGATATAATTCTTTCAAAGAAGTACGACTACTCCAAGGATCATGCCAGAACTGAATACGAAAACCCTCTCCTGCCGCATGCAACACATGACCAAAGAAACTCTCTACCCTCTTCCTAATGTTCTTCCACATCCCATAGCCATGCGTTCCTCTAACAGATTTAGTGCACCAGCCACCACTACCTTCCCCATATTTGGAGGATATGACCTGATGCCATAAGTGTGTGGCCTCCTTCCGAAAGCGCCAAAGCCACTTCCCTAGTAAAATTTGGTTAAAAAACCCAATCTTCCAAATCACCTACCTCCACCAGCCACACAACCTTTTCCCAAGCAACAAGTGAATATTTAAATACATCAATAGATCTCCCCCATAGGAAATTCCTCTGGGTCCTCTCTAATCTGTCCGCCACATGTTTTGGAATGGTAAACAAAGATAAATAATAAGTGAGAAGGCTTGATAAAGTACTCTTCAATAAAGTAAGCCTACCCCCTTTTCACATATATAACCGCTTCCAACCTAAGAGCTTTTTCTCCATCCTTTCTATAATAGAATTCCAAATCAAAGAATCCTTATAATGAGACCCCAAAGGCATACCCAAGTAAGTCATAGGCAAACAGCTAACCTTACAACATAAAATGCAGACCAAAGCATCCAAATTCCCAACCTCACCAACTAGCACAATCTCACTCTTACCAACATTTACTTTCAAGCCTGTAATAACTTCAAAGAAGATCAAAACCATAGGAATATATAATAATTGTTCCATGGAAGCATCACAAAAAAGAATAGTATCATCAGCAAACAAAAGATGAGAAATGTGAAAACCTCCTCCCATAGTGGAGCTTGCTTGGAAACCTCTATGAAAGCCTCCATCTTCTGTCTTCTTCAACAACCTACTCAACACCTCCATCATCAACAAGAACAAGAGTGGAGATAAGGGATCCCCTTAACGAAGACCACGAGAACTACCAAAGAAACCAGCTGGAGACCCATTGATAAGCACTGAAAAGTGAACTGTAGATATACACGCCTTCATCCATCTCCCCCACTCCTCCCTAAAATCCATCCTCTCTATAAGATAAAACAAGGCACTCCAATTCACATGATCATAAGCCTGCTCAATATCCAATCTAACAATTACACCCGGATTTCTACTCTTCAGTCTATTGTCTAGGCATTCGTTTGCAATAAGAACGAAATCAAGAATTTGTCTTCTCCCAACAAAGGAGTTTTGGGAGTTCGAAATCAATTTATCTGCCACCAATCGAGGTCTATGTGCCAACACCTTTGACAAAAGCTTATACAAGCTACTCATAAGGCTAATAGGGCAAAAGTCTCTAATAGTAACCGCATTAGTCTTCTTAAGTATCAAACACAAAAAGATGGCATTGAGAGATTTCTCAAAAATACATTCTTTATGGAAGTCTGCAAAGAAAGCCAAAATATCCCTCTAAAGTGCACACCAACATTTTTGGAAGAAGGCCATGGTAAAGCCATCAAGGCTAGGAGCCTTATCACCCTTGGTTCTCGAAGAGCCGCAATGATCTCCTCCTTCTTAAACACCCTTTCTAGGGAAAGCCGATTAGTTTCATCCAAATTTGCAAACTCTAGGCCATCAATAGAGGGCCTCCAAGATTCCAACTCCTGATATAAAGACTCATATAATTCCCACCACTAGATCTTGAATCTTTGACTCCGCCTCATACAAAATACCATCAACCTCCACACCCCTCAAAGTATTAGGTCGTCTATGAGAATTGGCAAGCCTATGAAAAAATCCTATATTATTATCCCTTTCTTTTAAAAATAGAGCTTTCGATTTTTGCCTACGAGAAATCTCTTCCAAGGAAGCTAAATACTCAATTTCAGCCTGGACTTCGGTTCTTGTTCTATTTGCCAAAGACAAAGATTGCACCCTTTCTCTCAAATCAAGATCCAAGAGAACAAAAAACAAACATTTTTTCCTAAAAGACACATCCCTAAAAACATGTTTATTCCAATGCTTCAAATCTCCCTTAAGAGCCTTGAATTTACAAGCTAGAACATAACTTGGAGGCCCCACAAAATGATATCCATTTCACCACTCCCGTACACAATCCACAAGACCCTCCACTTTGAGCCACATATTCTCAAATTTAAAAGAGCTCTTCCCCCTCGACATACCACCTGCCTCCATAAGAAGAGGACAGTGATCCGAAATCACACAAGGAAGAGCCTTTGAGTCACATCCAATAAGTGATCCTCTCAGTTAGCGGACACCAAAAATCTATCAATTCTAGACATAGAAAGGTTCTGGGAGTCACGAAACCATGTATACTCACCCCCCACCATAGGTAGATCAACCAAAATTTCTTCTCAATAAAGTCTAAGAATTTGAACATGGCTAGACTAAAAGACGTACAACCAAGATGCTCTACTGGATATCTAATGATATTGAAGTCACCAAAGACACACCAAGCCAAGCTCCACCTCGCTCTTACACTATCAAGTTTAGTCCACAAAGCATCCCTAAGCCCAGCAACAATCAGATCATACACCCCCGTACAAATCCAAACAAACCCATCTACCACACCCTTCAACACAATAGAAATAGAAAAGCAGCCAACCACAATCATTTTTTCATACACCCGTTTGTCCCAAATCAAATGAACTCCCCCTACTGTGTGAATGGCATTCAAAGCTACCCAATCAACAAAAGGGCTACCCCAAAGACTTTTCACAACAAAAGAATTAGCATAGTCCAGTTTTGTTTCTTGAAAACACACAACATCACATTTCCACTCCTTGAGTAAATTCTTCACACTATCCCTCTTTTGAGGATTGTTTAATCCTCACATTCCAAGATATAATTTTCAAATTCATAGACAACGATCTGAGCTCACCCCGACGAAATTCACATCCCCTCTAGTTCGTTGACCAGACTGTCCATCATAATTAACAGTAGAAACTAAATTCTTCAACTCTCTCATACCTTTTTTAGTTAAAGAAACAGTGCGACAAAGACTACCTGCAAAAGCTTGTTTTTCCCACACTTCCTCAAGCTTTTGAAAGTAAGCAATGCATTGTCTCTAACAAGAATCTATAGGAAAGCCTACAAATTTACAAAAACCCTTAACCATCCTTTTCACCCACACTGATGGTTCCAGAGAATCCTTCACGAGAAAGTCATCCATTGCTCTCTCCTCTATTACCAAATCGAGACCCCCATAAGGAACCCACTTAACCAAGGGTACAAATTCCAAAACATATCTATCATCCTAATCCTCACCTGAGCCAGTGGAGTTGTCCTAATCCAACATCAACATGTCATCCTATTTGGAACCATAACTTAGCTCATAGAAAGGAGAGAAACGATTTTGAACCAACAACTCATATCGGAGAACTCATAACCCGATAGAGGTTGCGAAACCATCTTTGGTGAAGCAACGAGCTCGGCAAAGTCAAACTGACCAACAGACAGCCCATCGGAAAGCTCATCTGGGTTTGGAACATCCCCAGAGAATAGACAATCCACTGCTGGACCATCGGCGACAATCACAATGTGTCCCATACAACCAAACACAGCCCCACTAGTTTGAGAGCCCACCAAATGACCACTATTAGCCCCCGTCACTTCAACATACCCATTGGACCTTTGAAGGTCCACACCCATCTTGCTGTGCTCGTAACTCCCATTAGAGGCTTCATGGGTGAAGCAAGGGAAACCGACCCTTTGCTGGTTCACGGGCCTGCCGAGGAAACACTGCCTTTCACAATCTCATCCATGCACCCATCGGACCTCGGGGGTACTCCACGCATCTCACTGGTGCTTAGAAAGACCATCAGAGTCTTCTCGGCTGAACCATGGGACCCTAACCCTTCTCCCACCTCCCATGAGCTCTGTTCAGTCAACTTCACCAAGTTTTGAATGATTTCATTTTGGGCTTTAATGGGTTTGGCCCGAGTTGCTTGGTCATTTAAAGCCACAGGCTCTAACAAAACTGAGCCCAATTTTGCTGCTCCTTTTGGATGGACAAAATTACTCCCTTGGACCTTACATGGAGCAGCCCCATCAAAAGCAACAATGATTTTTAAAGAGAAATGTGATTGAGTCCATTTAGCAAAAGGGCCACGCAAAGGCCTACGATATTTGAGAAGAGTTGGATTATTTGATTTTTGAATAAAGTCAAATCCCCCAAATCTCTCCTTTTGATTTATAGTCCCGGAAATATTTGGCACCTTTGTTACTGCATTGCGAGTTCGGCTTAGCATTACAGGGCCATGTATTTAGTCTCTTTGGAGTTAATTGGGTTATGTTTTGTAGAGTAGTTGACATAATGGTTGGTAGGCAGAATTGGTTGGTAAATGCTTGTCCGCCGTGTAGAATTTAGCTCCCTTGTGTCTAATGTGAATTTTGTGGCAGGAGTGAAATTTCCATACTTATGAAGTTTGGAAGTGTCCAAAGTACAGGTGAGACTTCCTTTTCTTGGATGTTACTCTATGAATGGCCAACTATCTTGGGCCTACTTGTGATACAATCACTGCATTCAATAATTTGGTATCCTATAATTATAATTCTTTGGCTAAAATTCTTTAACTATCTTATGCTTTGTATTGTTCATGAGGGAGATCTTTTAAAATAAAATTATTTATTTATCAAAAAAGACAATGTAGCAATTTTTTTGGGGGCGAAAGTAAAATACACATATACTTCAACTCATTTAGAACAAGAACTCACCCTTCCTTTGGGAAGCATACCCCGAACAGCATGTTCAATAATTCTCTCTGGAATTCTCTGCTGTAGTTGGTCAAAAGTTTCCACTTTCATACCACCTGGTCGCCCTGAATGCCTCCTGTAGAGCTTCTGGGTCCTTTTCTTGCCAGACACGGCAACTTTTTCTGCATTCACCTTTTAAGTTCAAGTGCAAAAAAATTTTTAGGATCTGTACAACAACCATGTAACTAATATAGAAAATAATAATAATAATAAATATAAATAAATAAATAACAAAAATAACAAAACAAAACAAACAAAGGCTGTCTACGTCACACATCAGTATGTAAAAAAAACTAGACAAGTGTTGTCTTAAGCTGACTCCAGAACCTTGATGGCTAGGTTTATATCACATAAAAAAAAATCATCAGAAATCAATAAGATCTGCTAACCCCAATTTTGTAAGCATGCAAAAATTGAGAAGTAAATTACCTATTCATGGATGCAAGCATGAGAGAGAGAGAGAGAGAGAGGCCTATACTATGTATGAAGAAATGTTTTGTACAGAATGTTTCACTAAAGTTAAAGAACCAAGCAATGCCAATTTTTAATGGAACAAGCTCATTGAGCAAATTAAGTTTGTAGCCAATTATCAACTTCATATTTATTAATAAACAAAGGTTACTTTCATGCCTTCCCTTTAGAAATACGAACTCTTAATCTTTGCAAAATGCTTAAGGAAAAGATGAAGGAACAACACAATACCTGCGCTTATATATTAAATTAATTCAGAAGATATTTATCAACATTATACTCATTGATACACACACGCGCAGACATATGCATGCCAATGCACTGACATATTGACACATGTATGAATCAAACATTAAACAAAGGAGATACAAGATAATCTTCAAATCGTAACTTTTTTTGAAAAGTAATCTCCAAATTATAACTAATCACACACAATCCCTAACATGCTTCAATTACCATTAAATGAAATCAATTATCACAACAGGTTGTTGACATGAAAATTGTCAACCAATGATCCAAAGGAAGATAAGAAAGTGTAAGACAACTATGTCAATCACATGATGACCCAAAAATGAATGTGTGAGATACATTAGTTTCACCCAAACTGTTGACAATGGGAACTAAACCCTTGACAATCCTAAGTGCATCAAAAGTATAATTATGTAGAAGTTTATATCCCCCTCTATCATAATGAAGAGAAATTTATGCATAATTAGAGAAACTACATACCACAATCACGAATGCCCCCATGTCCACACTGGGAGTATAGGTAGCCAGATTTTTCCCACGGATGTAAATAGCAATCGTTGATGCCAGTCTTCCAAGAATTTTTTCTGTAGCATCAACTACATACCATGGCTTATCTGTGTTCACATGATCAACAGCTTTGGGATACCATGTCTTATTCCAAATATCCTGAAAAGACAAACAAAAAAAGACCGCTCATGAACATCACAATTGAGCAATTTAACAGGAAAGTGCATTATCCCAATTTTACAGGGGAAGTGAGAATATGTTATGAGAAGTTGCAATAAATTCAAATAATTTTTTTAAAAAAAGGAACTTAAAACAAATTCAACATAAGCATTCCATAGGAGACATTATTAGTGAATACTGTACCAGAAAAGGATAAGTACAAGGAAGACTACATGCATATTTAGATGGCCAGATAAGGCAGAAACCTTGAAAATAATAGTGAAATTTTCAAATATGCAGCTTGAGAATTGAAACTTGAAAACAGTTACATAAATCATTAAAAATAATAATGAGTAACGCAATTAGAGAATCACAAAAGATGATTGTTGATGTTTTCTCACCTGCATAGGGATATTTATTCATGCTTAAAGAATGTGTACCGAATGTATTGCACAAGTTATGTAAACCAAAGTCAGTGAGAGAAGAGATAGGTTATCAAATTCATACTAAAACAAGTGACAGAATGTGTTGTCAAAAATAGGATAAGTGAATGCAAATATCCGTGCCAAATTTAATCCCTTGCTTGAAATCAGGAAATATTCGACTAAAGTGGAAACAGAAAAACAGTATCCATCTTTATAAATGTTTTAAGAAATTCAGAAAAATCATATATTTCTGTACCGACAGCAATCTTCAAAATTCCTTCTTCTTTTTTTTCCACATTAAACAAACAGCAGAGACTGAGATAGATAGAAATAATTAAGGAGAGTTTATTGTTTAATAGAGAACTAAACTATGCAAATTAACATAAAAATCATAGAACCCCCCCAGTCCCACATCATAAATATTCTCTCTATCTAATCTTCCCACATTTTCTCGGAAAACGAAGAGAGTCCACAAGAAGGAAAGCAAAAATAAATCACCAAAAAAAAAACACTTTCCATATTCAAGACATAACCCACTTATTTTATTTTTCTCGGCAACCAAACAACATTTAAAATTTAAAAATTAAAAATTTCAATAAAAAAAAAAAAAAAAAAACTCAAAGAGAGAGAGAGAGATTTAGACATAGTTACAGGGCCGTTGGCTTCGGAGTCTTCAAACATCCAGCGTTGATCTTTGGGGATGAGAGAAAGGTCCTGGCATCGAACCTGGAAACGAGGAAACGAAATTGTTCGAATCGATGGCTTTGATAATGACAAGGGAAAACCAACAAATGGGTTTTTGATAATGCCATTGCTGCTGTTCATGTGGGAAGAATAAGACCGAGAAGAAGCAGATGAGGAAGCGAACGTGGCCGAAGCTGAAACGCAGAGTATCACCATCTCTCTCTCACTTTCTCTTAGGTTCTCTCTGTTACGATAAATGGATAAGGCATGAGCGTAGCATAAATGGCAAAATTGAGTACATAAAACTAGGGGGATTTTTTTTTTTTTTTTTTTTTTTCGTTTAGCTTTATTTTATAATATTTTAGTTAGATGCTTAGTTTACAAATTTTTTTTTTTTTTTTATTTTATAAAAGTTGCTTAGTTTACAAATTATGCAGCAAATTAATATCTCGAGGGTTTAAAACTCAAGTTTTAAGATAGAAATCAAGTTTTTAAAACTCGAGTTGTAAGTAGTGGGAGCGGACGTGGAAAAAAAACCCACGTGGACTCGAGTTTCACCATTTAATTTCCTGTCTTGCTTCTATTAGGATCTTTACACTTAAATCCTATTGTATGATGCTATATATGACTTAATATTGTGATTAACAAAAATTGTTTTATTATTATCTAAAATAATGATAATATGAATATTTGGTAATTATCGTATGGTCTATGAGATACATAATATGTGATATATGTGAAAAATCACAAAAAATATAAATCACAAGTTCTTTGTAAACTCAGAATTTTAATTCGTAATCGATGATGAAGTTGGACATTTTATCTGTGAAAATTATAACATAACAACTGGTGGGGTGTGACAAAATACAACTCCTAATTTGTCCATGGAGATCATCTAGGACGAGCAAGGTGCTTAGGACGAGCAAGGTGCTTAAGACGAGGTAAGCTGCATTGATGTACTCAAGACGAGGTAAGCTGTCTTGACTTGCTCAAGACGAGGTAAGCTGCCTTAATTTGTTCAAGACGAGGTAAGCTGCCTTGATGTGTTCAAGACGAGGTAAGCTGCATTGGTGTGTTCAAGACGAAGTAAGCTGTCTTGAAAGCCTCAAGACAAGGAATTATGGACGACACGTGGGCACTTGAAAAATTTATGAATGTGTAAAACGTCTCCGTATCATACGTGTAATCCCCAGTGACCGTTACGCATAAAAAGGGTAACTCCTAAATAGTTGAGGAAGTTACGTCTGAACACAAACCTCCTCAAATCAAGGGGAGGTTACAAATCCAATAACCGCTCTTAAGACACTATATAAACGTTGGTTCGGACCAAGAAAAGATACGTGCAATCATTCCTAAAAAGTTGGAACTTGAAAATAATTGAGAGAAAAAACTGACTTTGTCATCGGAGGGTTATTGGCCGGCAACCCCGGTCACCTTTGATCACTTCTCTTTCTTTTTCAGGCTATCAAGGCAACCGTGAGCCCTCTCTAATCCGAAGCATCCAGCCCACTGATTTTCTTCGCATCATCAGTTGGTGCCGTTTGTGGGAATAACTTTGAAGAAAATAATTTTCGTTTTCTTTTCGTTCAATCATTTGTTTTTCCAGACAAAAGGCTGAATGGTTCGGACAAGATCAAGGGCTACCAGCCTAGGCTACCAGGAGAGTAGGGATGCCTCTAGTCATCCCTACCGTGATCGTCAGTCAGCACCCGTCATGCAACCGCCTTCCATTCAACAAATGCAGTCCATGGCTGTTGCTATGGCGGAACTGACTCGCCAAAATCAAGAGTTGAACCGGGAGATCAACTTAAGGAGGCAACACCATGAAGGGTATACACAGGGACAACCCCAGGGTCAAGAGGGTAGAGGAGAAAATGTTGAGTCCGAGGATCAAACAAGAGGTACTACTTCTAGAAGGGTGCCACATTTGGAGAGAGAAATGGACCAGATGAGAAAAGCCATGGAAGAAATGAAGGAGAATATGAGGCGGGCAAACCTCGTGGAAGATTTGGTTCACCGAACAGACTCCTCATTCACGACTTCCATCAACAGCCAACCTTTACCCCCTAAGTTCAAAATGCCTTCCCTGGATTCGTACGATGGAAATCGTGACTCATGTGATCACATTGTTACTTTTAAGACTACCATGCATCTTCAAGGAGTTCCAGACGAGATTAAGTACAGAGCATTTCCTACCACACTTAAGGGACCAGCGAGGGTGTGGTTCAGCAAGATACCTCCAAATTCTGTTGGGTCGTTCGAGGAGATGAGTAAGATGTTTGTTAATAACTTCATCGGAGGACAATGCCACAAGCGTTCCTCTTCCAGTTTGTTAACCATTGAGCAAGGGGAGAATGAGAGTTTACGGTCCTTCATCACCCGTTTCAACAGGGAGGCCTTGACGGTGGACGAAATGGACGATAAGTTGCTGTTAGCCGCTTTCCATAATGGAGTTAATTCCGACTTGTTTATTCATAAAATGTACAAGCAGGAGCCTCAGACTATGGCTGAACTTGTCCATTCAGCCCAGAACTTCATGAACGCTGAGGACGCAATAATAGCCAAGAAGAGGAAAAGGTCAGAACGCTCGAAAGCAGGTCATCCACAACATCTAGACCAAGGTCCTCGTCCCAAGAAGGCCCGAGTAGATGAGAAAAGGGATAGAGATGGTAAAAAGGCAGCAGGTTCGTCATCAAGGAGTCAGCATTACACTTCCCTGAATACCCTGCTAGAGCAGGTCCTTATGCAAATCAAGGATGATCCGTCCTTGAAGTGGCCGGAGAAAATGAAGGGAGATCCTAACAAGCGCAACAGGAACAAGTATTGCCGCTTTCACAGGGACCATGGGCACGACACGGACGAGTGTTTTGATTTGAAGTAGCAGGTAGAGAACCTCTTCAGGCAGGGAAAGTTGAGGAATTTCCTTGGACGAGACCACAAGGACGAGAAGTTGAAGGCTAAGATGGAAGAGTCCTCACAACCCTCGCTAGGAGAAATAAAGGTTATTATAGGAGGAACCTCAGCATCACAGTCATCCAAATCGAGGAAGACATACCTGAAGGTGGTTCAAAGCGTCTAACTATCAGGACGATCTCCCAGGACGAGGGAAGCTGACGAGCAAGCCATCACGTTCACGGATGAGGATGCTGGAAGAATTCATCACCCCCACGATGATGCGATTGTCATCACCCTACTCATTGCCGACTATACCACCAGAAGGGTGTAAGTAGACAATGGAAGCTCGGCGGACATTTTGTATTACCCTGCTTTCCAATAAATGAGGCTAGGGCGAGATCAGATTCGTCCAGTGAGTTCGTCCTTGGTAGGATTTGGGGGAATGAAAGTACAACCGGTGGGCATCGTCACACTACCAGTAGTGATTGGAACATACCCGCAGCATATAACCAAAGAAGTAAACTTCCTCGTGGTTGATTGTTCATCATCATACAATGCTATTATAGGAAGGCCTACTTTGGATAGCTGGAAGGCGGTAACCTTTGCCTACCATTTGTCCGTCAAATTCCCAATTGAACATGGCGTGGGTCAAGTGCAAGGAGATCAGTTAGCTGCTAGAGAGTGCTACCTAGCAATGTTGGCGATGGACGAGCATGTACAGACAATGAGTATAGACGAAGGAAGAATCACAACGGAGCCTGTTGAGGTGTTAGAAGAGGTTCCCTTAGACGATGGTAGAACCAAGAAGTTCACTAGAATAGGGGCGGGCATGGAAGAAGAGGCGAAGAATGCACTGGTCTAGTTTTTGAAGAAAAGCCTTGATGTCTTTGCGTGGAGTCACGAAGATATGCCAGGTCTTGATCCAAGTGTCATTACCTACAGTTTGAATGTATGTCTCTTCTCTAAACCCTTGCGTCAGAAGAAGAGGGTATTTGCTCCTGAGCGAGACAACGCCATCAAAGAAGAAGTACAGAAGTTGATTACGACAGAGTTCATTAGGGAAGTTTACTACCCAGACTGGTTGGCGAATGTAGTCATGGTAAAGAAGGCCAATGGCAAGTGGCGAATGTGTGTGGACTTTACCGACTTAAACAAGGCTTGCCCAAAGGACAGTTATCCGCTGCCACACATTGACCAGCTGGTAGATTCGACGGCTGGTCACAGGTTGCTGAGCTTCATGGACGCCTTCTCAGGCTACAACCAATAAGGATGGACGAGGCAGACCAAGAGAAGACTTCATTCATCACCAGCCAAGGATTGTTTTGCTACAAGGTAATGCCTTTTGGTTTGAAGAACGAAGGGGCGACTTACCAGAGGTTAGTGAACCAAATGTTTCGTCCTCAAATTGAAAGAAATGTAGAAGTCTACGTTGATGATATGCTGGTAAAAAGTTTGGACGAGGGAAAACATCTAGATGACCTTCAAGAGACCTTTGACACGCTTCGACGGTACAACATGAAACTTAATCCAAGCAGGTGTGCCTTCGGAGTTTCATCAGGGAAATTCTTGGGGTTCATGGTTTCATATAGAGGCATTGAGGCAAATCCAGATAAGATCCAAACAATACTCAACATGGAACCACGAAAAACATCAAAGAAGTCCAGTCCCTCACAGGATGAGTCGCCGTCATCAACAGGTTTGTTTCAAAAGCTACTGACAAGTGTTTACCGTTCTTTAAAGTCCTCAGGAAGGCATTTGAATGGACAGACGAGTGTCAAAGGGCCTTCTAAGATTTGAAGACTTACCTCACAAAAGTACCGTTACTAAGTCTATCTGTACTTGGTAAAGAGCTGTATTTGTACTTGGCGGTATCCCCGCATGCCATAAGTTTCATGCTGGTTAGGGAAGAAGAACGAGTGCAGAAACCGGTATACTATACCAACCGAGCACTTAGAGGAGCAGAGGGACGGTACCCAATGATGGAGAAGTTAGCCTTCGCCTTAGTCACGGCTTCAAGGAAGCTGAGGCACTACTTTCAAGCTCATGTTATCATTGTCTTAATAGATCATCCCCTAAAGAAAGCAATGAACAAATTGGAAGCCGCTGGACGGCTAGTCCAGTGGGTAGTGGAGCTTAGCGAATTTGATGTCGGGTACCAGCCAAGGAATGCAGTAAAGGCGCAGGTACTGGCGGACTTCATTGCGGAGTTCACACCAAGCCAAAACGAGCTAGGTAAGGATGAAGGAACAAAAAGGTGGGTTATCAATGTGGATGGATCATCTACAATGTATGCAGGAGGGATTGGAATCATATTTAAGTCCCCAGAGGGTGACAAGTTGGAGTATGCATCCCGTCTACAATACCAGACCACCAACAATGAAACTGAATATGAAGCATTACTCAAAAGGCTGGAGTTAGCTAAGTCCTTGGGAGCGGAGTTAGTAATAGTCAGAGGAGATTCTCAGCTAGTTATCAACCAGGTGAATGGAATGTGCGATGCCAAAGAAGATCGAATGAAGAGATACCTCAACAAAGAGAGGAGACTTGTGCAAATATTTTCAGAAGTGAGTTTTGTTCAACTCTCGAGGGAGGAAAACATGGAAGCAGATGCATTGGCGAGAGCAGCATCGGCAGGTAGGGTTATGGACGAGTATGGCAAAGTCCAATTGTAATCTATCTAAAGGATGGAAAGCTTCCAGAAGACAAGAACGAAGCTAGGAAACTGAGGGTCAGGGCTGCAAAGTATGTCCTTATAGATGAAGTGCTTTACAAGAGAGGCTTATCTCAGCCCTACCTAAGGTTCCTAGCTCCGGACGAAGCTAATTATGTTTTAAGGGAGGTTCATGAAGGAGCATGTGGGAATCACTCAGGGGCAAGATCACTCGTCCATAAGATCATTTGTGCCGGCTACTACTGGCCCACAGTTCAGGCAGATGCTAAGGCTTATGCCAAGGTGTGCGACCAATGTCAGCGCTACAACAACATCCCTAGGCAGCCGTCGGAGTACCAGACCCCGATGATGGTCCCGTGGCCCTTTGCGTAGTGGGGACTGGATATCCTAGGTCCTTTCCCCCCCAAGAACCAGACAAATGAAGTTTTTGGTAGTAGGGATTGACTATTTTACAAAGTGGGTGGAGGCTGAACCCCTTGCAAAGATTACACAGCAAAATGTTAAGAATTTTGGTTGGAAGAATATTCTGTGTAGGTTCGGAGTACCAAAGGTACTAGTATCGGACAATGGAAGACAGTTTGACAACGCACCATTCAGGAACTTTTGTGAGAACTTTGGAATAAAAAATCACTACTCCTCACCCTCCCACCCATAAGCAAATGGACAAGCAGAAGTAGCAAACCGATCTTTGCTGAAAATCATCAAAACTCGGCTCGAGGGGGCAAAGGGAATATGGCTAGACGAGCTACCGGGCATTCTTTGGGCCTACAGGACGACTGTGAGAACCTCGACAAGAGAAACCCCCTTTAAATTAGCCTATGGAAGCGAAGCGGTCATACCGGCAGAAGTTCATATGGCTAATCATTGAGTGATGAAGTATCAGGAGAAAGAAAACGAAGAATTACTCCGTCTTGACCTCGATCTCATTGATGAGGTAAGGATGGATGCGGAGCAAAGGACAGCAAGATACAAGAATCTTATGGCTAGGTAGCATGATGCCATGGTGAAACCCAAGTGGTTCAGCGTAAGGAACCTCGTTCTCAAAAGAGTATCCTCGGCAACTAGAAACCCAGCTCATAGAAAATTGGGACCCAATTAGAAAGGACCATATAGGGTAGTCAACTGCAAGAGGCAGGGGTCATATTACTTGGAAGATCTGGATGGACGAAAGCTGGAGCATCCTTAGAATGTGGAGCACCTGAGGAGTTACTATCAGTAATAGGCTTGGACGAAGTCAATCAAGGACGAGGATACTGCTATGGACGACACTACTATCGCATTTATTAAACATCTACTAGTGTTCTTACTACTACTATGGTGTGTACTAAGAATAAAGGTGCACTAGTTCTTAAACTCTTGCACCGTCTACGGACAAATTTGTGAAAGACGAGGTTATGTATTTTAAGTATTTTCCTAAGTACTTTCGTAAGGCACTAGCTTCTAAGCATATGCCATATTCATGAACAATGCTTATATAATGATATGGTTTAGATTTTCTATGTCTTTTATGCGTAAAATCTAACTCCCATGGTGAAACCCACGAGGGGAGCAAAACCTTAAGACGAATGAAAGATCCTTGGACGCAGAGATGTAACGTTCACAAGCTTTCCTCAAGACGAGGATAAAGTGTAAAATAAGCAAAGGCACAAAAAAATTGTGAGACCATGGACGAGCATCTGACCAAGACAGGTGCCCTAGGACGAGTCAAAGGCTAGAAAACGTTCTTGACAAAAGGCCAAAGCCAAGCTCATGGCCGAGGTGAAAGCCAAGCCTATAGACGAGGCAAATGGGCCATGCCTATGGACGAAAGAAACGTCTGACAAGGCTGTTATCACTTCGTCTATAGAAAAGCATATGGATGAGCTAATAACATCGTCCATAAGAAAAGTACAGGGATGACCCTTCAATACTTAAGAAATATATAAATTTCAATCACAACAAAGACAAAGAAGGCAAACACGTCCATACATTAACAAATAGTGAATAAAGATAAACATTCATTGAAGTTTTAAAAAGGGTAGACGGCCACCGTCCAAAAACCCTTATAAATTAAGCCTTAAAGGCAATTGTTAATAAACTCGTCTATAACACTCTAGACGAAATGATTGTACTCTAATACATTTCAATAAAAAAAAAAAGAAGAAGAGAGAAGCAAAGCAAAATTACATCAAAACAAAGATATCTTAAACAGGTGGTGTGTTGGCGTTGGGCTCGTCTTGAGGGGGTAAAGTGGTAGCGTCGTCCTCCACATTAATGTCTTCAGAGCTGGTTTGGACGAGGGAGCTTGTAGACGCCCCACCAAGGTTCAGCTTGATAGAACTGAAGTCCACCTCGGGGAATTTGTCCATGGCGTTTATCCTAAAATCCTCGAAGCCAGCTGCATAGTTGGCGTCCATTAAATCAGTGAATTCTTTGGACGCCTTGAACTCTACAACGGTGTCCCCTCTAGCTTTTTCTAGAAGGGTATCAAGCTCGTCATTCCTCTTTTGAAGGAAGTCAAGACAAGCGTCCTTCTCATGGACCTCAATCTCCAGCTCAGCGACGTGGTTCTTCAGGTTCTCCGCATCGTCCTTGGCCTTAGCTGCTACCTTTGCCCACCTCTTGGATTCGTCCTTTCCTTTTTAGACCGTCTTCTCTAACAACACCCTCGTCTTGTCTAGTTCAGTTGCCTGCCTAGATGCGGCGATGAACTTAGACATTGCCTGCATAGATCAAAGCTTTATTAGAATGCATGCATAAGCTAATAGCAAGACGAGACAAATATATAAAACCTATATACCTTGAAAAGGTCAGGAATGCCGGAGCGCTCAAAATCCTTCAACGACATGTTGTAGCATGCCGTTATGTCTTCGTCTGTTACAGCCTTCTCAAATCTCTCTCAGGCCAAGTCCTCATCCTCAAGAAGATTGTGAGGAACTTGGTGAGAAGGTTGAGACGAGGTTGGGACTACTCTAGACGGGATGGGTGGAGAAGGAAGTTCTGGATCAACATCCAAAATTTGGACTGGATGGCTGGGAGGGATGAGGAGAGAACCAGGTTGATCCTTGGCTTGAGAGTCTTGTGGCTTGAACGACCTGTGCCTAGCCTTCTTATCCTTGCGCCTACTTGGGAGGTTTCCCAAGTCTACGCCTAAAGAAAGGCTCTTCCTCTTATCGCCAGAAGCTGGATGAGAATGGGACTTAGCTCCAGGCCCAGTTCCCTCGTCCACCGAGTCCTTACCTTTGTTCTGCTTCATCGTCGCCATCCCTACAAGTAAAGACGTCAGTATAAAAAAAAAAAAAAAAAAAAAAAAAAAAAAACGAAAGATAAGACGAAAGGGAGAAAACTTACATCTTCTGACAGTAACTTCGTGGGCAATTGCCTCGTCTGAAGGGTCAGGACCTAGACCCCAAGTGGCAAGACGTCGTAAAGTAACCAAAAAGTGAAAAGTTCTGTCGCTGTAAAGACGAGCTTTTTGGACTCGTTCCAAATGGAACCTATCCAATTGTGGTCGTCTAACACCTTCAAAACAAAATGAAACAAAAAGTGCGTTAGACGACCATAATCAAAGACGAATGTAACAAATACAAAGACAAACACATACCTTCAGGACGAAGGTTCCCTATCTCTCCTGTATAAGGAGGGAATGGATCCTTGTCAATGTCACTAGGACGACCAGCCCAGAAACCAGAGACGAAGAAAAATTCCGTCTTCTAGTTTCTGTCTGACGTGACTAATGACTTAATCAATCTACAGTCTTTCCCTCTGGCTGTGAATTGATAAAAACCAAGGGACTGGTTAATTTCAGAGGGTTTATAATAGAAGAGGAACTCATCCACGGTAAGAGGACGGTTCCCCTCAAAAATCTCGCTCCACAAAATTTGCATGGCTATTATCAACCTCTATGCATTGGGGTTAAATTGACATATACCTAAACCTAATCTAGAAAGCAACTCCTTGGCGAAGGCATTGAGAGGCAACCTCAAACCCCCTAGGAGGTTAGCCTCGTAAATGCCAACACCAAAATGGGGTTGACAACACCACTCGTCACGGACAGGTAGCCTAGGGTTTAAGCTATCTGAGATTTGGTACCTAGTCTTGAGAAGGTCTAACTTCTTCTCGTCCGTCTTAGAACCAACCCCTACAGCACAAGTGTAAACTACCTCCCCCTCCTTATCTTGAGTAGAAGACGAGGGAGCACTTGTACCAGCCCTAGAACCAGATTTGACCCTCATCTTATGCTGTTCCCTAAATACCTCTAAAGGAACCCCAGGGACACCAGACTTATACTCGTCTGTGGTATTCTCGTCACTACTACTGTTACTACTCCTAGAACTACTATCACTAGAACCACTAAAGCTACTTGGGTCTTGATACTCGTCTATGGCTTTGATAGTACTATTCCTAGACGAGGAAAGGACTACCTCAGACATTTTTAAGGAAGAAACTTAAAACCTTAGGACGAAGATTGAAGAAAGTACCTGGAACTAGACGAGAGAAGACTATTGACGCAAGAAACTTCTAGATGAGGCGCTAAGACGAGGGAGGTCGAGGAAGAAAATTTGAGAAAATGAGGAGGGTAGCGGAGGAATTCCACTATTTATAGGCATTGACCCCAGTACACGAAGCGACGCGACCAGCCAAAAAGTGACAAATGGCACGTCCCTCGAAAAACGAGCTGACATGATTGGTCTCTAGTTAGATCATGACAAGTGGCACCTACAACAGCTGACATAAGGACGCCTATCCAAAGAACGGCGTTAATGGATGTGAGTCCTAGACGACCCATGGATAAGGGGGCAACTGGTGGGGTGTGACAAAATACAACTCCTAATTTGTCCATGGAGATCATCCAGGACGAGCAAGGTGCTTAAGACGAGGTAAGCTACCTTGATGTACTCAAAACGAGGTAAGCTGTCTTGACTTGCTCAAGACGAGGTAAGCTGCCTTGACGTGCTCAAGAAGAGGTAAGTTGCCTTGGTGTGTTCAAGACGAGGTAAGTTGCCTTGAAGGCCTTAGGATGAGGAATTATGGACGACACGTGGGCACTTGAAAAATTTATGAATGTGTAAAACGTCTCCGTATCATACGTGTAACTCCTAGTGACCATTGTGCACAAAAAGGGTAACTCCTAAATAGTTGAGGGAGTTACATTTGAACACAAACCTCCTCAAATCAGGGGGAGGTTACAAATCCAATAACCGCTCTTAAGACACTATATAAACGTTGGTTCGGACCAAGAAAAGGTACGTGCAATCATTCCTAAAAAGTTGGAACTTGAAAATAATTGAGAGAAAAAACTGACTTTGTCATCGGAGGGTTATTGGCCGACAATCCCGATCACCTTTGATCACTTCTCTTTCTTTTTCAGGCTATCAAGGCAACCGTGAGCCCTCTCTAATCCGAAGCATCTAGCCTACTGATTTTCTTCGCATCATCAACAACTAAGATGATTTGTCTTGATCATGGAAGTGGAAATTTCTAGTTGATGTGTTGATATGTTTTAAGAAATAGAACATATTGAACTGGACTACTGTAAGATTTATTATTTTCCTAACGACTGTCAAATGAATAATAAATCTCACGACTTTTATTTACATTAGGAGAATCTTTGTAAGTTTTTTTTTTTCCTTCGCTTATTGATATGCTTAAACTCAACGGGTAGTCCCGCTTGACCTAGGGTCGCGTTGGTAGCGCCACCGAGGCGATGCGTGAGGGTCTTAAGAACGCGTGAGGGTGACGGGGAGTGCACGATAGGGAACGAGGGTTGAAAAACCACTGATTGTTGTGACGCTCGTCGCCGAGGACTCGCTTTTGGGCTAACCACGTGCGCGGGCACGCACGGGAGGCCAGATTTCACCCCGCCTCAAACTAGCATTGGGGGGGTAACGATGCGTGACACCCAGGCAGACGTACCTTTGGTTGAATGGCTTTGGGTGCAACTTACGTTCAAAAACTTGATGATTCACGGGATTTTGCAATTCACACCAAGTATTGCATTTCGCTACATTCTTTATCGATGTGAGAGCCTAGATATCCGTTGCCGAGAGTGAACTCTTAATCCTGAGAGGGTAATGGACCTAATCATGAAATGTATGCTGCTTTAATATATCAGAAGTGAGATCTAAAGTCACAATCAAAACCTCAGTATGTTGGGCAGCCAGATTTAGTGTTGATGGAACATATATTCTCAAGATCGAATTCATAGTCTCCTAACGGAAATACAAAATATTCCCTTGAGATAAATTTAATGGGTTTGGTTATTCAGAGTGTTAGGTCTAACCACTTTAGTAAGGAGCTACTAAAGTATATATTTATGAAATTGGATTTCATAAATGGATTTTACTAATGTGTGCCCTAAGGGCACACATTAAGCAATCATTTTTAGAAATATTTTTTTGGGAATTGAAAAAGTGTTGAAAAAGTGTTGACAGCTTTCATTCCCGAAAAAATATAAAAGTATGATGAATAACATAAAGGATTAAATCTGGCACTCAAGGATTAAGATGTAGAAATTTACAAAGTGACAGTCTACATTCATGACTATGTATTGCTACGAATACTTTATGAAGGTGTTGTATGTACAATAAAGTCTTGGGATATAAATTATAAACAAGGCTTAGAGTGTAACTATATTTATATAGTGATATTAAATATAGTTAATAGTAACTTTGGACTTGTCAAGAGTTGACAGAAATGTCCAAGGCCCTTTGGAGCTAGTGTCTTATTGGTTCTTTTTAGTCCCACTCAAAGCCATACACTAAAGCCCAATTGGAAATGCCCAAAAGGCCAGCCTAATTAGATAATCAGTTAGATACAAAAGGGAAAAAAATATAGAATTTTATTAGTGTGAGACATTTTTGTAAAATGGTGTGTATGTGAGTTTAAGAAAATCTCTTCTTCTCTATTTGAAAACTGATTGAGAGACCACACTTTTTAGGTGTAAAGTGGAATTGAAGTGAAGATTGAAAGTGTTCCCAAGTACTTCTGATCTTTTGTTTTGAATTTCACCGCACTAAGGTACGCTCTCTTGATCTTGAATTCTGAAATTTATATAATACATGTTATCAATTGTGAATGAAGTAGATCTGTTAATTTTCCGTTGCGTATGCTTTGTATGAGATACAAACATATTTTTTACCAACAATTGATATTAGAGCCAAGTTTTGATTTCGAATTTGTCTAACATATTTTGTCAGTTTTGGAATTAGAGACAATAGTTTCATGTTGTTAGAAGATTATGTAATTAATTTTTTGCATGGTCATTGGAATTGTTGTTTGATGAAAACTGATATTGATGTTAAGATGTTTAAGTTTGATATTAAGTATGTTAATTTGAACTTTAAGGTTATAACATCAATGGAATTCAGTTTTGATATCAATCTCTGTGTATTATGTTCATGTGATGGTTGTTTGTTCAAGAAAAACCATTGAAAACTGCCTTAGAAAAATTTTGGAAATTCAAGTTTTATGAGATTCGATTGATTGAAAATTGCTTTCGATCGATTAAGTGAAACAATGACCAATTTGTTTGATTTGGTTGATACTTGCTTGCTAGTTGATCGATTGAATCTTCTTTTTCAATCGATTGAGCAGCGATCGAGTACCGATCACACCAGGAAAATTGTTAGGTACGAAGTTTTAAATTTTTTCGACTAATTGAGAGATACATTCAATCAATCGAAAGAAGCGAATTTGGAATTTTTCTAAGTGTTTTTACATGTATAAAGTGCAAGACTGTGTGTGCAAGACTGTGTGTGATTAGATTACACATGTTTTTCAATTCAAAACATTTATTTCAAATATCTAGAGGGAGAGAGATACAAGGGTTGGATCTCACGACTTTCATTGTCGGTTCATAATAGTATGAAATATATACTTTGTCTTTGCTTTGAGCTTAGCATTCCATGCGAAGAGTATTTATTTCATGGTGCTACAAGATTGAACTACTTGGTTTATAGTGGTTTGATCAAACACCTTGTCTTAGTTTCGAGCTTTACATACAATGCGGAGGGTGTTTTGTATCATGGTACTACAAAATAAACTTATTAAAGGCGATGAAATATGGCTACACATGATTCTAGACAATAGTATAGACTAGACTAAGTATTGTAGTATCATCTATGCTGAGTTCTTACTATTATTACTTAGAGGCTAAATGTGAAACGACATATTATTAGTGTTTGATAAGAGTTATCATGATAGCACTAATAATGAGAATAGTTCTCAATCAATCATAGTATTTAATGTTTACTCTATGTTGAAGGATATTGAATATGGGATTGGGTTGTCATTACATATATTATATTATGGTTTTATTAAGGTTCCATATTATATGTTTGTATGCTAAATTAATAATATCTGGTTTACTTTTTAAATTTATGTTTTTTACTTTCAGATTTAAATCATGGCATCATTTAGCCCACTTGTTACTATTCTTAATCAAAACAAACTAATTAGATCCAACTATGTTAATTGGAACAGAAATTTGGACATTGTCCTTACAGCTGAAGAGCACAAGTATGTGCTTACTCAACCATGTCCTAGCATTCCATCATTAGATGCTCCTCTAGAGGAAAAACATCAATATGATCGTTGGCAGAAATCTAATGAGATGGCTAAGTGCTATATCCTAACATCTATTTCAAATGTTCTATAATATCAAATGCAGGATGTAGAACTAGCTCCGGACATAATGTTAAGTCTAAATGAGATGTTTGGTGAGCAAGGTCATTCTGCAAGGCAAGAAACTATGAGGCAGATTTATAATACCAAAATGGCTAAAGGTAATTCAATAAAGGAGTATTGTCTTAAGATGATATCTAATCTGAATACATTGGAAGTTTGAGGTGCCGATATTGATGGAGAATTTTAAGTGGATATGATACTCCAATCACTACCAGAATCATTCAAGGAATTCAGAATTAACTATAATATGAACCAAAGAAAAGCGTTTCCATTGTAGTGGAAAGGTCATTGGAAGGGGAATTGTCCAATATTTAAATATGCTAAGAATAAGTGTATTGAATGTTCATTTCTTCATGAAATAGGTTTGGTACATAATTCCATGAATTTCTAGTGTATGGATTCAGATTGTACTAATCATATCTGCAGTTCTTTGCAAGGGTTCCAAGAGACCAGAAAGTTGAATGAAGGGAAATTGTTTCTTACTTTGGTTGATGGTAGCAAAATTCTAGTTGTAGCTGTTGGAGTGTTTAATTTATTTTTTGAATCTAGAGTTTTAATATTGGAAGACTATCTGTATATGCCTAATATTCGTAGGAATTTGATTTCTGCAACTTATTTAGGTAAACATGGATATTGTGTAATCTTGAAAGACAATGTTGTAATAAAAAAAGATAAAATGTTTATCTGTTCTGGCAATATTGTAAATAATCTTTATATTTTAACTCCTGATAAGCATGAATTATACAATTCTAAATTAGATAATAACTCTCATGTAAAATCATTAAAGAGAAAGTTTCCTTCTACAAGTGATTCATATCTTTAGCACTTAGCGTTTGAGTCATATTAATTCAAATAGAATTTAAAGACTTATCAAAGATGGACTCTTAGGGTCCATGGACTTTGATGGTTTTTTAGTTTGTGAATCTTGTTTGGAGGGTAAAATGACCAAACAACCTTTCAATGCAAAAGGTAAAAGAGCCCAAGAGTTGCTAGAACTAGTACATTCAAATGTATATGGTCCTATGTTAATTCAAGCAAGAGGTGACTATGAGTATTTCATTACCTTCACTGATGATTACTCTAAATTTGGTTATGTGTACCTAATGAAACGAAAGTTTGAAACTTTTGAAAAGTTCAAAGAGTTTAGGGCTGATTTGAGAATTAATTAGGTAAATGCATAAAAGTCATTCGATCTGATTAATGTGGCAAATACTTTCTTGGGAATTTCAAAGATTACTTGACTAAAAATGGGATATATTCCAATTGACTGCACCTAGAACTCCACAACAAAATGGTGTAGCAAAAAAAAAAGGAATAAGACTCTTTTAGATATAGTTAGATCCATGTTGAATTATTCGACCCCACAAATTTCCTTTTGGAGATATGCCTTAAGTACTGCAATGTATCTTTTGAATTTAGTACCTTCATAGTCTGTTCCTAAAACACTTGTAGAGCTGTGGACTAGGCATAAGCCTAGTATGAGACATCTCCATATTTGGGGTTATCTAGCACATGTGTTGAAAGGAAAGTTTGACAAGTTACAATCTAAAATAAAAGTGGTATTCTTTGTAGGGCATCTAAAAGGAACTGTTAGAGGTTTATTTTATAGTAATAAGGATAATAAAGTGTTTGTTATCACAAATGCAAAATTCTTGAAAAATGATTATGTGAATGATTATACTTTTACAAATAGAGTTGTTTTGACTGAAATGAATGAACCTGTAGTTGAACAACTAATGGATGAAACTAGGGATGATGTGACTGTATTAGATACACCACAAGATATTACTCATGAGATGACTAGTACACAGGTGCCTGGTCGTAGTGGGAGAATTGTTCGACTTCCTATAAGATTTATAGGTTTGGGGAAAACTTATGAAACTATCTCAAAAGAGGCTGAATTAGATCGTTACACATATGAGGAGGCAATGAATCATATAGATGCACATCATTGGATTCAAGCTATGAAATCTGAATTAGATTTTATATATTCCAATCAAGTTTGGGATCTTGTAAAGGTGCCTGTGTTGAAAAATCTGGTTTTGTATCTCATACGAAATACACAACAGAAGCAACAAACGTGAATCTATTTCATTCATGATTAATAACATGCATTACGTAAATTTTAGAATTTAAGAACAAGAGAGCATACCTTAGTATAGTGAAATTCAAAACAAAAGATTAGAAATACTTGAGAACACTTTTAATCTTCACTCCAATTACACTTTATGCCTAAGAAGTATGGTCTCTCAATCAGTTTCCAAAAGAGAATAATTGAGTGGCTTTACTCACACATGCACATCATTTTACAATGATGTCTCTCTTTTTCTAATAAAAATTTCTGTATGTTTCTCCTTTTATAACAAACTGATTATTTAATTGGGTTGGCCTATTGGGCCTTTCTAACTGGGCTTTAATGTGTGGCTTGCAGTAAGACCACAAGGGATCAATAAGACACTAGCTCTAATGAGCCTTGGGTTTTTCTGTCAACTTTGACAAATCCAAAACTACCATTAATTATATTTAATACCAATATATAAATATAATTGCAATCTAGGCCTTATTAATAAATTATATTCCAAAACTTTATTATACATGCAGCCCCTTCATAAAATATTCTTAGTAATATAAAGTCGTAGACTGCCACTTTGAAGATTACTACATCTTTATCCTTAGTACTCGGTTTAATTCTTTAAGTTATTCATCATATATTTATGAAATCCTATTTCATAAATATATACTTTAGTATCTCCTTCCTAAAGTGGTTAGGCCTAACACTCTAAAAAACCAAATCCATTAAACTTATCTCAAGGGAATATTTTATATCTCCGTTAAGAGATTATGAATTTCATCTTGAGAATATATGTTTCATCAACACTAAATGAGGTTGTCCAACATATTGAGATTTTGATCGTGACTTTAGATCTCACTCTTGATATATCAAAGTAGCCTACATCTTATGATCAGGTCCATTATTCTCTCAGGATTAAGAGTTCATGCAACTAGAAGTTGTAAGATTTATTATTCATTTGACAGTTGTTTGGAGAATAATAAATTTCATAACGGTCTAGTTCAATATGTCTTAACTCTTAAAACATATCAATGTATCAACTAGAAGTCTCTACTTCTATGATCAAGACAAATCATCTTAGTTGATACGTTATAGTCTTCGTAGATGTAATGCTCAATTTCATCACTGACTACGAACTATAATTCTGAGTTTACAAAGAACTTGTGGTTTATATCTTTTGTGACTTTTCATATAAATTACATACTATGCATCTTATAGACTATATGATAATGTCCAAATATTCATGTTACCATTATTTTAGATAACAATAAAACAACTTTATTTATTATAATATTAAATCATACATAATGTCAGACATAGCATCATACAATGGAATTTAAGGGCACACATCCTAACAGCCTGATGACATTAAACTTGTTGGTTGCAGATGAGTTTACAAGAGCAAGAGAGGGATAGATGGAAAGGTTGAAACTTTTAAAGCAAGACTAGTGGCGGAAGGGTATACATAAAAAATAGGTATTGATTATGATGAAACTTTTTTACCAATAGCCATGCTTAAATCTATCGGAATTTTCTTATCTATTGCTACTCATTATGATTATGAGATTTGGAAAATGGATGTCCAGACTACATTTCTTAATGGCAATCTTGAAGAAGAAATCTATATGTTGCAACCAGAATATTTCATATCAAAGAACCAAGAGCATATGATATGCAAGTTGAAAAGGTCAATTTATGGACTTAAACAAGCATCTAGGTCATGGAACATCAGATTTTATCAAGCAATTAAGTCATTTGGTTTTGAACAAAATCTTGATGAACTATGTGTGTACAAAAGATATCGAGACAAAGTAGTAATGTTCCTAATCTTTTATGTTGATGATATTCTACTCATTGGAAATGATGTAGGGGTAATGTCATAAAAAAGGTTTGGTTGTCAAGCTAATTTGATATGAAGGACTTGGGTGAAGCTAATTTTATTCTAGGGATCAAGCTTTGGCAAGATCGAAATAATAAAATGTTAGGTTTATCACAAGTTGGATATATAGATAAGGTTCTAGAACGGTTTAGCATGCAAAACTCCAAGAAAAGATTCCTTCTTTATAGACATAAAGTTCCTCTGTCTGATGAACAAAGGCTTAAGACTCTTGAGGAAGAAATATAATGAGACAAATTCTTTATGCTTCTACAGTGGGAAGTCTTATATATGTCACGCTATGTACTAGACTAGATTACTATTCAGTTGGCATGGTTAGCCGATATCAATCAAATTCAGGGCTTAAACATTGGTAAACTGTAAAGTACATTCTCAAATATCTACGGAGAATGAGAGATTATATGCTTATTTACCATAATGAGAATTTGATTTCCATTGGTTATACAGATTCAAATTTTCAGTCAGATCTTGATTTCAGAAAGACCACTCAGGTTGTGTGTTCACCTTGGGAGGTGGAGCCATAAGTTGGAGGAGTGTTAAATAATCTTGTATTGCGGACTCCACCATAGAAGTTGAATATGTTGCTACTTGTGAGGCGACAAAGGAACCTGTTGGGCTCAAGAAATTCTTTTCTGATCTTGGTATTGTAAAAATGGAGCAAGTTTCTATCACATTATTTTGTAACAGTAATGGAGCAGTTGCTTAATCCCAAGATCCAAGGAATCACAAGAAAGGAAAGCATATTAAAAGAAAGTACACATTATTCGAGACATTGTTGCTCGAGTAGATATTGTAGTAGCAAATATTGATAGTGCAAGTAATCTAGCGAATCCTTTTACCAAAACCTTGCCCTAAAGGATTTTTAAGTCACATTTGGAGGGAATGAGAGTTAGATTAGTGCATAATAGTCTTTAGGGCAAGTGGAAGATTATTAGGATGTTTGTTCTTAAATTCTATTATATGATGCTATGTATGACTTAATGTTATGATTAATAAAGTTATTTTATTATTATCTAAAATGATGGTAACAAGAATATTTAGACATTATTATATAGTCCATAAGATGCATATTATGTGATTTTTGTGTAAAATCATAGAAGATATAAATCACAATTTCTTTGTAAACTTAGAATTCCTTGCTGAGCTTGGTGCTTCCTACATCGACAGTTTCAACAAGTGCCTTCGTTAGGTCAAGGCTCTTATTCCTAACATGGACGTATCCCGGGTCTCTTTGAACAATGAAAGCTTGGATTTGTGTTAAAAACACAAGAGCTGTTCAGACCCCTAAATTAAAAGGATTACGGCTCGATTGATTTTACTTTAACTTAAACTAAGTGCAGAAAAAAGTAAATACGAGCGAACAAACAATAAAATTACTCTAAACCATATTCATTATATTACAGCAGTAAAATGAAAGCTAAAAGAGTAGGGAAGAGAAATGCAAACATAAGATAACACAGCGATGTGTTATCGAAGAGAAAACCGAAGAACTTAGTAAAAAACCTCTCTATTGCCCTCCAAGTATTAAATCGATCTACTAGATAATAAGTTAGGATACACGAATAGCAAGCGACCCTCCAAGCCTAATCTACCCAGTGCACCTAAGTCTTCCAAGCTCCTACTCTAACAAGGCTTCTCGAAACTGTGTCTTGTCTAGCTTCCCAAATTCTGCAATGCGCCCGATTGCATCTGCCAAAGCTTGACTTCTTCCAATACTTTCCAGTAGCACCAGAACCTCACTAGACACTCAGATTGGGTGTGATAAGTGTTTGGGCTATCAACCTCTCAAGGATATGGTTATGGATAGGTAGGAGTATGAGGAAAATCACAAAGAATTATGTAGATGATTGTGGGTATACAATCTCTAACTCTCAAGTGTGTTTGTTAGGATTTTCTCTCTGAAAAGTACTCCTCACAATATGTGGGTAATGTGGATATATATAGTGCGGGTGAAGACATGGTAGAACAGATAAGCCAAAATAGCAAAACAAAATGTTTCGTAGGCATCTCGCGGGAAGGCCTTACTCGTGAGCTACTTGCGAAAACCAACTATCACCAAATTGTCATGACTCTTCGCATTCTAGTCATGTGCTTTTCACGTGGCTTACTTCGCGGGAAGTTTACTTATGAGATACCCGCAAAAACTACTCCTTCTCCAATTGCGAGCTTGAGTCTTCACACTATTTCACACACACAACCCATACAATAGAATCTCACATAAAATATAGGGTAAACATGATTGAACAAAATTACACTCAAATTTGGCACAGAATTAAAGCCAACACAAAATTATTGTAAATGACAACTTTACAATATCCCTCTTTGGCTATTTCGTGACAAAACCCCTAAAACAGACTCTAAACTTAAACATGAGTTTAGGAACAATGATAAAACCCACTCACACCTAATCTAGAAGCTGTGAAGCACTTACACGTATACACCTGTATCCTGAAATGCTCGTACATAAACAAAACTTTCATTAAGCTTATGACAAGTTGAATACAAGGTACGTATAGGACCAAATAAATTACGATCAAGGTAATAAGCAAGATATAAACTATGATGCATAACTTGATCATACAGGAACAGTCATTAAAGAATGACTACAATGAACATTTAACAAGTAAATGATCATCTGGACACACAATGGAATTAAGAGCAATGCAAAAATCAATTGCATGTCCAAACACACAACCAATGCAAAACACCATAGTATTTGCATTAAAGATACAAGATCCAACAAGCGCATAAGTGTGAAGTACTAAAGATAATGTATGCATTAATCTAAAAGTACTTTAAAAAGCTACAAAGCAAGGATACATAAAACAAAGTACTAATATAAATTGAAGTTTTAAACTAGAGTACTTTAAAGCTTTAAAATAAAGCAATGTAAATAAGCAAGAGTTATAAAAACTATGAACCGCTAAAGTAAACTCCTAAAACACTAAAATAAGCCAATATCTATGGCTATGCTCCCCCTCAAACTACTCCTTTTTTTTTTTTACAGGAATGGCTAAAGAGGTTAGAACTCTTCAGATTCTGTTTCAGAGCTCTGTTGATAACGCCGCTGCTCCATCATCATGTCATCAATCTGAGATAAAGGTGCAGTAATCTGGCCCTAACCATACATAAATTGATCTGAGGTGTGTTGCACATGGGACTCGATCATGCCATACATTTACTCAACCCTTGCAATGAGACGATTAAGGCAATTGGGTTCTGTTGTTGATGCTTGGGAGGATGGTTGTGCAGAGCCCTCCGGGGCTGATGTAAACGTGTCTATCTCCTCCTCCGTGTACCCACCTTCTTCCTCAACATCGTCCCTTGGGATTTGAGAGACGCCGGTTCTTGGTCCGATGATATGAGCTTTGCTTTGGGCCATTGTTGGAGCACCAATTGGAGAGTCTCTTTGCGCCACAATGAGACCACTTGAAAACTTCAGCTTTGTCTTTACAATGAGACCTATGATGAGGCTAGGGAATGGCATCACAGTTCTCGAAATCCTCTTGGAGATGGCTTTTGTCAAGAGGTAGAAGATGTGACTGCATATGTCGATCTCCTCATGTGTGAAGAGATCATAAAGAAATGCAGTTCTTGGTGCTAACAATGTGGTCAAATTCATTACCAAGTAGAGGTTATGGATCATGATATAACCCAATGTCCTCATCTCTGAATTGAAAGGAATTGTGTACATTGACTTCTATTGGAGAGTACCATTAAGGAGATCCACCATTGGCTAAAGAGAATCCAATTTATCATTATATTGGATGGAGATTTGTTAAGATGGTGGACAAATTTCCAAGAACTTTTGAATAAAATTCCTTGTGATAAAGAATTCCTTTTGCTGCACCCAATAGTTAATGCGATCCCTTTCTACAATGGCGTTTGAAAAGAATTCCCTTATGATTTCAGTAAAGACATTTCCACTTGGATTCAGCAACATTGTCCAAGTCCTGTTCATGAACATTTCTAGAATGTAAGTGTTTTCAAGGGTCTCCATTTTCACAACCATTTCCATGATGATCATTGCCTTTTTGTAGAAGTCGTTGTATGCCAACGCTGCATCAACGTTTCAAAAATTCTCTGTGTCCGTGAGTGGACGCTTTGACCTTTTTTTTATGGCAGAATGCTTAGTAGGAGACATCTACAAAAACAGAGACAAAACTTAAAGAAACAAGTGGAAAAACACAAACACAAGAACACAAACTTAATTAGTATCAAGTTAGTCCATAAAACGATTAAAAATTCCTAAAAAGAACATAAAAAAAGTCACAAGATCATGTCATGAGTGCTAAACATGTAATAACAATTATCTAGCATGAGTGATATGCAAAACATGACAAATGAACAAGAGTGTGCATCGAGTGTGCATCAAGTGTGCATGCATATGTGATGCATGATCAAGGCATAACAAAACACGTATGGGTCAAAGTGTGTAAAACACCTAACCAATGATTAAAACATGATAAACATGCATAATCATGGTAATCCCCAAGATTTGGTACTCACTAGAGTCCAGAACAACACCAAAATGCTATTTGGGCATTTTATCAAACACTTGATATGCATTCACACAACTAAGATGTAAATTGTTAGAAAATCTGGTTTTGTATCTCATGCAAAACACACAACGGAAGCAACAAATATGGATTTATTTCATTCATAATTGATAACATGCACTATGTAAATTTCAGAATTTAAGAACAAGATAGCGTACCTTAATGTGGTGAAATTCAAAACAAAAGATCGAAAGTATATGAGGACACTTTTAATCTTCATTCCAATTCCACTTTAGCCTAAGAAGTGTGGTCTCTCAATCAGTTTTCAAGGGAGAATTATCCAGTAACTTCACTTACACATACACACCATTTCACAATGATGTCTCTCTCTTTCTTATTCTCTTATACAAAATTCTGTATGTTTCTCCCTTTATAACTAACTAATTATCTAATTGGGCTGACTTATTGAGTCTTTCCAATTGGGCTTTAGTGTGTGGCTTGGAGTGGGACCAAAGGGGACCAATAAGACAATAGCTCCAATGAGTCTTGGGCTTTTCTGTCAACTTTTGACAAGTCTAAAGTTACCATAAATTATATTTAATACCATTATATAATTACATTTTAGGCATTATTAATAAATTATATCCTAAGACTTTATTATACATGCAAACCCTTTATAAAATATTTGTAGTAATACAAAGTCATAAAATATAGACTGCCACTTTGAAAATTACATCTTAATCCTTGAGTACCTGGTTTTATCCTTTAAGTTATTCATCATATATTTATGAAATCCAATTTCATAAATATATACTTTAGTAACTCATTACTAAAGTAGTTAGGCCCAACACTTTGAATAACCAAACGCATTAAACTTATTTCAAGAGAAAATTTTATATCTTTGTTAGAAGATTATGAATTCCATCTTGAGAATATATGTTCCATCAATACTAAATGTGGTTGCCCAACAAACTGAGGTTTTGATCGTTACTTTAGATCTCACTCTTGATATATCAAAGTAACCTACATTTCATGATCAGGTCCATTATCTTCTCAAGATTAAGAGTTCATGTAAATAGAAGTCATGAGATTTATTATTCATTTGACAGTCGTTAGAAGAATAATAAATCTCATAGCAGTCCAGTTCATCTTAGTTGATATGTTATAGTCTTCGCAGATGAAATGCCCAATTTCATCACCGACTACGAATTACAATTCTGAATTTACAAAGAACTTGTGATTTATATCTTCTGTGACTTTTTATATAAATCACATACTATGCATCTCATGGACCATATAAAAATGTCCAAATATTCATGTTACCATTATTTTAGATAAAAATAAAACAGTTTTATTAATCACATTATTAAGTCATACATCATGTCATACATAATCGTACATAATATCATATAAATAGCATCATACAATAGAATTTAAGGATACTAATTCTAACAATCTCTCATTTGCCCTAAAGGCTATTGTGCACTAATCTAACTCCCATTCCATATAAATGTGACTTGAAAGTCCTTTGAGACAAGGCTTTGGTAAAAGGATTTGCTAGATTATTTGCATTTTCAATCTTTACTACCATTACATCTCCACAAGCAACAATGTCTCGAATGATATGGTACTTCCTCTCAATGTGCTTTCCTTTCTTATAATTCCTTGGATTTTTGGATTGTGCAATCGCTCCAATATTTTCGCAAAGCAATGTGATAAGAACTTGCTCCATTCTTACAACACCAAGATCAGAAAGGAATTTCTTAAGCTGAACAGGTTTCTTAAGCTGAACAGCTTTCTTTACTGCTTCACAACCAGCAACGTACTCAGCTTCTATGGTGAAGTCCGCGATATAAGATTGCTTAACACTCCTCCAACTTATGGCTCTACCTCTCAAGGTGAAAACACATCCTAAAGTGGACTTTCTGAAATCTAAATCCGATTGAAAATTTGAATTTTTATAGTCAATGGGAATCAAATCCTCACACCGGTAAACAAGCATATAATCTCTCATTCTCCTAAGATATTTGAGAATATGCTTTACAGCTTGCCAATGTTTTGGTCCTGAATTTGATTAATATCGACTGACCATGCCAACTGAATAACAAATATCTGGTCTAGTACAAAGCATGACATACATGAAACTTCCCACTACAAAAGTATAAGGAACTTGTCTCATCATATTTTCTTCCTTTTGAGTCTTAGGCCTTTGGTCATCAGACAGAGGAACTCCATGTCTAAAAGGAAGTAATCCTTTCTTGGAGTTTTGCATGCTAAACCATTCTAGGATCTTATCTATATATTTAGCTTGTGATAAGCCTAACATCTTATTCTTGTGATCTCGCCAAAGCTTGATCCCTAGAATAAAATTGGCTTCACCCAAGTCCTTCATTTCAAATTGGCTTGATAATCAAACTTTTACCGATGACATTACCCCTACATCATTTCCAATGAGTAGAATATCATCAACATAACTACTTTGTCTCGATGTCTTTTGTACACACATGGTTCATCAAGATTTTGTTCAAAACTAAATGACTTGATTGCTTGATAAAATCTGATGTTCCATGACCTAGATGCTTGCTTAAGTCCATAAATGAACATGTTCAACTTTCATACCATATGCTCTTGGTTTTTTGCTATGAAACCTTCTGGTTGCATTATATAGATTTCTTCTTCAAGATTGGCTTTAAGAAATGCAATCTTGACATTCATATGCCAAATCTTATAATCATAATGAGCAGTAATGGATAAGAGAATTCTGATAGATTTAAGCATTGCTACTGGTGAGAAGGTTTCTTCATAATCAATACCTTCTTTTTGTGTATACTCTTTTGCCACTAGCCTTACTTTAAAAGTTTCAACCTTTCCATCTATCACTCTCTTCCTTTTGTAAACTCATTTGCAACCAACAGGTTCAATGCCATTAGGCGCCTCTATAAGATCCCAACTTGATTGGAATACATAGAATCCAATGATGTGCATCTATATCATTCATTACTTTATCATATGTGTAAGGATCTGATTCAGCTTCTTTTGAGATAGCTTCATAAGTTTCTCCGAAACTTATAAATCTTATAAGAGGCCGAACAATTCTCCCACTACGACGAGGCACCTGAGTACTAGACATCTCATGAGTAGTATCTAGTGGAGTATCTAATACAGCTACATCATTCCTAGTTTTATCCGTTAGTTGTTCAATTACAGGTTTTTTCATTTCAGCCAAGACAACTCTACTTCTAGGAGTATAAGTGTTCATGTAGTCATTTTTCAAGAATTTGACATTTGTGCTAACAAACAGTTTATTATCCTTATGACTATAGTATAAACCTCCAACAGTTCCTTTTAGATACCCTACAAAGAAAACCATTTCTATTTTAGATTGTAACTTGTCAGACTTTCCTTTTAACACGTGTTAGACAACCCTAAATCTAGAGATGTCTCATATTAGGCTTACGTCCATTCCACAACTCTACAGTTATTTTAGGAACAAACTTCAAAGGTACTAAATTCAGAAGATACATTGCAGTACTTAAAACATATCTTTAAAAGGAAAGTGGTAGAGTCGAATAACTCAACATGGATCTAACCATATTTAAAAGAGTCCTATTCCTTCTTTTTGCTACACCATTTTGTTGTGGAGTTTTAGGTGTAGTCAACTGGGATATAATCCCATTTTCAGTCAAGTAGTCCTTGAAATCCCCAAGAAGGCATTCGCCACCTCGATCAAATAGAATGACCTTTATGTGTTTACCTAATTGATGTTAGGATGTGTTCCCTTAAATCCTATTGCATGATACTATATATGACATTATGTATGACTTAATATTGTGTTTAATAAAGTTGTTTTATTTTTATCTAAAATAATGGTAACATGAATATTTGGAAATTATTATACAGTCCATGAGATGCATCATATATGATTTATGTGATTTAGTCATAGAAGATATAAATCACAAGTTCTTTATAAACTCAGAATTTATAGTTTGTAGTAGGTGATGAAATTGGGCATTTCATCTTTGAAGACTATAACGTATCAACTAAGATGATTTGTCTTGATCATGGAAGTGGAGACTTCTAATTGATATGTTGATATATTTTAAGAGTTAAAACATATTAAATTGGACCGCTATGAGATTTATTATTCTCCTAATGACTGTTAAATAAATAATAAATCTCACGACTTCTATTTGCATGAACTCTTAATCCTGAGAGAATAATGGACTTGATCATGAGGTGTAGGTTGCTTTGATATATCAAGAGTGAGATCTAAAGTAACGGTCAAAACCTCAATACGTTGGGCAGCCACATTTAGTGTTGATGGAACATATATTCTCAAGATGAAATTCATAATCTTTTAACAAAGATATAAAATATTCTCTTGAGATAAGTTTAATGGATTTTGTTATTCAGAGTGTTAAGCCTAACCACTTTAGTAAAAAATTACTAAAGTATATATTTGTAAAATTGGATTTCATAAATATATAATGAATAATTTTAAAGGATTAAACTGGGTACTCAAGGATTAAGATGAGTAATTTTTAAAGTGGCAGTCTATATTCATGACTTTGTATTACTACGAATATTTTATGAAGGGGTTGTGTGTATAATAAAGTCTTGAGATATAATTTATTAATAAGGCCTAGAGTGCAATTATATTTATATAGTGGTATTAAATATAATTAATGGTAACTTTGGACTTGTCAAGAGTTGACGAAAAAGCCCAAGGCCCATTAGAGCTAGTGTCTTTTTGGTTCCTTTTGGTCCCACTCCAAGCCACATACTAAAGCCTAATTGGAAATGCCTAAAAGGTCAGCCCAATTAGATGATCAGTTAGTTATAAAGGGAGAAACATATAGATTTTTTTCAAAGAGGCTTAGAGAAATGGAAAAAGAGAGAGTGTGAGGCATGCTTTCATTCTCCCTTGGAAACTGATTGAGAGACCACACTTCTTGGGTTTAAAGTGAAATTGGAGTGAAGATTAAAAGTGTTCCCAAGTGCTTCTAATCTTTGTTTTGAATTTCTCCACACCAAGGTATGCTATCATATTCTTAAATTCTGAAATTTACATAGTGCATGTCGTCAATCATGAATGAAATAGATCCTTGTTTGTTGCTTTTGTTTGTTGCTCCCATTGGGTGTTTTGTATGAAATACAAAACTAGTTTTTTTCAATAATTGGTATCAGTGCCAAGTTTTCAGATCATGATTGCATAGCGTGTGATTGGATTTTAGAATTTAAGAAAACCGTTATCTTTGTGTTACATTTTTCTGCATCAAGTTATGGTGTTGTGTCATGATTTTTAATTTTCATGGAATCTGAATATATATATATTGCAAGTGGGATTGAATAGTGCTGCATGTGGGTGATTCAGTCTGTACGGATTGCATTGATATGGTTATTATATGTATAACCGTCCTATGCTTATGAGCCACTTAGATTTAATGCATCACTTGGCCTTTTGTTTTCACAGCATGGACTTAATGCAATTGCATGGATTGCATGGCTTGCATTTTTTTTACATGGGTTAACTATTCAAAGATTCTTTTATCTTGCATATATTATGGCCATGGAAAAGTTGAATCCGTATATAAAGGATTTCAACAATCTAAAAGTTATATATATATATATATATATAAAAAATATAATATAATATAATATAATAATCATATATTATATATTATATATATAATATAATATAATTTTATAAATATATATGAGTTTATATTACGTTATATATATATTTATATATATTAATACTAGGATTATAAAATTTATTCCTGCTGAGATTAGGATTAAGTTTTCAAAGTGTCTAGCATTATTATAGTTCTTGATCTTAAAAACCTTTAATTTAAAATATCTAGTGGGAGAGAGATATAAGAGTTAGATCTCACGGCCTCCATTATTAGTTCAAAGTAGTATGGAAAAATACCTTGTCTTGGCGTATATGCCTCGCTATCCCAAAGGAGGGTGTTTACTTCATAGTACTACAAGATTGAACTTACCTGTTTAAAGTAATGTGGACAAATACGTCATCTTGGCATATATGTCTCACGATCCGAAAGGAGGGTGTTTTGTTTCATGATACTACAAGTTTAAACACTATAAAAGGGAGATGAAATGTGGCTACACATGACTTTAGGTAATTGTGTACACTAGACTAAGTGTAATGTTAACCTCCCAAATGAGCTATGTCATTATTACTTAGAGGCTAAAGGTAATACAACATATTGTTAGTGCTTGATAAGAGTTATCATGATAGCACTAATAATAAGAATAGTTCTCAATCAATTAATGTGTTTATAATAAACTTGCTACCAAGGAATTATAGACATGGATTGGGTTATCGTTGCATATATTATTTTATGGTTTTATGAAGGTTCAATATTATATGCGTACATGCTAAATTGATAATGTCTAGTTTACTTATTATATTCATGTTTATTATTTTCAGATTTAAATTATGGCATCATTTAGCCCACTTGTTGCTATTCTTAATCAAAATAGACTGACTGGATCAAACCTTGTTGACTGGAAAAGAAATTTGGATATTGTTCTTACTAAAGTATATATTTATGAAATTGAATTTCATAAATATATAATGAATAATTTTAAAGGATTAAACCAGGTACTCAAGGATTAAGATGTAATTTTTAAAGTGACGGTCTATATTCATGACTTTGTATTACTACGAATATTTTATGAAGGGGTTGCATGTATAATAAAGTCTTGGGATATAATTTATTAATAAGGCCTAGAGTTCAGTTATATTTATATAGTGGTATTAAATATAATTAATGGTAACTTTGGACTTGTCAAGAGTTGACGGAAAAGCCCAAGGCCCATTGGAGTTAGTATCTTATTGGTCCCTCTTGGTCCTACTCCAAGCCACACACTAAAACCCAATTAGAAAGGCTCAAAAGGCCAGCCCAATTAGATAATTAGTTATAAAGGGAGAAATATACAGAATTTTTTTTTTAAAGAAGCGTAGAGAAAAGTAAAAAGAGAGAGTGTGAGGCACACTTTCATTCTCTATTGGAAACTGATTGTGAGACCACACTTCTTGGGCGTAAAGTATAATTGGAATGAAGATTAAAAGTGTTCCCAAATGCTTCTAATCTTTTTTTTGAATTTCTCCATACCAAGGTATGCTATTATGTTCTTAAATTCTGAAATTTACATAATGCATGTTTTCTATCATGAATGAAATAGATCCTTGTTTGTTGCTTTTGTTTGTTGCTTCAGCTGTATGTTTCGTATGAGATACAAAATAAATTTTTTTCAACAATTGATTCTCAACTTCAGCCTTAAACTCGTTGAACTTTTCAAAAGTTTCGAACTTTCGTTTTATTAGGTACACATGACCAAATCTAGAGTAATCATTAGTGAAAGTAATGAAATACTCATATCCACCTCTTGCTTGGATCGATATAGGACCACATACATCTGAATGTATTAGTTCTAGTAAATCTTGAGTTCTTCTACTGTTTGCATTAAAAGGTCGTTTGGTCATTTTTCCTTCCAAATAAGATTCGTAAACTGGAAAAACATCAAAGTCCATGGGCTCTAAGAGTTTATCTTTGATAAGTTTTTGAATTCTGTTTGAATTAATATGACCCGAACACAAGTGCCAAAGATATGTTTCACTAGTAGAAGGAAACTTTCTATTTAATGATTTCATATATGAATTATTATCTAATTCAGAATTGTATAATTCATTCTTGTCAGGAGTTAAAATATAAAGACCATCCACAATATTGCTAGAACAGATAAACATTTTTATCCTTCTTTATTACAACATTGTCTTTGAGGATAATACAATATCCATGTTTACCTAAGTAAGTTGTAGAAATTAAATTCTTACGAACATTAGGTACATAAACAGTCTTCCAATATTAAAACTCTAGACTTAAAGCGTAAATTAAACACTCCAATAGCTACAACCAGAATTCTGCTCCCATCAACCAAAGTAAGAAATAACTCTTCCCCATTAAACTTTCTGGTCTCTTGAAACTTCTGCAAAGAATTCTGTACCAAACATATTTCAAGAAGAAATGAACTTTTCATACCCTTATTCTTGGCAGCCTTGAATATTGGACAATTCCTCTTCAAATGTCATTTCTCACCATAATGGAAACACTTTCTTTTAGTTTTCTTTTCTTTGTTGGTAACTCCTAAAGCAATTTGTTTACCATCTTACTTAGTGAAGTCATTCTTCTTCTTCTTCTTCTTCTTCTTCTTCTTCTTCTTCTTCTTCTTACCCTTGCCTTTCGACTTAGGTTGAGAAGTAGAAGCTTTACCAATATTGATTGCAACACTAGAAGTACCAAGGATGCCTTCTGCTGCTACCAACTCATTTATTAATTCAGACAATGAATAAATCTTTTTATTCATATTATAGTTAAGTCTAAATTTCTTGAATGATTTTGGTAGTGACTAGTGTATCATATCCACTTGGGATTCTCTACCGATATTGGCACTTACAACTTCCAATGTATTCAGATTAGAGATCATCCTAAGACAATACTCCCTCACTGAAGTATCTTCAACCATTTTGGTATTACGAATCTGCCTCATAGTTTCTTGCCTTGCAAAACGGCCTTGCTCACCAAATATCTCTTTCAGAATAAGCATTATATTAGAAGTAAGTTCTACATCCTGCATTTGATGCTGTAGAACATTTGAAATAGATGTTAGGATATAGCACTTAGCCATCTCATTAGATTTCTGCCAACGATCATATTGCTGTTTTTCCTCAAGAGGAGCATCTAATAAAGGAAAGTTAGGACATGGTTAAGTAAGCACATATTTGTACTTTTCAGCAGTAAGAACAATGTCCAAATTTCTTTTCCAGTCAATATAGTTGGATCCAGTCATTTTGTTTTGGTTAAGAATAGAAACAAGTGGGCTAAATAATGCCATGATTTAAATCTAAAATTAATAAACATGAATATAATAAGTAAATAGGACATTATCAATTTTCATACAAGCATATAATATGGAACCTTCATAAAACCATAAAATAATATATGCAACGACAACCCAATCACATGTTCAATATCACTCAGCATAGAGTGAACATTAAATACTATAATTGATTGAGAAGTATTCTCATTATTAGTTCTATCATGATAACTCTTATCAAACACTAATAATATGCCATTTTACATTTAGCCTCTAAGTAATAATAGTAAGAACTCAGCATAGAGGATACTATAATACTTAGTCTAGTGTATACTATTATCTAGAATCATGTGTAGCCATATTTCATCCCTTTAACAGACTTATTTTGTAGTACCATGATAAAAACACGTTCTGCATGGAATGCAAAGCTCGAAACTAAGACAAGGTGTTTATCAAACCATTATAAACCAGAAAATTCAATCTTGTAGGACCATGAAATAAATACTCTTCGCATGGAATACTAAGCTCAAGGCATAGACAAAGTATATGTTAGGATATGTACCCTTAAATCCTATTGTATGATACTATGTAGGACATTATGTATGACTTAATGTTGTGTTTAATAAAGTTGTTTTATTTTATCTAAAATAATAGTAACATGAATATTTGGACATTATTATATAGTCCATGAGATGCATAGTATGCGATTTATGTGATTTAGTCGCAGAAGATATAAGTCACAGGTTCTTTGTAAACTCAGAATTTATAGTTCGTAGTCGGTGATGAAATTGGGCATTTCATCTACAAAGACTATAACGTATCAACTAAGATGATTTGTCTTGATCATGGAAGTGGAGACTTTTAGTTGATATGTTATATGTTTTAAGAGTTAAGACATATTGAACTAGACCGCTGTAAGATTTATTATTTTCCTAACGATTGTTAAATAATTAATAAATCTCACGACTTCTATTTACATGAACTCTTAATTCTGAGAGAATAATGGACCCCATCATGAGGTGTAGGTTGCTTTAATATATCAAGAGTGAGATCTAAAGTAACGATCAAAATCTCAGTATGTTGGGCAGCCACATTTAGTGTTGATGAAACATATATTCTCAATATAGAATTCATAGTCTCTTGATGAAGATATAAAATATTCCATTGAGATAAGTTTAATGGGGTCAGTTATTCCATTGAGATAAGTTTAATGGGGTCAGTTATTCAGAGAGTTAGACCTAAGCACTTTGGTAAGAAATTACTAAAGTATATATTTATGAAATTGAATTTCATAAATATATAATGAATAACTTTAAAGGATTAAACCGGGTACTCAAGTATTAAGATGTAGTAATTTTCGAAGTGACAGTCTATATTCATGACTTTGTATTACTGTGAATATTTTATGAAGGGATTACGTGTATAATAAAGTCTTGGAATATAATTTATTAATAAGACCTAGAGTGCAATTACATTTATATAGTGGCATTAAATATAATTAATGATAACTTTGGACTTGTCAAGAGTTGAGGAAAAGCCCAAGACCCATTGGAGCTAGTGTCTTATTGATCCCTTTTGGTCTCACTCCAAGTCACACACTAAAGCCCAAATGGAAAGGCCCAATAGGCCAGCCCAATTAGATAATCAGTTAGTTATAAAAAGAGAAACATACATAATTTTTTTTATAAGCGTAGAGAAAAAAGAGAGAGAGAGAGAGAGTGAGGCACACTTTCATTCTCCCTTGGAAACTGATTGAGAGATCACACATTTGGGTGTAAAGTAAAATTGAAGTGAAGATTAAAAGTGTTCCCAAATGCTTCTAATCTTTGTATTAAATTTCTCCACACCAAGGTATGCTATCTTGTTCTTAAATTCTGAAATTTGCATAGTGCATGTTATCAGTTTTGAATGAAATAGATCCAATTTTGTTGCTTTCGCTATGTGTTTCATATGAGATACAAAACCTAATTTTCCAACAGTATATATTTCACACCACTATGAACCAACAATGAAGACCGTGGGATGCAACCCTTATATCTCTCTCCTACTAGATATTTTAAATTAAAAGTTTTTAAGATCAAGAACCATAATAATGTTAGACATTTTGAAAACATAATCCTAATCTCATTAGAAATAAATTTCATAATCCTAGCATTAATATGTATAAATATATAAACCAAGGTAAACAACAATGCTACATTCATCATGAATCCTTTATATATATATATATATAAATATACAGATTGGATACATTCAAGGTTAGCAATATATATTGATACATCGATTTTATCAATCTAACGTTAATGCAGAATGTGTTAATAGCCTTACTATTTCCAAGTGATGCAATACCATCCAAGCGGTGCATAAGCATCATTCAAGCACCGGACGGTTATCACATGATAAGCAAATTGAATGCTTGAATCCGTATATAATATATAATATATAAGACCAATACATCCAATGGTTTGGCATGGTTCCAATTAAGACACGGCTCCACATCAATAACTACTCTTCAAGGGTAGTTATTGTTAATAGTTACTTTCTATGAATATCGTATCTTAATTGTAATGGCCAAGAGAAATTTTTTTGAAGATGAAATTCCCTATTAATAGAAATTCTCTTCACATCAAAGCAAAAACTTTAATGCACACAAACTCCATGAATATTAAAAACCATGACATAGCACCATAACTTGATGCAGAAAATTGAGATGAAAACCTAAGATGAAAACTTGGCTAGATAACGGTTTTCTTAAATTCTAAAAATCAATCACATGTTATACAATCATGAGATGAAAACTTGGCTCTGATACTAATTTTTGGAAAATCTGGTTTAGTATCTCATATAAAACATACAGCGGAAGCAATAAACATGGATCTATTTCATTCATGATTGATAATATGCACTATGTCAATTTCAGAATTTAAGAACGAGATAACATACCTTGGTGTGGTGAAATTCAAAACAAAAAATCGAAAGTATTTGGGAACATTTTTAATCTTCCCTCTAATTCCACTTTACGCCCAAGAAGTGTGGCCTCTCAATCAGTTTCCAAGGGAGAATATCGAGTAACTTCACTCACACACACACCATTTCAACAATGATATCTCTTTCTTTCTTATTCTCTTATAAAAAATTCTGTATGTTTCTCTCTTTATAACTAATTGATTATCTAATTGGGCTGGCCTATTGGGCCTTTCTAATTGGGCTTTAGTATGTGGATTGGAGTGGGACCAAAAGGGACCAATAAGACACTAGCTCTAATGGGCCTTAGGCTTTTTTGTTAACTCTTGACAAGTTCAAAGTTACCATTAATTATATTTAATACCACTATATAAATATAATTGCACTCTAGGCTTTATTAATAAATTATATCCCAAGACTTTATTATACATGCAACCCCTTCATAAAATGTTTGTAGTAATACAAAGTCATAAAATATAAACTGCCACTTTGAAAATTACTACATCTTAATCCTTGAGTACCCGGTTTTATCCTTTAAGTTATTCATCATATATTTATGAAATCTAATTTCATAAATACATATTTTAGTAACTCCTTACTAAAGTAGTTAGGCCTAACACTTTGAATAATCAAACCTATTAAACTTATCTCAAGGAAATATTTTATATTTTCGTTAAAATATTACGAATTCTATCTTGAGAATATATGTTGCATCAACACTAAATGTAGTTATCCAATATATTGAGGTTTTGACCATTGCTTTAGATCTCACTCCTAATATATCAAAGCAACCTACATTTCATGATTAGGTCCATTATCCTTTCAGGATTAAGAGTTCATGAAAATAGGAGTCGAGGAATTTATTATTCATTTAACAGTTGTTAGGAGAATAATAAATCTCACAACTGTCTAGTTCAATATATCTTAACTCTTAAAACATATTAACACATCAACTAGAAGTCTACACTTTCATGATTAAGATAAATCATCTTAATTGATATGTTATAGTCTTCGTGGATGAAATGTCCAATTTCATCACCGACTACGAACTACAATTCTGAGTTTACAAAGAACTTGCGATTTATATTTTCGTGACCTTTCACATAAATTACATACTATGCATCTCATGGACTATATAATAATGTCTGAATATTCATGTTACCATTATTTTAGATAAAAATAAAACAGCTTTATTAATCACAATATTAAGTCATATATCATGTCATACATAATGTCGTACATAATATCATATACATAGTATCATACAATAGGAATTAAGGGCACTAATCCTAACATAAACAATGCATGAACATGTATGAATCTTGCCTAAATATAAGTTAAAATGCCATAAGAGGCCAACGCAAACACAAACAGAACAAATGGGATAGAGCCCAATCAAGAAATTGAAATTTTTTTTTACAAAATAGAAATTTCCCAACCCTTTTTAAAAAATATCCCAACTTATGCAAAATCTATAATCTCTGGCATAATCTTGTGTAATAGAGAGAAAAGATTGAATGGACATACCTTAGAGATGATTTGAAGATGATTACTCTTGAGATTTGGTTGGGTTTTTGAGAAAAAATTGGTTTTGGGCTGAGAGAGGCTTGAAGGAGGCAAAAGGGTTATGTTTGAAAACTATCTTGATCAACCCTTAAAAACTGAAAGTATACGTTTTTCACAAGATAGCTTCTTATGAAGTTACTTGCCAAAAATGCCACTGAAGCATAAAACTTTTTGCGGGATAGACTTACTCGCGAGACAGTCGTGAAAGTTTCTATCTGAATTTCATGTGTTTTCATTTTTTGCCTATCTCATTTTCGCCGGAAGAGCTTAGTCAAGAGCTTTTTGCGAAAATGCCTCTGAAGGAGTTTTTGATGAAAACATAGAAAATGCATTATGAATAAAAACTCAAAACACAAAAGCATAAAAACACTTTCAAAAAACATAAAATACTCAAAAATCTTTTTGGGTATGATCGACAAGTAATTGAGTATACATATTGATAGGCAAAAAACGTGTTGACCCCTTGTGATTGATTTATTGATTAGTTAACCAAGTTTAATTAATTAATCAAATTAACATGCAAACACGTGGTAGCACAAATAAATCACCAATAAATTAAAGTACAGCGAAAAAATAAATTGACACGGCATTTTGTTTACGAATGGAGAAAACTTTCAAGGTAAAAACCCCAATGGGTTATTTTAAGGCCACCATTCTCGATAATCCACTATTATCAAAACAAGCGTTTACAAGTAAAGGAATCCCAATACTTTCTACCAACCTACAGTTGAACCCTTACTCCAATACCCAATTGAACTTGTTCTGTAGTGGCAATCTCTCCTTTTGATGCACGGCTCCCAGTACGTGACTAACCAATTGTGTGGATCCCAGTACGCGACTTCAATTTCCAACTTGAGAAAAGATGTTGGCTGCAAAGTTCTTCAGCTCATCCTCACAATGAAGAACAAGAAGATTCTTGGTTACAAAACCCTCTAATGCACAAACACAGCAGCTTCTTCATAATAAAGATGAACTAGAGTAAATTTTGTCTCCGATCACAAATTACTTTTGCAACTTGTGTTCTCAGTTGTGTCACCAGATATGGCCCTTAAAATAATCCTTTTATACGTCTATGTTTGTGAGAAAAGAAGGCCCAAAGACATCCATGGATTGGAATCAAAACAGATCTGAAATTTTGTTTTTCTTAAACCACGACAGATAGAGGTGTCGAGCAGCTGTCGAGCCATGGGGCTCGAACAACTTCTTAAGCTCAATAGATGCTAGCTGTCGAGTTAACTATCGAGTTTTAATGACAGGCACTTCTTCAGCTTATTTCTTGAATAGACTTGCATAGTTTTACACTTGATCTTAAAATCTTATTTCTTGAAGTATTAAACCCCACCTAGATCTACCCAAATACAAGCAAAGTGTGTTTTATTAAAGGATTAGTTAATTACATAAAAGAATTACATAAGTTCTTAACAAGTAGACCACATATGTCCTAACACACATCGCATTTGAACATGTACAATCACAGAAATGAAATAAGTATTCATTAAACAACAGACTTGTGTGTCGTGCGTGTGTGTATCAAATGTGGAATAGTCTTTAGTCTAGAGTGAAACTTTAATGATCAATTCAATCAAGTCATACACAACTAATGTTAAGTCAAGTGGTCTATCTCAATTATAAAAATGAACATATATGACCTCCCATAAGAAAATGATCATAAAACTTTGAAACTTTTCTTTTTAGCTTCTTACAGCTTATAACTTTTGAACATATAATAAAATTACATCTAATTTTGAGATCGATACTTGAAATTTTTTATATTTCAATTTTGTGAGTGAGTCTTTGGCATTTTGAGGCACCATACATTTCAATATAAGTTACTTTCCTTTTTTCCTAGTCAAATACTAGTATGTACAGCGGTTTTTGCAGCTCATTATCTCTTTTTGAGATTTGACAATTGTTGAGTTATAGACCATAAAAAAAAAAAAAAAACGTGGGAAGATATATAGGCGCAAGTCTATGCATGTATCAAAATCAACATGACTTTTGACTAATCATTTATGACAAGATTGAAGATCGATTTACAACAATTACACATAGATTTCAAGATTTTTTCCACAAAGATAGTTGTGCATACAAAACAAGGTAAGCTCTTAAATGCACTATACCATTAGTACGAAGGTATTAGGCAAAACTCATATGTGATAAACACAACAAAAGCGTTTAACATTTTTGGAAATTTTTCAATTTTTATGAGTTTTTTAATTTTTCAACACATTAAAAAATAGAACAAGTAAAGTAAGATCAACAAAAAATCAAGTACAAAACAAACTTGTAAAAGAAACATGCTATAAACTGGAAGCAATGACATAAGAAGATTATGCATGTCATGATGCGTAAACCTATGACCCTAAACATAGGAAGTATTAATTCATGGGCATAGAGAGTGATCATGCATGAGTACTCTTCTTCATCCACACTTTACGATTGTTTTGGGTGAGACCCTTAGATGAAGGGGTACAACTAACATAACTTTCCAACCTCGTAGTGAAGCCAACAAGGCATAGTGAAATGTTCTTCAACATTTTCATAACGTCTCTAATGAGATGTTTCTCATTTTCTCCCTTAGGTTGTGTCTTCTTCGAACTTTCTTGGCCACGCATAGAGTCAACTTTCTTGAGAGAATAAAGTTTGAAACAATTAGGCCTTGTGTGCCCTTGAACACCACAATGATGACATATGCTTTACTTGAGCCGCCCTTTGATTTTTGGGTAACGACTTTCCTTTATCCTTTAGTTTTGTACCAATGGTTCTCTTTACAGCAGTAGGGGTCTCAATCTTAGGCTTCTCTTCTTTGAGTTTCTCAATATTCTTGGCTTATACAAATCTCATTTCCTTCTTGGGTACGCTACTGAAGCTTCCTTCTCTTATGTAGCCCAAATCGTCTTATCATGTGAAGACAGTACGTTGTCAAGTTTCTTGATGAAGATATGCTCAACCTTGACATTAGCTTGGATAATTTCAAGTTTAAGAAACTTGATCTTAGAATAAGCTTTAACCAACTCTCCCTTGAGTCTTCTACTTCACATTTTGCTTCCTTAAGTTGCACAAGGGTACACTTATGCTCTTCTTCAATCTTCTTCATCTTTCTCACAACAATATTCGCAACCTTGGTGTATTTGCCACAGTCTTCTAGCAAAGAATCATATGCTTCTTGACGGTTGTTCTCACCTTCATTTTGGCATACATCTTCATCTTTTGATTCTTCAACTTCCTTTTCCTTGGAATGCTCACCAAGTTCACTACCAAATTACTCATATCATCCTTCGAATCAAGGTAATTGCCATGAAGGCCTTATAGTTCCCATCAATATTAGACTCTCATATCTTGTCTAAATTTGAGCTTTCAAAGTCACTAAGAGTAGTGGCAAACACCTTACCTTTCCCTCTCAAATAGCTAGGACATTTCTTCTTGACATGTTTGTGGTTGTTGTATTCGTAGCACACGATTCCTTAAGGGGATTGAGAGTCCTTCCCATCTTTCTTCTTAAACTCCTTCCTATCACCTTTGAAGGATGAAAACTTTCCTTTGTTGAAAGACTTCCCACTGATTTTCATCTTTAGAAATTTTTGGAAGTTCTTTGCAAGGAATGCTACCTCCTTCTCCATATCATCTTCTTCAGGGGAGTCATCCATTCTCTCGTTGATGGTTTTGAGAGAAAGTGATTAGCTTGGCTTGTAGGAAGGCAGTCCAAGCTCATATGTTTGGAGAGATCCAATAAGCTCTTGAATCTTGATCTCATCCAAATATTTGCTCTCTTTTATAGTTGTGACCTTTGCACGGAAGCTCTCCGGTAAAGACCTTAAAATCTTTCTCACCACCTTAGCATCCTCAATTTTCTCTCCAATATTAAGTTTGGCAATCATGATTTCATTGAGCTTCCCATAGAATGAATCAAATGAATCATCGTCACTCATCTTGAGCTCTTCAAATTGGGTGGTAAGCATTTGGAGCTTTGTGTCCTTTACTTTCTTAATACCTTCATAGGTAGTCTTAAGAATTGTCCTAGCTTCCTTTGCGATCTCCACGTGTAATATTCAGTAAAGTTTACCAGTAGACACACCACAAAAGTAGCATTAATTGCTTTACTATTGGCATTTGCCAAAGCAAAAGCTGCCTTGTCCCATTAGGACTTGGCTGTCGTGGGTCTAACATACCCATTTGTTGGATAAATACATGTTTGTATTGTTAGGATATGTGCCCTTAAATCCTATTGTATGATGCTATGTATGACATTATTTATAACTTAATGTTGTGTTTAATAAAGTTGTTTATTTTTTTATCTAAAATAATGGTAACATGAATATTTGGACATTATCATATAGTCCATGAGATGCATAGTATGTGATTTATGTGAAAAGTCATAGAAGATATAAATTACAAGTTCTTTGTAAACTCAGAATTTATAGTTTGTAGTCGGTGATGAAATTGGGCATTTCATCTGCGAAGACTATAACGTATCAACTAAGATGATTTGTTTTGATCATGGAAGTGGTGACTTCTAGTTGATATGTTGATATGTTTTAAGAGTTAAAACATATTAAACTAGATCGTTGTGAGATTTATTATTCTCCTAATGACTGTCAAATGAATAATAAATCTTACGACTTTTATTTGCATGAACTTTTAATCATGAGAGAATAATGGACCTGATCATGACGTGTAGGTTGCTTTGATATATTAGGAGTGAGATCTAAAATAACGGTCAAAACCTTAGTATGTTGGGCAGCCACATTTAGTGTTGATGGAACATATATTTTCAAGATAGAATTCATAGTCTCTTGATGGAGATATAAAATATTCTCTTGAGATAAGTTTAATGAGTTTGGTTATTTAGAGAGTTGGGCCCAATCACTTTTGTAAGAAATTACTAAAGTATATATATTTATGAAATTGGATTTCATAAATATATGATGAATAACTTTAAAGGATTAAACCGGGTACTCAAGGATTAAGATATAGTAATTTTCAAAGTGGCAGTCTATATTCATGACTTTATATTACTACGAATATTTTATGAAGGGGTTACGCGTATAATAAAGTATTGGGATATAATTTATTAATAAGGCTTAGAATGCAATTATATTTATATAGTGGTATTAAATATAATTAATGGTAACTTTGGACTTGTCAAGAGTTGACGGAAAAGCCCAAGACCTATTAGAGCTAGTGTCTTATTGGTCCTTTTTGGTCCCACTCCAAGCCACACGCTAAAACCCAATTGGAACGGCCCAATAGGCCGGCCCAATTAGATAATCAGTTAGTTATAAAGGGAGAAATATACAGAATTTTTTTTGATAAGAAAAGAATCGTAGAGAAAAAAGAGAGAGTGTGAGACACACTTTCATTCTCCTTTTGGAAACTGATTGAGAGACCACACATCTTGGGCGTAAAGTGGAATTGGAGGGAAGATTAAAAGTGTTCCCAAGTGCTTCTAATCTTTGTTTTGAATTTCTCCACACCAAGGTACGCTATCTTGTTCTTAAATTCTGAAATTTACATAGTGCATGTTGTCAATCATGACTGAAATAGATCTATATTTGTTGCTTCTACTGTGTGTTTTGTATGAGATACAAAACCAGATTTTTATCCAACATGTATTGCATACAAAACATACGCAGTGGAAAATTAGTGGATCTACTTTATTTGTAATTGTTAACATGTACTATACAAATTTCAGAATTCAAGAACAAGAGAGCGTACATTGGTGCAGTGAAATTCAAAACAAAAGATCAGAAGAACATGAGAACACTTTTAATCTTCATTCCAATTCCACTTATTGCACAAAAAGTGTGGTCTCTCAATCAGTTTTTCAAAGGTAGAATAAGAGAGTGTCTCACACTCATATACACACCATTTTTTTATATGATGTCACACACACACATAAAATTCTATTTGTTTCTCTCTTTGTATCTAACTGATTATCTAATTAGGCTAGCCTTTTGGGTCTTTCTAATTGGGTTTTAGAATGTGGCTTGGAGTGGGACCAATAAGACACTAGCTTCAATGGGCCTTAGGCTTTTCCATCAACTCTTGACTAGTTCAAAGTTATCATTAACTATATTTAATATCACTATATAAATATAGTTGCACTCTAGGCCTTATTTATGAATTATTCTCTAAACTTTATTATACATACAATCCCTTCATAAAATATTCGTAGTAATACAAAGTCATGAATGTAGACTGTCATTTTGTAATTTATTACATCTTTATCCTTGAGTAACCGGTTTAATCCTCTATGTTATTTATCATATATTTATGAAATCTAATTTAAAAAATATATACTTTAGTAACTCCTTACTATAGTGGTTAGGCCTAACCCTTTGAATAACCAAACCTATTAAACTTATCTCAAGGGAATATTTTGTATCTCCGTTAAGAGATTATGAATTTCATCTTGAGAATATATATTCCATCAACACTAAATGTGGCTGCCCAACATACTGAGATTTTGATCGTGTCTTTAGATCTCATTCTTGATATATCAAAGCAATCTACATTTAATGATCAGGTCCATTATCCTCTCAGGATTAAGAGTTCATGAAATAGAAGTCTTGAAATTTATTATTCTTTTGATAGTCGTTAGGGGAATAATAAATCTTATAGCGGTTTGGTTCAATATGTTTTAACTCTTAAAACATATCAACTAGAGGTCTCCACTTCTATGATCAAGACAAATTATCTTAGTTGATATGTTATAATCTTCGCAGATGAAATGTCCAATTTCATTACCGACTACGAACTATAATTCTAAGTTTACAAAGAACTTGTGATTTATATCTCTTGTGACTTTTCACATAAATCACATACTATACATCTCATGGACTCTATGATAATGTCCAATAATCATGTTACCATTATTTTAGATTATAATAAAACAATTTTATTAATTACAACATTAAGTGATACATAATATCATAGATAGCATCATACAATAGGATTTAAGGATACACATCCTAACACCATTCTTAACGGAATCCCATACGGACTCATCTATAGCACAAAGGAATGCCTTCGTACGGACTTTCCAAAACGCATAGTTGCTCCCATCAAAGAATGGTGGAGCATTGAGCGATTGTGATTGGTCCATCACAAAAGGGGTTTAGGATCGCACTTAGGTAATGAAACCACAGAAAATGGACCCGCTTGATACCAATTGAAAGGTCGGATTTGTGTTAAAAACACAAGAGATGTTCAGGCCCCAAATTAAAAGGATTACGGCTCGATTGATTTTACTCTAACTTAAACTAAGTATAAGAAAGATTAAATGCGAGCAAAGAAATAATAAAACTACTTTAAGCCATATTAATCATATCACAGCAGTAAAATGAAAGCTAAAAGAGTTGGGAAGATAAATGCAAATACAAGATAATGCGTCAATGTGTTATCAAAGAAGAAACTGAAAAACTTGGCGAAAAACGTCTCTATCGCCGTCTAAGCGGTAAATTGATTCGCTAGACAATAAGTTGGGATACACGAATGTTGAGAAATTTAGACCCTGGTTGATAAAATTAACAAGTTTTAAACCCAAGTTATTAATTAGATTTATTATGAATAAAACTTGTTAAAATAAATAAATAAACATCAATATCATGTCAAAATCATGTATAGAGAAAAAGTAAATAAGACAAGATATGATAACCTAGGAAAACCAATGAAACAAACTAGTTTCACAGTAAAAAACCTAGGGAGAAACTTTCTCGAAAAGCAATTCACTATAGTAAAGAGGAGTTTTAGATCTAGTATAAAACATTTCTCCCTAGACTCTACAATCCCCGTAGATGAACTTATAGTAGAAACCTTCTACTACTTCAAAACCTCTAAACTCTTTAATATATGAATGCCACCCTTTAATGCACGGATCCTAGTACGTGACTAACTCCTTTGCACGAATTCTAATACATGACTCACTCACCAACTTGAGAAAGAAGAATATTAGCTGTAAAGTTCTTCACTTTATAAAAAATAAAGATTAAGAAGCACTTAGTTACAAAACCCTAAGGCGCAAAAACGCAGTAACTTTTTTTTAGAGAGAATAAGGCATCGGTCACTTTTTGCATATGTTTTTCTTACATTCTCTTATGTGACAGCTTTTTAAATAAGCCTTATATATGTCTATGGTTATAAGTGTTGGGAAATTCAGACCCCGGTTGATAGAATTAACAATTTTTAAACCTAAGTTGTTAATTAGATTTATTATGCATAAAACTTGTTAAAACAAACAAATATCAATATCATGTCAAATAAAAGTGCAGTGAAAAAGTAAATAAGACAAGATATGATGACCCAAGAAAACCAATGAAACCAACTAGTTTCATAGTAAAAAACTTGGGGGAAATCTCCCCAAAAAGCAATTCACTATAGTAAAGAGAAGTTTCAGATCTAGTACAAAACCTTTGTTCCTAAACTCTACAATTCCCGCAGATGAACTCACAATAGAAACCTTCTACTGCTTCAAAACCTCTGAACTCTTCAATATATAAACGCTACCCTTTGATGCACGGATCCTAGTACGTGACTCACTCACCAACTTGAGGAAGAAGAATGTTGGCTGCAAAGTTCTTCAATTCATCCACAATGAAGATCAAGAAGCACTTGGTTACAAAACCCTAAGGCGTAAAGACGCAGTAGCTTCTTTTTTGAGAGAATAAGGTTTCAGTTACCTTTTTCATATTTTCTCCTTGTATACTCTTATGTGACGGTCTCTAAAATAAGCTTTATATATGTTTAGGGTTGTGAAAAAAGAAACCCTACACAAATACATAAACATAGGCCAAAAATCAGATCTGAAAATCTGAATTCCCGTAACCTCGATAGATACCTCGATCAATTAAGCAGCTGTCAAGCTTCATTAAACCTCGATAGATAGAGGTTTCTCTTAGGATTTTCTAGTCCTACTTTTCAAAAAGAGTAATACGAGTGTTAAGTACAAGAGATCACTTAACCTTACTCATCACAATCAAAGAGCCACAAAGCTCACTTGCTTAGTTGTGCATAAGGATGCTTATCTAAGCTACAAGATATACAAAGTTTAAAAAACTCTGTTTCCATGGCCATTTTAAGGTTCACAAGAACCAATGTATACAAATACACTGTTTTTGTATTTTTCTAATTTTTTATTTATTTTGAAAACAAAACAAAAACTAAACAACCAAACAAAAACAGACAAACAATCATGAAAGCATAAAAGAAAGATGCATATGCATGAAATCATGATAGAAAGGTGCAGATGCATAAAAACATGATTTCAAAAGCAGATAAGAAATCAAGCAAAGAGGGTCCTATTACAGATAGAAAGAATTAAAGCAGAGGACAAACAGAAAAGACAATTAAGTCTTAGGCTCTTTTCTCACCTATACAGCATGAGTCTTTGGCCGTGAAGATGAAAAAACACGTGTCCTAGTATGTCTACTAAAGGACATAGAAGAATTAAAATTCTCCTGAAATTGAGTTAAAAAAAACTCAAAACTTTTAATAACTCTCCAAACAAAGGTGTAGGTCCTTGAGAGGAAACTTGTGACCGTTCGGACAATTGCTTATGAGAATACAACTTAAAGCAATTAGGACGAATGTGTCCAGAAACACCACAATGGTAACAAACATGAGGTCTAACAAAGGATTTAGAATTAGCCAAATCAGTTTTAGATTTCAAACCTTTATTACCTTTCTCAGATTGGGGCACAATGACAGTCCTTGTTCTAGAAGCCGTGGAAGAGGAGGGGCTGGAGGAGACAGCATATCCTAAGCCAGTCTTATCAGAACTAGGTTTTTGAGCACTTAAGATTTCATCAAGCTTTGCACTAGACATCCTCTCTATTTGAGTTCTAGCTTGACTTAGCTCAACCTCAAGATTTTTGACATTCTCTTCTAATGAGGTGTTCTCCATAACAAGAGTCTTAACTAACCTTGTAGTCTTATCTAGCTTGACCAATAAATTAGCTTTTTCATTTTTTACCCCATTAAGCTCTTTCCTACAAAGATGAGAAGTCTTCTCAGATTTTATGAATTCAGTGCATAGCTTATCATAGGCTTCTTGAAGGGTCATCTTCTTGTGTACTTCATCATTAAAAGAATCCTCACTATCACTAGCACTCTCCATAATTACCTTATCGGTTGAGGCAGCAAAAACCATAACATGACTACATTCATTCACATACTCATCAGAATAGTCATTTTCAGTGTCACTCAAAGTAGCAACCAATCCTTTATCTTCCGACTTCTTGGCCTTTTCCCTTATAAGGTAATTTGGGCACTCTATCCTCATATAACCAAAACCCTTGCACTCATGGCATTGGATGAGGGGCTTTTCGTTCTTACCCTTCCTAGAGGATTTAGATTTCCTAGGAGGTTTGCCCTTATCCTTTTTCCTAAATTGAAGAAGTTTGATAATCTCATCAGTTATGAAGGTTAGATCTTTATCCTCATCATCATCTTCATCTTCAGAGTCCTCAATTTCTTCCTCTATACCCTTAAGAGCCAAATTTTTACTCTTTCCACCTTTTCCCATTGAGCCTAATCCCATCTCATAGGTTTGAAGGTTCCCTACAATCTTAGTCAAAGGAATTTGATCAATGTCCTTTGCTTCTTCAATAACAGTAATTTTGGCATGGAATCTTTCAGGTAAGGAGCTAAGGATTTTCCTAACAATTTTGGATTCTGCTATATACTCTCCAAGGCTGAAGGCGGAATTCACAATATCCAGAAGTTTGGTATAGAACTCATCAAATGTCTCATCCTCTTCCATCCTTATTTCTTTAAAGCTACTAGTGAGTCTTTGCAGCTTCATAGTCTTCACTGCCTTGGTACCTTCATATGTGGTCTTAAGAATGGTCCATACTTCCTTGGCAACTTCCGTGGCAACTTCCGTGGATGATATCTTTTCATGAATTCCTCATTGGTCATCCCATAAAACAAAGCATTCAAGGCTCTACTCTTGAAATTTGCTGTTGTGATTGTTACATCATCCCAATCTACTGGCACTTTCTTTGGCTTAATCCAGCCAACTTCAACAGCTTGCCATACCTATTCACCTAAAACTTGCAAAAACACTTTCATACGAACTTTTTAGTATGCATGATTAGTGCCATCAAATAAAGGAGGAATCAAAAGAGATTGTCCACGATCCATGACAACGGAGGTCAAGGATCACACCCAGGAAATTACTCCAATCAGAGTGTACCCGCTTTGATACCACTTATTGGAAAATTTAGACCCCTGTTGATAGAATTAATAAGTTTTAAACCCAAGTTGTTAATTAGATTTAGTATGCATAAACTTGTTAAAACAAACAAATATCAATATCATGTAAAATATAAGTGTAGTGGAAAAGTAAATAAGACAAGATATGATGATCCAAGAAAACCAATGAAACCAACCAGTTTCACAGTAAAAAACCTGAGGGGAAACCTTCCAGAAAAGTAATTCACTATAGTAAAGAGAAGTTTCAGATCTAGTACAAAACCTTTGTCCCTAGACTCTACAATCCCCGTAGATGAACTCACAGCAGAAACCTTCTACTACTTCAAAACCTTTAAACTCTTCAATATATGAATGTCACCCTTTGATGCACGGATCCCAGTATATGACTCACTCATTTGCACGAATCCCAGTACGTGACTCACTCACCAACTTAAGGAAGAAAAATGTTGGTTGTAGAGTTCTTCAATTCATCCACAATGAAGATCAAAAAGCACTTGGTTACAAAACCCTAAGGCGCAAAGATGCAGTAGCTTCTTTTTGAGAGAATTAGGCTTCGGTCACCTTTTACATATGTTCTCCTTGTATACTCTTCTGTGATGGTCTCTAAAATAAGCCTTATATATGTTTAGGGTTGTGAGAAAAGAAACCCTACACAAATACATAAATATGGGCCAAAAATCAGATCTAGAAATCTAAATTCTAGTAACCTCGATAAATACCTCGATCGATAGAGCAGCTGTCGAGCTTCATTAAACCTCGATAGATAGAGGTATCGAGCAGCTGTCGAGCAGTTATCCGCAGGTGTCCATAGGTGTTCGCAGGTGTCCAGCTATCTGTCTAGCTTCATGGCCAACTACATAAAACATGTCCTTAATAATAAGAAAAGAAACCCTACACATACATGTCAGCATGGGCCAAAAATCAGATCTGAAAATCTGATTTCGTAATTCTTGATAGATAGTATCTGTTAAGCAGCTGTCGAGACCTCGATAGATAGCTATCTATTAAGAGCTGTCGAGACTCATTAAACCTCGATAGATACTTATCTGTCGAGAGCTATCGGGAATCTGTCTAGCTTTAATGAACAACATTTCTTCACTTGTTTCTTGGTCCAATCTCCATGGCTTTAATACTTAGCTTGAATAACATGTTTCTTGAAATATTAAACCCATCCTAGATCTACCAAATTACAAGTAAAATGCGTTTTGTCAAAGGATTAGACAATTATATAAAATATGTCCTTAACAATGAGTAGCAAGAGACCCTTTAAGCCTAATCTACCTAGTGCACTTAAGCCCTCCAAACACCTACTCCAACAAGGCTTCTTAGAGTTGTGTCTTGTCTAGCTTTCTTGATCTCGCAATGCACCTGATTGCATCCGCTAAAGCTTGGCTTCTTTCAATGCTTCATGGCAGCGCCAAAACCTCACTAGACACTCAGATTGAGTGTGGTAAGTGTTTGGGCTATCAAGCTCTTAAGGAAATGGATATGAAAATGTAGGAGTATGAGGAAAACCACCAAGGATTGTGTAAATGATTATGGGTATACAATCTCTAACTCTCAAGTGTTTTTGCTAGGGTTTTCTCTTTGAAAAGTACTTTTCACAATATGTGTGTAATGTGGGTATATATAGTGTGGGTGAAGACATGGTGGAGCAGATAAGCCAAAATAGAAAAATAGAATGTTTTGCGGGTATCTCGCAAGAAGGCCTTACTTGCGAGCTACTTGTAAAAACTAGTTTTCACCAAATTGTCATGCCTCTTCGCATTCCAGTCATGTGCTCTTCATGTGGCTTACTTCGCTAGAAGTTTACTCATGAGATACTCGTGAAAATCACTCCTTCTTCCAATGCAAGCTTAAGTCTTCACACTCTCTTTCACACATAACCCATACAATGAAATCTCACATAATATATAGGGTAAACATGATTGAACAAAATTACAATCAAATTTGATATGGAATTAAAGCCAACACAAAATAGTTGTAAATAACAACTTTATAGACGATATGACCTAGACACCAGCCAAATCCGTTGAGTCTGAAGGCACTGACGAGCTTTTTTGTGCTAACCTTACTCCCAATGCTCAAGGTGACGGAGGAGCTATCCCCTAGGACCTACAAGCCAAATCCTTTGGTGATGAGACCTGTCCAGTTGATGAGGCCAAGGCAGCTAAGAAAGTTGTGGACGAAGAGGCCCCTGTTGACCAGCTTTAGACTTTTGTAGTTTTTTTTAAAAAAAATTATTTTGAGAACAACGGTTAGGTAATATAAACATTGCCCACCATTTTTTTGGGTTTTGTTTTTAATTGAAAGTTTATTTGCTTTCATTTTATATTGCATCTTTCATCCACTGGTTTGAATGTTTTAGGACCACTCTTATATTTTTTAATCCACGAGTGATCCATCTGCTTTATAAGCGTGACTGTAGTAGATTCTTAAGGTGACCATACTTCATTCATGTCGAGGTCTTAGATCATTCAGATAACCGTGGTCTATTCACTTAAGGACTTAAGATAAACCCCAAAGGTATTCTTCAAGATGCATCCATCCATGGACTTGAATAAATTTTGCGTCATTATTTTAGGGTGTATCTATCCAGTTAAGGACTTTAACAAATTGAAAGGCATCCATTGGATGTACTCATCCACCCATGGGATAGTATAAATTTTAAGGTACCCTTATGGGTCACCTGTCCACTTAGGGACTTTTGAACTTGTAAGGCACTTATTGGATGTACCCGTCCACTCATAGATTTGTATAAATTTTAGGGCATCCTTGTGGATTTGTATAAGTGTTCTTGAAGAAATAAAAAGTTGTCCCTTGGGCTTAGGAAAGTACTATAAATAAACTAGAAAGGAGTAAATTGGAAATAAGGAGTGGTCTGTATGCCATCATTTACTGGTAGTATTTCTTTAGGTGCTCGATGTTCCATAGATGATGCAACTTCTATCCGTCGAGTGTTTCTAGGTCATAGGTGCCTTTCCTCTACCATGAAGTGATTCTGTAGAGTCCTTCCCAATTGGGTCCTAGCTTTCCCTGAGATGGATCCCTTATGGCGTCCATCACCTTTTCAGGACGAGGTCTCCAACTTGTAAGTCTTTGTGCCTAGCCTTAGAATTATAGTTCTTGGCCATAAGGTCCTGGTATCATGCTATCCTTTGTTTGACTGTTGCTTTAACCTCGTCTACTAGGTCTAGCTATAGGCGCATGGCTTTGTCATTCCTACTCTCGTCGTGATTCTCCACCTTGTATCTTGTAAGTCTAACCTCGACGGGGATGATGGCCTCACTCCCGTATACTAGCCGGAAGGGCATTCCCCCTACTGGTGTCCTCGCCATCGTCCTATATGCCCATAGCATGCTTGGTAACTTATCTGGCCATATACCTTTTGCTCCCTCGAGTTAAGTCTTGATGAATTTAAGCAAGGATTGGTTGGTGACCTCAACTTGTACGTTAGCCTGAGGGTGGGTGGGTGAGGAGTAGTTATTCTTGATCCCTAGCTGTGAGCAAAAATTCCTAAATGACCCATTGACGAACTATTTTCCATTGTCTAAAACCAATTCCCTAGGGATCCCATACCTACAAATGATGTTTCTCTAGACGAAGCTTTATATGTTTTTCTCTATGATGGTAGCCAATGTTTTAGCTTCTAGCCATTTTGTGAAGTAATCTATATACCACTAAAAACTTTAGCTACCTTACCACCATTGGAAATGGGCCTATGATATCTAACCTCTATTGAGCAAAAGGCCATGGAGCTGTCATTGGAGTGAGCTCTTCTGTTGGCTTTCTGATGACATTGCCAAACCTTTGACATTTGTTGCAAGCTTTAACGTAGGCTTGGGCATCCTTTTGTATGGTAAGCCAATAGTATCCTGCCCGAATCAGTTTGTATAAGACGTCCTTTATTAAGAAGAATCGTACTTCTTGAACCTTCAGCTTTCTTGCGGCCTCCTTACCATCAAGTAGTATGTCGTCTTTCAAGTATGAAACAATTGGTGTGGTCTAGTTACTGTTTAAGCCTATTTCCTGCACATTGATGCTCTCTATCAAAGGCAAAAGCTGAACAAAAGAAAGTACCTTACTGAGGATCAGCATGTGTTCTGCAGACACGACCTTGGTAAGATGGTCAGCTTGCTCGTTCTCTTCCTTTGGGATTTGAACAAACTTAGCCTATAGGTTGACCGTCCATCTCTTCACTTGCTCCAAGTATCTCTTCATCCGTTCACTTTTGCATTAGTAGTCATCGTTCACCTAACTTGTGACCATATGAGAATCACAATAAACAACCATATTTATGGCCCATGCTGGTTTGGCTAGGTCCAGACTTGCCACTAAAGCTTCATATTCTACTTCATTATTGGTCGTGGGGAAATCGAGATGAACCATGCACTCGATCTCATCCCTTCTGGAGAACGGAGTACAATACCTGCTTCCCTAGCCTGCCTGTTGGATGACTCGTCCATGTGGACACTCCACCAAGGATACTCTTTTGCCCCCTAGCCTTCTATATTGGTGAACTTCATGATGAAGTCAGCAACTACCTGTCCCTTCATGGCAGAGCACAGGCTGTATTGTATGTCAAATTCACTTAACTAGATCACCCATAGCGCCATCCGTCTAGCAACTTCAGGATTACTCATTACTCTCCATGTGGGTCTATCTGTCAAAACAACTATAGTGTGTGCCTGGTTTAAGTTTGCGAGATGTGGTCACTATGGCGAAGGCTAGCTTCTCCATTGGGGAGGTACCTCTATTTTGTGCCTCGGATGGCATGGCTAGTGTAGTACACGGGCTTTTGTACCTTGTTTCCTTCTTTGACCAGGGCAACACTGACGGCAGCTAAGGAGGCAGCCAAGTAGAGAAGTAGCTTATCTCCTAGCTTGGAAGGACTCAACAATAGTGGGGAAGAGAGGTATGCTTTCAAGTCTTCAAATGCTTGCTGATATTCGCCCGTCCACTCAAAGGACTTCTTCAATGTGCAAAAGAAAGGTAAGCATTTGTCTGTTGCCTTTGATACGCCTGTTCAGTGCTGCTACCTTGCCATTGAGGCTTTGCACTTCTTTTGAGTTCCTAGGTGGTGTCACAGTAATTATGGCCCAAATCTTTTCTGGTTGACTTCAATGCCCCTTTGAAGCATCATGAACCCTAGGGATTTTCCAGCCGTTACCCCAAATGCACATTTACTTGAATTAAGCTTCATGTTGTAAGAGCAGAGGGTATTGAAGGTCTCCTTGAGATCGTCCAAATGGTCGTCTTCTCGTCGACTCTTAACTAACATGTCATCTACATAGCCCTAGAAATTCCTCTCAATCTGATGCACAAACATTTTATTCATGAGCCTCTGATATGTTATGCTTGCATTCTTAAGACTGAACGACATCACTCTATAACAAAAAAGGCCTTGGTTGGTGACGAATGAGGTCTTCTCCTGATCATCCTCATCTAGCTTGATTTGGTTATAACCAAGAAAAGCGTCTATGAAGCTTAGCAGCTCATGTCTTGCCATTGAATCTACTAGGACATCGACCTATAATATTTGTAGCTGTCCTTGTAGCATGCATTGTTTAAGTCCGTGAAGTCCACACACATCCTTTACTTTCTGTTAGGTTTCTTCACCATTACTATGTTGGCCAGCTAGTTGGGTTAGTATACCTCCTTGATGAATTCTGCATCCTACAATTTGCGGACTTCTTCTACTATAACCTTGTCTTGCTCTTGAGCAAACACCCATTTCTTCTGATGGATAGAAGGAAATGAAGGTGACACATTCAACCTATAGAAGGGTCGATCCCGGGCATGTCCTTGTGACTCTAGGCAAAGACATCTTGGTTCTCTCGTGAGAACATTGTTATTGCTTGGTGAGTAAGAGGACTGGTGAGTGTGCCGATCTTAGTCATTTGCTCAGGTCTGGAGTTATCAAGAAGTTTTTCTCCCAACCCTTCTACGAGCTATGCAATCATCCATCGCTTTTCTATGCTCATAGTCTGAAACTGGTCATCCATCTCTAACATTGCTATATAGCAGTTATGTGCTGCCATTTGGTTTCCACACACCTTTCCTACTCTGTACTCCTTTGGAAATTTAATCATCAAGTGGTAGGTTGAAGTAACGGTCTTCCATGAATTAAGGGTAGACCTGCCTAATATGGCATTGTAGGCAGACGAACAATCCACGACAAGGAATATGACATCCTTGGTAATCTGTTGGGGGTAATCACTGATCGTCACGGGTACTGTAACCGCACTGAGGGGGTATACTTTCATTCCTCTGAACTAGACGAGCGGTGCGTTGGTACAAGCCGCTCTTTCTCAATCCTCATATGTTGAAATGTTGGGTAATAAAGGATATCAGTAGAGCTCCTATTATCAACCAGGATCCAATGAGTGTTGTAGTCCCCTGCTCGTATGCTAACAACTAGTGCATTGTTATAGGGGTGGTGGAGTCATCATGCATCTTCCTCTAAGAACCCAACTATGGAGCTGTCTACCTTTGCCATCTTTGGAACGAAACCTGTTAGCTGGACATTCTGAACCATCCTAAGCTAGGTATTGTGGGCTTTCCTAGATGAGCCAGATGTTACGGTGCCCCCCACAATCATTCTTATGTCTCATAAAGGTGGCCTAGGGCGCTCACCTTCCCTTCTATCTACCTACTCTTATGGTGGGTCTATCATTTCTTAGCTAATGAACCTTTGCAGTTTTCCCTGTCTAACAAGGGCCTTGATTTGTTTCTTCAAGTCATAGCATTCATATGTGTCGTAACCATGATCACGATGAAAATGACAATACCTGTCTCTAGACCTCTTGCTAGGATCCCCTTTTAACTGGCTTGACCATGTTAGCGGGGCAGATGTATCATCCTTGATTTGTATCAGGACCTGATTGATTGGGGCAATGAGCGGGGTAAAGTTTGAAAACCTTCCAGAAGGTGGCTTGGAATGCCTATCCTACCGTCGGTCTCCCGTCTTAGAGGTCTTTTGTCCTCTCTCTTGCCATGTGTCTTCTTATCTGTCCCTTTTCTTGGGCTTCTCTTCTTGAGCCATCAGTGCATCTTATGCGTTCATGTACTTAGTCACTCAGTAAAGCATATTTGACATGGTTTTTGGGTCCTTTTTGTATAAAGAGAACAAAAACTTCTCCTTCTGCAACCCATTGGTGAATGTAGTAACAAGTATCTTGTCATCAACTTCGTCTATCGAAAAGGCTTCTTTGTTGAAGTGGGTTATGTAAGACCTTAGTGTCTCGTCCTCTCGTTACTTGATGCTTATCAGGAATGTAGTGGACTTCTTATAACTGTGGCCCTCGATAAAGTGTGATGCAAACTGTGCACTTAGCTTCTTGAAGGTACAGATGGAGTTGGGTGTCAACCTACTGAACCATATCCTTGCGGGACCCTTCAGCTGTTGGATAAAAATCTAGTTTTGTATCTCATACAAAACATATAGCGGAAGCAACAAACAAGGGTCTATTTCATTCATGATTGACAACATGCACTCCGTAAATTTCAGAATTTAAGAATAAGATAGCGTACCTTGGTGTGGAGAAATTCAAAACAAAGATTAGAAGCACTTGGGAAAACTTTTAATCTTCACTCCAATTCCACTTTACGCCCAAGATGTGTGGTCTCTCAATCAGTTTCCAAAGAGAGAATGAAAGTGTGTCTCAGACTCTTTCTTTTCTCTACGAAAAATCACATTAAAAAATTCTGTATGTTTCTCCCTTTATAACTAACTGATTATCTAATTGGGCTGGCCTATTGGGCCTTTCCAATTGGGTTTTAATGTGTGGCTTGGAATGGGACCAAAAGGGACCAATAAGACACTAGCTCCAATGGGCCTTGGGCTTTTCCGTCAACTCTTGACAAGTCCAAAGTTATCATTAATTATATTTAATACCACTATATAAATATAATTGCACTCTAGGTTTTATTAATAAATTATATCCCAAGACTTTATTTTACACGCAACCCCTTCATAAAATATTCGTAGTAACACAAAGTCATGAATGTAGACTGCCACTTTGTAAATTACTACATCTTATCCTTGAGTACCCGGTTTAATTCTTTAAAGTTATTCATCATATATTTATGAAATCCAATTTCATAAATATATACTTTAGTAATTTCTTACCAAAGTGGTTAGGCCTAACTCTCTGAATTACTGAACCCATTAAACTTATCTCAAGGGAATATTTTGTATCTCCATTAAGAGACTATGAATTCCATCTTGAGAATATATGTTCCATCAACACTAAATGTGGTTGCCCAACATACTGAGGTTTTGACCGTAACTTTAGATCTCACTCCTGATATATCAAAGCAACCTACACCTCATGATCAAGTCCATTATTCTCTCAGGATTAAGAGTTCATGCAAATAGAAGGTGTGAGATTTATTATTCATTTGACAGTCGTTAGGAGAATAATAAATCTCACAGCGGTCCAGTTCAATATGTCTTAACTCTTAAAACATATCAACATATCAACTAGAAGTCACCACTTCCATGATCAAGACAAATCATCTTAGTTGATACGTTATAGTCTTCGCAGATGAAATGCCCAATTTCATCACCGACTACGAACTATAAATTTTGAGTTTACAAAGAACTTGTGATTTATATCTTCTGTGACTTTTCACACAAATCACATACTATGCATCTCATGGACTATATGATAATGTCCAAATATTCATGTTACCATTATTTTAGATAAAAATAAACAACTTTATTAAACACAACATTAAGTCATACATAATGTCATACATAGCATCATACAATAGGATTTAAGGGCACATATCCTAACATCAGCGTAGTCAAGAAGGCTCGGCACATGATCTCGTCCCCAAAACCTTATAAGTGCATGAAGGTTTTGAATGACTCCAAGTGGTCCGAGGGATCCTTGGACCCGTCATAGGCTTCTACTGGCGATATACGGAACTTCGACCGGGGGGGGGGGGGAAATGAAGTGAAAGTGCAGTAAAAGGCGATTTTGTTTGGTGGACCAGCTCGTCGAGGTCGTTTGACACCCATCCCTTGAGAGCATTCATCATGAAGTCCATCCTTTACTCATCATCTGCATCTCCGTGATCATATGCGGTGGTGCGGTATCTATGATGGATGGCCTGCTCAAGGCGTTGCTGCCTTCTAATCCCTCTCTGTTTTGCCTACCGTTGGTGTGCTGAAGGCTATCACCCTTTTGCTCTTCTAGGTCATGGTTCTGCTTCATAAGGCATTCTACAACTGCTACTAAAGTCTACACTTTTCTTTCGAGGGCAGTAACATGTGGTTCACTTCCTGATTGTTTGTTGTTGTCATCGAGCATGTGAGTACCATACAGCTCTTTTGTTTGGAAAGTGGCAATATGGCTATCGCGTTCCCACAGACGGCACCAATTGATGATACTAAAAATCGTCAGTAAGTAAAATAATCCTCATGTGCCCTTTGTAACTTGCGTGACACAAATAAAGAAAAAACCTTACAGAGAGTACCGGTGTGGTACTAGCCAAAGACCCTCCGAAGGCTAAGTTAGAAAAGAGAATTCCTGTATTCTAGAGTGCCAGAGCTAGGGTATTATTATGCGTACCTTGATTTGTGAGGGTTTTGGGGTTTTTATAGTAGTGTAGAGTCGACCTTGATTTCTTGGTGGAGAGGATATTTCCTTGTAGGGAAGATCTTCATCAATGCTCGTATTTCTAGGGATCCTTTCCTTGTAGGGCTTCCTTTGATTGTGGCTGGGTGTAACATGCAAGGTATTTCCATGGTAGGATTCTTGGAGGCCACTTAGTCCATGTAGGCATGTGGCTGTCACCCGTCTTCGTTGTGTCCGTCCATATTAGAGAGTCCATTTGCTGTTGAAGAGCTCGTTCGTATCTCTATCTCCCATTCCAAAAACGACTCCATCTACTAGTCCTTTAACATGTTGGGCTGCCTAGACTCACTTATAATGGTCCTTGCAAATTGGATCTTTCTGATTTGAGATTTATCCCCACCACGCATAATTAATTTTTGTTGCCCATAAATTTTAAATTATATATAATAATAAGGAAAAGTAATATAAATTTATATGTATTTGTGTTAATTTTTATATTATTTAATGAGTGTAAATATACCTATTTCTTATATATTATATAACAATGACATAATAGTCAATTTATATAAACTACATTTTCCATCCTCCCCTTTTTCTCTCCAACCAACAAAAGAGTTTTCCACCCTTTTACTTTTCCACCCCCCAACCAAACACACATGAAGGAAAATAAAATATTTTCTATTATTCTACTAATTTTTCATCCTCTCACTTTTTTCACTTCTCCAACCAAACGGACCCTAAGGGTAACTGAGTAATTATCAATGATCTTTATTTGTTGCCTAAATTTGAAATTTAATAATTATGTCTAGCCGGTTTCAAATATGTATGTAACTAATTTCTAACCCATGCAATGCATGAAAAACTATTAACTTTGAAAAATAAATGAAGAAATATTTAACTTCTATACTTTTCCATAGTTTAGAAGTGTTGTTAACTTTGAACGTTACGGAGTTGCAAGTGTATAGTGACCGAAGCCTACGAAGTAATTTACAACTCTTAAATTAATAAAGCAAAACTCTCAATAGTTATATATACACACATACTCAAAACTAATATAAACTACAAATATATAAATAAAGACCATGATATGAGGAAGACACACTAAAATTCAAATTTGAGTAGTAATATGATTTTCTCGTAGTAATAACTATATAAACAATTCAAAACATGTAACAATATCAAAATTATAATACCTAATTCAATTATCTTTTATGTTGAATTCAAACAAATAATTAATTGAAATTAATCTAAACAAATAATTAATCAAACAAAAATCATAGATTTTAATAAGAAAACAAAAAATCACATGAATCTAAATAAAAAGCATTTAAGGTCAAGAATTAAGATCAACCTATTGAGACGCAAATACCAAAAATCTTAAGACTTAAAACTACATAATTTATGGAATCCCCAAATTCTACTTCAAAACCAAACCAAGTTCAACAAATTTAGATATAACATACCAAATAAAAATTTATCTTCCCTAGGCTAGAAGATGATTTTTATCCAAAAACAATAGAGATGCTTTATCTGTCATGTACAATAAAAAAATAATTAGTAGAAAATATTAGGCACATATGAAATCAAATAAAAAATTGGACATAAAAAATAAAATTCATTAATAACAGTATAAACAAATATGCACATATATGGAATTGAAATTTAATAATAAAAATATAAACAAATTCGACACAAAATTCATTAATCAAAGAAGAAAGTTGAATTAGATTGCTTGGGTTTTTATTTATTTATTTTTACGTTAGTCTCTTTTTTTTTTTAATCATAAAGTGAAGTTAAGTTTAGAATTTTAAGATGGTAATTGCTAAGGTTTTGAGGAGGTAAAAGAGACTCCTAACAGGAGTTCTTCTCTCTCTTTTTTTTTCTTAATCCCAACTTTTTTTTTTTGCTACGTGAGTGTTTCTCTCTCTGTTTTTTTTTTTTTGAATCCTAAAGTGAAGTTAAGTTTAGAGTTTTGAGGTAGTAATTGTTAGGACTTTGAGGAAGGGAGAGAGAGTCCTAACCAGAGTCTCTCTCTCTCTTAACGTGAGTCTTATTTTTTTTCAATGTGAGTCTTTTTTTTTAAGTCCTATATTCAATGTGAGTCTCTTTTTTTCTATGGTTTTTTTTTTAATTCCTATCAGAATTTTTGTTTTTATATAAATTATCAACGTTTGAGTTTGAAGTTAAGTTGAACTTATTAGAGAGATAGAATTTCTCTCTTTGTTAAGTTTTGATTAAACAAAAATAATTTTTTTTTTTTTAAAATGATAATGATGAGTTTGAGTTTAAGTTGAACTTGTTAGAGAGATAGAGTTTCACTTCTTGTTAAGTTTGGAGTAAAAAAAAAAATATTTAAATAAAATGATAATTTTATTTAAGTATTGTGCTAACATGAAAAATTGTGAGAGTTTCAAAGGTTTCAATTTTAGTCACTAACCTATGCAATGCACGGGATAGTTAAATAATAAAATAATTAATCAATCTCACGGTAAAAGGAAAGTCTAATGGAATCGATAAGAGGTTGATGTGCCCATCAAGAAAAAATCTAAAAGAGGGAAAACTATCTGTAAAGAATTGCAACCATTGTATATTTACTTGGCTTGGCTCAAAGCTAGAATCCAAATTTAATTTTGCAACAATAAAAACATACAAATTCATATTAATTGTAAATCAGCCTTACGACACGAATCTAATTTTCGCTCTACTGTATTTTTGGAGACATGCTCCTAAACATTCAATGTGTCAAGAATTTCAATAAACACTATTGCCACATCTATCTTTTTTGTAGACATTTAATTTACACATAAGCCAATGGCAACTGCAATTAGACAATCTTGACCCCAAACGTCCTCCTTCTAAAATCTCATTTATTTCCTTTAAGCGGTCAAAAGTAATTTCAAGCAAATATTATATTTACACAAAATCTAAGCAACCTAACTCACCTTACATCTTATAATTAAGCTAATAAAATCTTATAATTTCATTAATGGAGCCAACAATGCTCCCTTGTGAAAGAAACAAAGAGATGTTAACATAGCATTGCTTACATCAGTCCAGTTAACAACTTGACAACCATGAATAGCCAAATATGAACTTTTTCGTCTATTGAACCACTCATGAAGTAATTATCATCAACAGGGTTAAACTAAATGTAGGTCATTGCATCACAGCATAACGTAAAAATCAGCAACAATAACTCCAGCATAATAAAACAATAAAATTGGGATACCGGCCCAACATTTATCCAACCCTGGCTGGTTCCTTAACTAACAACATAGATTTTAGGTTGAAACAATGAAACATCAATGAGCTCACCATAATTACTATGTGTAAACACTTTTGAGTCAATGATCTCATCCCACTTACCACAAACGAACAGTATGGTCAATTGATGATGAGAGTAGATGCTACATCAAAATAAACATCACATTCATGAAAATCAATAAAATTTATACTTAATCCATAAAATTAAATTGGCCCTGAAATAATTTACTTACATTATTCCTAGACCATGAGAGATCCAATCTATCACCACTGTGCTCATGGAACTCGTAAAATGGTTTCTCCAAAATTCGAAAAACTTTAGGGGGGAAAATTATGCATGCTGTGTCAGATGATTTCCTCGGGCTGCTCACTTTACATATTTTCTCTTTATCAGCCAAGAGAGGTTTCGATTCAGAGAGATGATTCATTATGAAATATAAGCAGGATGGGTCTATTTCTGGAATGTCAAGTTCATTAGATCTCTCATCCTCAACTGAAAGCTAGGATTTGTGTTTAAAACACGAGCTGTTTAGACCCCAAATTAATAAATTACGGCTCGGTTGATTTTACTTTAACTTAAACTAAGTGTGAAATAGTGTAAGTGCGAGTGAACAAACAATACAACTACTCGAAGCCATATTCAACAAAACACAGCAGTAAAATGAAAGCTAAAAGAGTAGGGAAGAGAGATACAAACATAAGATAACACTTCAATGTGTTATTGAAGAGGAAACCAAAGAACTCGGCGAAAAACCTCTCCACTGCCCTCCAAGCGGTAAATTGATCCACTAGATAATAATATGGGATACAAAAATAGCAAGAGACCATCCAAGCCTAATTTACCCAATGTACCTAAGCCCTCAAAGTTTCTACTCCAACAAGACGTCTCAGAACCATATCTTGTCTAGCTTTCCAAATCCCGCAATACGCTCGATTGCATCTGCCAAGCCCCACCGGCTTATTTTGGCAAATCTCCAAAGCTTTCCAAGCTCTAAAACACTCTCTACACTCTGAAAAGGTGTGGGTTATGTTCAGATACAAATCTCCTTTCAAGGTATGGCAATAGGAGAGGGAAGGAGAAGAGGCTACAATGATTTCTCACTAAGGATGAGTAGTTCTCTCTCTAAAAGATGGGTGCGTTTGTTGTTGAAAACCTGTCTAGGGTTTTTCTCTCTGAATGGCCTCTCATACTTTTGTGGGTAATGAGGGTATATATATGGTGAAGGGTAAGAAAATCACACTTAAAAAACCTCCAGGCAGAGAGTTTTGCGGGTATCTCGTGAGAAGGCCTTACCCATGAGACACTCACAAAATTGACAGCCTGGCACGACTTTTCAGCTTCCAGTCATGTGCTTCACACATGCTTTTTTCGCGAGAACCCTTCTCACGAACTTCTCGCGAGCTAATCGTGAAATGCACTGATCTTCAATTAAGCTTGAATCTTCATCAACTTAATACTAAACCCAATACAATAAAATCCCAGAAAAATACAAGGAAACAAATTTATGCAATTACAACACTTTTTGTTATGGAATAAAGCCAACATAAAACATAGTTGTAAATCACAACTTTACATCCACCACCTACCCCAATCACACAATCCCATCTTCATCAGCACTTGCAAGATACTGCCCATCAGGACTAAATTTCATTGCCAAAATTGGACTATCATGTGTTGGGATATCTTGCCGCATATAAAGATTATAAAGAATTAGATGATTATAAACCAATTGAAGAAGAATGATCCATACATGCTAAGAACTATAGTAATATAGACTAGGGTATGATGCATGAGGGGTGTAAGATGAATGAGAAAATGAAGCTCAAATGAAAGACAAAAACAAAGAATGCTATAAAGTATAAAGTAAACATGACATGCTAAGGATGATGGAACATGATATAGACCTAGGCATGACATAGACACAAAAACATGTTATATGTGTTAAAAATGTCTAAAATGACTTAAATAGCATGAGTGAATGCAAAATATGTCAAGTTTTAGAGTGTGTGTAGCAAAGGTGCATCTAGTGTGTATGTGAGATGCATGACCAATGCATGAGTAAGCACTCAGAGGGAAAAGTATATAAAACACACCACCAATTATCAAAACATAATAAACATGAATAATTATGGTGATTCTCAAAAAATTGGTACTTATCGAAGTCCAAAACAACAAGAAAATGTCATTTGGGCATTTTATCAAATACTTAAAGTGCACACATTACACATGTATGTTAAATAATGTATGAACATATGAAACTCTTGCTATATACATGTTATTTTTGCCACAAGTGGCCAACATCCAAGGCATATCAACATTTAAAACAAAACCCAATCAAAAATATTGAAAAAAATTAAGTTTTCCAACTCCCATTTGAGAAAATCCCAACTATGAACATAAAACCCCTAAAAACATAATCTAAGGATCAAAATAATGAAAAGAGTTAAAGATTACCTTAGAGATATTAATGGAATGAAAAACACTTGAATTTAGTTGGGTTTTAATATAAAAACATTAAAACAAGGATTTGGGAGAAGATGAGAGACGTTTAAGACAAATGACCCACGAAATGCCCTTTAAAAGTTGATCTGAAAATTTTTGTGGGAAGTTTCGCTGTTAGCATCCCGCGAAATTTCGTAGGAAATTTCATTGGTATTTCTCTGGTAAGCCTTACTCACAAAATAGTCATAAACTCTCTGTTCAAAGTTGAAAAACTTGAGAATTGGACCCTTTAACTCGTGATTGAGCTTACATTACAAAAACACTCAGAAAACATGTTTTTCACACAAAAACAACTTGAAAAGCTTTGAAAAACATGGGTGATATAGATCACTTTCAAAAGCAAACAAAAAAACAAAAATCTTTTTGGTTTGATCCACATATGGTTGAGCACACACACATCACATTTGAACATGTACAATTACACAAATGAAATAAGCATTCATTGAACAATGTTTTGGGTATTGTGTGTTACTACATCTTAATTCCTTGAGTATCCAGTTTAATCCTTTAAGTTATTCATCATATATTTATAAAATCCAATTCCATAAATATATACTTTAGTAACTCCTTACTAAAGTGGTTAGGCCAAACTATCTGAATAACATACCCATTAAATTTATCTCAAGGGAATATTTTGTATCTCTGTTAAGAGACTATGAATTCCATCATGAGAATATATGTTTCATCAACACTAAATGTGGCTGCCTAACATACTGAGGTTTTGGCCGTTACTATAAATCTCACTCTTGATATATCAAAGCAACTTACACTTCATGATCTCCTCTCAGGATTAAGAGTTCATGCAAATATAAGTCGTGAGTCTATTATTCAATTGACAATCGTTAGGAGAATAATAAATCTCACACCAGTCCAGTTCAATATGTCTTAACTCTTAAAACATATCAACATATCAACTAGAAATCTCCATTTCCATGATCAAGATAAATCATCTTAGTTGATATGTTTTAAGAACGACCACGGAGGGTGTTTAATTCTTTATGATGAATAATATGTGTTTTTACATTAAGAACGACCACGCTTCCGTGGAGTTACTTAATGATTCACATAGAATTCAGTCAATGGTGTACACTAGACTAAGTTTAATGTTAATCTCCCTTCGGAGTTATGTCATTATTACGTAGAGGCTAAAATAAAAATGGCATATTATTAGTTTTTGATAAGAGTTATCATGATAGCACTAATAATGAGAATAGTTCTCAATCAATCATAGTGTTTATAATTTACTTGTTTCCAAGGAATTTTAAACATGGTATTGGGTGTTATTGCATATATTATTTTATGGTTTTATTAAGGTTCCATATTATATGTTTATATGCTAAATTGACAATGTCCTTTTTACTTATTATATTCATGTTTCTTATTTTTCAGATTTGAACATGGCATCATTTAGCCCACTTGTTTCTATTCTTAATCAAAACAAACTGACTGGATCCAACTATGTTGACTAGAAAAGAAACTTGGACATTGTTTTAACTACTGAAGAGCACAAATATGTGCTCACTCAACCATGTCCTAGCTTTCCTTCATTAGATGCTCCTCTTAACGAAAAACAACGATATGATCGTTGGCAGAAATCTAATGAAATGGCCAAGTGCTATATCCTAGCGTCCATCTCAAATGTTCTACAGCGTCAAATGCAGGATGTAGAACTAGCTTCAGACATTATGCTAAGTCTGAAGGAGATGTTTGGTAAGCAAGGCCGTTCTGCAAGTCAAGAAACCATGAGGTAAATTTATAATACCAAAATGACTGAAGGTAGTTCAGTAAGAGAGCATTGTCTTACAATGATCTCTAATCTGAATACAATGGAAGTTTTAGGTACCGACATTGATGGAGAATCCCAAGTGGATATGATACTCCAGTCACTACCGGAATCATTCAAGGAATTCAGACTGAATTATAATATGAACAAAAAGGTTTATTCTTTGTCTGAATTAATGAATGAGTTAGTGGCGGTGGAAGGCATTCTTGAGACTTCTAGTGTTGAAGCCAATGTTAGTGAAGCTTCTACTTTTCAACCTAAGTCGGAGGGCTTCACTAAGCAAGAGGGTAAGTAAATTGCCTGAGGGGTTGTTGATAAAGGAAAGAAGCTCAAAGGAAAGTGTTTCCATTGTGGTGAGAAAGGACATTGGAAGAGGAATTGTCCAAAGTTAAAAGCTGCCAAGAATAAAGGTATGAAAACTTCCTTTCTTCTTGAAATATATTTGGTACAGAATCCCACGAATTCCTGGTGTGTGGATTTAGGTTGTACTAATCATATCTGCAATTCTTTGCAGGGGTTTCAAGAGACTAGAAAGTTGAGTGAAGGGGAATTGTTTCTTACTTTGGCTGATGGGAGCAGAATTCCGGTTGTAGCTGTTGGTGTTGTTAATTTGTGCTTTGAGTCCAGGGTTTTTATATTGCAAGACTTTTTGTTTGTACCTAATGTGCGTAGGAATTTAATTTCTGCAACTTATTTGGGTAAACATGGATATTGTGTTATCTTGAAAGACAATGTTGTAATAAAGAAGGATAAAATATTTATCTGTTCTGGCAATATTGTAGATGGTCTATATATTTTAACTCCTGTTAAGCATGAATTGCATAATTCTGAATTAGATAGTAACTCTCATCTAAAATCATTAAAGAGAAAGTTTCCTTCTAATGATGCAAATCTTTGGCACTTGCGTTTAGGTCATATTAATTCAAATAGAATTCAAAGGCTGATCAAAGATAGACATTTAAAGTCCGTGGACTTTGATGAATTTCCAGTTTGTGAATCTTGTTTGGAAGGTAAAATGACCAAGCAACCTTTTAATGCAAAAGGTAAAAGATCCCAAGAGTTGCTTGAATTAGTTCATATAGATGTATGTGGTCCTAGGTCAACCCACGCAAAAGGAGGTTTTGAGTATTTCATCACTTTCACAGATTACTCAAGATATGATTATGTGTACCTAATAAGATAGAAGTCCGAAGCCTTTGAGAATTTCAAAGAGTTTAGGGCCGAAGTTGAGAATCAATTAGGCAAACACATAAAGGCCATTCGATCTGATCAAGGTGGCGAATACCTTCTTGGGGATTTCAAGGATTACCTAATTCAAAATGAGATTATAACCTAATTGACTGCACCTGGAACTCCTCAACAAAATGGTGTAGTGGAGAGAAGGAATAGGACTTTTTTGGAAATGTTTAGGTCCATTATGAGTTATTCAACTTTACCAATTTCTTTTTGGGGATATGCCTTAGATACAATAATACATCTTTTGAATTTAGTTCCTTCAAAATCTGTCCCCAAAACACCCATGGAATTGTGGAGTCAGCGTAAGCCTAGTATGAGGTATCTCCACATTTGGGGTTGTCCAGCACATGTGCTAAAGGGGAAGCCTGATAAGTTGGAACCAAAATCGGAAGTGTGTTTGCTTATGGGTTATCCAAAAGAAACTAGGGGTTATTTATTCTATAGTCGAAATGAAAACAAAGTTTTTGTTAGTACAAATGCTAAATTTTTAGAAAATGACTATATGAATAATTTTACTCTTAGAAGTAGAGTTGTGTTGGCTGAAATAAATAAATCTGTAAATCAACAACCATTGGATAAAACTAAGGAAGAAGTGGTTGTATTAGATACACCACAAGATACTACTCATGAAATGTCTAGTACACAAGTGCCTCGTCGTAGTAGGAGAATTGTTCAGCCTCCTGTAAGATGTATAGGTTTAGGAGAAACTTATGAGGCCATCTTAGTAGAGGCTGAATCGGATCCCTACACTTATGAGGAGGCAATAAATGATATAGATGCACAACATTGGATTCAAGTTATGAAATCTGAATTAGATTCCATGTACTCTAATGAAGTTTGGAGTCTTGTAGAGGTGCCTAACGGCATTAAACTTGTTGGCTGCAAATGGGTTTATAAGAGGAAGAGAGGGATAGATGGAAAGGTTGAAACTTTTAAAATAAGGCTAGTGGAAAAAAAGGTATACACAAAAAGAAGGTATTGACATACTTTTGATTTTGGGTCCAAATTAACAAGGTATTGACATACTTTTGATTTCGACTATAGAATAAATAACCCGTAGTTTCTTTTGGATAACCCACAAATAAACATACTTTTGATTTTGGTTCCAAATTATCAGGCTTCCCCTTTAGCACATGTGCTGGACAACCCTAAATATGGAGATATCTCATACTAGGCTTACGCCCACTCCACAATTCCATGGGTGTTTTGGGAACAGATTTTGATGGAACTAAATTCAAAAGATGTAATGTTGTATCTAAGGCATACCCCTAAAAATAAATTGGTAAAGTTGAGTAACTCATCATAGACCTAACCTTTTCCAAAAGAGTCCTATTCCTTCTCTTCGCTACACCATTTTGTTGAGGAGTTCTAAGTGCAGTTAATTGGAATACAATCCCATTTTGAATTAGGTAATCCTTGAAATCCTCAAGAAGGTATTCGCCACCTCGATCAGATCGAATGGCCTTTATGCATCTACCCAATTGATTCTCAACTTTAGCCCTAAACTTTTTGAATTTTTCAAAAGTTTCGAAATTTCATTTCATTAGGTACACATAACCATATCTTGAGTAATCATCCGTGAAAGTGATGAAGTACTTATAACCTCCTTTTGCTTAGGTTGACATAAGACCACATACATCCGTATGAACTAATTCAAGCAACTCTTGGGCTCGTTTACCTTTTGCATTAAACGGTCGTTTGGTCATTTTACCTTCCAAACAAGATTCATAAACTGGAAATTCATCAAAGTCCATGGGTTGTAAAATTCCATCTTTGATTAGTCTTTGAATCCAATTTGAATTAATATGACCCAAACGCAAATGCCAAAGATATGCATCATTAGAAGGAAACTTTCTCTTTAATGATTTTACATGCGAGTTACTATCTAATTTAGAATTGTATAATTCATGCTTATCAGGAGTTAAAATATAAAGACTATCCACAATATTGCCAGAACAGATAAACATTTTATCCTTCTTTATTATAACATTGTCTTTAAGGATAATACAATATCCATGTTTACCTAAATAAGTTGAGGAAATTAGATTCCTACGAACATTAGGTACAAATAGATAGTCTTTCAATATTAAAACCCTAGACTCAAAACACAAATTAACAACAGTAACAGCTACAACCGAAATTCTGCTCCATCTGCGAAACTAAGAAATAATTCCCTTTCCTTTAGCTTTCTGGTCTCCTGAAACCCCTGCAAAGAATTGCAGATATGATTAGTACAACTTGAATCCACACACCAGGAATCTGTGAGATTCTGTACCAAACATATTGTTGGATAAAATCTGGTTTTATATCTCATACAAAACATATAACAGAAGCAACAAACAAGGATATATTTCATTCATGATTGACAACATACACTATGTAAATTTCAGAATTTAAGAACAAGATAGCGTACCTTGGTGTGGGGAAATTCAAAACAAAGATTAGAAGCACTTGGGAACACTTTTAATCTTCACTCCAATTCCACTTTACACCTAAGATGTGTGGTCTCTCAATCAGTTTCTAAAGAGAGAATGAAAGTATGTCTCACACTCTCTCTTTTTCTCTACGATTCTTTTTCTCTAATAAAAAATTCTGTCTATTTCTCCCTTTATAACTAACTGATTATTTAATTGGGCCGGCCTATTAGGCCTTTCCAATTGGGCTTTAGTGTGTGGCTTGGAGTGGGACCAAAAGGGACCAATAAGACACTAGCTTTAATGGGCCTTGGGCTTTTCCGTCAACTCTTGACAAGTCCAAAGTTACCATTAATTATATTTAATACCACTATATAAATATAATTGCACTGTAGGCCTTATTAATAATTTATATCCTAAGACTTTATTATACACGCAACCCCTTCATAAATTATTCGTAGTAATACAAAGTCATGAATATAGACTACCACTTTGAAAATTATTACATCTTGTCCTTGAGTACCCTGTTTAATCCTTTAAAGTTATTCATCATATATTTATGAAATCCAATTTCATAAATATATACTTTAGTAATTTCTTACTAAAGTGGTTAGGCCTAACTCTCTGAATAACTAAACCCATTAAACTTATCTCAACAGAATATTTTATATCTGTTGGGATATTTGTCCTTAAATCCTATTGTATGATGCTATGTATTTTATTATGTAAGACATTATGTATGACTTAATGTTTTGGTTAATAAAGTTGTATTATTATTTGAAAATATTGGTAACATGAATATTGGGACATTATCATATAGTCCATGAGATGCATAGTATGTGATTTATGTGATTTAGTCACAGAAGATATAAAAAAACAAGTTCTTTGTAAACTCAGAATTATAGTTCGTAGTCGGTGATGAAATTGGGCATTTCATCTGCGAAGGCTATAACATATCAACTAAGATGATTTGTCTTGATCATGGAAATAGAGATTTCTAGTTGATATGTTGATATGTTTTAAGAGTTAAGACATATTGAACTGGACCGGTGTGAGATTTATTATTCTCCTAACGACTGTCAATTGAATAATAAACTCACGACTTATATTTGCATGAACTCTTAATCCTGAGAGGATAATGGACCTGATCATGAAGTGTAGGTTGCTTTGATATATCAGGAGTGAGATCTATGGTTAAGGTCAAAATCTCAGTATGTTGGGCAGCCACATTTAGTGTTGATGGAACATATATTCTCAAGATGGAATTCATAGTCTCTTACGGAGATATAAAATATTCCCTTGAGATAAGTTTAATGTGTTTGTTATTCAGAGAGTTGGGCCTAACCACTTTAGTAAGGAGTTACTAAAGTATATATTTATGGAATTGGATTTCATAAATATATGATGAATAACTTAAAGGATTAAACCGGGTACTCAAGGAATTAAGATGTAGTAATATACAAAGTGGCAGTCTTCTTTCATGACTTTGTATTACTATGAATATTTTATGAAGGGGTTGCATGTATAATAAAGTCTTGGGATATAATTTATTAATAAGGCCTAGAGTGCAACTATATTTATATAGTGGTATTAAATATAGTTAATGGTAACTTTGGACTTGTCAAGAGTTGACAGAAAAGCCCAAGGCCCATTGGAGCTAGTGTCTTATTGGTCCCTTTTGGTCCCACTCCAAGCCACACACTTAAGCCCAATTGGAAAGGCCCAAAAGCCGGCCCAATTAGATAATCAGTTAGATACAAAGGGAGAAACACACAGAATTTTTCTGTAGAGATTCTGAAGATAATTGAGAGAATTTGTAGAGATTTTCATAGAGAAAAAGAGAGAGTGTGAGACACACTTTTAAATTCTCCCTTTGGAACTGATTGAGAGACCACACATCTTGGGCGTTAGTGGAATTGGAGTGAAGATTGAAAGTATTCCCAAGAGCCTCTCATCTTCAAGTTTTGAAATTCACCGCTCCAAGGTACACTCTCTTGTTCTCTAATTCTGAAACTTAAATAGCCCATGTTAACTTGTATGTATGAAGTAGATCCGTTTACATTCATTATATATATTCTTCCGCTGCGCTGTGTAATGATTACAACAATTGGTATCAGAGCGGTCTTCATTACATATCTGTTTAACATGTTTTTGAGTTTTGGAATTAGTGATAATGATTTCATGTTGTTAGAAAATAGTTTTCTGCATGGTTGTTGAAATCATTGTTTTTGATGAAAACTGTTTTTGATGTTATGATGTTGTTTAATTTTTAGTTTAAGTATGTTAAACTGATCTTTAAGGCTATAACATCAATGATATTCAGTTTAGATATCAATTTATGTTCATTATGATTGTATGACAGTAGTTTTGTACATGAAAACGTTGAAAAACTGTTTTTGGAAAATTCTGGAAAATTCAAAATTCGCGAAGCTCGATCGATCGAGAATCTGTCGAGAATCTATTGAGCAAACAGAAAGTTTCTCGATCGATCGAGGATCTATCGAGGATCCGTCGAGCTTCGCGGAACTTTTCTGGATTGATCGAGAATCTGTCGAGGATCGATCGAGAACTGTAGATCCAGAATTTTTCCTAAGTGTTTTTCCATATATAAAAGATCAAGGCTATGTGTAATTATATTATGCATGTTTTATATGTAAAAACCTTTATTTTAAAATATCTAGTGGGAGAGAGATACAAGGGTTGGATCTCACGGCCTCCATTGTCGGTTTATTGTAGTGTGATTAAGCACCTCGCTTTGGCGTATATGCCTTACTCCCTTCGGAGGGTGTTTAATTCATGGTACTACATGTTAAACTTCTTTATGATGAATAATATGTGTTTTTTAGATAAAGAACGACCACGCTTCCGTGGAGTTACTTTATGACTCACATATAATTCAGTCAATGGTGTACACTAGACTAAGTTTAATGTTAATCTCCCTTCGGAGCTATGTCATTATTACTTAGAGGCTAAAGTAGAAACGGCATGTTATTAGTGTTTGATAAGAGTTATCATGATAGCATTAATAATGAGAATAGTTCTCAATCAATCATAGTGTTTATAATTTACTTGCTTCCAAGGAATTTTAAACATGGGATTGGGTTGTCATTGCATATATTATTTTATGGTTTTATTAAGGTTCCATATTATATGCTTATATGCTAAATAGATAATGTCCAATTTACTTATTATATTCATGTTTATTATTTTCAGATTTGAACATAGCATCTTTTAGCCCACTTGTTTCTATACTTAATCAAAACAAACTGACTGGATCCAACTATGTTGACTGGAAAAGAAACTTGGACATTGTTTTAACTGCTGAAGAGCACAAATATGTGCTTACTCAACCATGTCCTAGCTTTCCTTCATTAGATGCTCCTCTTGAGGAAAAACAACGATATGATCGTTGGCAGAAATCTAATGAAATGGCCAAGTGCTATATCCTAGCGTCCATCTCAAATGTTCTACAGCATCAAATGCAGGATGTAGAACTAGCTTCGGACATTATGCTAAGTCTGAAGGAGATGTTTGGTGAGCAAGGTCGTTCAGCAAGGCAAGAAACCATGAGGCAAATTTACAATACCAAAATGGCTGAAGGTAGTTCAGTAAGAGAACATTGTCTTACAATGATCTCTAATCTGAATACATTAGAAGTTTTAGGTGCCGACATTGATGGAGAATCCCAAGTGGATATGATACTCCAGTCACTACCGGAATCATTCAAGGAATTCAGACTGAATTATAATATGAACAAAAAGGTTTATTCTTTGTCTGAATTAATGAATGAGTTAGTGGCGGTGGAAGGCATCCTAGGTACTTCTAGTGTTGAAGCCAATGTTGGTGAAGCTTCTACTTCACAACCTAAGCCGAAAGGTAAGGGTAAGAAGAAGAAGAAGGACTTCACTAAGAAAGAGGGTAAGCAAATTGTCTTAGGGGTTGCCGATAAAGGAAAGAATCTCAAAGGAAAGTGTTTCCATTGTGGTGAGAAAGGACATTGGAAGAGGAATTGTCCAAAGTTTAAAGCTGCCAAGAACAAGGGTATGAAAACTTCTTTTTTACTTGAAATATGTTTGGTACAGAATCCCACTGATTCCTGGTGTGTGGATTCAGGTTGTACTAATCATATCTGCAATTCTTTGCAGGGGTTTCAGGAGACCAGAAAGTTGAGTGAAGGAGAATTGTTTTTAACTTTGGCTGATGGGAGCAGAATTCCGGTTGTAGCTGTTGGTGTTGTTCATTTATGCTTTGAGTCTAGGGTTTTAATATTGCAAGACTGTCTGTTTGTACCTAATGTACGTAGGAATTTAATTTCTGCAACTTATTTGGGTAAACAAGGATATTGTGTTATCCTAAAGGACAATGTTGTAATAAAGAAGGATAAAATGTTTATCTGTTCTGGCAATATTGTGGATGGTCTTTATATTTTAACTCCTATTAAGCATGAACTACATAATTCTGAATTAGATACTAACTCACATGTAAAATTATTAAAGAGAAAGTTTCCTTCAAATGATGCATATCTTTGGCACTTGCGTTTAGGTCATATTAATTCAAACAGAATTCAAAGGCTGATCAAAGATGGACTCTTAGAGCCCATGGACTTTGATGAATTTCCAGTTTGTGAATCTTGTTTAGAAGGTAAAATGACCAAACGACCTTTTAGTGCAAAAGGTAGAAGAGCCCAAGAGTTGCTTGAATTAGTTCATACGGATGTATGTGGTCCTATGTCAACCCAAGCAAAAGGAGGTTATGAGTATTTCATCACCTTTACAGATGATTACTCAAGATATGGTTATGTGTACCTAATGAGACGGAAGTCCGAAGCCTTTGACAAGTTCAAAGAGTTTAGGGTTGAAGTTGAAAATCAATTAGGCAAACGCATAAAGGCCATTCGATCTGATCGAGGTGGCGAATATCTTCTTGGGATTTTCAAGGATTACCTAATTCAAAATGGGATTATATCTCAATTGACTGCACCTGGAACACCTCAACAAAATGGTGTAGCAGAAAGAAGGAATAGGACTCTTTTGGAAATGGTTAGGTCCATGATGAGTTATTCAACTTTACCAATTTCTTTTTGGGGATATGCCTTAGATACAGCAATACATCTTTTGAATTTAGTTCCATCAAAATCTGTCCCCAAAACACCCATGGAATTGTGGAGTGGGCGTAAGCCTAGTATGAGGTATATCCACATTTGGGGTTGTCCAGCACATGTGCTTAAGGGGAAGCCTGATAAGTTGGAACCAAAATCGGAAGTGTGTTTGCTAGTTGGTTATCCAAAAGAAACTAGGGGTTATTTATTCTATAGTCGAAATGATAACAAAGTTTTTGTTAGTACAAATGCTAAATTTTTGGAAAATGACTATATGAATAATTTTACTCCTAGAAGTAGAGTTGTATTGGCTGAAATGAATGAGTCTGTAAATCAACAACCATTGGATAAAGCTAAGGAAAAAGTGGTTGTATTAGATACACCACAAGATACTACTCATGAAATGTCTAGTACACAAGTGCCTCGTCGTAGTGGGAGAATTGCTCGGCCTCCTGTGAGATTTATAGGTTTAGGAGAAACTTATGAGGCTATCTCAGGAGAGGTTGAATCGGATCCCTACACTTATGAGGAGGCAATGAATGACATAGATGCACATCATTGGGTCCAAGCTATGAAATCTGAATTAGATTCTATGTATTCCAATCAAGTTTGGAGTCTTGTAGAGGCGCCTAACGGCATTAAACCTGTTGGTTGCAAATGGGTTTACAAGAGGAAGAGAGGGATAGATGGAAAGGTTGAAACCTTTAAAGCAAGGCTAGTGGCTAAAGGGTATACACAAAAAGAAGGCATCGATTATGATGAAACCTTTTCGCCAGTAGCCATGCTTAAATCTATCAGAATTCTCTTATCCATTGCTGCTCATTATGATTATGAGATTTGGCAAATGGATGTCAAGACTGCATTTCTTAATGGCAATCTTGAAGAAGAAATCTATATGTTGCAACCAGAAGGTTTCATAGCAAAGAACCAAGAGCATATGGTATGCAAGTTGAATAGGTCCATTTATGGACTTAAGCAAGCATCTAGGTCATGGAACATCAGATTTGATCAGGCAATCAAATCATTTGGTTTTGAACAAAATCTTGATGAACCATGTGTGTACAAGAGACATCAAGACAAAGTAGTAATGTTCCTAATGCTTTATGTTGATGACATTCTACTCATTGGAAACGATGTAGGAGTAATGTCATCGGTTAAAGTTTGGTTGTCAAGCCAATTTGATATGAAAGACTTGGGCGAAGCTAACTATATTCTAGGGATCAAGCTTTGGCGAGATCGAAAGAATAGGATGTTAGGTTTGTCACAAGCTGGATACATAGATAAGGTTCTAGAACGGTTTAGCATGCAAAACTCCAAGAAAGGATTACTTCCTTTTAGACATGGGGTTCCTCTGTCTGATGACCAAAGGCCTAAGACTCAAGAGGAAGAAAATATGATGAGACAAGTTCCTTATGCTTCTGCTGTAGGAAGTCTCATGTATGCCATGCTTTGTACTAGGCCGGATATTTGTTATTCAGTTGGCATGGTCAGCCGATATCAATCAAATCCAGGACTTAAACATTGGCAAGCTGTAAAGCATATTCTCAAGTATCTACGGAGAACGAGAAATTATATGCTTGTTTACCATTGTGAGGATTTGATTCCCATTGGCTATACAGATTCAGATTTTCAGTCGGATCTAGATTTCAGAAAATCCACGTCGGGTTGTGTTTTCACCTTGGGAGGTGGAGCCATAAGTTGGAGGAGTGTTAAGCAATCTTGTATTGCGGACTCCACCATGGAAGCCGAATATGTTGCTGCTTGTGAGGCAGCAAAGGAGGCTGTTTGGCTCAAGAAATTCCTTTGTGATCTTGGTGTGATAAGAATTGAGCAAGTTCCTATTACATTGTTTTGTGACAATAGTGGAGCAGTTGCACAATCCAAGGATCCAAGGAATCACAAGAAAGGAAAACACATAGAAAGAAAGTACCACATCATTCGAGACATTGTTGCTCGTGGAGATGTGAATGTAGCAAAGATTGATGGTGCAAAGAATCTAGCGGATCCCTTCACCAAAGCCTTGCCTCAAAGGACTTTCGAGTCACATTTGGAGGAGATGGGAGTTAGATTAGTGCACAATAGTCTTTAGGCCAAGTGGGAGATTGTTGGGATATTTGTCCTTAAATCCTATTGTATGATGCTATGTATTTTATTATGTAAGACATTATGTATGACTTAATGTTTGGTTAATAAAGTTGTATTATTATTTGAAAATATTGGTAACATGAATATTGGGACATTATCATATAGTCCATGAGATGCATAGTATGTGATTTATGTGATTTAGTCACAGAAGATATAAATCACAAGTTCTTTGTAAACTCAGAATTATAGTTCGTAGTCGGTGATGAAATTGGGCATTTCATCTGCGAAGGCTATAACATATCAACTAAGATGATTTGTCTTGATCATGGAAATAGAGATTTCTAGTTGATATGTTGATATGTTTTAAGAGTTAAGACATATTGAACTGGACCGGTGTGAGATTTATTATTCTCCTAACGACTGTCAATTGAATAATAAACTCACGACTTATATTTGCATGAACTCTTAATCCTGAGAGGATAATGGACCTGATCATGAAGTGTAGGTTGCTTTGATATATCAGGAGTGAGATCTATGGTTAAGGTCAAAATCTCAGTATGTTGGGCAGCCACATTTAGTGTTGATGGAACATATATTCTCAAGATGGAATTCATAGTCTCTTAACGGAGATATAAAATATTCCCTTGAGATAAGTTTAATGTGTTTGTTATTCAGAGAGTTGGGCCTAACCACTTTAGTAAGGAGTTACTAAAGTATATATTTATGGAATTGGATTTCATAAATATATGATGAATAACTTAAAGGATTAAACCGGGTACTCAAGGAATTAAGATGTAGTAATATACAAAGTGGCAGTCTTCTTTCATGACTTTGTATTACTATGAATATTTTATGAAGGGGTTGCATGTATAATAAAGTCTTGGGATATAATTTATTAATAAGGCCTAGAGTGCAACTATATTTATATAGTGGTATTAAATATAGTTAATGGTAACTTTGGACTTGTTAAGAGTTGACAGAAAAGCCCAAGGCCCATTGGAGCTAGTGTCTTATTGGTCCCTTTTGGTCCCACTCCAAGCCACACACTTAAGCCCAATTGGAAAGGCCCAAAAGCCGGCCCAATTAGATAATCAATTAGATACAAAGGGAGAAACACACAGAATTTTTCTGTAGAGATTCTGAAGATAATTGAGAGAATTTGTAGAGATTTTCATAGAGAAAAAGAGAGAGTGTGAGACACACTTTTAAATTCTCCCTTTGGAACTGATTGAGAGACCACACATCTTGGGCGTTAGTGGAATTGGAGTGAAGATTGAAAGTATTCCCAAGAGCCTCTCATCTTCAAGTTTTGAAATTTACCGCTCCAAGGTACACTCTCTTGTTCTCTAATTCTGAAACTTAAATAGCCCATGTTAACTTGTATGTATGAAGTAGATCCGTTTACATTCATTATATATATTCTTCCGCTGCGCTGTGTAATGATTACAACAATATCTCCATCAAGAGACTATGAATTCCATCTTGAGAATATATGTTCCATCAACATTAAATGTGCCTGCCCAACAAACTGAGATTTTGACCGTTACCTTAGATCTCACTCTTGATATATCAAAGTAACCTACACGTCATGATCAGGTCCATTATTTTCTCAGGATTAAGAGTTTATGCAAATAAAAGTCGTGAGATTTATTATTCATTTGACAGTTGTTAAGAGAATAATAAATCTCACAGTGGTCTAGTTCAATATGTCTTAACTCTTAAAACATATCAACATATCAACTAGAAGTCTCCACTTCTATGATCAAGGCAAATCATCTTAGTTGATACGTTATAGTCTTCGTCGATGAAATGCCCAACTTCATCACCGACTACGAACTACAAATTCTGAGTTTACAAAGAACTTGTGATTTATATCTTCTGTGACTTTTCACATAAAACACATACTATGCATCTCATGGACTATATGATAATGTCCAAATATTCATGTTGCCATTATTTTAGATAAAAATAAACAAATTTATTAAACACAACATTAAGTCATATATAATGTCATACATAATGTCATACATAGCATCATACAATAGGATTTAAGGGCGCATATTCTAACACATATTTCAAAAAGAAATGAACTTTTCATACCCTTGTTCTTGGCAGCTTTAAACTTTGAACAATTCCTCTTCCAATGTCCTTTTTTACCACAATGGAAACACTTTCCTTCGGTCTTCTTTCCTTTGTCAGCAACCCCTAAGGCAATTTGTTTACCTTCTTGCTTAGTGAAGTCCTTCTTCTTCTTTTTCTTACCTTTGCCTTTTGACTTAAGTTAAGAAGTAGAAGCTTGACCCACATTGGCTTCAACACTAAAAGTATCAAGGATGCCTTCCACCATCACAAACTCATTCATTAATTTATACAAAGAATAAATCTTTTTGTTCATGTTATAATTAAGTTTGAATTCCTTGAATGATTCCGGTTGTGACTGGAGTATCATATCTACTTAGGACTCTTCATCAATGTCGGCACCTAAAACTTCCAATGTATTCAGATTAGAGATCAATGTAAGACAATGCTCTCTCACTGAACTACCTTCAACCATTTTGGTATTATAAATTTGCCTCATGGTTTCTTGCCTTGCTGAACAGCCTTGCTCACCAAACATCTCCTTCAGATTTAGAATAATGTCCAAAGCTAGTTCTACATCTTGCATTTGATGTTGTAGAACATTTGAGTTGGATGCTAGGATATAGCACTTGGCGATTTCTTTAGATTTCTGCCAACGATCATATTGTTGTTTTTCTTCAAGAGGAGCATCTATTGAAGGAAAGCTAGGATATGGTTGAGTAAGCACATATTTATGCTCTTCAGCAGTTAAAACAATGTCCAAATTTCTTTTCCAGGCAACATAGTTGGATCCAGTCAATTTTTTTTAATTAAGAATAGAAACAAGTGGGCTAAAAGATGCCATGTTCAAATCTGAAAGTAATAAACATGAATATGATAAGTAAACTAGACATTATCAATTGAGCATATAAACATATAGTATGGAACCTCAATAAAACTATAATATAATATATGAATGACAACCCAATCCCATGTTTAAAATTCCTTGGAAGAGAGTAAATTATAAACATTATGATTAATTGAGAACAATTCTCATTATTAGTGCTATCATGATAACTCTTATCAAACACTAATAATATGCCTTTTTTTTTTCTTTAGCCTTTAAGTAATAATAACATAGCTCCGAAGGGGGGTTAACAATTAACTTAGTCTAGTGTACACCATTAACTGAATTCGATGTGAGTCATTAAGTAACTCCATAGTAGCGTGGTCGTTCTTAATGTAAAACAACATATTATCCATCATTAAGAGTTTAATCTGTGGTACCACGAATTAAACACACTCCGAAGGGAGCAAGATATATACGCCAAGGCGAGGTGCTTAATCACACTACTATAAATCGACAATGGAGGCCATGAGATCCAACCCTTGTATCTCTCTCCCACTAGATGTTTTAAAATAAAGGTTTTTAATTTAAAATATGCATAATCTAATTACACACAACCTTGAACTTTATATAGGTAAAAAACATAGAAAAATTCTAAACCCTTAGTTCTCGAATGATCGAGAATGTACCTCGATTGATTGAGAAAAGTTTTGGCTTCTCGATCGATCCTTGACATATGCTCGATCAATCGAGAAAAGATTCCGTGAAGCTTGATTGATGCTCGACAGATTCTTGATCGATCGAGCATCGCGAATTTCGAATTTTCCAGAAATTTTCTAAGACAGTCTTTTAACGTTTTCATAAATAAAACAACCATCATGTGAACATAATGGACAGAAATCGATATCAAAACTGAATTTCATTAATGCTATAGCCTTAAAGTTCAATTTAACATACTTAAACTAAAAATTAAACAACATCATAACATCAATATCAGTTTTCATCAAACAATAATTTCAACAACCATGCAGAAAACTAATTTCTAACAACATGAAACTATTGTCACCAATTCCAAAAATCAAAACATGTTAAATAGATATGATAGTAAAGATCGCTCTGATACCATTTGATGGAAAAAATACATGTTTATATCGCATACAAACCATATGCAGCGGAAAAATAATGGATCTGCTTCATTCATATATGTTAACATGAACCATGTAAGTTTTAGAATTCGAGAACAAGAGAGTGTACCTTGGAGTAGCGAATTTCAAAACCGAAGATCAGAAGAACCTAGGAACACTTTCAATCTTCACTCCAATTCCACTAATGCCCAAGATGTGTGGTCTCTCAATTAGTTTTTCAAAGGGAGAAATGTCGAAGCGTCTAACTCTTACATATACACCACTTTACAATAGTGTTCTTTTTCTATTTTTTTTTAATATTTTTTTTATTTTAAAAAATTCTTTATCTTTCTCCCTTTGTATCTAACTGATTATCTGATTGGGCTGGCCTTTTGGGCCTTTCCAATTGGGTTTAAGTGTGTGGCTTGAAGTGGGACTAATATGGACCAATAAGGCACTAGCTCCAATGGACCTTGGGCTTTTCTGTCAACTTTTGACATGTTCAAAGTTACCATTAACTATATTTAATACCACTATATAAATATAGTTGCACTCTAGACCTTATTAATAAATTATATCCTAAGACTTTATTGTACATGCAACCCCTTCATAAAATATTCGTAATAATACAAAGTCATGAAAGAAGGCTACCACTTTGTAGATTACTACATCTTAATTTCTCCAGTACCCAGTTTAATCCTTTAAAGTTATTCATCATATATTTATAAATTCCAATTCCATAAATATATACTTTAGTAACTCCTTACCAAAGTGATTAGGCCTAACTCTCTAAATAACCAAACCCATTAAACTTATCTCAAGGGAATATTTTATATCTCCGTTAAGAGACTATAAATTCCATATTGAGAATATATGTTTCATCAACACTAAATGTGATTGCCCAACATACTAAGATTTTGACCATATAAGATTTTGACCATAAATATAGATCTCACTCTTGATATATCAAAGCAACCTACACCTCATGATCAAGCCTATTATTCTCTCAGAATTAAGAGTTCATGCAAATAGAAGTTGTGAGATTTATTATTCAATTGACAGTCATTAGAAGAATAATAAATCTCATAGCGTTCCAGTTCAATATGTCTTAACTCTTAAAACATATCAACATACTAACTAGAAATCTCCATTTCTATGATTAAGACATATCATCTTAGTTGATATGTTATAGTCTTCACAGATGAAATACCCAATTTCATCACTGACTACGAACTATAATTCTGAATTTACAAAGAACTTGTGATTTATATCTTTTGTGATTTTTCACATAAATCACATACAATGCATCTCATGGACTATATGATAATGTCCCAATATTTTTGTTACCATTATTTTAGATAATAATAAAACAACTTTATTAAACACAACATTAAGTCATATATAATGTCATACATAGTATCATACAATAGGATTTAAGGGCATACATCCTAATAGTCTAGGGGTATTTAATTGAAAAAGTGACCCTTTAGCTTTTAGTGGCTGTTGACTTGGAAGAGTTTAATGAAGGCTTTCTCGAACTCGGACTGGGTTGATCTTGGTGACTTTGGAAAAGTCTAGATATGCAGTTTCTAGAATACTAAAGAACTAGGGAATCAATGGTTGGATTAAAAGTTTTGGCCTCAGGAAGTGAGTTGATGCATTTCGCATGGTTACAAGATATCTAAACCATTTTAAATTCGATTTTGACCTATGAATAGTTATTGGAAAGGGAATTCAATAATCTTTTCTATGACACTAGTCTTAACTTATTTTGACGATTGTATCAAAATTAGGATTTTTTTGGTCAAACTTGGTCAAAGTTGACGAAAATTACCGAGTAGTTTGGATTTGATGTAAAAACATGAAAATTTTGGTTTTGAGATGATTTTGACTGGCTTTGACTTTAGGTCAATCTAGGGTTGACTAAGGGCATTTTGGTCAACTTGACTTGAAATGGCAGTTTGGGTGCTTTGATACTTGAACGGGGTTACGCTATGCCAATCTAGATGTTTCCGCGACCCCATTGAAGAAAGTTAATATTTTTGAGATTTTTGGGATCTGGCACGTAAATCGAAGACAGACAAAATACAGTATCAACAACTACCCCTTCTTTATCTGAATCTTGATGAGACTAAACGGTCGCTAACATATCAAGAGGCATAGGATTAAACAGACACTGCTAAATCTAAATCTTGATGAGACTAAACGGTTGCTACCATATCTAAATCTCAAAGAAGGCATAGGATTAAGCGGTCGTTGTCGAATTTGAATCCTAATTAGACTAAATGGTCGCTGTTGAATCTAAATCTTGAAGAAGACATAGGATTAAACGGCCACTGCAAAATTTGAATCCCAACGAGACTAAACGGTCACTGTCAAATCTAAATCTCGAAGAAGACATAGGAATAAATGGTCACTGCCAAATTTGAATCTTGATGAGACTAAACGGTAGTTGCCGAATTTGAATCTCGAGGAAGGCATGGGTTTAAATAGTCGTCACCGAATTTGAATCTTGATGAGACTAAACGATCACTGCTGAATTTGAATCTCGAAGAAGGCATAGGATTAAATGGTTGTAGCCGAATCTGAATCTCAAAGAAGACATAGGATTAAACTATCACTGATGAATTGAATCCTGATGAGACTAAATGGTCGTTACCAAATTTGAATCACAAAGAATGCATCAGTTTAGATGGTCGCTGTCGAATCTAAATCCAGATGAGACTAAATGGTCTCTGCCCAATCTTGAAGAAGACATAGGATTAAATGGTCTCTGCTAAATCTAAATCCTAATAAGACTAAACGGTCACTACCGAATCTGAATCTGAAGAAGGCATAGGATTAAATGGTCGCCGTTGAAACTAAATCCTGATGAGAGAGGTTTTTTGAAAACTTGGAATAGTTTTGAGGCAAAAGAGATAGGATTAAACGGTTGTTGTAGAATTTAAATCCTAAGAGAGGTATTTTGAAAACTTTGATATTTTTAAGGTAAAAATAGATAGGATAAAATGTTCGTTACCAGATTTGAATCCTAGGAGAGGTATTTTGAAAACTTGGAATAGTTTTGAGGCAAAAGAGATAGGATTCAATGGTCATTGTTGAATCTAAATCCTAAGAGAGGTATTTGAAAACCTTGATATTTTAAGAAAACATGACATCTTGGTATGAACATGGATTGCCATTTGATTATAGATATACTTACCTGTTTATTTGCATTGCCATTTGATTTGGGCTTACTGATTAAATATGAGTTTGTTGTTGTTTTTTGGAGATTATGTCTTGGCAATTGAGATCTAGTGGGGATCACGGGAAGGCTCTCGTTATTTCTCCATCCTGAGCAGACTCATCTAGCAGTGATGATGATACTGTTTTGGTCAGTGAGTAGGTTATGTGAACCCTTTAGAGGCACTTTGATCGAGAAGCTAATGACTCCACGCCCCTTGGGGGCATAAATATAGCACATTGCACTAAAAGCCGATGTTCGGCAGAGATAGCTAGTGCCTCATCACTGTTTTGTACTAGTTTGGGCGGAGGTTCTTCACAGTTACCTTTGATCGAGGGGGGAAGAGGCCCAAGGGGTGACAAGGTCATGCTTGACGTGGATGTTGACCTAGAGGTTGTTGATGCCTTGTAGCGATTTGACCACCCATTGTGGCGATGCACGTGTGCACCTGGAGAGAGTGTAGGCCTAAGGGCTCAGGTTTTGTGGAGGAGGGTTCTACCTCGAGTGTGTGATTGGAATATGAGTTGATTTTAAGGAAATTACCAAGGGTAAGTGAAGTCACCACCAATCATTGTGTTTTTCTAAGGTGTGATTGGTCATTTGACTCTATTGGATTTTATTACCGATCCTAGGGTAAGAAACGATCATTTTTCCTAATCTAATGTGGATGGGTAAAAAATATTGATTCTTAGGTTTGGAAGTCTAGTTACGTGTAGGGAAGGTGTTAGGCACCCCACAACGTCTGTCCGTAGATAGTCCTTTATTTTGGTAAAATCCTAATTCAAGGACATTGGCATTTGAAAATGAGCTATTGGCATTAGCTTTCAGGGCTTTAATTGAATTAGGCTATGAGGTTTGGATTTGGAAAGGGTGTGGTCTTGATTGATGCTTCCGATGTGTGTTTGGAATCGTTGCCAAATTTCTACGGTGAAAATTTGGCAACATTTTGCCTTATTTTGTGGTGGAAGTTTGACAATACTTCGCCTCAGATGAATCATAGTACGAAAACACTATCCTCGCCAAGCTTTTGCTGTGAAAATACAGCAATGAGGATGCTCCATTTTCATGACAAAAATTCAGTAGAGTTTCGTGTTCGGTGCGCTATGACGCACCGGCAGGGTTTCATGCTCATGCTAGGATGAGCTAGAGCATACTTTGGAAGAATGCTACCAGTTGAGAGTGTTAGGATATATGCCCTTAAATCCTATTGTATGATGCTATGTATGACATTATGTATGACTTAATGTTGTGTTTAATAAAGTTGTTTATTTTTATCTAAAATAATGGTAACATGAATATTTGGACATTATCATATAGTCCATGAGATGCATAGTATGTGATTTATGTGAAAAGTCACAGAAGATATAAATCACAAGTTCTTTGTAAACTCAGAATTTATAGTTCGTAGTCGGTGATGAAATTGGGCATTTCATCTGTGAAGACTATAACGTATCAACTAAGATGATTTGTCTTGATCATGGAAGTGGAGACTTCTAGTTGATATGTTGATATGTTTTAAGAGTTAAGACATATTGAACTGGACCGCTGTGAGATTTATTATTTTCCTAACGACTATCAAATGAATAATAAATCTCACGACTTCTATTTGCATGAACTCTTAATCCTGAGAGAATAATGGACCTGATCATGAGATGTAGGTTGCTTTGATATATCAGGAGTGAGATCTAAAGTAACGGTCAAAACCTCAGTATGTTGGGCAGCCACATTTAGTGTTGATGGAACATATATTCTCAAGATGGAATTCATAGTCTCTTAACGGAGATATAAAATATTCCTTTGAGATAAGTTTAATGGGTTTGGTTATTCAGAGAGTTAGGCCTAACCACTTTGGTAAGAAATTACTAAAGTATATATTTATGAAATTGGATTTCATAAATATATGATGAATAACTTTAAAGGATTAAACCGGGTACTCAAGGATAAGATGTAGTAATTTTCAAAGTGGCAGTCTATATTTATGACTTTGTATTACTACGAATATTTTATGAAGGGGTTGCGTGTAAAATAAAGTCTTGGGATATAATTTATTAATAAGGCCTAGAGTGCAATAATATTTATATAGTGGTATTAAATATAATTAATGGAAACTTTGGACTTGTCAAGAGTTGACGAAAAAGCCCAAGGCCCATTGGAGCTAGTGTCTTATTGGTCCCTTTTGGTCCCATTCCAAGCCACACATTAAAACCCAATTGGAAAGGCCCAATAGGCCGGCCCAATTAAATAATCAGTTAGTTATAGAGGGAGAAACATACAGAATTTTTTAATGCGATTTTATTGTAGAGAAAAGAAAGAGTGTGAGACACACTTTCATTCTCCCTTTGGAAACTGATTGAGAGACCACACATCTGTTGTAATCATTACACAGCGCAGCGGAAGAATATATATAATGAATGTAAACGGATCTACTTCATACATACAAGTTAACATGGGCTATTTAAGTTTCAGAATTAGAGAACAAGAGAGTGTACCTTGGAGCGGTGAATTTCAAAAACTTGAAGAACGGAAGCACTTGGGAATACTTTCAATCTTCACTCCAATTCCACTAACGCCCAAGATGTGTGGTCTCTCAATCAGTTCCAAAGGGAGAATTTAAAAGTGTGTCTCACACTCTCTCTTTTTCTCTATGAAAATCTCTACAAATTCTCTCAATTATCTTCAGAATCTCTACAGAAAAATTCTGTGTGTTTCTCCCTTTGTATCTAACTGATTATCTAATTGGGCCGGCTTTTGGGCCTTTCCAATTGGGCTTAAGTGTGTGGCTTGGAGTGGGACCAAAAAGGACCAATAAGACACTAGCTCCAATGGGCCTTGGGCTTTTCTGTCAACTCTTGACAAGTCCAAAGTTACCATTAACTATATTTAATACCACTATATAAATATAGTTGCACTCTAGGCCTTATTAATAAATTATATCCCAAGACTTTATTATACATGCAACCCCTTCATAAAATATTCATAGTAATACAAAGTCATGAAAGAAGACTGCCACTTTGTATATTACTACATCTTAATTCCTTGAGTACCCGGTTTAATCTTTTAAGTTATTCATCATATATTTATGAAATCCAATTCCATAAATATATACTTTAGTAACTCCTTACTAAAGTGGTTAGGCCCAACTCTCTGAATAACAAACCCATTAAACTTATCTCAAGGGAATATTTTATATCTCCGTTAAGAGACTATGAATTCCATCTTGAGAATATATGTTCCATCAACACTAAATGTGGCTGCCCAACATACTGAGATTTTGACCTTAACCATAGATCTCACTCCTGATATATCAAAGCAACCTACACTTCATGATCAGGTCCATTATCCTCTCAGGATTAAGAGTTCATGCAAATATAAGTCGTGAGTTTATTATTCAATTGACAGTCGTTAGGAGAATAATAAATCTCACACCGGTCCAGTTCAATATGTCTTAACTCTTAAAACATATCAACATATCAACTAGAAATCTCTATTTCCATGATCAAGACAAATCATCTTAGTTGATATGTTATAGTCTTCGCAGATGAAATGCCAAATTTCATCACCGACTACGAACTATAATTCTGAGTTTACAAAGAACTTGTGATTTATATCTTCTGTGACTAAATCACATAAATCACATACTATGCATCTCATGGACTATATGATAATGTCCCAATATTCATGTTACCAATATTTTCAAATAATAATACAACTTTATTAACCAAAACATTAAGTCATATATAATGTCTTACATAATAAAATACATAGCATCATACAATAGGATTTAAGGACAAATATCCCAACAATCTCCCACTTGGCCTAAAGACTATTGTGCACTAATCTAACTCCCATCTCCTCCAAATGTGACTCGAAAGTCCTTTGAGGCAAGGCTTTGGTGAAGGGATCCGCTAGATTCTTTGCACCATCAATCTTTGCTACATTCACATCTCCACGAGCAACAATGTCTCGAATGATGTGGTACTTTCTTTCTATGTGTTTTCCTTTCTTGTGATTCCTTGGATCCTTGGATTGTACAACCGCTCCACTATTGTCACAAAACAATGTAATAGGAACTTGCTCAATTCTTATAACACCAAGATCACAAAGGAATTTCTTGAGCCAAACAGCCTCCTTTGCTGCCTCACAAGCAGCAACATATTCGGCTTCCATGGTGGAGTCCGCAATACAAGATTGCTTAACACTCCTCCAACTAATGGCTCCACCTCCCAAGGTGAAAACACAACCCGACGTGGATTTTCTGAAATCTAGATCCGACTGAAAATCTGAATCTGTATAGCCAATGGGAATCAAATCCTCACAACGGTAAACAAGCATATAATTTCTCGTTCTCCGAAGATACTTGAGAATATGCTTTACAGCTTGCCAATGTTTAAGTCCTGGATTTGATTGATATCGGCTGACCATGCCAACTGAATAACAAATATCCGGTCTAGTACAAAGCATGGCATACATGAGACTTCCTACAGCAGAAGCATAAGGAACTTGTCTCATCATGTTTTCTTCCTCTTGAGTCTTAGGCCTTTGGTCATTAGATAGAGGAACTCCATGTCTAAAAGGAAGTAATCCTTTCTTGGAGTTTTGCATGCTAAACCGTTCTAGAACCTTATCTATATATCCAGCTTGTGACAAACCTAACATCCTATTCTTTCGATCTCGCCAAAGCTTGATCCCTAGAATATAGTTAGCTTCGCCCAAGTCCTTCATATCAAATTGGCTTGACAACCAAATTTTAACCGATGACATCACTCCTACATCGTTTCCAATGAGTAGAATGTCATCAACATAAAGCACTAGGAACATTACTACTTTGTCTTGATGTCTCTTGTACACACATGGTTCATCAAGATTTTGCTCAAAACCAAATGATTTGATTGCTTGATCAAATCTGATGTTCCATGACCTAGATGCTTGCTTAAGTCCATAAATGGACCTATTCAACTTGCATACCATATGCACTTGGTTCTTTGCTATGAAACCTTCTGGTTGCAACATATAGATTTCTTCTTCAAGATTGCCATTAAGAAATGCAGTCTTGACATCCATTTGCCAAATCTCATAATCATAATGAGCAGCAATGGATAAGAGAATCCTGATAGATTTAAGCATGGCTACTGGCGAAAAGGTCTCATCATAATCGATGCCTTCTTTTTGTGTATACCCTTTAGCCACTAGCCTTGCTTTGAAGGTTTCAACCTTCCCATCTATCCCTCTCTTCCTCTTGTAAACCCATTTGCAACCAACAGGTTTAATGCCGTTAGGCGCCTCTACAAGACTCCAAACTTGATTGGAATACATAGAATCTAATTCAGATTTCATAGCTTGGACCCAATGATGTGCATCTATATCATTCATTGCCTCCTCATAAGTGTAAGGATCCGATTCAGCCTCTCCTGAGATAGCCTCATAAGTTTCTCCTAAACCTATATATCTCACAGGAGGCCGAACAATTCTCCCACTACGACGAGGCACTTGTGTACTAGACATTTCATGTGTAGTATCTTGTGGTGTATCTAATACAACCACATCATCCCTAGATTCATCCATTGGTTGTTGATTTACAGACTCATTCATTTCAGCCAACACAACTCTACTTCTAGGAGTAAAATTATTCATATAGTCATTTTCCAAAAATTTAGCATTTGTACTAACAAAAACTTTGTTATCATTTCGACTATAGAATAAATAACCCCTAGTTTCTTTTGGATAACCAACTAGCAAACATACTTCCGACTTTGGTTCCAACTTATCAGGCTTCCCCTTTAGCACATGTGCTGGACAACCCCAAATATGGAGATACCTCATACTAGGCTTACGCCCACTCCACAATTCCATGGGTGTTTTGGGGACAGATTTTGATGGAACTAAATTCAAAAGATGTATTGCTGTATCTAAGGCGTATCCCCAAAAAGAAATTGGTAAAGTTGAATAACTCATCATGGACCTAACCATTTCCAAAAGAGTCCTATTCCTTCTTTCTGCTACACCATTTTGTTGAGGTGTTCCAGGTGCAGTCAATTGGGATATAATCCCATTTTGAATTAGGTAATCCTTGAAATCCCCAAGAAGGTATTCGCCACCTCGATCAGATCGAATGGCCTTTATGCGTTTGCCTAATTGATTCTCAACTTCAGCCCTAAACTCTTTGAACTTGTCAAAGGCTTCGGACTTCCGTCTCATTAGGTACACATAACCATATCTTGAGTAATCATCCGTAAAAGTGATGAAATACTCATAACCTTCTTTTGCTTGGGTTGACATAGGACCACATACATCCGTATGAACTAATTCAAGCAACTCTTGGGCTCTTCTACCTTTTGCATTAAAAGGTCGTTTGGTCATTTTACCTTCTAAACAAGATTCACAAACTGGAAATTCATCAAAGTCCATGGGCTCTAAGAGTCCATCTTTGATCAGCCTTTGAATTTTGTTTGAATTAATATGACCTAAACGCAAGTGCCAAAGATATGCATCATTTGAAGGAAACTTTCTCTTTAATGATTTTACATGTGAGTTAGTATCTAATTCAGAATTATGTAGTTCATGCTTAATAGGAGTTAAAATATAAAGACCATCCACAATATTGCCAGAACAGATAAACATTTTATCCTTCTTTATTACAACATTGTCCTTTAGGATAACACAATATCCTTGTTTACCCAAATAAGTTGCAGAAATTAAATTCCTACGTACATTAGGTACAAACAGACAGTCTTGCAATATTAAAACCCTAGACTCAAAGCATAAATGAACAACACCAACAGCTACAACCGGAATTCTGCTCCCATCAGCCAAAGTTAGAAACAATTCTCCTTCACTCAACTTTCTGGTCTCCTGAAACCCCTGCAAAGAATTGCAGATATGATTAGTACAACCTGAATCCACACACCAGGAATCAGTGGGATTCTGTACCAAACATATTTCAAGTAAAAAAGAAGTTTTCATACCCTTGTTCTTGGCAGCTTTAAACTTTGGACTGTTGTAATCATTACACAGCGCAGCGGAAGAATATATATAATGAATGTAAACGGATCTACTTCATACATACAAGTTAACATGGGCTATTTAAGTTTCAGAATTAGAGAACAAGAGAGTGTACCTTGGAGCGGTGAATTTCAAAAACTTGAAGAACGGAAGCACTTGGGAATACTTTCAATCTTCACTCCAATTCCACTAACGCCCAAGATGTGTGGTCTCTCAATCAGTTCCAAAGGGAGAATTTAAAAGTGTGTCTCACACTCTCTCTTTTTCTCTATGAAAATCTCTACAAATTCTCTCAATTATCTTCAGAATCTCTACAGAAAAATTCTGTGTGTTTCTCCCTTTGTATCTAACTGATTATCTAATTGGGCCGGCTTTTGGGCCTTTCCAATTGGGCTTAAGTGTGTGGCTTGGAGTGGGACCAAAAAGGACCAATAAGACACTAGCTCCAATGGGCCTTGGGCTTTTCTGTCAACTCTTGACAAGTCCAAAGTTACCATTAACTATATTTAATACCACTATATAAATATAGTTGCACTCTAGGCCTTATTAATAAATTATATCCCAAGACTTTATTATACATGCAACCCCTTCATAAAATATTCATAGTAATACAAAGTCATGAAAGAAGACTGCCACTTTGTATATTACTACATCTTAATTCCTTGAGTACCCGGTTTAATCCTTTAAGTTATTCATCATATATTTATGAAATCCAATTCCATAAATATATACTTTAGTAACTCCTTACTAAAGTGGTTAGGCCCAACTCTCTGAATAACAAACCCATTAAACTTATCTCAAGGGAATATTTTATATCTCCGTTAAGAGACTATGAATTCCATCTTGAGAATATATGTTCCATCAACACTAAATGTGGCTGCCCAACATACTGAGATTTTGACCTTAACCATAGATCTCACTCCTGATATATCAAAGCAACCTACACTTCATGATCAGGTCCATTATCCTCTCAGGATTAAGAGTTCATGCAAATATAAGTCGTGAGTTTATTATTCTATTGACAGTCTTTAGGAGAATAATAAATCTCACACCGGTCCAGTTCAATATGTCTTAACTCTTAAAACATATCAACATATCAACTAGAAATCTCCATTTCCATGATCAAGACAAATCATCTTAGTTGATATGTTATAGCCTTCGCAGATGAAATGCCCAATTTCATCACCGACTACGAACTATAATTCTGATGCTGTAGAACATTTGAGATGGACGCTAGGATATAGCACTTGGCCATTTCATTAGATTTCTGCCAACGATCATATCGTTGTTTTTCCTCAAGAGGAGCATCTAATGAAGGAAAGCTAGGACATGGTTTAGTAAGCACATATTTGTGCTCTTCAGCAGTTAAAACAATGTCCAAGTTTCTTTTCCAGTCAACATAGTTGGATCTAGTCAGTTTGTTTTGATTAAGAATAGAAACAAGTGGGCTAAAAGATGCCATGTTCAAATCTAAAATTAATAAACATGAATATTATAAGTAAATTGGACATTATCAATTTAGCATATAAGCATATAATATGGAACCTTAATAAAACCATAAAATAATATATGCAACGACAACCCAATTCCATGTTTAAAATTCCTTGGAAGCAAGTAAATTATAAACACTATGATTGATTGAGAACTATTCTCATTATTAATGCTATCATGATAACTCTTATCAAACACTAATAACATGCCGTTTCTACTTTAGCCTCTAAGTAATAATGACATAGCTCCGAAGGGAGATTAACATTAAACTTAGTCTAGTGTACACCATTGACTGAATTATATGTGAGTCATAAAGTAACTCCACGGAAGCGTGGTCGTTCTTTATCTAAAAACACATATTATTCATCATAAAGAAGTTTAACCTGTAGTACCGTGAATTAAACACCCTCCGAAGGGAGTAAGGCATATACGCCAAAGCGAGGTGCTTAATCACACTACAATAAACCGACAATGGAGGCCGTGAGATCCAACCCTTGTATCTCTCTCCCACTAGATGTTTTAAAATAAAGGTTTTTAGATATAAAACATGCATAATATAATTACACATAGCCTTGATCTTTTATATATGTAAAAACACTCAGAAAAAATTCTGGATCTACAGTTCTCGATCGATCCTCGACAGATTCTCGATCGATCCAGAAAAGTTCCGCGAAGCTCGACAGATCCTCGATAGATACTCGATCAATTGAGCTTCGCGAATTTTGAATTTTCCAGAATTTTCCAAAAACAGTTTTTCAACGTTTTCATGTACAAAACTACTGTCATACAATCATAATGAACATAAATTGATATCTAAACTGAATATCATTGATGTTATAGCCTTAAAGATCAGTTTAACATACTTAAACTAAAAATTAAACAACATCATAACATCAAAAACAGTTTTCATCAAAAACAATGATTTCAACAACCATGCAGAAAACTATTTTCTAACAACATGAAATCATTATCACTAATTCCAAAACTCAAAAACATGTTAAACAGATATGTAATGAAGACCGCTCTGATACCAATTGTTGGAATCATTACACAGCGCAGCGGAAGAATAAATGTAATGATTACAACAATTGGTATCAGAGCGGTCTTCATTACATATCTGTTTAACATGTTTTTGAGTTTTGGAATTAGTGATAATGATTTCATGTTGTTAGAAAATAGTTTTCACATCTTGGGCGTTAGTGGAATTGGAGTGAAGATTGAAAGTATTCCCAAGTGCTTCCGTTCTTCAAGTTTTTGAAGTTCACCGCTCCAAGGTACACTCTCTTGTTCTCTAATTCTGAAAAAATTCTCTCAATTATCTTCAGAATCTCTACAGAAAAATTCTGTGTGTTTCTCCCTTTGTATCTAACTGATTATCTAATTGGGCCGGCTTTTGGGCCTTTCCAATTGGGCTTAAGTGTGTGGCTTGGAGTGGGACCAAAATGGACCAATAAGACACTAGCTCCAATGGGCCTTGGGCTTTTCTGTCAACTCTTGACAAGTCCAAAGTTACCATTAACTATATTTAATACCACTATATAAATATAGTTGCACTCTAGGCCTTATTAATAAATTATATCCCAAGACTTTATTATACATGCAACCCCTTCATAAAATATTCATAGTAATACAAAGTCATGAAAGAAGACTGCCACTTTGTATATTACTACATCTTAATTCCTTGAGTACCCGGTTTAATCCTTTAAGTTATTCATCATATATTTATGAAATCCAATTCCATAAATATATACTTTAGTAACTCCTTACTAAAGTGGTTAGGCCCAACTCTCTGAATAACAAACCCATTAAACTTATCTCAAGGGAATATTTTATATCTCCGTTAAGAGACTATGAATTCCATCTTGAGAATATATGTTCCATCAACACTAAATGTGGCTGCCCAACATACTGAGATTTTGACCTTAACCATAGATCTCACTCCTGATATATCAAAGCAACCTACACTTCATGATCAGGTCCATTATCCTCTCAGGATTAAGAGTTCATGCAAATATAAGTCGTGAGTTTATTATTCAATTGACAGTCGTTAGGAGAATAATAAATCTCACACCGGTCCAGTTCAATATGTCTTAACTCTTAAAACATATCAACATATCAACTAGAAATCTCTATTTCCATGATCAAGACAAATCATCTTAGTTGATATGTTATAGTCTTCGCAGATGAAATGCCCAATTTCATCACCGACTACGAACTATAATTCTGAGTTTACAAAGAACTTGTGATTTATATCTTCTGTGACTAAATCACATAAATCACATACTATGCATCTCATGGACTATATGATAATGTCCCAATATTCATGTTACCAATATTTTCAAATAATAATACAACTTTATTAACCAAAACATTAAGTCATACATAATGTCTTACATAATAAAATACATAGCATCATACAATAGGATTTAAGGACAAATATCCCAACAACATCTTGGGCGTAAAGTGGAATTGGAGTGAAGATTAAAAGTTTTCCCAAGTGCTTCTAATCTTTGTTTTGAATTTCTCCACACCAAGGTACGCTATCTTGTTCTTAAATTCTAAAATTTACATAGTGCATGTTGTCAATCATGAATGAAATAGATCCTTGTTTATTGCTTCCGCTGTGTGTTTTGTATGAGATACAAAACCAGATTTTATCCAACAGAGAGATCGTGTCCAAGGTCTCATTGACAACAAGTTGATACAGTTCAATAATGCAACCACTCCGAACATCATCACCAACCCTTTACCTCCCTATCAGGAAGGGAATGTGAATGCCATCATCACAGTGGAAGAAAGGTTTCCAAATTTCTTAAATGCCATCATCATTCCCATGGAAGGCCCTACTCCAAGCCTTGGTCTAAGAGAGCCACCTTGATCTTGAAGGTATAGGAACCCCAGGATTTGATTAGGGAATCTGCTCATTTTGCGATAGTAGAGATAAGCATGCCCTATTTAATTCTAGAGTGCTTCAAGGATAGGTTCAAAGTCTAGTTGATCATGGTATTATTTGGATTGAAAGGGAAATTGTGTGAAGAGATGATTGCATGGCATCTAGCCCACGTCCTCTAGCTACCGAGTTAGGAACCAGTTGCAATGTTATATCTGTTGGTTTAAGGAAAGATTGGGATGAATATCTACAAAAACACCTTAAGGACATTAAGGACATCATAGAATCACCTGTGGATCTGGGGTCATCAGATTCAGGAAAAGGGCAAACCCTGCCAACCATCAAGGGATTCACTCCTCTAGTTCTTGTATTACCTACAGTCGCAGGGCCAGCTTCATCATCAATTTAGGAGGGAACCACTATTGTTCCCGCTATCCAAGGTTTCAATCCTCTTATTCTACCAAAGCCTGCCTTAGGAATCTTGGGGGCATCCTGCTCAAAAGCTCTTGAAGCCATTTTGTTAAGTCTAATGGTCATTAATTTGAAGATGTTCTCCATAACACCCAATTTGCAAACTCAGGAGGGTGTTATCATTCGCATGACAAAGTCATTCCCTTATGAGGATAACCATCATATCCCTTGGAAATATGATGTGTCCTTGATCTCCGCTTAAACTGGAGAAGAAGAGGTCTGGTCCAATATCTCTTTAGGTCTATCTAGGCTTACTAGGAGTGGCCACTGCTATACTCACGAAGAGCTAGAAAAGAGAAGGAAAGAGATTGGCAAGGGTACAGTCGAACATGTTAGGAATAGGGTCACAACCGAAGAAGCTGAGGAATTCTTGAAAATTATCAGAAACTCAAAATACAGTGTGATTCAACAGCTAAACAAGTCACCAACTTAAATTTCTATCTTGGCGCTATTGCTATCCTCCGATGTCCACCATGAGGCTCTCTTAAAAGTCTTGAAAGAGACATGTGTTCTTACAGGTGTCACAGAATCTTCCTTTAAGGGTATGGTATCAATGGTGTTGGCCACCAACCAGATTTCCTTTACAAATGATGAGCTACCACTTGAAGGTAGAGACCATACTTTGCCCGTGCACATTAAGGTAAAGCGTGAAGATATGATCGTCTCCAAAGTACTAATTGAAAATGGATCAGCCCTGAATGTGTGCCTGATGTCTACAATAGAGTGCTTGAATGTGGACACTTCTCTTATTCCCCCTACCACTATGATCATGAGAGCCTTTGATGGCACTCTTCGAGAATTACAAGGTGAGATTGAATTAGCAATTGGAATTAGCCCAAGTCTTTCATGGTCAACTTCCAAGTCATCAAGGTGGATTCCCCATATAATATGCTCCTAAGGAGGCCTTAGCTACACGCTATGAGCATAGTTGCTTCTACCCTTCACTAGAGGCTCAAGTTCCCCTCCGAAGGTAACTTTCCACAGTTTTAAGCTAGTCTCCCTGATTTCCAAAGCTTCAGATTTTGAGTTAGCATGGCCCTCTGCCACTATAATGGCTGCCAAGGAGATGCTTAAATTTGGCTATTAGTTAGGCCAAGGGCTTGGTGCCGTAGGACATGGGAAGGCTTCTATGATTGAACTCCCAGATGCTAAAGGAGGATTTGGTCTAGACTATAATCCCTCCGTTGAAGAAATTTTCCAGGCTTTTTGAGGACGGAAAAGTAAATGCACTAGCCAAGGGATGTCCATTCCCCAAATCAGGGTCACTTTTCCACCTTTGGCTGAGGTCATCAGATTAGAAATGGCACAGGAATCATGCGAGGAGGAATCAAATCTAGCTTGTCTCATCCACTTGTGTCCTGAAGCATTCTTAATGAATGCCATCATATCCCCCGGGGATGATATGACTTTTACTATTAGGCCCTGCGAGCCAAGAGAGATAGTAGGCCATCGGACCATTAAGCCCTACTTGGTTGTTGCACCGGTTGAGTAAGGAATATTCCATCATTATGTGGTTGGGTCCTCCAATTGCCCAAAAGAGTTGGAATAACATATCTAGTTTGTTTTGCATGTTTATTTCTTACTTTCTACATTACTTGTTTGCATTTTCCTAGTTTATCTCCCAAAAAAAAAAAATAATAAAAAAATTTCCCTTTTATCATTATCAGGCATAAAATTTGTTATCCCTCTATCTATAACCTATTAATGAAATTACCCAACGTACTATTTAGGAAATCCTTGCATTTATTTCTTTATTTGCTTTCCTATGAATATGTGTGTATGCAAATGATCTTATGTTTCTCTGTATATATTCCGTTCTATAGGATCTATTATGATTCCCAAGTGGGTACATCGTTCTGTTCTCATAACGAGGATATTGAAGACGTGAATGAGACAATAGAGTTGGATTATGATATTAAAGGATTAGAGGAAATTTTGAGTTTGCCTCATGATATTTTGAAAGCTCTAAACAGAAAGTGCGAAGGGTCCAAGCCCAACATAGCAGAGACAAAAGTGGTTAACCTTGCCGACAAAGGTAAGAGTGAAAAAATTCTGATTCCTAAGCAGGTACATCGTCCTATTTCCATAACAAGGATATTGATGATGTGAATGAGACAATAGAGTTGTATCACAATATTGAAAAATTAGAGGAAATTTCAATTTTGCCTTGTGATATTTTCGAAGCTTTAAATAGAGAGAGTGAAGGGTCTACGCCCAAAGAGTTCAGAGAGATATTTGCTTGGTACTACCAAGATATGCTAGGGTTGGATACTAAGATTATCGTGCACAGAATTCCAGTTAAGCCTAAATGCCCCCCAATATGGCAAGCCATTTGAAGGATGAAATCTGAGATTAAAATGGCCAAAGAAGAGAAAGCCGAGACAGAATTCACCACTCATTAGGAAACCTATGCATATGATGTCATGCCATTCGGCTTAAAGAATGCTGGTGCTACTTATCAGTGAGCCATGGTAGCCTTGTTCCATGATATGATGCACAAAGAGATTGAAATCTATGTAGACTATATGATTGCCAAATCCTGCACACCCAAGGATCATTTGATAGATTTGAGAAAGTTGTTCAAGTGCCTCGTCAAGTATAGGTTGAGACTAAACCCTAACAAGTGCGTCTTCGGGCTAGTTTAGGGAAACTACTTGGCTTCATAGTTAGCGAAAAAGGAATCGAAGTGGACCCAGCAAAAGTCCAAGCCATCCAGGACATACTAACACCACAAAGCGAAAAAATAGATTCGTAGCCTTCTAGGAAAGGTCAATTACCTAGCTTGCTTCATAGTGCAGTTAACCACCACATGTGATCCATTGTTCAAGCTCTTGAATAAAGACATGAAGATAGAATGGACAGATGAGTGCCAAGTGGCCTTTGACAAGATCAAGCAGTATTTGTTGAACCCTCCTGTTTTGGTCCCCCCGACACTAGGATATCCGTTGATCCTTTACCTAGCGGTATAAGAAACCTCCATGGGTTGCATGTTAGGCTAACTAACTAAGCCCAATTAGAAAGATGTGTTGCGCCCTAGTGTGGGCATCCCACAAGTTATGGCAGTATATGCTCTACTACACCACGCAGCTTATTTCCCACATGGATCCCATTAAGTGCATCTTCGAAAAGCCAGCTCTTACAAGGTAGATCTCCCATTCGCAAATGTTGCTCTCCAAGTTCGAAATTGAGTTTGTGACAAGAAAGGCCATCAAGTCTAGGTCATAGCCGATTACCTAGCGTACCAGCCACTGAATGATCCAAAATTTTTAGAATCCCTCTTCCTTGATGAGGATGTCATGACACTAGCGCCAGATTCAGACAATGTGGAATTGTGGCATTAAAAGCTTTATTTTGATGGAGCTGCCAATTCTACCAGAAATGGAGTGAGAGCAGTCTTAGTTTCCCCCAAGGGCCAGCAAATCCCTATTTTAGTTAAGATGAATTTTGATTGCACCAACAACGTCACTGAATATAAAGCTTGCATAGTCGACCTGCAAGTGGCGTTAGAGTTCGGTGCCTATGACTTGAGCGTCTTTGTAGATTCCATGTTGATCATCTCCCACATCGAAGGAAAATTGCAAGCTCGAGACACCAAGTTGATTCTGCATCAGAAATGTGTCAACCACTTAATTCCAAAATTTCGAGACATCATATTTGCCTATTTTCCCCGAGCACACAATTAGTTTGTAGACACCTTGGCTACTCAGGCTAGCATGGTCAAGTTATCAGAAGGAGATGATATGCGGCAATTGAACATAAAAGTATGTTGTGTTCCAGCCTATTGCATAAACATCGAAGAATGCATGAATGTCGAAGTCAAAGCCGACGGAAAGCCATGGTACCATGATATCAAGGCTTATATTAAGAGTAGTGAATACCCGTTTGGTGCAATGAACAGTGAAAAGAAGTTTATCTGGTGCATGGCTTGCCAATTTTTCCTAAGTGGAGAAGTCCTATACAAAAGGAACCACAATTCTACCCTGCTTTGTTGTGTAGAAGCCTCTAAGGCTAATCATCTGATGGAAGAGATGCATGAAGGCTTACTTGGAGCTCATGCCAGTGGATCCCTATTAGGCCGAAAGATTGTGAGAGCCACTTACTATTGGCTCACTATGGAAAGTGATTGCATTAAACATGTAAGGACATGCCACTGTTGCCAAGTCTATCAAGACAGGAAGAGTGCTCCTCCTCAACCTTTGCACTCTTTAGCAGCACCATGGCCTTTCTTAGCCTGGGGTATGGATGTCATCAGACCTATGATTTCGAAAGCTTCAAATGGTCATGAGTACATCTTAGTGGCCATTGATCATTCTACAAAGTAGGTGGAAACCACTTTGTACAAAAGCGTCACTCAAGCAGTGGTAGTCCAGTTCCTGAAACATAACATTATTTGCCGCTATGGCATACTAGGAGAGCTCATTATAGATAATAGGGTGAACCTAAATGGGAAAATGATCCAGCATCTTTGCCAACAGTTCAAGATCAAGCACAAAAATTCGGTTCACTATCACCCTCAGATGAATGGTGTAGTGGAAGCTGTTAACAAGAACATAAAGAAAATCTTGGTGAAGATGGCAGACACATACAAGGGTTTGCATGAGCACTTGCCGTTTGCTTTGTGTGCATATTGCACTTATGTTTGTGCTTCCATGGGTGTGACCTCGTATTCATTAGTATATGGCATGGAGGCTATCCTCCCGCAAAGGTAGAGATCCCATCTCTCAAAATTTTATCTTAGAAAGAGTTGTCCGATGCAAAAAAACTGAGCATAATAGATGAAAAGCACATGACTGCAATGTGCCATGGACAGTTGTACCAACCCAGAGCCCATATGTGGTAAGGAAGACCTTTTTTAGAGTAGCCTTGATTTTGTAATGACTTCAATGTGCCCACCAATTCTCAGTGCGCCTCATTTCAATATTTTTATGTCAACAAAAAAAAAGAACAAAAACAAAAAAAGAAAAGAAAAGTGAAAAGGTAGATTGAAAACCCGAAAGGGCGATCTCTATAAAAGATAAGCAAAAGAAGGAGTGTGAGAAAGCCTACTAGATTGAAAACCTAAAAGGGCAGTCCAGGCAAAAGTTAAGGCAATCAAAAGTCAGTTGAACTACGTGATGACCTAATCCTTCCTAATGGAGGTACATAGGCAACCATCTTGGTTCAATCATATATTAAAAGAAAAATCGGTTAGCTGTGCCTTCTTGAATTCTTGGTCATAATTAGAAAATTTGATGGATCCAGTGTCCAAGTCAAGATTTGAAGAGACCTTCGAGATCGCTTTTTGTCTACAATGCTACCATGACTCGGTGGTCTGCTCAAGATGTTTTGGCTCATACTAATGGGAAATGTACCTTAATGGGAAAAAGGAAAAGATCTGTTTAAAATAGGATGTTCAAAGTCTAGCCGACCATGGTATCATCTAGATTGAACCTGCCTATGCCCTTCAAGTACCTAAGTAGGTAATAGCCATAACACTATGACAGTAGAATTGAGGAAAGATTTGGACGAATACTTGCAAGAGCGCTTATGGAAGATTCCTTCAACATCTCCAATATCAATCATTATCAAAGAGATTATAGAATCACCTATGGATTCAAGGGCACCAGCTATAAAGAAAGGATAGACCATGCCAGCTATCGAAGGTTTTACTCTAGTTTTGGCACTACCTACAACCGTAAAGCCATCTCTAGGATTTAGCTAGAAGGGAACTCCCGTCGTCCTCGCCATTCGATGTTTCGATCCTCTAGTCCTACCAAGGTCTATCTAAGGAATCTCTAGGGCTCTTGGCCTAAAAGCTTTAGAAGATGCTCTGTTCAGCGTAGTCATCATTGGTCCAAAGATGTTCTCTCTGGCGCCAAATTTGCAGACTCAAGAAGGTGTGGTAATTCGCATGCCAAAGCCTTTAATTTACAAGAATAGCATCATGTCCCATGGAAGTATGATATGACTTTGATCTCCACCTGAACTAGAAAGGAAGAGGTTTGCTCTAATATCTCTTCAGGCCTAGCCGTACTCACCGAGAGTGGTTAATGTTATACTCCTAAGGAACTAGAAAAAAGGAGTAAAGAGATTGGCAACAGCACAGTCGAGCCATTTAAGAAGAGGGTCACCACTAAAGAAGCCGAGGAATTCTTGAAAACCATTCGAAAGGTTGATTATAGTGTGATTCAGCAACTGAACAAATTTCTAGCTCAGATTTCCATTTTAGCCCTGTTGCTATCTTCCAAGGTCCGTCGTGAAGCTCTATTAAAGGTGTTGAAGGAAACACATGTTCCTACCAGTACTACAAATTCTCTTTCAAGGGTATGGTATCATCATGAAGCTTTATTGCATAGGAACAAATTCTCCTTTTCTGACGATGAGTTGCCTCTAGAAGCTAAAGATTATACCATGGCCATGCATGTCATAGTCAAGGGTGCTAATCAATAATAAATCAACCCTGAATGTCTGCATAATGTCCACTCTTGAGTTCCTGAAGGTGGATATTTCTCTTATTAAGCCTAGCATTATGATCGTTAGAGCCTTCGACAACTCGCATTGAGAAGTGCAAGGTGAGATCAAGCTAATGATTGAGATCGACCAAAGATCCATCATGGTCAACTTCCAAGTTATTAAGGTTGACTCTCTATACAGCATGCTTTTAGGGAGGCATTGGTTGCTTACAGCAATTGTACCCTCCATCGAAGACTTAAGTTCATCTCCGAAAATAAGTTGATCAATATTATGGCTAAGGAGCCCATGATTATTTTCCAAGAGACATCTATCCTCGACATCAATGCCAATGCCTTCCTTGAAGTGTGTTTCCATAGGTTCGATCTAGTTTCCATGATCCACAATGTCTCAAAGCCTGAGTCCAGCCGGCATGCAGTAGTTTTAATGGCTGCGAAAGAAATGCTCAAGCTTGGTTACAAATTAGGTTAAGGCCTTGAAGACGTATAACATGGGAGCCTTACTTTCATTGAACTCTTATATAACAAAGGAAGATTCATTTTGGGGTACGAACCCACTCATGAAGAACTCTTTCAAGCTTACAAAGGCAAGAAGAGGATGTGCGACACTTCAGGGATGTCTATTCTCCATATCAGAACAACTTTTCCAACTCCATCCAAGGTCATTATGCCATAACCTTTCAAGGAATTGGAAGATGAAGAGCCTGATCTGGCTTGCATTAGTTGGCTTTGTCCTGAAGAGTTCTTCATGAACGCTATCATATCTCTTTAAGATAATATGACTTCTACTATCCAACCAAGGATGCTAGGCAAGACGACATGCCTTTGGACCATCGATCCTTGCTTTGTGGTTGCATAGGCTGAGCAAAGAGTATTCCATCAACGAGTGATTAGGCCTCTTGATCACCCGAGAAGGTTGGACTAACATATCTAGTTTGTTTTGCATGCTTATGATATTTCCCACCTTATTTGTATTTCCTGTTCATTTCCCCAATTTGTTTCTAAAAAAAAAAAAAAAAGAATTTCCCTTTTATCATTATTACGCATGAACTTTGTTTTCCCCTACCCATAATCCATTAATGAAATATTTAGCATATTGTTCAAGAAATTCTTCTTGGAAAATTAAATGTTATACAAAACATATGCAGTAGAAATTAAACAGATCTACTTCATTCACAATTGAGTATCCAGAATATATTTATGAAATCCAATTCTGTAAATATATACTTTAGTAACTTTTTACTAAAGTGGTTAGGTCTAACTCTCTGAATAACTGAACCCATTAAACTTATCCCAAGGGAATATTTTATATCTCCGTTAATAGACTATGAATTCCATCTTGAGAATATATGTTCCATTGTTAGGACATATGTGGTTCACTTGTTAAGAACATATGTCATTCTTTTATGTAATTGGCTAATCCTTTGACAAAACGCACTTCACTTGTATTTGGGTAGATCTAGGATGTTTTAATACTTCAAGAAACCTTATTTCAAGATCAAGTGTTAAAGCTGTGCAAGACTGTCCAAGATTCAAGTTGAGAAGTGTCTGTCATTAAAGCTCGACATCTGTCTCGACAGTTGTATCTATCGAGCTTTAAGAAGCTGTTTTAGCCTCGAGGCACGACAGCTACTCGACAGCATCTTGATACCTTTAGCTGTCGAGGTTTAAAGAAAACAGAATTTTAGATCTGTTTTGATTCTAATCTGTAGATGTGTCTTTGAGACTTCTTTTCTCACAACCCTAGATATATAAAAAGATTATTTTAAGGGTCGTAAAAGTAGAAACAAGTTGCACAAACAATGAGCAAAGTTTGTTCAAGCAATTTGTGACTAGACACAAAGTTTTCCCTAGTTCATCTCTTTGTGAAGAAGCTACTATGTCTTCGCACCATAGGGTTTTGTAACTAAGCATCTTCTTGTTCTTCATTGTGAGGATAAACTGAAGAACTTTGCAGCCAACATCTTTCTCAAGTTGGTGATTGAAGTCGCGTACTGAGATCCGCGTATCTGGTTAGTCATATACTAGGAGTCGTGCATTGAAAATGAGAGATTGTCACTACAGAACAAGTCCAATTGGGTATTGGGGTAAGGGTTCAACTGTAGATTGGTAAAAAGTATTGGGATTCCTTTACTTGTAACCGCTTGTTGTGATAATAGTAGATTCTCAAGAGTGGTGACCTTAAAATCACCCGGTGGGGTTTTGGCCTTGGAGGTTTTCCCCATTCGTAAACAAATCACCGTGTCAATTTATTTTCTGCTGCATTTTAGTTTATTGGTGATTTGTTCATGTTACCACACATTTGCATGTTAATTTGATTAATTAATGAACTTGACTAATTAATCAATTAATCCATTGCAAGGGGTTAATACGTTTTTGGCCTATCATCCATCAACACTAAATGTGGTTGCCCAACATACTGAGGTTTTGACCATTACCTTATATCTCACTCTTGATTTATCAAAGCAACCCACACTTCATGATCAGGTCCATTATCCTCTCAGTATTAAGAGTTCATATAAATAGAAGCCGTGAGATTGATAATTCATTTGACAGTTGTTAGGAGAATAATAAATCTCACAGCGGTCCAGTTCAATATGTCTTAACTCTTAAAACATATCAACATATCAACTAGAAATCTCAATTTCCATGATCAAGACAAATCATCTTACTTAATATGTTATAGTCTTCACAGATGAAATGCCAATTTCATCATCGACAATGAACTACAATTCTGAGTTTACAAAGAACTTGTGATTTATATCTTCTGTGACTAAATCACATAAATCACATACTACGCATCTCAAGGACTATATGATAATGTCCTAATATTCATGTTACTATTATTTTAGATAAAAATAAAACAACTTTATCAATCACAATATAAAGTCATACATCATGTCATACACAATGTCATACATAACATCATACAATAGGATTTAAGGACACTAATCCTAAAAATTATTGCATCTCTCTTTACTTGCTTTCCTATGAATATGTGTGTGCAAATTATCTTATGTTTCTCTGTATATGTTCCACTCTATAGGATTTATTCTGATTCCCAAGTATGCAAATTATCTTATGTTCCACTCTGCAAATTATCTTATGTTTCAAGGAAATATTTGCTTGGTCCTTTCAAGTATGCTAGGACTGGATACTGAGATCGTTATCCAAAGGATTCTAGTTAAATCTCAATGCCCCCCATTGTGGCAAGCCCTTCGAAGGATGAAGTTAGAGATTATCTTGAAGATTAAAGAAGAACTGGAAGAGTAGTTGAAAGCTAGTTTTCTTATCACCATAGCCTGCTTAATTTGTGTTGCAAACATTGTTCCCGTGCCAAAGAAAGATGGAGAATATCTTCTTGAACTCCTCATTTGTGACTGCACTGAATAAAGCATTCAATGGCCTGTTGTTGAAGTTTTCCACCTTGATCTTTGCATCATCCCAATCAAACAGCACTTCCTTCAGCTTGGTCTAGTCTATCTCCATAACTTGCCACACTTTCTCATCTAATGACTGCAAGAAAACTCTCATGCGTACTTTCTAGTATGCATAGTTGGTACCATCAAATAAAGGAGGTACAATGAGTGACTGTCCTTTATTCATAACAAACAGGGGTCAATGGATCTCACAACAAAGATTAAAACCTAATTAGAGTATGCCTGCTCTGATACCACTTGACAGGCCAAAAATGTATTGACCCCTTGTGATGAATTAATTAATTAATTACCAAAGTTTATTAATTAATCAAATTAACATGCAATGTACATGGCAGCACAAACAAATCACCAAATAACTAAATATGCAGTGGAAATTAAATGACACGGTGATTTGTTTACGAATGGAGAAAACCTACACGACAAAAACCCCATCGGTGTTTTTAAGGTCACCATTTCCGAGAATCCACTGTTATTAAAACAAACGGTTACAAGTAAAGGAATCTCAGTACCTTATACCAACCTACAATTGAAACCTTACCCCAATACCCAATTGGACTTGTTCTGTAGTGACAATCTCTCCTTGTATTGCACGAGTCCCAGTACTTGACTAACCAATAGATGCATGGATCCCAGTACGTGACTTGATCACCAACTTGAGAAAGATGTTGGCTGCAAAGTTCTTCAGTACATCAACTGATGAAGATCATGAAGTTGTTTGGTCATAAAACCTATGGTGTACAACTTGTGACGGCCCTTAAAATAATCCTTATATGTGTTTAGGGTTGTTAGAACAGAAAGACCAAACACATACTTATGGATTGGATGAAAAAAAACTTTGAAAAATTAAGTTTCATAAACCTCAATAGATAGCCATCTATCGAGATAGCTGTCAAGCCACGGGCTTCAGCAACTTTTAAATCTCGATAGATGCTAACTGTCGAGCTAGCTGTTAAGATTTAAAATCCAGCACTTCCTTACTTGATTCTTGGATAGACTAGCATGGCTTTAACACTTGAACTTGAAACCTTGTTTCTTGAAGTATTAAACACATCATAAATCTACCCAATTACAAGTAAAGTGGGTTTTGTCAAAGGATTAGCCAATACATAAAATGTTGACATATGTTCCTAACATCAAATCACACATGTCCTAACAAAGTGGACCCAACTAAAGTCCAAGCTATCAGGGACATGCCTACATTGAAACAGAGAAACTAGTTCGAAGCTTCTTAGGAAGGATTAATTACATAGATTGCTTCATAGTGTAGTTAATCACCACACGCAATCCCTTGTTCAAGCTCTTGAAGAAGGATACGACGATAGAGTGGACAGATGAGTGTCAAGTGGCCTTTGACAAGATTAAGCAGTATTTGTTAAACCCTCCTATTAAGGTTCCCCCAACACCAGGACATCCATTGATTCTCTATCTAGTGGTGCAAGAAGCTTCCATAAGTTGTATGTTAGGCTAGCTAAATGAACCCAATCAAAAAGAGAAGGTGATTTTACCTGAGAAAGAAGTTCACCAATTGTGAGATCATTTACATTGCCATTAAGAAGACGTGTTGTGCCCTAGCATGGGCCTCACAAAAATTGCGACAGTATATGCTCTACTTCAACACACAGTTGATTTCCCGCATGGAGAACAAGTAAATCTTTGAAAAGCCTGCCCTTATTTCTGGATGATATGAAACGATAAGTGTTTTTTCCTGAATCTTCTTTTTGGGTTGCTTTGAATTAACCTATTTTATAGGTGTTCTTTTGGTTATGCATGACATATGCTTGATTAAATCTCTTTTAAATTTGATGTGAGATATTTCCATTCAATTTTTTCCCTTAATGTTGTGATAAATTTGAGTAGCTATGCTATGGTTATAAAAAATTAAATTTTTTTTATGGAAATGATTAATTTGGTTATAGATAATCCATAGAAGTTAATTATTTTTCCCAAATATATTTATTTAAAAAAAAAATTACATGTTCTTTTTGTGTTGCGTGATATATGTTCGATGAAATTTATTTAGAAATCCTCAAATGTTTCTTCTCTACAAATAAATGGTACTTTGAAACTGATTGTGTATGACCTCCAAAATTTGCAAACATAGTTTCCTTTGTGCATCAATTCTAGATAATCCATAGAAGTTATTTTTTGTTGTTGGAATGAAGCTATTGGTAGGGGAATTGTTCAAAATTTTGGTAATTTTTCCGTTGTTGTAATACGAAAAAATGATCCATTAGTGAAAAGTGAAAATTGGAAAATAGTAGACACCAATAATGAATCCATTAATTAACTTATTTTGATAATTTACTTCATTAGCTTTATCGAAAACTCTTCGAACAAAATCTAAAATTAAAGAATTTTCCTTTAGTTTTTATAAAATTTCTATTTGGTTGTGTGCTAAGTTTTTAATTCAAGTTTTTCATTTAAAATGTGTTTTTGATGATTCAACCTATGATCCTCCAAATTAAGGAGGCGTTATGGAAATTACTTTGGTGATGTTGTTGCTTATGGTCAATAGAAAAATGAGAGTGACTCTCCCAGCAACTCCCACAAGTCCCATGGTAAGTCACACAGATTCTCGCATTGTTTCCATAACATATAGCATAGTGACTCTCTCAATGACTTTGATGAGTACAAACAAGTTCCTGTAAGCACACTTTGGTGATATTATTTATCTTTAAAGAATTGGCATTACAATAATCATGAAGTTCATTACAGCATAGGAACTGTAAGCAATCTGCTATAAATTATTACTACATAGCCATGAATTTTAATTCTATATGTCCATTATACCAAGCAATGATTGATGCTTTTGAATGCTTCAGATTCTCCTCAATTTGTTTGATTTTCATGGATAATTTATTATATAGATATAGATAATAAATTACAATAAAAGTTATCTTCTATTTACCAACCAAGGGGTTCAAAGTTTTGCAATATTGTGATATTGGAATATATATAATTAGGGGTTCAAAGTTGGATTTGTGTCCATCGTTGGGGCCTAATTCAACTTCATGGAGGAGATGGGCCAAGCTCAAAGCTTCAGGCAATTTTCCCCCATGGATTTTCCTTTCTTTTTGTATGACAAAGATTCTTGAGGTCAATACCCTACCATGAGAAAAGTATTAAAGGAACATGGACATGGTTAGGTCTCCATAACAATGAAACCATACTCTTGCACTTCATGGCATTTGTGTCTATTTTTACATACTCAAAAGGTGGGGACAAAAATGTGTATTTGTTCTGTACACTCCATGGAAGAGAATTACCTCCTTAGCTGCTTCGCTCATTCTAGAGAAAATGCATAAATTGTATTACTATCAAAAAGAAAGTTTGAAAAGTATAACACGGAAAAAGATAGTATGAGTATTGGAGATTCAACCACTAAGCCCCAAAAGCCCACAGTGCTAAATTAAAATACCCACGGAAAGCCTCTGGTAGTCGTCTATGAGTGTTGATTGTTTATTAATGGATTTCCTATAATATGTTTGATTATAGTTGTCAAAAACTCTCATGTTGCTCTGTTTCAAAATAAATCCTCTTGAAGCAACCAAAGTATAGAAAATGGGACTTCCATCGCAAGGAATTGGTGGACGAAGGTACTGCTATTGATATTGCTTCTTCCTACATTTAGATTGATGTTCCATTCCTCAATATATGTTGTCAATGTTGATCTCAAGGTTAGCATCTGTGGTTTATGGAATAAATAACTCTATAAGACCTTTAGCTGGTATATGTAATTGTAGGCCATCTTGACATCGGTATAATGCTTAGATTAAAGGCATTTTTAGTGTCTATCTTAGTATATATGCATTGTTGTTGTTGTTGTTGTTGTGGTAGCCCTATCATGGTTTATGCGAGATATAATGATTGGATGGCACCCAGTGAAGGCTTATGGGGATCATCTATTTTTATGTACCTTGGTAAAATTATTGATTAAACTAATTAGACACTTCCCAAAAAAAGAAAAAAAGAAAAAACTTAACACCTGAATTAGAGGAATCAGTGCTTTTTCATAGAAACCAATTGAACTAGCTCTCTATTGGCTTGATTTTCTTTGTAGGTAGAACAAAATTGCTGGTCAAATAGACATGAATACCAAAACGAAATACAACACTTACAGGAAGTTTAAACTAGTTGAAGTCTCCCATCAAATGACAAAATATTTGGTGTCCATGAATTGATTCTTACCAAAATCTTATCGATTACAAGGCTGCATTCTTATCGCCTATAGCTTCAAACAATTTGATAAACTGGATTTGGTTTGTTATCTATTTTTTCATTTCACAATATTTGATTCATGAAAATTGTGATTACTTTAAGGAATGTTAATTTATTGTTCGAAGCTTTGGTAGTTAAGAGGACTAGAAACTCTTTCTATTTTTTTTTTGTCTGCAATATTATTTTTTTCATAGATCAATGGTTGTGTTGTAATGTTTAACCAAATTATTTTACTCATGAAAATTACGACTATTTATGTTTTCTATGTTGGTGTTTTAGCTTTGCTTGAACTTGCAAGAAAGGATAATTTCAGAGATATCTTAAGGTTTACATCTGAAAGGTGTAATTTTTTTCCTTAACCCCTTATGGGATCTAAACATTTTTTTATTATTATTATTTCTTTGTTACATGTTTATGGAATAGGTTCTTATGCTTCAAGGTAGAAGAAAGTGATCAACGTGTATTTTTAAGTTATGAGATGAGATTTGTACTTATGGTATTTGGGTTAGAATTGGTTTTGATTAAGGTATTTGGATTAGTATTCATTTTGTTTTGGGTTATTAACCAAATCAAAGTTATTTAAGGTGGTAGTGAAACTACAAGTAGTATGCCAGTATAGAATTTTTCTATATTAAATGATCACATAATAACTAAATAGTGGTCACCTCATTATTTCCTCAAAAAACAAAACTTGATGCTTCTCCTTCCCAAAAAACTCATCTAAGACTACCTTCTCTCCAACCCTTTAACCAAACCTTACGTCCTTACCCTAAGTCCGCCTTTGTTGCAGGACTTCCACTCTCTCTTTTATTAAACCCAAGGTGAGTTTTTATTTCTTAATTTTTTTTTCATTTGTTTTAAAGAATTTGTGTCAAAATTGCTTTGTGAAGGTTTTTTCCTATTCTAGTGATATCACACTAAAAAAACTTTATTGCGCTACAATTACTTCATTCTTTGAGGTACCCTTGCTTTTTTCCTCTCTTTTCTTTGAAAGGAATTTTTTTTTTTTTTTTTGTTTCCAATACGGTGTTTTGTGTTTTGTTTTTGATTTTGCTATTCCTCTCACTCTGCTTTGCTTTCTTGTTTATTTTATTTATTTTTTTGTTTGGATTGCTATGGCTTTTTTTTGTACAGGAAGGGACTTTTGGCTATTTCTTTCATTGTATGTTGTTCTTATTATCTTAAGAATTCTATCTTCTTTTATTGTTTGATTGGAGGAACATGAGAGAGTTTGAATGTTAACATTGATTATAATTTCTCTGTACTGATTTTGATGTTGGGTTTCTCCTAATTATGAATATTCATTGGTTAGAAAAGTAAGTGAACATGATTGGAAACGCTTTTGGCATATATCACAAAGTCAATTATATTAGACTTTCCTCAAATGATAAGAACTGCATAAAACCTACACTAGGGTAGTTTTATTTTATGTGATCTTTCCTCTCTCTATATCCTCAGCGGGTCAATCAACATCAAATTTTATCAATAAATCCGTGAAAGTATGGTGCAATGCAAAGTGACCATAATGGTGCAACTGGCTCCTAAATGCTAAATTGCTACTGGTAAACATACATGTAAGGCCTACCAAGAAGCAATGTTCATATATACATCAAGAGTCTACCAACAAGCAAAATCCAAAAACATACATGTAAGACCTCCCAAGAGGCAATGTTTATACAAACATCAAGGGCCTGCTTAAAGGCGATATCTAGAATCATGCATAGGAGCCTACCAGCAGGCGATATCTAGGAACACACATGTAAGGCCTACTAAGAGGCAGTGTTCATATAAACATCAAGACCCTACCTACAGGTGAAATCTAGAAACATACATGTAAGGCCTACCAAGAGGAAATGTTCACACATACAATAAGATTCTACCAACAGGTGAGATCTAGAAACATACATATAAGGCCTACCAAGAGGCAATGCCCATGCATACATCAGGAGCCTATTGAGAGGCAATATCATACATCAGGGCCAGCTATGGGGCAATATAATACATACATGTCTAAAGCCTACCAAGAGGCAATATAATACATACATGTCTAAAGCCTACCAAGAGGCAATATAATACATACAGTCCAGGCCTACCAAGAGGGAGTCTAATATAGACATGACTAGCCCACCAAGGGGCAATGTCTACAAAATATATACATTTTTTTAAAATGTCCACGCAAGGGCTGCATCATCAGGGTAAAATAATACATGGCTAGCCTTGGGGATCTACAGTATAACCCGGTGCCTAAAATGGGGCATGATTTGGTACAGAGCTCTATGCCCAATCATCTAAAGTGGCATATCCCCAACTACCGGCCAATTCGGGAGAAGTAGGCATATACTTTAACTCATGTCAATGAATAGGAGGATCTCTCCAAGAATATGAGGTGTATGAGGTACAAGCATCCTATGCCCTCTCATCTCAGCAATCAAAATGTCGATGTACCCACGAAGCAAGCCTATCTCAACCTAGAACAAACCCCTTTCTCACTTTCTATGGCAATGGTATGGGCCTCCCTCTCACTTTGCCTTTAGTCCTACTCTCGATCTAGCGACCTAGCAATCTCCTCCTATGCATACCCCTCTCTAATGGCGGTCACACCTTCAAGATCTCTCTCCTTAGCCTATAGGGTATCTAAAGCCTGACGAATGTGTACTATGCCATCGAGCACTCTGCCATTACTTATAAGGCAATCATCTATGATGGGTCTGGCCGAGGATTGCAAAAACTAAGTGAAGTAATTAGTGTCCTCCATGATGAAATACTCAAAGAAGCCTATCGTATAGTCAGGGTCATTGGGTATCTCCCCCAGGTGACACAATCTAGTGCAACACCGATGGTAGACATGTAGGATAAATACATGTTTGTATCGCATACAAAACATACGCAGCGGAAAAATAACGGATCTACTTCATTCATAAATGTTAACATGTACTCCGTAAGTTTCAGAATTTAAGAACAAGAAAGTATACCTTGATGCGGTGAATTTCAAAACAAAGATCAGAAGTACTTGGGAATACTTTTAATCTTTGCTCCAATTCTACTAACGCCCAAGAAGTGTGGTCTCTCAATCAGTTTTCCAAGGGAGAATGTCAAAGTGTCTAACATTTACACATACACACACACACCACTTCATAATAGTGTTTTTCCTTAATAAAAATTCTGTATGTTTCTTCCTTTGTATCTAACTAATCATCTAATTGGTATGACCTTTTGGGCCTTTCCAATTGGGCTTAAGTGTGTGGCTTGAAGTGGGACTAAAAGGGACTAATAAGAAACTAGCTTCAATGGGCCTTTGGCTTTTTTGTCAAATCTTGACAAGTCTAAAGTTGTCATTAATTGTATTTAATACCACTATATAAATATAATTGCACTATAGGCCTTATTTATATATTTTTAAATTATATCCCAAGACTTTAACATACATGCAACCCTTTCATAAAATATTTGTAGTAATACAAAGTCATAAATATAGACTGCTACTTTGAAGATTACTACATCTTAATTCCTTGAATACCTAGTTTAATCCTTTAAATTATTCATCATATATTTATGAAATCTAATTCTATAAATATATACTTTTGTAACTCCTTACTAAAGTAGTTAGGCCTAACTCTCTGAATAATCAAACTCATTAAACTTATCTCAAGGGAATATTTTGTATCTCTGTTAAGAGACTACGAATTCCATCTTGAGAATGTATGTTCCATCAACACTAAATGTGGTTGCTCAACATACTGAGGTTTTGATTGTAACTTTAGATCTCACTCCTGAAATATCAAAGCAACCTACACTTCATGATCAGGTCCATTATCCTCTCAGGATTAAGAGTTCATGTAAATATAAGTCCTGAGTTCATTTGACAGTCGTTAGGAGAATAATAAATCTCACAGCGGTCCAGTTCAATATGTTTTAGCTCTTAAAACATATCCATACCAACTAAAAATCTCCATTTTCATGATCAAGACAAATCATCTTAGTTAATATGTTATAGTTTTCGCAGATGAAATGCCCAATTTCATCACCGACTACGAACTAAAATTCTGAGTTTACAAAGAATTTATGATTTATATCTTCTGTGACTAAATCACATACTATGCATCTCATGGACTATATGATAAAGTTCCAATATTCATGTTACCATTATTTTGAGATAATAATAAAACAACTTTATTAATCACAATGTTAAGTCATACATAATGTCATACATAACAACATATATAGCATCATACGATACGATTTAAGGGCACTAAGCCCAACAAGACAACTGTGTCAAAACAACTCTAGTGATTATGCAAAGGAATCGAGCATATGCCCTAAGATATATCTCTGAAGAAAGGTTTGAATACTGTGGATGCAAGGTTGGGATGTACTCATATGCCCACCATGTCAAAATTTGCCAGCAACCCTCTAGGCTCTTAAAGCCTTGTCGCGAAGTCTACCTTAGGAATGCAATAAGGAATCTATAAAAAAGGTACCCTCAATCGTAGGCCCCTATGTCTAACACTACTTTCATGGCTCCTAGCAACTTGCAGTTTAGCGTTGACTAGTTATTGCCAAACAGGTAACTACCGATGAAATAGAAGAAGAATTTCCTTAGAGCAATGTTGTTTGACTCTACCTCCCAGGGTATGCTCACTGTCAGCCACTCCATGTGGACTTGGGGCTTGTTGGTAGGCCCAAAATATTGTCTAGTCATCTAGGTAAGGGGAGAGCAAATGTCCAAGAGCTCTCTCTCAACATCAAAATCTACAAAATCGATCGAGACCGGATACCCCCCTAACCTAAGTTCCAAAATGGCCATCCAGTCAATGGGAATGACTGCATACTCCTCACAACTCAAATGAAAGGTGCCAGTCTCTACATGGAATTGCTGCACCAAAGTCCCCGGTATCGCATGCCTCACGAAATAGGGGGAATCCTTAGGAACTCTCAAAGCCCTTCTCAATGGAAAAGCCATAATTGCGTGCAGTCGTCTTAGGGTTGAACAAGTGGTGAAGGAATGAAGACCAAGCTCCCCGACCACGAATCTTATTAGTGGCCTGCACTCGAAATCAGAAAAGCTAATAGTTAGCATGCATATTTACACCTTTAGATTTGACAAGCAATAGAGAAAAAGGAACAAATGTGGGCCTTCCAAATCTAAAGTGAAATGAAGCTTCTTCAGACTATGCTAAAAATGAATTTCAATTATGTTGTCATCGACCTTTCCAGTATACGCTTTAGCCCTAGACAAACAAGACAGAAATCTCGGTCTACGACTATGAAGCCTCGGAGCAGCTGGACTTGGCTCAACCCTGTCATTAACCTCCAAGTGAGCATTAATGTCAAACATGAGCTCATCATCTAGCTCCTAGCCCCTTGGGCCTTTTCCTTCCTTTGTCTGTGGGAATTGTGATGAACCGCCTCCTGAACTAGTGCTGGGATAAGAGGAAGCATTAGCTATCTCTACTGAACATTTACTTTTAGTGAGATGTGATATATGTATGCCCCAAGGGATGCAGGGTCATCACCGCCTCAGTCGAAGTGCCTCTAAAGGGTTTGTGCAACTTATACACTAGCTGACACAATATCATCATCGCTACTAGACAAATTAGCTCGAGATGGAAACATGGTAGGAGCCTTCTCACGAGCATTGCTGGAACTCGTCCGTTGAGACATAACCTATGGAAGAAAATTCAAGATTGGCTAGTAAGCCCAAAAACATTTAGCAATGCAAGTAAACAGGTAAGTATGTCTAACCCTACTGCCTAACACATATCATGCATGTTCATATCAAAATGTCATGTTTCTAAAAGATATCAAAATTTTCAAAATACCTCTTTCTCAGGATTCAATTTGACTGTGATCGTTTAATCCTATCTATCTTTTTGAGATTCAATTTGCCCATGTTCATTTAATCTCACACAGATTCAATTCTGCCTTGACTGTTTAATCCTATCCTTCTTCTAGAGATTCAATTTGACCATGTTGGTTTAATCTCATGCAAATTCAATTTGGCAATGACCATTTAATCCTTTCCATCTTTTCAAGATTCAATTTATCCATGTTCATTTAATCTCACGTGGATTAAATTCGGCCATGACCATTCAATCCTACGTTTCCCAAAAACTACTCTCATTCAAAATTGCATTGTTCCCTCATTTTTTATCTCCCAAAATTTCCCATCAATCATGCAAGTTCCTCATGTCTACCTAGTTTTTTTCTTAGTTTTTGTGAGGGATTTTCACAATTTTCTCCAATAACAATGGGCTTGGTCTACAATCGAATGCTATAAAGGATTTGTGCCCCTTCATCCTTCACCAATTGGTCATTGGATGGATCGGTAAGGCACTTGGTCTGACAAGCGGTATCAGAGCGGGTGAACTTACTATGGTGTCATTATCTAAGCGCGATCCAAGACCCCTTTTGTGATGGATCGGTCACAATCTCTCAATGCTCCACCATTCTTGGATGGAAGTAACTATGATTTTTGGAAAGTCCGTATGAGGGCATTCCTTTGCACCATAGATGAGTCTGTATGGGTTTCCATTGAGAATGGGCATGTTAGACCCACGAAAGCCAAGTCCGAATATGACAAAGCAGCCCTTGTTTTGGCAAATGCCAATAGCAAATAAATTAATGCTATCTTTTATGGTGTGTCTATTGATGAATTTTATAGGATATCGCATGTGAAGACCGCCAAGGAAGCTTGGACGATTCTTAAGACTACCTATGATTGTACGAAGAAAGTCAAGGACACAAAGCTCCAAATTCTTACCACCCAATTTGAAGAGCTCAAGATGAGTGATGATGAGTCATTTGACTCATTCTATGGGAAGCTCAATGAAATCGTGATTGCCAAGCTCAATCTCGGTGAAACGGTTGAGGATGCTAAGGTGGTGAGAAAGATTTTGAGGTCCTTACCAGAGAGCTACCATACAAAATTCATAGCATTAAGGAAAGCAAAGATTTGGATGAGATCAAGATTCAAGAACTCATTGGATCTCTCCAAGCATATGAGCTGGGAATGCCTTCCCATAAGCCAAGCAAATCACTTGCTCTCAAAACCATTAATGAGAGAATGGATGACTGTACCAAAAAAGATGATGTGGAGAAGGAAGTAGCTTTCCTTGTGGAGAAGGAAGTAGCTTTCCTTGCGAAGAACTTCCAAAAATTTTTAAAGATGAAGAACATTGGGAAGACTTTCAGTAAAGGAAAGTTTTCATCATCCAAAGGTGGTAGAAAGGATTTCAAGAAGAAAGATGGTAAGGACTCTCAACCTGATCAAGGAATTTTGTGCTCTAAATGCAAAGGCCGTGAACACATCAAGAAAGAATGTTTAAACTATTTGAGAGAGAAGGATAAGGTGTTTGCCACTACTCTTATTTACTCTGAAAGCTCAAATTTAGATATGGAAGAAGAGTGTGACCGTGACGGGAACTATAGGGCCTTCATGGCAATTACCTCCGTTGATTTTAAGGATGATTTAAGCAATTTGGCAAATGAACTTGGTAAGCATTTCGAGGGTGAGGAAGTTAAAGAATCAGAAGATGAAGATGGATGCCAAAATGAAGGTGAGAACAATCTTCAAGAAGCATAAGATTCTTTGCTAGAAGATTGTGGAAAATATGCCAAGGTTGCGAGCCATGCTGTGAGAAAGATGAAGAATATTGAAGAAGAGCATAGGTGTACTCTTGTGCAACTTAAAGAGGCAAAATATGGAGTAGAAGGACTCAAGGGAGAGTTGGTTGAAGCTTACTCTAAGATCAAGTTTCTTGAACATGAAATAATCCAAGCTAATGTCAAGGTTAAGCGTATCTCCACCAAAAAACTTGACAGCGTGCTGTCCTCACAAAAATCTTCACATGACAAGACCGGTTTGGGTTATACTAGAGAAGGAAGCTCCAGTAGCAAACCCAAGAAAGAAGTGTGGTTTGTATCAGCCAAGAGTTTCGAGAACCATTGGTGCAAAACCAAAGGATAAAGGGAAGTCATTACCCAAAAATTAAAGAAGGCCTTAAGTGAAGCATGTATGTCATCATTCTAGCGTTCAAGGGTACACAAGACCCATTTGTTTCAAGCTTCTTGCACTCAAGAAGGCTAACTCTATGCATGGCCAAGAAAATTCAAAGAAAAGGCCAAAGGGAGCACAACCTAAGGGAGAAAATGAAAGACATCTCATTGGGGACGTCATGGAAATGTTGAAGAACATCTGTCTATGCCTTGCTAGCTTTACTTCAAAGTTGGAAAGTTATGTTGATTGTACTCCTCCATCCAAGATTCTCACCCAAAATAATTGCAAAGTGTGGGTGAAGAAGGGTGCTCTTGTATAATCACTCCTTATGTCCATGCATTAATACTTCCAATGTTTAGGGTCAGGTTCATGCATCATGTCTTGCAATATCTTTTTATGTCATTGCTTCAAGTTCATAGCATGTTTCTTTTGCAAGTTGCGTTTTGTACTTGTTTTTGTTGATCTTACTTTTCTTGTTTTGTGTTTGAGTGTGTTGAAAAATTCAATAACCCATAAAAATTGAAAAATTTTAAAAAATTTTGATTGCTTGTTTTGTGTATATCACATGTGAGTTTGGCCTAGGACCTTCGTACTAATGGTGTAGTACATTTACAAGCTTAACTTGTTTTTTATACATATCTATCTTGGTGGGAAAAATCTTGAAATCTATGTCTGACTGTTGTAAATTGATCTTTAAGCCTGTCATGATTGATTAGTCAATAGTCTTGTTGGTCTTGATACATGCATAGACTTGTGCCTATATCTTTTCCCACGTTTTTATGCTTTTGCTCTATAGCTCATCAAATGTAAAATCTCGAAAAGAGATCTTGAGCTAAAAAGCCTTCGCACATATTAGTATTTAACTAGGAAAAAGGGAAAGTGACTTATATTGAAATGTATGGTGCCTCAAAAAGCCAAAGACTTACTCACAAAATTGAAATATAAAAAATTTCAGGCATTGATCTCAAAATGAGATGTATTGTTGAAAAATGATCAAATGTTATGATTTGTAAAGAAGCCAAATGAAAAGTTTCAAAGATATGTAATCATTTTCTTGTGGGAGATCATATATGTTCATTTCTATAATTGAGATAGTCCACTTGACGTAGTACTAGTTGTGTATGACTTGATTGAATTAATCATTGAGGCTTCACCCTAGACTAAGGACAATTTCACTTTTGAAACTCACACACAACACACAAGACTTTGTTCAATGAATGCTTATTTCATTTGTGTGATTGTACATGTTCAAATGTGATGTGTATACTCAATTTCTTGTCGATCAAACCCAAAAATATTTTTGAGTATTTTATATGTTTTTGAAAGTGTTTTTATGCTTTCGTGTTTTGAGTTTTTGTTCAAAGTGCATTTTCACTATTTTTTTATCAAAAAGCTTGTTCAGAGGCATTATCGCGAGAAGCTCACGACTAAGCTCTTCCCAGGAAAATAGGTTAAGGCAAAATAATGAAAACACAATTTTCAAACAGAGACTTTCGTGACTATCTCGTAACTGTTTCACGAGTAATGCATACTTGGGAAAAACTTTGTGCTTTAGATGCATTTTTTGCTAGTAACTTTGCAATAAGGTAACCTGTGAAAAATGCGTGTTTTCAGTTTTAAAGAGCTGCTATAAAAAGTTTTTTCAAACACACCCTATTTCACTCACTTTGCCTCCCTCGTGTCTCTCTTAACCCCAAACTGATATTCACTCAAAAAACCAACCAAAACTTAAGAGAAAACTTCTTCTAATCATATCTAAGGTATGTCTATACAATCTTTTCTCTCTATTTACTTAGATTATGTAGAAAATTCTAGGTTTTTGTTAGTTGGGTTCTTTTTGAAAAAGGGTTGGGAATTTTAAATTGTGCGAAATTTCTTTCAATTTTTTGATTGGGCTTTGTCCCACTTGATTTGTTTGTGTTTGTATTGGCCCCTTGTGACAATGTTAACATGTATTTAGGAAAGATTCACTCATGTTCATGTATTGCCTACATTTTAGTTTTATAAGTGCATATCAAGTGTTTGATAAAATGCCCAAATGGCATTTTGGTTTTGTTTTGGACTCCAATGACTACCAAACTTTGGGGATTACCATGATTGGACTTGTTTATCAGGTCTTGATCATTGTGTATGTGTTTTACACACTTTGACCCAAATGTGATTAGTCATGCCTTACATATGCATCACATATGCACACCACAAGCACACTTGATGCACACACTTGTTCAATTGTCATGTTTTGCTTACATATCATTCATACTAGATATATGTTGTTATATGTTTAGCACTTTTCAACATGATTGTGTAACACTGTTTTGTTTTTTTTTAGGACTTTGTGCTTATTTTTATGGACTAACTTGACACTAATCAAGTTTGTGTTCTTGTGTTTGTGTTTTTGCACTTGTTCCTTTGTGCTTTGTATACGTTTTTGCAGATGTCTCCTACTAAGCACTCAACCATCAAGAAATCCTCAAAGAGTGCACGCATGGGCTCAACAAATTTCCACTCCAATGAGGTAGACATGGCTTACAACGATTGGTATAAAACGGGAACGATCATCATGGACAGGGTTGTAAGAATGGAGACCCTTAAAAACACTGCCATTCCTGAAATATTCAAGGAGAGAACTTGGACAAAGTTGCTGAATCCAAGTGGAAATGTCTATGGTGAACTCATAAGGGAATTCTTCGCTAATGCTACTCTGGAAGGAGATCACATAAATGGTTGGGTGTGACAAAAGAATTCATTATCATAAGGGATTCCATTCAAGAGTTCCTAGAATTTCGTTCATCATCTCAACCAATCCCCATACAATATGATGATAGATTGGATTCTCTTGAGCCTATGTGGAGCTCCTTGGTGGCTCTTTCAACAAAAAGTCAATGAACACCATCCCTTTCAATGTGGAGATGAGGACATTAGCCTATGTCATCATTCATAACCTTTACCCGGTGATGAATTTGACATCTCTGTCCAGACCAAGAACCGTTTTCCTATATGATCTCTACATACATAAGGAGATTGACATATGTGGACACATATACCACCTTTTGACAAAGAGCGTCACCAAAAGGAACTCAAGGACAATAATGCCATTCCCTACTCTTATCATGGGTCTCATTGCAAAGACAAAGCTGAAGATTCCAAGTGGTCTTACTGTGGTGCAAATGGACTATCCCATTGGTGCTCATACTGTGTCCCGAAGCAACACATCACCAGATCAAAAACCGATATTTCTCAAATTCCAAGGGCTAATGTTGAGGAAGAAGGTGGGACACGGTGGATGACATTGATAGATTCACCTCAGCCCCGGAGGGCTCTGCATAACCATATTCACAAGCTCAAGCACGGGGACCCGATCATTTTGATCGCCTTATTGTAGGGGTAGAATAGATGTATGGCATGCTTGAATCTCATGTACAGCACACTGTGGATTAGTTTGCTTATATCCAAGGCCAAATTACTGCATTATCCTCTCAAATTGAAGACATGTTGATGGCACAGGGATCCGATTCAGAATTTGAGCAATTCTAGCTCCTTTGGCCATTCCGGTCAAAAAACGGGAGAAAGTTTTAAGGGGGAGTTGCACACTTTGGGGGGGAGAATAGCATAGCACATGCACTTTATAAATATATTGGTTAATTTTTGGTGCTTTAGTTGTCTACTTTCTTTTGCCATAACTTCTAGAACATTTTTATTTACATTGCTTTCTTATTTAAACAGTTTAAAGTACTTTGGTTTAAAACTTTCAGTTCATATTTAGTACTTTGTTTTTGTATCCTTGCTTTGTAGCAATTTTTTTAGTACATTTAGATTTTGTTGCATTAGTCTGAGTACTACACACTTTTGCCCTTGTTGGATCATGTATCCTTAATGCAATTACTTTGGTGTTTTGCATTGGTTGTGTGTTTGGACATGCAATTGATTTTTACTTTGCACTTAATTACATTGCGTGTCCAAATGATCATTTACTTGTTAAATGATCATTGTAGTCATTCTTTAATGACTATTCCTGTATGATCAAGTTATGCTTCATAGTTTATATCTTTCTGATTACCTTGATCACATTTTACTTGCTCCTATACATACCTTGTATTCAACTTGTCATGAGCTTAATGAAAGTTTTTGCTTATGTGTGCGAGTGTTTCAGGATACAAGTGTATTCGTCCAAGTGCTTCACAGCTTCTTGATTAGGTGTGAGTGAGTTTTGTCATTGTTCCCAAACTCACGTTTAAGTCTAAAGTCTGTTATACGGTATTTTGTCACAAAATAACCAAAGGGGGAGATTGTAAAGTTGTGATTTACAACTATTTTGTGTTGGCTTTAATTTTGTGCCAAATTTGATTGTAATTATGTTCAATCTTGTGCACCCGATATTTTATGTGGGATTTATTTGTAAGGGTTATGTGTGAGAGAGAGTGTGAAGACTCAAGGCAACATTAAAGACTAAAGAAGTTTTCATGGATATCTCGCAAGTAGAATTGGAAGAAGTCAAGCTTTGGTGGATGTAATCGGGCGCATTGTGGGATCCAAAAAACTAGACAAGACACAGTTCCGAGAAGCCGTGTTGAAGTAGGAGCTTGGAGGGCTTAGGTGCACTGGGTAGAGTAGGCTTCGAGGGTTTCTTGCTATTCGTGTATCCCAACTTATTGTTTAGTGGATTGATTTACCGCTTGGAGGGTGGCGGAGAGGTTTTTTGCCGAGTTCTTCAGTTTCCTCTTCGATAACACATTGGTGTGTTATCTTGTGTTTGCATTTTTCTTCCCTACTCTTTTAGATTTCATTTTACTACTGTGATGTGTTGAATATGGCTTAGAGTAGTTTTATTTTTTGTTCGCTCGCATTCACTCTATTTCGCACTTAGTTTAAATTATAGTAAAATCAACCAAGTTGTAATATTTTAATTTGGGGGTCTAAACAGCTCTTGTGTTTTAATAGAAATCTAAGTTTTCAATTATCAGAGCCTGGTCATAGGTTTGAGTTGTTGGAGCCACATTGCGAGGGAGGGATTATGAGGGATTTTCACAATTCACTTGAATACCAATGGGCTTGGTCTACAATCGAATGCTATAAAAGATTTATGCCCCCTCATCCTTCACCAATTGGTCATTGGATGGATTAGTAAGGCACTTGGTCTGACAGTTTTCATAGTGTTTCATGTATTTTCATAGCATCCAACATATGCAAGTTTGCCTTTGCTACTTAAACATGTGAATAGATAAATTTTCCAACATCGTCATGGTGTAAACGATAAACAAAACAAAAACATACATACAAAAATTATAAAAATAAAATAAATACTAGCATGCCTTCCTACTTGCTTTGCTACTAACATACTTTCCAGAAAATAAGAAGAAAGAGAAAATAGACAATAACCTCAAGTGTAGAACTAGAGACTGAAACTGTGGACTAAAATGGAAAGCTGAACCCATTAGACCATAACTTGCTTAGAAAATTTTCTAGAAATGAGAATTCAGAAAAATAGAAGTAAAATAGTCAAAATAAGGCCTTGGGACCCCTTTAGAGGGCTTTGTATAGCCTGAGCTGCCAGGTGCACCTTATAGGGCCATCGGGTCTACCCTGTGCACCTACAAGGGCCACCGGTCAACATTGACTGGTTGACCTTTGACCCAAAAAAAAAAAAAAAAGCACTAGTGTTTCTTGCCCAATTTCGACAACCAAGTCAGAGAATTTTTCCGAATTAGCCGTAGCAACTCAACCTTGTTAGGTAAAACTATTCTCAATCCATGAACAGGCGATTTTTGCACACAATTTGGGGCAACAAAATGCGGAATCACGTTCTTTATTTGACATCTCTCTTTGCACTCAAGATGTTAGATAAAGAAGAGGCAGCTATAGACATTATATTTTGTTCACCCTTAATTTGCGTGCTAAACCCCAAAAATTCCAAAAATATTATCTTTTCAACACGGGGCTGCGGATGCATCTAGATTGACGTGGCACAACATTTTCAGGCATTAGAGCACTCAAAGTGCCATTTCAGGTTAAATTGACCAAAATGCCCCTAGTCAACCCTAGGTTGTCCAAAAGTCAAAGTTGGTCAAAATAATCCCAAAATGGCAGAAACACAGGCATGGATAGATCAAAATAAATATGTGATTGAATCTAAATATCAAGAACAACTCATCCAAACAAACATATTCATACTCATTATCAAAACTATATTCCAAATGCATGTTCATGCAAATGCATGACTTATTTTATTCCACCACAGCACCTATGCATCAATGCATGAACATATTAATGCATGCTCGTGGCAAAGCAAAGAAATCATTGAAGGAAAACCCTAAACTAACATGTTAAGGACAAACAAACACATAAGCAGAGAAATCGAGACTTATAAGTAAAGGACAAGACAAGACAGAAGCATGTTAAACAAGAGAAATAAAGAAACAGAAGCAAAAATGGTTGAATTGGGGTTTATAGGCACGAGTATGTGTGGGCATACATAGGGGTTGCGTACGTAAACAGTTGTATGTGTACACATACTTCGAGTATGCGTGTGCATACATAAAGCATGCATATGCATACATGCCCTAAAACCCTAACCTAGAAACACAGAAACGGAGAACAAAGTAGAAATAAAACCAACAACCTAGCATGCTTGAAATGAAAAAGCGAAGAAAACCTAAGCTAAGCAGACATGTTATATCACAAAACAACAAGAAAACAAATATGGAAAGATTAAAGAAAGAAAGGAAAAGAAAGGACTTAGAACATATACCTTAAAACACAAATCTCCCTATCTTGATTTTAACTGTTCCCTTTCGTCAATCTATGTTAGGACATATGTGATTCATGTTTGGAATATATGTCATCATGTATTGGCTAATCCTTTGACAAAATGCACTTTACTTGTAATTAGGTAGATCTAGGATGTATTTCATGCTTCAAGGAACTAGGTTTCAAGTTTAAATGTTAAAGTCATGCAAGTCTGTCCAAGAATCAAGTAATGAAGTGCTAGTTTTTAAAACTCGACAGCTAGTATATATTGAGATTTAAAAAGTTGTCTATACCCGAAGCTCGACAGTTGCTCAATAGATAGGGTATCTATTGAGAATTATGAAAATCAGATTTTCAGTTCCAATTTCATTCCAATCCATGAGTATATGTTTGGACTTTTTTTCTCACAACTCTAAGCATATATAAGGATTATTTTAAGGGCCGTCACATAGAGCACAATTGCACAATTGTGAAGCAAAGTGTTGTTCATGCAAATTGTGATCGGAAACCTATTTTGCCCTAGTTCTTCCTTCTCTTGACAAAGCTGCTATTTTTGTACACCATAGGGTTTTGTGACCAAGCAACTTCGTGATCTTCATCGTGTGATGAATTGAAGAACTTTGCAGCTGACATCCTTCTGAAGCTGGTGATCAAGTCACATACTAAGTTCTGCGCATTTATTGGCTAGTCATGTACTTGGAGCCGTGCATTAAAAGGAGCGATTTTCACTACAGAACAAGTCCAATTGGGTATTGGGGTAAGAGTTTAACTGTAGGTTAGTATAAGGTACTAAGATTTATTTACTTGTAACCGCTTGTTGTGATAATAGTTAATTCTCAAGAGTGATGACCTTAAAATCACCCAGTGGAGTTTTTGCCTGGGAGGTTTTCCTCATTTGAAAACAAATCACCCTGTCAAATTTATTTTCTGCTGCATTTTACTTTAGTTGGTGATTTCTTTATGTTGCCACACACATTGTATATTAATTTGATTAATTAATAAACTTGGCTAATTAATCAATTAATTCATCTCAAGGAGTCAATACATTTTTGACCAATCAAGTGGTATCAGAGCAGGCACACTTTAATTAGATTTTAATCTTTACTGTGTGATCCATTGACCTCTATTGTCATGGATAGAGGACAATCTCGTATTATACCTCCTTTATTTGATAGTACTAACTATGCATACTGGAAAGTATGCATGAGAGCTTTCTTGCAGTCACTAAATGAGAAAGTATGGCAAGCTGTGGAGATAGGCTAGACCAAGTCAAAGGAAGCACTGGCTAATTGGGATGATGCTAAGATCAAGGTGGCAAAATTCAACAGCAGGGCATTGAATGCTTTATTCAATGCAGTCACAAATGAGGAGTTCAAGAAAATATCCTTCACTAAAACTGCAAAGGAAGCATGGACCATTCTCCAGACAACCTATGAAGGAACCAAGGCTGTCAAGGATTCAAAGCTTAAAAGGCTCACTACTAGCTTCAAAGAGATTAAGATGGAGGAGGATAAGTCATTTGATGAGTTCTATGCCAAGCTCAAAGACATAGTAAACTTAGCCTTTAATCTTGTGGAAACCAATCTCGAACCCAAGATTGTGAGAAAGGTGCTTAGATCTCTACCTGAGATATTTTATGCCAAGATCACCGCTATTAAGGAATAAAAAGATATTGACAAAATTCCTTTGACATAGCTGGTTGGCAATCTGCAGACCTATGAGTTGCAGTTGAAAAGGATAAGGAAATCTAGTAAGGGAAAGAGCATGGCACTAAAGGCTAAAAGCAATGACACGGATAAGTCTTCAGATAATGAAGATTTCAAAATGAAGTCCTACATCACTAGGCAATTCAAGAAGTTCATGAAGAATGCCAATGCGAAGGGCTTCGACAAGGACTGTAGGCAATCTAGTTTTTCTTAGTCTAAGAGCCAAGACAAAGGGAAGAAGGATGCTAGGAATGGCGGTCAGTACACTGTTCCCTTAAGACCCAACTATTTTGGATGTCAAGGATTTAGTCACATGAAACAAGAGTGCCCTACTTATCTCAAGTCCATTGGGAAGAGTAAGGCACTTGCAACTACCTTGAGCAACACCAAACCTAAGGATGATTATGAAAATGAGGATGATGGAATCTTAAATGCCTTCACTGTCACTGTTAATCTTACTAAAAGGATTGTAGAAGATGTGGATGAAGAAGAAGACATGGTGGAGTCAAAATTTGAGAAGATGGATGAAAAAGATGACATCTTCGCTGCCTATTCAAAGTTATATAAGGTCTCTAAAAAACATGATAAGTTGTATAGGCTGGCCACCAAGAAGCTCAGTGATGTAGAGCTTGAACAAGAAGAAATCTCTACAAAGTTTGATGAAGCCAATCAGACTATAAGATCACTTAGGTTTGAAAACAATTTCTTGGCTGAGAAAACCAAGAAACTTGAAGTGGAGCTATTTCAAGTCAGAGCTCAGCTGGAGAGGACTTCAAGTACGAAACTTGATGAGATGCTCAGTATGCAGAAATCTTCCTTCGATCAAACCTGTTTAAGGTACAATTTTTCTTCTCTTAATATTGCTTTTTCCTGTACTACTATTTTTGTTTCTCTTGCTAATAATATTGAATCTGAGAATAATAATGTCAAAATTGTGTTAGCTAGTGAGAATGTAGACAAGGATAAATCTATCTTAGGAGCACCCTCTAAGCTTACTAAGAAAGAGAATAAAACCCTAGGGCTAAGAAGAGTAATGCTCAAAAATCTAAAGAGAGGAATCAGCATCTCTGTCATCATTATAGAGCTGTTGGACATACTTGTCCTAATTGCTATAAGTGGCTAGCCACTTAATAGAGCAATAGCATGGTCTCATCTAGAAACCTGAGTCAGTTTCCATTCTCTCTTACTCCTCTTACTCCTCTTGGAGATCTCCTCAAAGCCCTTATGTTCCTTTCGAACTTGAACAGGTGCAATACTTCCCCCTCTTTGCTGGTTCAAGGAATTGCAAAAAGGAAAGATTCTTCTAAGGTGTAGAAGGAAAAAGGCTTCAAGTGATTTACTCACCTCTCTCTCTCTCTCTCTCTTTGTGTGTTTACATTACTTATGTGTTTTGCTTTATTATTTTGAGTCAGTCTATTTTTTATGAATGGTTTTGTTTAACATGTTTTTGTTTGTGTGTTTTCAGTTTTGCTTTATTTTGTTTTTTAAAAAAAATTTTAAAAATTGAAAAATTAGAAAAATACAAAAACAGTGTGTGTTTGTGTACATTGGTACTTGTGTACCTTGAATGGCCAATGAAACAAGGTTTTCTACACTTTCTATCTCTTGTAGCTTAGATGAGTATCTCTATGCACAATTAAGCAAGTGAGTTTTGTGGCTCGTGTTTGTAATGAGTAAGATTAAGTAATCTCTTGTACTTAACACTCGTATCACTCTTTTTTATGGGAAGGACTAAAAAATCCTAAGAGAAAGGCATAAATAACCATCTCACCATTGTTGCCCGCCAATCATGAAATGACATCTATATGCTTCAACATAGCAAAAGTGAAATGTCAAAATTTTAACATAATTGGGTATTTCTTTTCACTCTTTTACATGCCCATGCATGATATGCTTAAAAGAAAATATGCAAAGAAAAATTAAAGCAAAAAGAATCAAAATGCTTTAAAATACGATTGCAAGCATGTATTCTAAGAAATGTGAGAGTTATTGGATGTACCTCGAAAGTGATAGTCACCATCAAGCAGTTATAATCGTGTGTGAGTTAAATTGATTTACTCATATCTCAAATCGTTATAACATGTAGACACTTATGCAATCTTGCGATGTTTTTCACACACAACACGCAATATTCTTTGCTACTTTTGATACATGTGGAGGAACAATGTGATTTGGCCATCACAAGGTATACTTGTGCTAGTGCATGCCCACTAAATTGTCTTGACTTGTTTTTGAAAAATAAAATTGGTTAGATGTGTTGTATGTGTGTGTGTTTTGGATCTAAATGCATGACATTTTTTTTTTATTGAGAGATGTTTTGAGAGCTAAAATTGTTGTTTGGATTTTTGGTTGAGTAGCATGCATGATTACATTCATATTTGTGTTTTTCTCTTCCTTGAAAAAAAAAAAAGTTTTTAAGCAATCTCGATAGCTTCTCGATACCTCTCGACAGCTAGGCTATCTATCGAGCTCTTCAGCTTCTTTTTATCACAATCTCAATAGCTTCTAGATAGCTCTTCGATCCATCAAGAAAGTTTTTGTCTCTTCGATAAATGCTCGATAGCTTCTCGATCCATCAAGCCTCTTTGCTGTGAATACCTCTGGACAGATCCTTAATAGCTAGCTCGATAGCTATTTCCAGCCTTTTAATTCTTGATAATTCTCAACACCTCTCGATCCATCGAGAATTATGAGCTTCTTTATAAAGGGTCCGCGTGATTCCAACTTCATTTTTCTTAATCTCTCTTGATTCTTTTTAACCTCTCACCTTCCCAAACACCTCTCTCTTACTCTAAACCTTATTTCCAATTGATTTTCGGCCTAGATCAAGTGCTTCTTCACTGGTAAGGGTCCTAAACCCACTATTCTTCATGCATTTCATGTATTAGACCTAGGTTTTTGGGTTTTTTTTTAAATATTTTTGGGACTTTTCAAAATTGATAAAGTTTTTACAAAATTTTGGGATGGGTTTTGTATAATTGTATCTATATGATCATGCATTGCATCAAATTTGCATTATAACAATTTTTCATGCATTTTAAATGTGTGTTTACTTTGTCGCAAACTTGTGCGCTGGTAGGTTTGGATTGGGCTGGTAGGTTTGTTTCATGCATTTTTCATAGATACGTACCTTCATTTCTTTATATCCTTATATTGAATTGTTTTGGTGCTCTTCTAATTGTCTCCCTCTCCCTTCCTCTCTCAGTATGCATCATGGCACCCAAGCTTAATCCACTCCATCTTGAAACCCTCTTCATTTCGGGGCATCTTCCTTTGATCCTACCCCTTCTCATCTTCAGTTCCGTGATGAGAAAGCCCGTAAGGACTTCTCGAAGAACTTTTCTCGACGAGGCATTCATTCGGAACTACAAGTCATTTTATCGAATTTCTCTGATACTGACCTACCCACTATCATTCACAGTAGGGGTTAGGAGTCATTGTGTGGCGTCCCTGTCAGTTGTCCCTCCATGATCATATAAGAGTTTTACTCCAATATGCACAGTTTTTATTATTTAGGTACCTCATTTTTCTATTCGTGTTCGAGGTACGCACATTATGATTACTCTGGATATTGTATTCGAGGTGCTTCATGTCCTAAGGGTGTTGCATCCCAACTACCCTAGTTATGAGCATCTTAAGACTATGTCTAAAGACAAGCTCATGTCTTTGTTTTGTCATACTCCCTCCGATTGGGGTGATAGTTAGAACACTGAGATTCCTTAATATGGTGATGACTTTTGTTTTACATCAATTATCTCACTATAACTCTATCACAGAGCCTTATGCTCGATTTTTGCTTTCCCTCCTAGAGCATCTTACTATAGACTTCCCTTTTCACTTCATCCTCTCCCTCATAGATGTCTATAGGAATACGGCGACCTGTGAGAAACTTATCTTTCCTTCAGCTATCACGAGAATTCTATGCCATTTTTTTTTTTGTCTCCTATTCTACTTCCGATCATTTCTCTATCATGTGTGCCATTGATGTAGCAACTATCAGACGGAGTAAGGCCCAACTTCTATCGAAGCAGCCACGAACTGATACGGTGATACCTCCAGCTTCTACAGCTCCATCCACCTCTGCTCCTTCTTCTTCTGTGGGTGGTGTTACTCTTGATGCAATCATGGATAGCTTCAGTACATGGATGCTCACCTTGACACTTTTAGATTTGAGTTTTGTTAGGTGAACACCCGTGTCAATCGTATTGCACGAAGACGGGCTCACCTCAGTGGCTTCATTGAGTCTCCTACTCCTTCTCCAGAGACTTCTGAGGATGAGGACGACGACGACGATGGTGGCTTTGATGAGGGTGGTGGTGCTAGGTCTTCCAGGAATGATAAGATGACTGCTTGAGTTACTTGCCCATTGTCACTCGTTATAAAAAGGGGAGTAGTTTTGGGTATGAAAGTAGTCATGTATTTAGGGGGAGAGTTAGTACTTAGGAGATTTTTGTTAAGGGGAGTGTCTATATTTTGAGGGATGTAGTCAGGACTTATGTATCTTTTTCTTTTCTTTCTATTCTATATACTTTGTTCATGTACCATTGGTCTTGTGACTACTTTGTGATAGCAAACCTTGTACTTTTTGATGATATATATATGATGAGGTTGTTAGTACAATTCTTTCACCTATCTCTTCATGTGTTGTTTATTTTATCTCCTTATGCACATGCTTCTTATACGTCTGTATGCAATTTTTTTATTCTTTCTATTTCACACTAAGATTCCTTGATGAGTTTTGTTTAAAGTGTTAGAAATACAAGTTGTCGATGTTGGGATATTTGTCCTTAAATCCTATTGTATGATGCTATGTATTTTATTATGTAAGACATTATGTATGACTTAATGTTTTGGTTAATAAAGTTGTATTATTATTTGAAAATATTGGTAACATGAATATTGGGACATTATCATATAGTCCATGAGATGCATAGTATGTGATTTATGTGATTTAGTCACAGAAGATATAAATCACAAGTTCTTTGTAAACTCAGAATTATAGTTCGTAGTCGGTGATGAAATTGGGCATTTCATCTGCGAAGGCTATAACATATCAACTAAGATGATTTGTTTTGATCATGGAAATGGAGATTTCTAGTTGATATGTTGATATGTTTTAAGAGTTAAGACATATTGAACTGGACCGGTGTGAGATTTATTATTCTCCTAAAGACTGTCAATAGAATAATAAACTCACGACTTATATTTGCATGAACTCTTAATCCTGAGAGGATAATGGACCTGATCATAAAGTGTAGATTGCTTTGATATATCAGGAGTGAGATCTATGGTTAAGGTCAAAATCTCAGTATGTTGGGCAGCCACATTTAGTGTTGATGGAACATATATTCTCAAGATGGAATTCATAGTCTCTTAACGGAGATATAAAATATTCCCTTGAGATAAGTTTAATGTGTTTGTTATTCAGAGAGTTGGGCCTAACCACTTTAGTAAGGAGTTACTAAAGTATATATTTATGGAATTGGATTTCATAAATATATGATGAATAACTTAAAGGATTAAACCGGGTACTCAAGGAATTAAGATGTAGTAATATACAAAGTGGCAGTCTTCTTTCATGACTTTGTATTACTATGAATATTTTATGAAGGGGTTGCATGTATAATAGAGTCTTGGGATATAATTTATTAATAAGGCCTAGAGTGCAACTATATTTATATAGTGGTATTAAATATAGTTAATGGTAACTTTGGACTTGTCAAGAGTTGACAGAAAAGCCCAAGGCCCATTGGAGCTAGTGTCTTATTGGTCCCTTTTGGTCCCACTCCAAGCCACACACTTAAGCCCAATTGGAAAGGCCCAAAAGGCCGGCCCAATTAGATAATCAGTTAGATACAAAGGGAGAAACACACAGAATTTTTTCATAAAAAGTGTAGAGAAAAATTGTAGAGATTTCATAGAAAAGAAGAGAGAGTGTGAGACACACTTTCATATTCTCCCTTTGGAACTGATTGAGAGACCACACATCTTGGGCGTTAGTGGAATTGGAGTGAAGATTGAAAGTATTCCCAAGTGCTTCCGTTCTTCAAGTTTTTGAAATTCACCGCTCCAAGGTACACTCTCTTGTTCTCTAATTCTGAAACTTAAATAGCCCATGTTAACTTGTATGTATGAAGTAGATCCGTTTACATTCATTATATATATTCTTCCGCTGCGCTGTGTAATGATTACAACAGTCGAAGTCTTCCTTTCCATGAACTCTCCTCTTGCAAAGTTTTTCAAGAGTTTGTGTTATGACAGATTTTATTGTATTCAACAAGTGAGAATAAGTTGAGTGATTTATAATTTCTCTTATATGTTTATTTGTTTGTTGTGGTTTTGTCACGGATTGCCAAAAGGGGAGATTGTTAAGACATGTGATTCATGTTAGGAACATATGTCATCATGTATTGGCTAATCCTTTGACAAAACGCACCTTACTTGTAATTGGGTAGATCTAGGATGTGTTTGATGCTTCAAGGAATAAGGTTTCATATTCAAGCGTTAAAGCCATGAAAATCTGTCCAATAATCAAGTAATGAAGTGCTGGTTTTTAAAGCTCGACAGCTAGTATCTATCGAGATTTAAAAAGCTGTCTATGCCAAAACTCGACAGTTGCTTGATAGATAGGGTATTTATCGAGAATTATGAAAATCAAATTTTCAGTTCTGGTTTTATTCCAATCCGTGAGTATATGTTGAGTTTTCTTTTCTTATAACCCTAAACATATATAAAGATTATTTTAAGGGTCATCACAGTGAGCACAATTACACAAGTGTGGAGCAAAGTGTTGTTCATGCAAATTGTGATCGGAAACCTAGTTTGCCCTAGTTCTTTCTTCTCTTGACAAAGCTGTTGTGTTAGTACTCCGTAGTTTTTTATGACCAAGAAACTTCGTGATCTTCATCGTGTGATGAACTGAAGAACTTTGCAGCCAACATTCTTTTTAAGTTGGTGATCAAGTTGTGTACTAGGATCCGCAAATCTATTGGTTAGTAACGTACTTGGAGCCATGCATTAAAAGGAGAGATTGTCATGACTGAACAAGTCCAATTGGGCATTGGGGTAAGGGTTCAACTGTAGGTTTGTATAAGGTACTAAGATTCCTTTACTTGTAATTGCTTGTTGTGATAATAGTGAATTCTCAAGAGTGGTGACCTTAAAATCGCCTAGTGGGGTTTTTGCCTTGGAAGTTTTCCCCCATTCGAAAACAAATCACCTTGTCAAATTTATTTCCACTACATTTTACTTTAGTTGGTGATTTGTTTGCAATGCCACGTACATTGCATATTAATTTGATTAATCTAATTAATCAACTAATTCATCACAAGGAGTCAATACATTTTTGGCCTATCAATCTATTCACAATCAAATACAAAAGTGATTAGAAAGCTTGAAACTCGAAGATCAAGGCCAGAAAAGGCCTCAATTAGAAAAATATTTACTTGAGGATATTTTCTCAAAAACTCACTTTTTGATTTTCTATTTCTAGTGAACCTTGTGTTTTTTCTTAGGATTTTCTATGTGTTTTGAAAAATTACTATGTATGGCTTTATATAGTTGAAAAATGGGGGTTTGGAATGGCTCCCAAACAATGTGGGATTCATTCTGAACCTTACACTTAATGTTGAAAAGCTTGTCTTTCATAGTTTTTGGAACCCTATCATGCATGCACAAGCTCGTGTTTGTGTACGCATGTATGAGACATGCGCACACAACTTTAGGACATGTGTACGTATATGCATGTATGCATATGCATGCCCTAGGATTTCTTAACCTTAATTTTCCAAAAATAAATTTATTTATTTCATGAAAAAGTTATATTTTTCTGTAAACACTTTCCTTAAGTAAATTTCAATCTAATCGAGCCTTAAACCAATCTTAGGCTTTAGAATTCCGACATCATTGAGGAACAAAGGCCCGAGTTGTAAAGGGTACAAAATGCAGTGTCTCTAGATGCCTCTCTTTTGATTCATAAGCTCTGCTAATGGAATTGAAAGAATAAGAGGTAAAACATTTTGTTTTGACATACGGCTCGGGCCCAACCCACATACACGGTAAACAACACGCATACATGGGGCGGGGTGTAACTCTATAAAGTTGCATGGGATTTGTATGTTTGAATTTCCACTTTTATTGCTTGAGAAATGACCAACAATAGGTTCACTATCCCAGAACCCGTTTTGCCAATTGCAAGCAAAAGGCTACAAACTCACTATCCTAAAGTCACTTAAAAAGAAAAAGAAGCATGGTCAACAGTTGCAATCACCAACTAAACAAAAAAGGTGCTCTTACGAGCTTAAATTGATATATATATATATATATATATATATCTGTGGTTTCCATCTAGGGCTCTTGCCTCAAACTTCTCTGAGTGGCTTTCGCCTCTGGGCAATTCTTGTTTTCTATATCCATCCCTACCTTTTCGGGTATGGCTCTTACCTCATGGTGATCTAGGTATCTCCCTATCTATACCTCTTTCATTGTGCCTACATGTTCAATTCCTAAAGAATATGTGCATGAGTTTCTTGGAAATTCTGACTGATATAGGTCTTGTGCTTGCAAGTTCAATTCCTTGAGGATATGTGCACAAGTGGCCTTGGTAACTTTCACTCATGAGGAAGTCCTTAGTGTATGATATGTTGGGAAGAATAACTTGTTAAGCAGTGTGTTGGTGACCCATTGGGAGTCTTCTTGGTGATTTTGATTCACGAGGAAGTCCTTAAGGGTGTGTAGTTACTTGAGAAAAGTAACTTGTTGAGAAGTGTTGGTGGTGATTTTAACCTACAAGGAAGTATTTAATGTTGCATGGTTCACTTGGGAAAATTTTCTTCCTCTCCTTCATGACTTACTAGGGAACTTGTGTTGATTTCACTTATGATGGAGTATTATCAACTCCACAGGGAACTATTGTTCTTAACAACCTTTGGGGAAATTTTCCTTGTACCTTGGATTCACAGGAGAGTCCTCTATAATATTCTAACTTACTAGGGATTTGGTTATTGGTCTTAAGTCATGGGGAGTTTCCCTAGTGATTCCTGATCCGCTGAGGGATGTTCTTGATACTTTCAAACCTATTGGGATGCTTTGAGAGTCTTTGTTTCTTTTACACAACTGAGGGTATTTCTAGGTGCATTTTTGAATTTTTCGTTGTACTTCCTATCTTTTAGGTACCTATTGCGGATATTTAGAATTTTTTTTACTACACTACATATAGTTTAGTAACGAGCCTAAATTACATGTAATTTAACTTCCACATCTCTTTATCTTCCTCATCTCTTCAATTTCTCCTAAACTCTCCAACTTCCATCTTTCTCTCTACATCAAGCCTCTGCCTCTCTCTTATTCCTCATCCTTTCACAATCTGATCCTCCCTTCCTCTCTCAAACACTTTCATCTTCTCCAATGGCACCCAAGTCTAAGAAGTCCTCTTACGTGATTTTTGGCAATGTGTTCAACATCACCCGTTGGAATGGGGTTGTAAGGCTAAATGTGTCTCTTCCACTGATCTACAGGCCATAAGATCATTTTTCAGAGAATTCAAGGACCAGATTGGTAAGTTTTCCAAACTTTTCTCATTTTCGAGTTTTGCATTGGTCTTCATTTTAATATGCTTTTGGACATGTACATGCTTGGGTTTTGATGTGGGAGAGGTTTAGATGAAACCTTGACACCTTAGGTGGGGTAGGAACATTTATACGATGAGTTTTGATCAAAAGGTGGTCAGAAATGTCGAAGAACACTCTCTATTTGTGTTCATGCGTGCGCATGTATTGGGCTTGTGTACTTAGCATGTATTCATGGGTACGCATACTTGATTCCTACACACACATGCAGCATCCCTGTGTATGCATATGTGGACCTGTATGCGCATGTTAGCACTCAAAAACCCTTATTTGACTACTTTTTTCACTTGTTTTCTCATCTAACTATGATTCTAATGTTCTCTTTTCATCTTTTTTTTTTTTTACAGATCTTGCCTCTGTTCTCCTGTAGGGGAAGCACCAACTGTGTTGCTTAATGGTATAAGGCATTAACTGATGACACAAAGGCCTTTATACGTGAAATAGGCTTCAAGCCTATCATCCATATACTACTGGAGAGTCATGCTAGTGCTATTCTGGTGTGGTCTTTGGCTAAGAGGTGGTGGAACACTACCCATAGCTTTGACATTGTTGATAAGGAGATGACAGTGATTCCCCACAACTTCCATTGGGTGATTTGCCTTCGATGTGATGGGGCGATCATTAGTCTAGAAGGCGAGTCGGGTGTGTAGTTGGGATACTACACCTGAATTGCTAGGGCATTCTAGTTATACATATAGGGGGCATACCCCTTCACCAATGGAGGGAAAACAGTGTCCTTGAGGTGGTAAGCCTTCTTCCACAATTTTGAGGATGCTTGGGGGTCCAACTAGGGTTAGGCTTGCCTTGCATACATTTACTCTTTTTTGGACATGCTTATCCGTGGGACTTTGCATCAATTGGTGTTGCCTTGGAAGTTTCTTAAGGTTTGTTTTCTTTTATTTTCCTTTTGTGGTTCCTTATATGCATGTATTTTTTATTCTTGAAATTGTGTTCATCTATATGTCATCTAGGCTTAACAAAATTGTACCTCATGTTCTTGCAAACTACATTTAGCCTTTATCTCACAAACTACATCTATCCATACCTTGCAAATTGTACTTGCTTTTCTTGTAAACTATCATCTTGCAAATTCTTGCAAACTGTCATCTTATTGCTTGTGAATGTGAGGTGGATCGTAACATATGGACTAATTGCTCATAGAGCTAAGGTGGACCTGAAAAGCTTCTTCTTGGTTAAGGATCCCTTCAATGGGCTTTCTTCCGATGAGGTGAGTAAAGATCCAATTTTCTCCCATTGTCCTCTTTTTCAAGTTTCCTAGATTTGTCTTCAAGCCATATGTGTTGTAACAGGTCATTTGGAGTCCATATGCAATTCTTTCTCCTATTGTGGGCCTAAACTTGGAGGCAGCTACCATCATCACTTTTGAGATCACCTAGCCTTTATAGGGTGCTAGTTTGAGGGTCCCGTAGACACCATATTTTGTACTCCTACATGGAAACTAGTAGGGATTATGTCACTTGGTTCATAGAGTCCTTCGCAGGGCCTATTACTAGAGATGTTCCTGTGAGTGAAGGTAGAGTGCTAGGAGGCATTGTTCGTGCTCAAGTGGCCTTCGGAGAAGAGTGGAGATTGCATGCAAAGGCTCTACAGGCTAGAGTGACAAAGCTCAAGACTACTACAGCCGCTAGAGAGGTTGTCAACACCCAACCTCAATCGGAACTGAGGCGAAGAAATTGCTAATGTCATCGCAGGCCCTCTTTCAACCACCTGCCATGGCGACAACTCCCAAGCTAGCGGGTCCCCATTAAAGGGCCCCTCTCGAATAGTGGTGGTGTAGGTTCGTGCTTCGCGCGAAGCTTTGGGTGCTTTCTCTCTCTCTCAATGGAGGAGGATTAGGTCCTAACCATTAGGCCAAGACACAAGAAAAGTCGATAAAAGGAATAGAAGAGCTACAATAGCACATGGCATGAAAAAAAAGGTCTAGGCCTAAGCACATAAACAACGCATAAAGCACGCAAGCATATGGATGATGGCATAAAGCATGTAGAGAATATCGATCTAAGCATGTAAACACACCGATCTACACATATAAGCATGGAAATATGCATGTAGGCATGTAAATGTACAACTAAGCATGTGAATGTGAGCGTGAATGTGAGCATGAAAGTAGGGAAGAACACAAATCCAAGCATACAAGCATGTGAAGACATAGATATAGGCATAGGAGCATAGAATGTGCATACAAACATGTAGATCTAAGCATGGCATAGCCAACAACATCATACAAGCATGTGAGCATGTAACCCTAGCATCAACCTAGAACAAAAAGAGGAACAAAGCATAGAAAAACATGGCATAGGGTATAAAGCATGTAAATCTAAACATATAGGCATGTAAGCATGTAGATCTAAGCATGAAACAGCATAAGACATAAAAAACAAGGAGATTTAGGCTAGAAACATAAATAAAGCAAGAAACAAGCTAAGAAAGCCAAAATAAATGCTAGAAAAAAATTTAGAAGGCCAGGGGTGTGGATAGTAGCTAGAAAGCTACATCAACACCGTTAAACCCCAAATCCAAGATGTAGAACCAAGGAGAAGAAGGTTTGGTATAAGAATAATACCTGGTGTTTTTTGTGAATAGAGAAGAATCAAGAGGCTTTGATATGCTTTTTGTGTTTGGAAGAGAGAAAAAAATGTATAAGACGTTTAGGCAAAGAGAAAAATCTAAGGAGACTCCTTTTTTTTGTTTGAAGGATGCCTAGGGCTATTTATAGCCCTGGCATGATTTTCGAGGCGAGGGCCCCTTCAAACGGTCTTTGATCAGGTTGATCTTGAAACCCCTGGAAAGATCATGACTTCCTGGAAAGATCTTGACACCCCTGGAATAATCAGGTTAATCCAACTGTCGGATCAAAAGTTATGGCCTCTAGAAGTTAGCTGGTGTATTGATCTGTGCGTTATCCCGGTTTTTGTGATATCTCGGCCGTTCTAACTCCGATTTCAACCCATGAATAGTCATTGGAATGAGAATTTTATAATCTTCACAATGGTATTTGTTTCAACCCGTTCTGATGTCCAGATCAAAATTAGGGTTTTTGGGCATACTCAACATCAACTTTTGGTCAAATTTGGTCAAAGTGGCCAAAAAGCTTCGAGAAGCTCGGGTTTGATGTAAAACTATGAAAAGTGTTGTTTTGTGAGTGTTTTAACCTTATTTGGCCTTTGTTCAACCCTTGGGTGACTAGAGGCATCTTGGTCATTTTAGTTGAAAAATGCACTTTGGATACTCCGATGTCCGAATGGGTTGCACCATGTCTTTCTGGATGTACTCGCGGCCCCATGGAGAGAAAATATTATTTTTGGATTTTTCAAGGTTTGGCACTCAAATTGAGGGTGGACAAAATATGGTATCATCAACACCTATTATGGTGATTAAGGAAGTTCAAGAAGAGGTCGATTGGGTGGACTACATGCATGCTCGCCATCACCATCGAGGAGCCAAGTGATCCTTTTGCCTTCATAGTACCTATTATTGGCAACTTAATAATAGGACTTGGGTTGGATTTCCTAAGAATTTGGGAAAGGAATTTTGTGTTGCAAGTTTAGATGTACTTTTCAACATTATAAGACTGTGCATGGACTTTAGAGACCTAAACAAGGCTTTCCCAATGGACAATTTCCCTTTCCCTTATATAGATGTCTTATAATGGATAATACTGCCGGCAATGCCTTGATGTCTTTAATGGATGGAATTTTGGGATATAACCAAATCAGGATGGCTCCTAAAGACATGACTAAGATTGCCTTCACCATAGAATGGGGAATCTATTGTCACACCATGATGCCATTGGGCTCAAGAATACGGGTGCAACTTACCAAAGAATGGCTATAGCTTTGTTACATGACATGATGCATAATGAGGTAGAGGTTTTTATTGATGACATGATCATGAAGTCCAAAGATAGAGAAGCCCACATAGCTAATTTGAATAAATTCTTCAAGAGAATCAAGGAGTATAGATTGAGATTGAATCTACATAAATGTACTTTTGGAGTCACTGCTGGGAAATTGTTAGGCTTTTTGGTAAGTGATAGAGCAATTGAAGTTGACCCATACAAGATCAAAACCATATTGGATATGCCTCCACTTAAGAGTAAAAGGGAGATAAGAGGATTCTTAGGACGGTTACAGTACATCAACCGATTCATTGCCAAGCTTCCGGTTGTGACCCATCTTCAAGCTTTTAAGAAAGAACGAACCCCATGCATGGCATGATGAGTATCAGAAAGCCTTTAAGCTTATTATAGAATATCTTCTCCATCTACATATATTGGTACCTTCAAAGATCCGGTTGGGAGAATGTTTACACAAGAGGATGATGACAAGAATGAGAAAGTCATATACTACTTGAGCAAAAGGTTTAATGATTATGAGACTAGATACACACCTATAGAAAAGTCATGCATTGCATTTGTATAGGTTGTGCAAAAATTGAGACAAACCATCCTCCCTTTCCAGATATGGATAGTAGCCAAGATAGACCCTTTGAAGTATCAATTTGAGAAGCCCGCCTTAAGTGGAAGGTTGTCAAAATCATTAATCCTATTGGCGGAATTCAATTTGAAGTATGTGACAAGAAAAACTATCAAAGGTAGCGTAGTGTTAGATTTCTGTGCTAAAAACCGTAATGAAGGAGAGGATGGTAAGAAGGATTTTCCAAATGAGGATATTTTGGACATCGAACTTGTTAGGATGTCTACTCTTAAATTCTATTGTATGATGCTATGTATGACATTATGTATGACTTAATGTTGTGTTTAATAAATTTGTTTTATTATTATCTAAAATAGTGGTAACATGAATATTAGGACATTATCATATAGTCCATGAGATGCATAGTATGTGATTTATGTGAAAAGTCACAGAAGATATAAATCACAAGTTCTTTGTAAACTCAGAATTTATAGTTCGTAGTCGGTGATGAAATTGGGCATTTCATCTGCGAAGACTATAACGTATCAACTAAGATGATTTGTCTTGATAATGGAAGTGGAGACTTCTAGTTGATATGTTAATATGTTTTAAGAGTTAAGACATATTGAAGTGGACCGTTGTGAGATTTATTATTCTCCTAACGACTGTCAAATGAATAATAAATCTCATGACTTCTATTTGTATGAACTCTTAATCCTAAGAGAATAATGGACCTGATCATGAGGTGTAGGTTGCTTTGATATATCAGGAGTGAGATTTAAAGTAACGATCAAAATCTCAGTATGTTGGGCAGCCACATTTAGTGTTGATGGAACATATATTCTCAAGATGGAATTCATAATTTTTTAACGAAGATATAAAATATTCCCTTGAGATAAGTTTAATGGGTTTAGTTATTCAGAGAGCTAAGCCTAACCACTTTGGAAAGAAATTACTAAAGTATATATTTATGAAATTGGATTTCATAAATATATAATGAATAACTTTAAAGGATTAAACCGGGTACTTAAGGATAAGATGTAGTAATTTTCAAAGCGGCAGTCTATATTCATGACTTTGATTATTACGAATATTTTATGAAGGGGTTATATGTATAATAAAGTCTTGAGATATAATTTATTAATAAGGCCTAGAATGCAATTATATTTATATAGTGGTATTAAATATAATTAATGATAACTTTGGACTTGTCAAGAGTTAACGGAAAAGCCCAAGGCCTATTGGAGCTAGTGTCTTATTGGTCCCTTTTGGTCCCACTCCAAGCCACACACTAAAGCCCAATTGGAAAGGCCTAATAGGCCAGCCTAATTAGATAATTAGTTAGTTATAAAGGGAGAAACATACATAATTTTTTTTTTATAAGCGTAGAGAAAAAGAAAAAGAAAAAGAGTGAGGCACACTTTCATTCTCCCTTAGAAACTGATTGAGAAATGACATATCTTGGGAGTAAAGTGGAATTGGAGTGAAGATTAAAAGTGTTCCCAAGTGCTTCTAATCTTTGTTTTGAATTTCTCCACACCAAGGTACGCTATCTTATTCTTAAATTCTGAAATTTACATAGTGCATGTTATCAATCATAAATGAAATAGATCCTTATTTGTTGCTTCCGCTGTATGTTTTGTATGAGATACAAAACTAGATTTTCCAACAGAACTAAGGGCATGAAAGATGTACTTTGATGGAGCTGTGAACCAAAATGGAAATGGGATAGGAGTTCTTTTGATAACCCCCTATGGATCTCACATAGCTTTCGCAGTTAAGTTGAACTACGAGGCAACTAACAACATGGTAGAATATGATGCTTGTATTGCCGAAATGGATGCTCTTCGAAAGTTACGGGTAAAAGAGGTAGAAGTATTTCGGGATTTGACTTTAGTTATAGCCCAAGCATAGAAATTGTAGAAGGCAAAAGAGGAACACTTGAAACCTTATCAATAATTTTCAAAGGATTTGACCAAAACCTTTAACAAGATTGAATACACTATCATCCCTACGGCTTAAAATCAATTTTTGGATGCCTTGGCTACCTTAGCCTCCAAGGTTGAAATACTCTAAGGAGTATGGACACGACCCTTAGAGATTGAACAGAGTTATGAGTTGGTACACAAAGGGAGGATAGAGTCTTCAGTTATAACCATTGAAGAAGATGTTGTAATCATTACACAGCGCAGCGGAAGAATATATATAATGAATGTAAACGGATCTACTTCATACATACAAGTTAACATGGGCTATTTAAGTTTCAGAATTAGAGAACAAGAGAGTGTACCTTGGAGCGGTGAATTTCAAAAACTTGAAGAACGGAAGCACTTGGGAATACTTTCAATCTTCACTCCAATTCCACTAACGCCCAAGATGTGTGGTCTCTCAATCAGTTCCAAAGGGAGAATTTAAAAGTGTGTCTCACACTCTCTCTTTTTCTCTATGAAAATCTCTACAAATTCTCTCAATTATCTTCAGAATCTCTACAGAAAAATTCTGTGTGTTTCTCCCTTTGTATCTAACTGATTATCTAATTGGGCCGGCTTTTGGGCCTTTCCAATTGGGCTTAAGTGTGTGGCTTGGAGTGGGACCAAAAGGGACCAATAAGACACTAGCTCCAATGGGCCTTGGGCTTTTCTGTCAACTCTTGACAAGTCCAAAGTTACCATTAACTATATTTAATACCACTATATAAATATAGTTGCACTCTAGGCCTTATTAATAAATTATATCCCAAGACTTTATTATACATGCAACCCCTTCATAAAATATTCATAGTAATACAAAGTCATGAAAGAAGACTGCCACTTTGTATATTACTATATCTTAATTCCTTGAGTACCCGGTTTAATCCTTTAAGTTATTCATCATATATTTATGAAATCCAATTCCATAAATATATACTTTAGTAACTCCTTACTAAAGTGGTTAGGCCCAACTCTCTGAATAACAAACACATTAAACTTATCTCAAGGGAATATTTTATATCTCCGTTAAGAGACTATGAATTCCATCTTGAGAATATATGTTCCATCAACACTAAATGTGGCTGCCCAACATACTGAGATTTTGACCTTAACCATAGATCTCACTCCTGATATATCAAAGCAACCTACACTTCATGATCAGGTCCATTATCCTCTCAGGATTAAGAGTTCATGCAAATATAAGTCGTGAGTTTATTATTCTATTGACAGTCTTTAGGAGAATAATAAATCTCACACCGGTCCAGTTCAATATGTCTTAACTCTTAAAACATATCAACATATCAACTAGAAATCTCCATTTCCATGATCAAGACAAATCATCTTAGTTGATATGTTATAGCCTTCGCAGATGAAATGCCCAATTTCATCACCGACTACGAACTATAATTCTGAGTTTACAAAGAACTTGTGATTTATATCTTCTGTGACTAAATCACATAAATCACATACTATGCATCTCATGGACTATATGATAATGTCCCAATATTCATGTTACCAATATTTTCAAATAATAATACAACTTTATTAACCAAAACATTAAGTCATACATAATGTCTTACATAATAAAATACATAGCATCATACAATAGGATTTAAGGACAAATATCCCAACAGAAGAAAGAGTTCCTTAGTATTATGACATCAAGAAGTTCTTTGAATTGGAAGTGTACCCTAACAGTGTTGATAAGAGAGAGCATCGTTCGATTAGGATAATGGTGATGCAATACATCCTATATGGAGGTTAACTCTATAGGAGATCCTATGATGATAAACACCTTCGTTGCTTGAAGAAGGAGAAAGCCAAAAGAGTCATGGAAGATGTTCATCAAGGGATTTATAGTCCCTACATGAACAAGAGGATGTTAGAAAAGACGATCCAAAGGATGGGTTACCATTGGAATGCAATGGAGATTGATTGTATGGATTTTGTGAAAAGTTGCCATGATTGCCAAACACATGCAAATTTGAACCATGTACCACCTAGTGAGTTTTACAACACGACCTCTCCGTGGTCCTTTTAAGTCTAGGGCATAGATGTGATTGGAAGAATAGCCCATAAGGCTTCAAATGGACATAAGTACATTCTAATAGAAATCGACTACTTTATCAAGTGGGTAGAAGCCGTCTCCTACTTCTATGCTAAAAGCCAAGCATGTGGCTCAATTCATAGAAAACAACATCATTTGTTGATTTAGAGTACCACAAGAGATCATATCTATCGACGCTCGGCCTCAACCGGCTTAGCGAAATAAACCGCCACCGCCGTGCCTTCGTTCGACCACCAACTGTGTTGATGATTGGTGCATGTGTTTGTGTGGAGCTTCTGGTGCTCTAGCTCTCTTGGTGGAGGAAGGTACATCAACCTTTGGCATTATGGCAGGAATCTAGGCCAAATTTTAGGTGATTACAAAAGGTGAGTGGAGTCACCACCAATCATTGGGTTTTTTGAAGGTGTGATTGATTACTTGTTTCTACTTGATGTTATTACCGATCCTAGTTTAAGAAAAAGGGCATTTTTCTGAATCTAATGTGGATGGAAAAAAATCTTGATTCTTAGGTCCGAAAGTTTGGTTACGTGTAGGGAAGGTGTTAGGCACCCCACAACGCTTGCCTAAGGACAGTCCTTTGTTTTAATAAGATCTTAATTTTTGAAGATTAGTAGTAACAGCATGATTTCAGCATTGGCTTTCAGGGCTTTGCATGCATGGGGACTTTGAGGTTTTGGCTTTTGAATGGGCGTGGTCCCAATCTATGCTTTCCTAAGGCATTCAAGCAAAGTAGCAAATTTCCACAGCGAAAATCTGGCGATAAGTCGCCTTACTTTTGCAGCAAAAATTAGGCATCGCTTGCCTTAGGTGACATGAATTGTGACAATCACACCAGAAGAGGGTAAGCAGGTATATATATACATACATCATGCATAATGCAAGCACGCAGAGCAGGAAAGTAAATGCCTACATCCCTAGAGCGTTGCCTAAAATATAAGTGCGGAAAAATAAACAGGGATCACTATACTCTAGAGATGAGGATGAATGGAACACAGCATGATATACCTAATACAAACCATCTTAGAGAGAAAGGGAAGAGGAAGAGAGGGGTTTAAAAGAGTACATAACCAAAAGGAAAGGCTAAACTCCTAAACCTACTAATTGTAACTGCTTGGCTCATATCAACAAGCTTGCGCTCGTACCCTTTTTGCTTACGCTTGGGAGACTGTGCCCTAGCTCTATGCATCCTAGCTCCGTGTGTGTACATGTGAAGGCAAAGGTAAGAAAACCAGTAGAAAAGCAATGGAAGGAAAATGCACAAAGTGTGTATAAAATAGGCATAAAGCAAATAAGCATAAATAGGCATGGAAAATGAACAATCGAGAAAGCAAACAAACAGAAAGGTAAACAAGCAAGGAAGCACACAAAAAGTGGTGCCTATGAAGGACAAATGTAGGTTTGGATCGAATATCAATAACTTCATTGTATTGAAGCATGGACAACGCACTAGCAAGCATGACTCATGCATGGACATGTAAGCAAGGGTGTAAAGATGCATAGAAAGCCAACGGGCGGCACAAACAAGCATAGCAAGGATGACATTGCACGGAGCAGAAAAAGGAAAAGGTTTGTATGGATCGACCTAGCATCCGGAGATGGATCCCAAGTGGTTACACCTAAACAAGGTCTCGTGGGGATCGGATGTAACCACACAACTACAGACCTGCTAAGGGCATCAAACATGGCAAGGCTTAGGACAAGATAGGCCAACACAAGCATAAAGCATAGAAGCAAGCAAGCATAGACATGAAAATAAGGATGATCTAAACCCTTCGATGTAGGCCAAGGTGTATGAACGATGAAAAGACCATAGGGTCTAGATCAGGTCCGAACCAATAGGCTAAAGCACAAGAAGATGCAATAAAAGGAACAAAAGGGATACAATAGCACATGGCATGACAAACATAGCCTAGGTTTAAGCACACAAACATGGCATAGATCTCACAAGCACGTGCAAAACAACATGAAACATGTAGAGATCATAGATCCAAGCACACCAGCATGTGAAAACCTAGATCTAGACATGGGTGTGCCAACACATGTGTGAACATGTGAAAGCTAGCACATATACATGGTAGAACATGGATTTGAGCCTATAAGCATGTACGGATGCAGATCTAAGCATAAAACATAGAAAAAAGCACATAAACACATTGACCCAAGCAAAGCATGTAAGCACGTAACCCTAGCATCAACACAAAGCAAAAAGAGGAGCAAAACAAAGGAAATCATGGCATTAAACCCTAAGCAAGTAGATCTAAACATATAAGCACGTAAGGATGTAGATTTAAGCATGGAACATGGCATAAGACATAACAACCAAGAAACCTAGGCTGGAAACACAAATAAAGCAAGAAATCGTGTTATTCAAGCTAAAAAAAGCAAGATAAACACTAGAAAGAGATTTAGAAGGTTAGGGACCACTGGGAATCCCAGGGCCTATAAAAAGGCCTTTTTGCTCCTTTTTTGCTCATTTCAACTCTCTCCACTCTTCACTCTCTAAAATAAATCTTTAGAGTGCTTGGAGCTCAATAGGTCCTTTCTTTCAACTTCAGTCCCCTATTTCAGTTTGCCGCTTTAGCCTTCTCTACACTTGAGGTCAGTGTTCACTTTTCTTTCTTATCTTATTATTACTGCAAAATGTTAGTAGCAATACTACTAGAGATGCATGCTAGTGTTTATTTTATTTTTGGAATTGTCACAATCATCTTTTTCTTTTTTTGCCATGATTTATGCCATGATTTATTTTGTTTTTGATATATGAGTGCATGAATATGTGGGAATTTAAATGTTGAAAAATAAAATGTAGGATATGGGTAAGGGGACTTACCTCGTAATCAAGGATAGTGGATTAGGGATTCAAAAATTCCTAAATGAATGTGAGTTCGGGGATGCGTGTCCCTTATTCACTTACTATAGATTAGAAATTTGGAAGACTACTTGAATGAATGT